>CM053789.1:877877171-879077171 GCA_028749045.1 Cupressus sempervirens
GGAGGAGGTAGGAAATCCATAATGGTCCTCGTCATCTATTGCAAGTCAACCTCCTCCAAATTTTCCTAATTCTCCCTATTGTGTTCCTCCATGTCCTCCTCCTACACATGAATTTGTGGAATAGGCTTATGCACACTAATATCCCCATCTCACCCTCAACCTCTACTATAGCCTAAGCTATGGCCTCTAATTGTTAATCTCATCCTAGATACCATCTTACAATAATATCCAAGATAATGAAATGCTTAAATATCAATAAAAACATATTATTGTAAAGCATATACATAATAAATATGTTTTGAATATAGTACAAGATTCCAATTCAGTTTTGCCTATTTTAGGTTTAATTATATTTTAGTTTTGAAGTTCAAGTGTTCAAGTTTGAGAATATACATATTATAGTTTAAGTTTTGTTTTAGTTCAACTAGTTGACTATTAGCGGCATTCCAATATACCCAGAGCTCCCAATGTAAAAGCTTAGGCTTTGATGCTAGATGTAACACCCTACCAGAGAACACAAAAGAAATTAACCTAAAGCTTCACTAAGTTTGCCAAACATTTTTTTTGAAAGATAATAACTTAACAACAACATATATAATATAGTGGATGCAATAACACGCACACATCCATAAGCAACACAAACAAATTACATCTCTTGAGGGTCCCATGATGTTGAATAAAATTTAAGTTTAATTAATAATAAATCCAATATATAAAATTTAATCCACATCAAAGAATAACTATAATTATGAATCTATTTAAATAATATACAATTACAGGATGCCACTTGGCAATAATCATAATGCACAATCATCCATTGTACAAGTCGTAGGATATGAAAGGCTGAAAGAATATACATCATAAAATATATTACATCATCTTGTAAAATCTATGAAATCAAATACAATACAATACAATAGAATATAACAATCCATTATCATACACAAGAATAGAATGAAAGGTAATAAAAATAGGGAACTCCAACAATGACATCGAACTATTGGATCTTAATAGTAAAAGTAAAATAAACTACCACCTAACCTTGTGGTAACCTAAATGGTCCACTCCCACTATGCTGAGGAGATAGTCTCAAGTCCCAAATAGGATAACAAACTTAAAAGTCAAATCCAACATCTAGGTCAAGGAAAACCTAAAATCAATCTATCTGAAAGGTATCAAGATACAAATGATATCTAAACACAGAGGCACTAGTGACATGTAGGAAATTTACTATGTAAGTGGGAAAGTGTCATCGCATGAATCAACTCTAAGGTTACCCTGGCAGCCTCACTAGACTCTGACCCCCTAGTGACTCTATGTGGCACCAATATCCTTTTGTACAGGCAAGGCATACTAATGAAGCAAGGTCACAACCAAACATCCTCTCTACTCCCATCCTAGCCTATACTAGCACTTAAGGCATGGGCAAGGAAAAATAATAATTCTTGTTTATTTATTTTACTCTCATTTAATGAAATGTTATCACTTATTAAAATAACCTATAATGGGTTACCCAGGCTGCCACTTTTGGGCTCTAACCTCCATTGCAAGCCACTTCCCAACATGACATAAAGATAACCTACCCTAAGCTCAGTAAAAGTAGGTCACATATGACCATAAGACACACTAGTTCTTAAATAAGCAACTAGAAAGCATTCAAATATCACTGATCAAAAAACATAGATTTTAGAAATAAAATCATCCTAATAGGACTGATCCAAAATGAAGTACACATATACAAAAATATAACATCACATGACATCACCAAAAGTAATAACTCTGATCATTGGTAGACATCCCAAAACTAGTCAACACTCTAGGTCAACCCCAAAACCCAACATACAATAAATCATACAATTGGTAGTGTAGTTTCATATTTTTTTGTTTGGTTTTGAAAACATATAGTTTTGCTTTAATAGTAAGGTTCAAGTTCACATTTGTTTTATACGTTTTCAACTTAATAAAGTTCACAGTTTTTGCATATAAGTGAACCCATTTTTCCCTTTTAAATTCGATCACACAATTACCACTAACTTGTAAAAAAACTAATGCCTCTATTAAATATTTTAAAATAATTTAAATAATAACTATTAAATTATGAAAAATAATAATTATCAAATTATTAATAAACTAATATTGATTTATTCATAACCATAATTATTAAATAACAATATAATAAAAATTAATTTAAAGTTATTAAATAATATTTAATATTAATTTAATTTTATATATATATATATATATATATATATAATGAGTTTTAAAGGCTCGCTCACTTGCAACATATAGCTGTTGCAAGCACAACACTTATAACAATCATCATCGAGAAGGAGAGGAGGAAAGGGATATATATATATATATATATATATATATATATATATATATATATATATATATATATATATATATATATATATATATATATATATATATATATATATATATATATATATATATATATATATATATATATATATATATATATATATATATATATATATATATATATATAATGAGTTTAAAAGGCTTGCTCACTTGCAACATATAGCTGTTGCAAGCACAACACTTATAACAATCATCATCGAGAAGGAGAGGAGGAAAGGGGTGGGGAGGTTGGGGTGTTGGCCCGCCTCCCACCAAACATTAAATATATTTTTAATTTTATTTAAATAAAACAAAAAAGATTTTGATCTTTTTTGAATAATAATATGTGATAAAATTATCACAAGAAAAACATTTATTGTGGTAATTTTATTAAAATATATATATTTTAAAAAAAAATTCATGTGATAGATTTGATAGAAAATTTACAATTAACTAATCAAATTTCACATCTCAAATCTTGATTTCCTTTTCAAATTCTATTTGATTAAAATACAATTCTATTAAATTAACAAAACGAGGGTTTCTAATTCTTAATTCACATATAGATGACCTAAATTTACAAAGAATAATGAAATTTACAACAAGGGTTCAAATATATCAAAAATTTTGAAAATAAATTCATCTAGACATAGAAAAAGATAGAGAATTCAATGAATGGAAGACTACTATGCAAACAAACCCACAAGATCCTACCTAGATTTTATGCTAAAATGACAATGCACAGAGCACACAAGCAATCCCCCTTCTTAGAAAATTGCTCCTCTAAATCTTGGTATGGAGAAATGAACTCTAATTTCCTAATAAAGAGTTATTCCCCAATTTAGGGCTTCAATTGTGCAATCATGTGAAAATTCCTTTTCTTAATTACTTTATTATATTTTAATTTTCATGTGCATCCTTTTTGAAATTTAATTAAAACATCTTTTATTAAATCAACTTCATTCTTTCTTTAATTAATTCTCGAGACATTTTTGATAAAATATTTATTAACTTAAATAATATTAATACTTAGAGTTTATTATAAAATTAAAACTCCTAAATATATATTATTAAATTAAATAAATGTGATTACGCCAAATTGGAACTTTAAATATATCTTTAAATTTAATTCTTTTACTTAATTAATTTTTCAATTAATTAAATATAATTAAATATTGAATTTTCTTTATAATTTTTTTATTAAATTAAATCATTTTTAATTTGATTTAGTTATAATAGAAAATCATTACAGACCCACAAGACTAAATACAAAAAACTCATTATAAAGTACAAAATACGAAATCAAACTCAAGGGTCAAAATCACAAATTTACATCACTTGATGAATTTAGAAGGGTGAACAACTTAGGTACTTGTCCTACTTTCTAGGACAATTGTCTTAAGGTTAGGATTTGGACTCAAGAATTATCTCCCCTCTTTCACCATTGAGATATTGCAATAGGGTATGCTAATCTTGGCAATTTAGGGAAGTTAATACTTGGTGCCTACAATCTACATAAAATCCACGCATGTACACATATAATCTAAACTAAACAAGAAATGGTTGGGACTGGTGCATCATGTAGATCATAACTAGCAAGTGAGTACAACTCCCATCCTCAACCACATAAATAATATCATACATAAAGTAAAGCATATAGGTACACCATACACATGCATATAAATAATCCATTTAACTATCATCATGATATAACGGGAATCACTGTATACAATCATCATCATCAAAGAATAATCATGCATACATGAATAACTAGTACCAAGGTAACTCATCATATAATCAACTAAGTATGAACTAATATCCAACAATTTGGAAATCAAATGTTGCTAATCATCTAGCATAATCATAAAGCTAACCTGAAAGAGTTCGGCAATAATAACTGAAAACTAAACTAGGTGTAGGCATTACATAAATAATTATGAAGACTATGAGACAATAGTGTTATGTAATTGCAAAAATATATAATGTAATGTGTATTGTAATATCTTAATGTGGTCCTAAACTATTTTTAAATTAGGAAAGTCTCAAGGTGGACTCAATAATTAGTTTGAGGACTTGGTATAAAGGAAAGACCATTTCCTTGTGGTATCGTGAAAATGTGATTAAGTGTGATTGATTTGAAAATTTGAGTATACAAACTTGGATGTGATATCCAATAAACCTAATATTGAATATCTTGATATCAGAGAAGTGTTTGGTACAGTTAAGGCACAACGAGCTATCAAAGAGACTATATGTGGAAAAGAAATTGGTGTGGACAATTTTTTTATTGGTATTATTCTATCAAGGATAGTAATAAGGCTATTTGGATAGTAAGTTCAATGGTCTTGCCTAGAACCTATTTAGATAGTGGGTCCTTCTTCATTCCACAACTCCTAATAAGGTTGTCTCAACTCTGAATAGGGTTGGAATCTCCTCACAAGGATTTAAAGTCTCCTAACAAGGTATGGTATGCATTGAATGTAATTCATTAACTCCTAACATGGTCTATCTACTAGTTTGTGGTGACTGGTTAGGTAAGTATTGTACATACTCCATAATTCCTTGGTAGGGTTCAAGGCTATTTTATCAACACTATTTGGCTGACATGTTGTAACTAATTTTAACCCTAAAGTAGAAAAATTACATGTATAAAATGGGCTTAGGGTTAGTTTTTTCATAAGGTGTGATGTGATATTTTTTTCTTGCACAGGTATTGAGCAGTAAGGGATTACAAATTGTAATTAGGTTGTAATCACTGGATAGTAATAATATTAGACTCTTTTTTTCGTGGGCATAGCCCAAGGATAGGGTGAATCACACTAAATCTTGGTGTCTTGTGTTCTCTTCTGTATTATATATTATTTTTTGATATTGGTTATTTTTGCATGTAATTGTTATATATGTTTGTGCCTAATCCTAACAAGTAGTATCAGAGTAAGGTTGTTTTTTCAATTATCCTCTACAAGAAACTCTCATTGTTGAGTGGGAGTCTCATGGTTGAGTGGGGGAGATGGAAGATGAGGGTAAGTTGAAGGTAGAGAATTTTAATGGGCAGAACTTTTTGTTATGAAAAATGCAAATGGAGGACTATCTTTACTAGATGGATTTATGGAAGCTGTTGGAAGGTAAAACCAAGAAATATGGAACTATAAAAATTGAGGCTCGGGAGATTTTAGACAAAAAGGAACTTGGAAGCATTTGATTATCTTTGGCACCATCGGTGACATTTAACATTACAAAAGCAAAGATGATTGAAGAGTTGATGGAAACCCTAGCAAAATTGTATGAAAAGCCTTCTACTTTAAATAAGGTATTTCTCATGAAGCATTTATTTAACATGAAGATGGGAGAAGGTGGACATGTTGCAGATCATTTAAATGAGTTTAATACTATTACTAGTTAGTTATCTTCTATGAATGTAAATTTTGATGAAGAAATTAGCTCTCTCTTGATTTTGTGTTCTTTGTTGGAAAGTTGGAATGGCTTAGTCATGGATATGAATAATTATGTTTATGGATCTAATATTCTAAAATTTGATAGTGTGACTAGTGTTATTTTGAGTGAGGAAACTCATAGAAATTTTTTAGGTTGTTCTACTTTAGGAAGTGCTTTGAATGCACAAAGTAGAGGAAAAACAAATGAGAGAGGAAGTAATTCTAGGAATCATGGAAAATCAAGATGAAATTCAAAGGGAAAGAAGTCTCAATCGAAAGGATTGAGAGATTGCTAGTACTGTGGGAAGCCAAGGAAAAAGAAGAAATATTGTTGGATGCAAAAGAACAATGAACGAGATAAACGAGAAGGGAACAAAGAAGCAAATGTGGTAAGTAAAAAATTTTGAAGAGGAAGCTTTGCTTCTTTCTTTAGAAAGTGTTGATGACTCTTGGGTTTTAGATTTTAAAGCTTCATTTCATGCTATACTTCATAGAGGTTACTTTATTGATTATGTCCAAGGGAATTTTGGGCTTGTTTATTTGGGGAATAATGAAGCTTGTCAGATTTTTGGAAAGGAAAAAGTTAAGATTAAGCTACAAAATGGGAATCATTGGCTACTACATGAGATAAGACATGTTCCAAGGATAAGTAGGAATTTAATTTCAGAAAAACAACTCTATGATTAGGGTTGTGTAGTTACTTTTAATGACAAAAATTGGAAGGTTTCAAAAGGTTCCCTTGTAGTAGAAAAAGGTGTAAAGTTAAGCACCTTATATCTTGTATAGGTCACATTGTTCCTTCTACTTTAATTATTTCAGATAAAAATGAATGTTCTGGAATAGTTGTTGTAGTTGAGTAGGGAGAACAAATAGTTGTAGATTCTAATATAGCACTATGAAACTATAGACTTGGGCACATGAGTGAGAAAGGCATGAAATTACTTCATTTAAAAGAAAATTTTACTAGGTTTGAATTGTGTCAATATGGATTTCTATGAAAGTTGTGTGTATGGAAAAAAAAGAGACTCAGTTTTGTGAAGAGAAGGAAGGAAAAGAAAAATGAGAAATTAGAGCTTGTGCATACAGATGTATGGGGACTAGATTAGGTATCTTCCCTTGGTGGTTCTCATTATTATGTTACATTTATTAACGATGAAACTAGAAAAGTATGAGTTTATTTTCTTAGACATAAATCTAATGTATTTCAAACTTTAAATAAATGGAAATGCTTGGTTGAAAATGAAACTGGTAAGAAATTAAAATTTCTTAGATTTGATCATTATGGTGAGTATTGCATTTATGAATTTGAATATTAGTGTTCTAATAATGGTATTTGTAGACAAAAAATAGTTCCAAGGACTCCACAAAAAAATGGAGTGGCTAAATGCACAAATAGGACAATAATGGAGCATATAAGGAGCATGAGCTTGCATTCTAGGTTACCCTTAAACTTATTGGCAGTGGATATCAATATTAATGTATATTGGATAATTAACAAAGGTCTATCTAATCCTTCGGGCTATGGTATTCCAAAGAAAGCATGGACTTGTAAGAAAGTGAGTTATTCTTTTCTCAAAACCTTCAGTTGTGAAGCATTTGCACACATAGATTCTGAAAATAGAACCATGCTAGAAGCTAAGTCAAAGAAATGTATATTTGTTGGATATGGTATTGATTAATTTGGCTATAAGCTCTTGGATTTTGAAAATCATAAGATTTTAGGAAGAATGGATACCATATTCAATGAGAAACCATTGTACAAAGATTTATTGTAGTAACATGAGAAGAAATAACATGATTATGTAGTGTTGGATGATACTCCAAAAGATGGTGTTCAAATAGTCCCTCATGATTTGCAACAACAACAACAATAAATACCACACACCCTAGTGAATGTTAGAAGATAAACAAGGCTAAGTAGACCTCCAAAATATTTTCTCCCTCTTTGTACTCTTTTTTACTACTAGATGCTAGTGAACCTTAATGTTATGATGAAGTTTTGCAAGTGGATACTAAGATTCAGTGGGAGTCTACATTGAAAGAAGAAATGGACTCCTTGCTAAAAAATAAAACTTGGGATTTATGTAAGTTGCCTATAGGTAAAAGAGATTTACTGAATAAATGGGTTTACAAGTTGAAATAAGAGAATGGAGGTAAGAAAAAATTTAAAGCTAGGTTAGTTGTAAAAGGATATTCATAGAAAAAGGGTCTTTATTTTGATGAGATATTTTTCTCATGTTATTAAAATGACTTCTATTCACATTGTTTTAAGTATTGTGGCTACTAAAGATTTTTATCTAGAGCAGCTCGATGTTAAAATATCCTTTTTCATGGTGATTTGGATGAAGAGATATGTATGACACAACCACAAGAATTTGAGGTCAAAGATAAGGAGAACTTAGTGTGCAGATTACAAAAAAGTTTATATGGCTTGATGTAAGAACCTCGGTAATGGTATCTAAAATTTGATAGTTTAATGCATGAGTATGGATAAAATAGGTGTTATTTAGATCATTGCATTTATTTTAAGAGTTTGTATGATGAGAACTATATTATTTTATGTTTATATGTTGATGATATGCTTGTAGCTAGGTCTAACATGGATCACATTAAGGGGCTGAAATGCCAGTTAGCACATTCATTTTCTATGAAGGATTTGGAGGCTAAAAAACAAATCCTTGGTATGAAGATTTGTAGAGATGGGAAGAAATAAAAAATGACATTATCTCAGGTTGATTATATTGCTAAGGTGTTGCAAAATTTCTCTATGGAAATTACTAACGCTGTCATCACACCTTTACTTGGTCATTTGATGTTGACTAAGGTGATGTGTCCAAAGACACAATAAGATGAGGATAAGATCTCCAAGGTACCTTATGCTTCAATTGTAGGAAGCTTGATGTATGCTATGGTATGTAAAATACTAGATATTGTACATGCAATGGGAGTCATTAGTAGGTATATGAATCATCTAGGGCTTGAGCATTGGAATGTGGTTAAATGGATTCTTAGATATTTGAGAGGAAAATCTAGTAAGTGTTTACATTTTGGGGGCTCTAACACTATTTTACAGGGATATGTTGACTTAGATTTGGTAGGGGATATTGATATCAGGCAGAGTATTATAGGTTATGTATTTACTATTGGCGGGGCAACAATAAGTTGGGTTTCTAGGTTACAAAACCTGTGAACACTTTATCCACTAGAAGGGAAAAGTATATTGTTGCTACAAAGGCAACCAAGGAGATGAATTCTTCTTGGAATAATTGGGAAACCCACAAAGGATAATTATTCTTTTATGGATAGTCAGAATGTCATTCATCTTGTGAATAATTCTACTTTGCATTCAAAGACAAAACACATATAATTGTGGTACCATTTCATTCAGTTGGATGATCGACATTTAAAGTTAGACAAGATACATACAAATGACAATCCAATATATATGTTTACAAAGGTAGTGACAAGGGAGAAGCTAAACTCCTCTTCAACTTTGCTTGGTCTTCTAGACTAAACAAAATAAAAGAATAATAGAGTCTAGGGTGATTTGATCTAATGGGAGCCTCATGGAGTAGCAACATAGATACACGATTAGTCTCCAAGTGGGAGATTGTTGTCTAGTGTGGAGCCTGATCAGTCCCTAAGTCGGAGATTATTAATTTGTGGCGACTAATCAAGAAAGTACTAAACATACTCCATAATTCCTTGGTGGGGTTCAAGGCTATTTTATTGGCATTTTATGGCCAAAATATTGTAACAAATTGTAACCCTAAAGCGAAAAAAAAATACTTGTATAAAACGAGCTTAGGATTAGGGATTTTCATAAGGTGTAATGCAATAATTTCTTCTTGCAGTGGTATTGAGTTGTAAGGGATTACATATTATAATTAGGTTGTAATCACTAGATAGTAATAATATTGGACTCATTGTTTGGTGGACGTAGACTATCGATTGGGTGAACCACATTAAATCTTTGTGTCTTGTGTTCTCTTTTGTGCAATTTATTATCTGCTAATATTGGTTATTTTTGCATGTTATTGTTATTTTTGTCCATGCTTAATCCTAACACTATCCTCTTAAAAGGAATTTATATATTACATCATTGTGTGGGTAGCATCCCCACCAACATTCTCCCTTTGATCAAGGGTTTCCCTAGCTAACAAATTTGTATTGGAAACTACAATTGAAAAAAATGTTGTGTTGTCATTGATGTCAAATCTGTTGGTGAGACAGTTTTCTATCTAAGCTAAATGCCATATCTATTTGATTGATGAAGAGGATTTGAGAAGTTATTAATTACAAAAGCATCTAAAGGAAATGTTGAGTTATGAAGAGGAAACTACAAATGAACATTTGACTAGTTAGACTTTGACAAGATAAAGTGATTGTTTAATTCATGTTTCTAGTGGAGAAGATAGTAATGTTCAAGTCTTGGAAGTATGACCAAAGATACATCAAATGTGTAGGCTTGATCGAGTAATAGAGAAAAAGACTAATAAATTTTGATGAATGTGCTAAGTGATGCTAGTATCAACTAAGCCATGGTAAGTGCCGAGAAAATTCAATGTTGACTAAGCATTAGTATCAAACAAGTGAGAGTGTTGATGACGAGCAAGAAGTTTTATAGAGACCAAGTATCTAAACTTAGTGTTGGTCAAGGAACAACATTTTAACTATTTAAGAGAAACCATAATTTCTAGCTGACTAAGTTAATTTCTTTGGATAACAAAAATGCGTTAAAAATGAGGATCGATGAGGTGGATCATTTAATTTCAAGAGAGGATTAGGCAATCAACTTAAGAGATGAATTCAAGGAGAATTTTTTTAAGACAAATAGAATGGCGATTAGATACATTGTATTTGATGAATCAAATTGTGAACCCTAAGATCTACAATGTTGATTAAGTAGGAAAAGGTCAGAATTGGCTATTTAAAGAGGTACAAAGGTGAACTTTCTAAAGAGGTAGAGGGAGTGTAGTGGGCAGAGAGGTTGTGTATGTGTAAAGGAGTTCCAAAGATTTGGAGTTATTACTGATGTTGCTAACTAGGAAATCAAAGCAAAAGACTTAATTGAGTTGAGAAGAAGTGAAGGGTGATTTCTTGAACAATTGCCAAGTGAATCTAATATTGAGATGACAATGAAGGCTAGATAGTGAATTAGTAGTAGGAGCTGAACAAAGATTCGAATATGCAAAGTGAGTTGTACTTAATAGATCAAACCTATTGTTACTTTCTAATCATTTTGAATAGTATTTGAAATCCTTTTAATCAAGGTTGATCTAACAATCATAAGAACTTAATAGGTCTATGTAAATCCTTTAACCAAGTGACATTCTAATTGAATGTTCTAAAGTCCTCTAGCAAGGCCCTCTCAATTATTCTAAATATTCAAATAATTTGGTCTCATTGTGTATGGTGATCTTGCTATGGTTGTTGCACTTATTGATTACATGTTTCGGATTTACTAATGTTAATTAAAGTTATTTCGATCAGAAAAGTGATTCAGTCCCCCTCTCCCAGACATTTCCATCATTAAAGGTAACTCTATCTTGTTATGTGTCTAGCGTAGTTAAATTATTTCCTAATAAGGTTATTCTATGTTTTGTGTCATCATGTTTTATGTATTGACAATGCATGTTCATAGTGTGTTATCTTCTATTGTAATGTCTTGAGTGTGTAAGTGTATAATATGGTATGCTAGTATCACACTTGTACTATGAAAAAATATTTGTCTATTTACTAACTATTAATATTGTGGGTGAAAGATTGTTGAGTTAAAAAAAGGCCATAGTATAGCAAAAAAAACTTTCCATGTCATATTTAAAATTTGAAGCACACAATAAAATCTTTATAAGCAAATACACACAAATTTATTTGTAAAAACTAAAAACAAGCATTAAAAAAATGAATATTATATTTAAATTTTTGAATACATGATCAATCCTACATTTACACAAATGACTTATGATAATATATAATGACAACTTTATTGGTTAGAAACCACTAATTTAAAATTTGCCAATTCTTATATACCACCAGATAAATAAACTTCTAACACTTATCATGGCTCATTAACATCATAATTCTAATAATTAAAAATATAATCTCTTAGAATACATTGTGAAAAAACATTATGAGATTTCTCTCTCCGGTTTATTTTTTTGGCATTTTGTTGTTTCTTTCCATATTATTCCCAATGTCTTTGACCGTCGCATATTAATATTCAATTGTATAACTAACCTTACAAGATAAAAATGCATAAAGCATCGAAGTGCTTTCCCCAACTTTCCAAGCATTATTTTTCTTTACAGCGAATCAGTCAACTTCAGTGTTATATACGGTCTTTCACTTTCAATTAATATTTATGTCTAGCTTTATAAACGTAATATATTCCAAACTTATAAAATAAAATAGCTTTACAAGCCAATTGAATGGCTACGTAATGATTTAGAATCTTATTCCCTTTACATTCAAAGCTGTAGTAATTCTCGTGAGCATTTACATATATATAGTATGTGGACAGATAGAAAGTAATAGATTTTATATACATTAAATATTTGATAATGACAAGGAATTAAATTGGTCGAAAGTTAAAGCAAAAGTGGTAAAAATATGTTTCGAAAACCGTCGGTAGAATTGGCAATTTGAAAGGAAAAAAGTACTACTACAAATAAATAGTAAAGTAATAAAATAATTAAATTAGATATTAAGTATTAAGTATTAGAATTAATTTATATTTTAATAAATATTGACATGAAAGAAATAGAATTTGTACAAATTTAGTATAAAATTTAATGGAAGCTTCACAAAATATATTTTAATATTTAATTTATCATATGTTGGAATATATTTATTATTATATGATATTATTGGTATGAATAATTTACTTTTGATTCTTATTATAGTTCATCTATATGTGTAAAAGTAATATTCATGTAATTAAATTATAATCTATGTACATGATACTATTTTAATGTTGTTTACATTTATGTGTGCACTTTGAAATTGATAAGGAATGGACAATGTCTAGAAACACTACTAAAGGATGGCTCTATCTTGGTGCAAGGTACGCTTCTGTCTCCTCCTCGTTTTTCTTGCTGCCTCAATTCATTGGACTTAGCTGCTCACCCCGCGTCTGATCTTAACTTGGACGCGCTTTCTCCACCCACCCATAAGCTTTCACCCAAGGTTGACATCATTTCAACCATTCCTCCGCTCACCAACCACTCTGACCTTGCGTCCCATCACTCTTTTCATGCTGCTTCCTCTCCGTGCGTCCCTTGCTCTCCTCATTTACGAACCCCCTCTTTCTCTCCTCGCCTCTCTAAACCTCGGGCTTCCTCTCCTGGCCCTCTTTCTCTCAGCCCGAGTGCTGCCCCTCCTTCCCATCATTCATCGTCCAAGCTTGTCCTTTGCCCTGGTTCCCCTCCCTCTCCGCCTCGTTCCCCGCTTCCTAGCCTCGTCCCCTTCCCTCCCAACCCTTCACCAGTGTTACACTGGGAATCCAAACTTGTGGTTAACCTTTCCCGTGCTCCTTTAGACCCCCTCGCTTTTAAGTTTCTCAGTAGAGGCCTCAATTTCTCTATCTCTCCCCGCTCCATTCCTCACATTGATTTTCTGGTTGAAGTGGAGAATGCTGCTCATTCCCTCCCCTCCGCTATTGCCGAGATTGTTAGGCAAGACTGTGTTGTTGCCTTAAGGCGTGCCAAACCTCCCAAGTGTAATATCCCCCGTTCTGAGTCCCTTGCCTTCCAACACCTTCTTCGCAATCATGACCTCGTTATCTCCAGGGCGGATAAAGGCAATGCAACTGTTATCTTGGATAAATCAGACTATATTTCAAAGATGCATGACCTTCTCTCAGACCCTGACAGCTATAGGGTTGTTCATCGCAACCCGTGCAACCAAATCTTGAAGAAGGTCAGATTGGCCATTGCCAACTCCTCGTTTGACGATGCCACCAAGAGGCGTCTCTTGCCCTCCAAAGAGCTTACTCCTCGTATCTATGGCATCCCTAAGATCCATAAAACCAATATTCCTTTTAGGCCCATTGTGGATACTATGGGATCCCCTACCTACAAGCTGGCCTCCTTCTTAGCTAAGCTCTTATCCCCTCATGTCGGTAATGTTGACTCCTTTGTCAAGGACTCGCAGTACTTTGTTGATTTTATCCGTGATGCCTCGTGCGATGATAGGGATATCTTGGTCAGCTTTGATGTTGTTTCCCTCTTCACCAAAGTCCCCATCACCGATGCTATTGACATCATCAAGCGCAAGGTCAATTCTGAGGTTGCCTCCTTAGTAGAGTTATGTCTTCGATCCACTTTCTTCTCTTTCCAAGGGGTTATCTACGAACAAGTGGATGGTGTAGCCATGGGCTCGCCCCTCTCTCCACTTGTCGCCAACCTCTATATGGAACATTTCGAAGACATTGCTCTACGTTCTTCCCCTCTCAAGCCTAAATGGTGGAAACATTATGTTGATGACACCAACGTCTGTTGGCCCCATGGCCTTGAAAAGCTTGAAGAGTTTCATGCGCATCTCAACAATGTGGCTTCTTGCATTTCTTTTACCAAAGAGGTTGAATCTGCCAAGTGCTTACCTTTTCTTGACATCTTGATCATCAGGAAACCTGATGGTTCCTTAGGTCGCAAGGTTTTCCGCAAAGCCACTCATACCGACCGCTATCTTCATGCTACTTCGCATCACCACCCTGGCCAAAAGGTGGGCATTATCAAAACCCTTGCCTTGAGAGCCTTCCGTATTTGCGATGTGGACAACTTAGACCTTGAGCTTTCCCACCTCCGCCAAGTCTTCCTATGGAATGGCTACTCACACAAACAAATCTCTCGGGCTTTCAAGCTCGCTAGGTCTTTCTCGCGCGCCCCCGCACTCCCTTCCTCCTCTCCCCCAGACCCCTCTTCTTTTGTCTCTCTTCCTTTCGTTGCTAGCATCTCTCACAAGATTGCCAAAATTCTTACCAAGCATGGTGTGCGGGTGGCTTTCAGACCCTTGGCCACCTTAAAAAATTGCATCCCCTCGCTTAAAGACCCCAGGGATGTCTTCTTGGAATCGGGCATCTATAAGATCCAGTGCTCTTGTGGCACTCCTTATATAGGTGAAACTAGCCGCTCTATCCACACGAGGATCAAAGAACATGCTGCTGACATCAAGCATGAACGAGTAGCCAAATCAGCCTTGGCAGAACACTCCGCCGCCACTAAGCATCATGTCCCCCTAGAAAACGCTCATGTTGTGTGCAGGGAAGACAACTTCTTCAAGAGGAAACTCAAAGAGGCTGTTGAAATCTTCAACAACCCTTCCAACCTCAATCGCGATGACGGCTGGAACCTGAACACCTCTTGGCATCCTCTGTTGTCTTTCCTTCCTCCTCTTTCGCCTCGCGTTCTTCCCTCTTAGCTCGGGTTTCTCCCCTCCCCCACTTTCTTCTTCTGCTTTTCTCTTTCCTGGCTCTCTGTTGCTCCCCTCTGTCTCTCCCCCTTCCCTCTCGCTCTGGGTGGATGCCTGTCCTCGTCTCCTCCACTCTCGCTCTCTCTCCCCCTCCTTCTCCCTCTCCCTCCCTCTTCGTCACCCTCGGTCTTGTTTCTCTCCTCGGGGTCCCCAACCTTTTTTCTCCTCTTTGTTGGTTGCCTTAGTCTTTTGCGGTCTACTCTTATTTTTACAGTTATTTATGTATGTACTCCTTTCCGTTTAATTTTTTTAGTTTTTGGATTCTTTTTTCTTTCCATTTTTCTTTTTCTTCTTAATCTCTCATTTTTATTTTTATTTTATTTTCTTTATTTTAATTCTTTTTATTATTTTTTATTATTTTTATTTTTTATTTTTATTTTATTTTATTGCATTTTTATTAAATTTCTCTTTTCTTATTTCTCTTTTCCAATTTTTATTTTTACTTTCTGTTCTCTTCGCTGTTTTCTTTCATTGTTATCTTTCTATTAGTTAGTAATTTATTTTGGGTTGTTTTCTTTTCTTTTTTCTTTTTCCGTTTTTATCTGATTAGTTTTTGTTTTTTACATCCATTTTTATTTTGCTTTCGTTTTGCATATTTGTGGTCTTTATTTTTATATTTTTATACACTTGGGGATATTATTTTCATTTTTCTGACTTTTTACTCTTATTTATTTATTTTTCTTGTTTTTCGCATTCCATTTTTATTTACTTTTATTTTTTGTTTGTTTTATTTTTATTTTTATTTTTATTTTTATTTAAACTCTTTTGTTTTTTTGCCTCGCTCCATTTTCTTTTTCTTTTTCTTTTTACCATTTTTATTTTTTGTTTCTCTTGTTCGTTTTATTTTTTAGTTTTTTAGTTTCTTGCGTTCGTGCTCTATCGCTTCGGGTATTTTTGGCTTATATATATATATATATATATTCTTATTGATTTTTACATTCATATAGATATATATTCGTATATATATCTATATGAATTTATTCACCTTGATTTATTCATTCATTTAGATTTTCTTTCCTATTTATATTTAGTTATACATATATTCTCATAGACCTTTATATTCGTATAGTTGTTCATTTACCCCCTTTGATATTTATGTAATTTTTTGTTTCTTGGTTTTTGCCTGGTTACTGGCTTAGGTTTTTATTTATTTTTTGTTATTTATTTCTTTAATTTTTTGGTTGTTTGTCCTTGTTTTCTGTTTTGGAATTTTTGATTATATATATATATATATATACACACTTATTCGCGTTTTTATATTCTTATTTTATTCTTGTTTCCTTATCATTTTCATTTCTCTTCCTTTCTTCCTTGCATTTTCTTCTTTTGACTTCTCTCCCTCTCCATCCTCCGTGCCTCCTCGGTCTCCGTGCCCCTTCCCTCCTCTCCATCCTCTTTTTATCCCCTCTCCTAGATCTGCACTCCATTTTTTTCTCTTAGTGACTCAGTGGCATCCTGATGATGGATCATACAGTATGATCCGAAATGTTGATGAAAAAACTCTCACACAATCTTCCCCAGAAATTAAAATTCAATACTCATGGATTGTGGAAATCTGTTTGCTTTGACTAAAGGATTTGTCAAATTGTGAGGGTTGTGTTCTCATTAGCTATAAAGATGGTCTTGTTTTTCTTAACGTGCTACAAATGAAAAAAATTATCAAATATGAGAGGTTGAATAGGAAAGTCAAATTTGGTCAATCACTTAGTCTAGTCAACTAAATTCTTATTCCTATAGTAGAGAAAAATACACATGACTTCAATAAACACATCAATTAAAGGAATATAAAAAATAAATTCAATAAATCAAGTGTCGACTAAATTGTTGAGTGCATGATGGCATCACATGACTATAATAAATATGATTATACACACTAAGGAAGAAGACTTACATGTCGAGCTTCATTGAGCTATAAAATAAGTAATATCAAGTGTGTCATACATCAAAGAGCATAATGAAAGAATCATGACTTACAAGTCAAACGTTAAATACGATGAGTGAATCACATAAGTGCAAGATCATGAAAAGGAAATCATATAAATAAAACAAAATATGCCATTGAACCTTTGTCCATGTGCAAGCATCCATGTCTCCTTAGGCATAAGACTATGTCCATCTACTATCACAAAATGAGAGTGTGATCCACACTCTTTTTTTGCCAACCATGGAGTGGTTAGTTCCCCTAGAGTTCTTCCTAATTGCATGATGTAATGCTAGGGAAATTTGTTTCTTTAGTCCTTTCTCAGGATTTATATTAGCCTATTAGGGTTCCTTTGATGCCCTAATCTCTAGAGGATCTCTACCATATCCTCTAATTGTTCACTACTAAGTTACACCAATGGTTTTAGTTCCTTCCTTCTCCAAATGCCTCTTCAAGCTAACTTGCAAACTCCCTTAGTCTATTTTTTTCCATTTTTCTCAACCTTGTAGAGTGAGTGTAGTGCCTATTATTTTTGCTGAACTCTTTTAGGCCAATTTTATGCTTGATGTTAGTAGCATTACTTTCAGATTATTAGATATTATTTTAGATTCAATTGTTATATGATGAGATTACTTGGTACTCTATACTTCATGTATGCATGATGATTATTCAGTGTTTTTAGTTATTGATGATGATTAGTTAGATGGATTATTGTGTGTGTTTTTATGGATACTTACCCCATACTGCATGTGTATGGTGTGCGTGTTTTTTTTCTTTATGTATGGCATTTCTAATGTGGTTAAGGAAGGGAGTCATAGTCACCTGTTAGTGAGGATCTACACGATACACCACTTCTTGCCATACCTATTTAGCTTAGAATATTGTGTCTATACATGCATGGATTTTATGCAGGTACCAGGTATCGACTTCCTTGAATTTCTGGGATGAGCATACCCTATCACATTATCTCAATGGTAAGAGAGAGGAGATAAATTCTTGAGACCAAATCCTAAACCTTTGAGCCATTTGTCCTAGATAATTACAAGTAGTATCCGAGATGAGTACCCCCCGAATGCATCGAATGACATTAATTCGTGATTATAACCCTTTACTTTGATTTTGTATGTGTTTTGCTATGATGGGTTTTCACATTTTATTTTATGAGTCGTTGGTGAATTTTCTATTAATTAATTCTAAATAAAAGATTAAATTAATGATTTAATTTAATTGAAAATTATTATGATATTTTTAATATTTAATTATACTTAAGTAATTGATAAACTAATTAAATAAAAAAATTAAATTTGAAGATAAAAGTTATAAGAATAATTTTAGAATGTGATAATATTTATTTAATTTAATAATAATATATTTAGAGTTCATTTTTAAATAAATGCTAAATAATATTATTATTCAAGTTAATAAATATTTAATTGATTAAGTTTTGAAAATAAATTAAAAAGTAAAAATTTATTAATTTATTAAAAGTTCCATTGTTGCATGATGCATGCTTGAGACTAAATTTAATAAATCAATTAAAATAGAAGTCAAGTAAAAATTAAATAAAGTGATTTTATAATTCAATTAACATGCATGAAAATATAAAGAAAAGATTAAGGAAAGTTAATTTAGAGTTGAAGTTTGGTGAGTAGAGAGTTCTCCCGGTTGAATGCACAATTAGTGCTTCGATTTTAGGAGAAAACTCCTTATCACCAATTGAGGGTTCATTTTTCAAAAGGACGGAAGTTTTTGGAAAGGACCACAAATTTTGGAGAAGGAATTTTTGGAAAGGACAAGGTTCTAAGAGGAGTTTCTTTGCAATTTTCCTGGGTATAGCGATTAGCATTAGTGACCAGGTAGATACTTGTGATTATTCGTACAGTTTATTATACTCTTATTTTCTTGTCTTCATTGTGTTTGTTGAATGCCTATTTGGATATTTCTTATGACAGGTGCTTTCATTTATGTGAATTTCTAGTATGCATGTTAATTCCTCTATATACGTAGAGGTTGAAAATTCTTAGAAAACCTTGTCCATTAATTTTGCAAATTACATATTAAACTGGGAAGGGTTTGAGATTTAAAATAAAATTTAATTTAGAAATTAGAACGGTTAATCGAATCTTCCTATCAGATAACTTGGGAAAGATTTGAAATTGAAAATGAAAATCTAGGTTGGAAATTCAAATGGTTGTCCATATTTCTCCTTTTAGATTAAAATGACAATTGTTTATAAAAAATATGTGTAATTTTTTTTTGGGGAGGGGTTTTATTTGTATTAAATTCCATATTATTCAACATTACAAAATTAAATAATTAATTAATTAATAATATTATGGTGGGGTGTGGGTTTCACATGCCACCTCCCCTATTGCTGATAGACATACTACTACCATAGGCCCTATGTCAGTAGAGGCCGCACGATAGCCCATGCGATGAGTGCTGGGTGATGTGTTTTCAAAAAAATTAAAGTTTGTTTAATAATAAAGTTTAACACTATATTATTATTTAATAATATTTTAATTAGTATATTTTATAAATAATTTTGTATGATTATAATTAATAAGTTTTATGAATAAATTTAATTATTATTTAACAATTTTTATTAATGAATTTTAATATTAATTTCATTATTATTTAATAATATCATTGATAAGTGTTAATATTAATTTTATTATTATTTAATAATGTTTATTAAATAATTTTTAATTATTAAATTAATTATTAAATGGATTAATATTAATTATTAATACTTAATAATTAATAAGATGTCAGGGAAGAATTAGATTTAATTAATTATTAATAATAAATCTAATTTTAATGAACTTATTTTAAATTTGTTAAACTTTCTCTTTACTAAGAATGTTAATATAGGGATTCAAATTGCATGAACATTATTTAACTTAATTTAAATTTAATTTAATTAAGTTTAATTATTAAAAGGGGAGTATTTAATGAAATTGATTTCATACTATAACACTAATGTTTTTAAATAAAATTGGAACTATTTCATTAGTTATTATTTTAATGGTTTAAACAAAATTTACCCTTAGAGTATTTTAGAAAATTGATTTAAAATATTATGGGGCTAATTCTTAAATTTATTCAAAAAAATGCATGGGTTAAACTATAGGATAAGTGGAGAATCCTGGTACTCAAAATTTGCACTAAAATTAAGTTAAAACTTTACTTTTAACTCAACCATGTGATTTCAAAACAAACTAAAATATGAAACTTATACCTTGTTTTCTATGTGATGTCTATGTTTGGGGTTTGGGGTTGACTAGAGTGTTGATCAGTTTAGGACATTTACCAGAGGCTTGGGAGTTATGTGAATGCGATACTATGTTGTTTTGATCTTGATCTTTTTCAACCAACCATGGTAATGTGATGGAATTCTCTATGATATGTTTATATTTAATGATTGTTATTACTTTCCAGTGATCTTGTGTGACACTGAGCTGAATGTATGACCTACTTGACTTAACTGTTTATGACTCCTTGATCAATTATATTTGAATTGCTTTCCAGTCACTTTGATAGGACTGAGATGTTTTGAATGATTTGTTCTTGATGATGTCATGTTATGACATAATTGACTTGACCATTTTTGAGTCTTTGATCAGTATCATTTTGGGATGCTTTCTAGTTGCTCATAGAGAATTGATGTGATTATTTTGGATTATCTTTTGATGCTTTCGAGTCACTTGTACAAGATTGAGGTGATTTTATATGATTATTTGATTTGTGATTTTATGAGCTTAGGGTAGGTTATCTACATGTCGTGTCAAGAAGTGGCTTACAATGGGGGCCAAGGCCCCAAGTGGTTCCCAAGGTAACCTATTGTAAGTTGTTTAATAAGTGAAAACATTACACTAAATGGGAATTAAAATGAGCCTAATAAAAGTCTTTTTATGTTCTTTCCCATGCCTCGAGTGCTAGTACAGACTAGGATGGGAGTAGAGAGAATGCTTGGTTGTGACCTTACATTTCGTAGTATGCCTTGTTAGTACAAGACAATACTAGTGGCCACATAGGGATCACTAGGGGGCCAAGGTCCTGAGAGACTACCAGGGTAACTTTAGCATGATTTGTGCAATAAAACTTGCCCTCTTACATAGTAGGTTTTCTACATGTCTTATGTGCCTCTAGGAATTAGATGTCGATCTATCTAAGAACCTTTGAGTTAGATTGCTTTTAGGATTTCCTAGACTTAGAGTGTACTTTTGATATTTGGTTTGGAATCCTATTTGGACTTGAGACTATCTCCTCAACATGGTTGGAGTGGTCCATTTAGGTTCCATGTGGTTGAGTGGTAGTTATTTTTAATCTTACCATTGAGATCCATCTATAGTCACCGTGGCTAGAGCTTCTTTGTTTGCATTTTCTTTCATTCTACTTATGTATCATTATGATGGATTGTTATATTTTATGATGGATTTTTATATCTTTTATGATGGATGGATATATCATGTATGGTGGATGGTCTTCTTTATTTTATTTTACTTTGTATCATGGATCTGCGGAGGATGATGTATTTCTATATCTACATATGTATATTCTTTTAGCCTTTGATACCCTGTGACATGCATAGTGGATGATTAAGCATTCCAAATTTCATTTGCCAAGATGCATTCATAACAAATGTACATTATTTAAATGGACTTTGGACTTTTAATTATTGTTTCATATAGCTATGGTAGTTTTTAGGGTTAGTATTAATTAAATTTAAATGTGATTCAATGCCATGGGATCCTTAAGGAATGTAACCTATTATGTATGTTTTTAGTTGATTGTATGTTATTGCTTCTGCTACTATGTGTTTGATGTGTATGTTATTCTTCTTGTTCCAAAAAAAAAAAGTTGGAAAACTTAGTAAAACTTTAGGTTATTTCTTTTGGATTCCTTGGTGGGGTGTTATAGTGAGGTGCTCTTACAAGTGATGTAATACTTCTCCTAGACTTTTGAACACAAATTTCACAAGTTACCTTCAAGTTCTTTACTCCCACTCCAAAATTGCCAAAAAAGGGCTACTAGAATTAGCCCTCCAACTTGAGTTTTTGGAAAACAACCCTAATTTTCTCTAAGTAAGGTGGGAAAAAAATCATGGTTTTGAGTACCCTTTTGGAAATCCTAAAGGATTTTGTGGGTATTAAGTTCCCAAACTATCCATACACCTAAAAGAAACTTTTATTCTTATATTTAAGGGTTTCATAACATGAATGATAGGGCTGGCTAGGGCCTAGTCATTCCCTTAGTAAAAATTGTCATGAAGGCTTCTCCTTTGACATATAGTGACATGCTCACCCCTCCTCCTTCTACAACATTTGGTTTGAAGTATTTCTCACATCCAAACCTCAAATCCTTCCTTTCTCTTTTGTGATCACATAACCAAGTATCAAAGACTTGCTTAAGGCATCACATTTAAATTTCTTAACACACTTTCCAGGGCCCCAAAAACTATATATGTAGGCTCCACTCCCACTTTACCTAAATCCATTAAGGACTCATGGTAGGAACTCATGGGGGAGCCATTATTGCTTACAGAGTCAAAATTGAACCAACACACAGGAAAGTTTCAAATGAATTTTGAAACATGTTTAAATGAATACCTACAAAAATTGTAACCTAAATGGAAAATAACTATAATAGCATGAACAAAAAAGATCCAGAACTAGAATGAAAGCTACAATACATCATTGTGTAAAGGAAATAAAAAATCTCAACAACTGTTAAAACTGAACTGGAAGTCATGGAACTAATTGCACAAAATTGTTGATTATCATTTCCAACACTTAGGATGTGTTTATTGCATGGTTTCATAAGCTCCCAAAGAGGTTGTAGGAAATTGGACTAACCACCAACCTCTTTCTTTCATTTTGCAACTTTTTGTCAAAAAGTTGTCAAGCAACTTTTCCAAAAATACAAAACTTTGACAAATTTTGAATCTTTGAGCGGTTTTGCTTTCCTTTACTTGAGAAATTCCAAACCTATCTACTTTGATCCCTTAATTATGTCTAGGCATTATTTTGCCTCCAAGACATCAATTGTCATATTTTTTTCATTTTTCCCTTATTGACAACTTCTAGAAATTTGTAGCACAATTGACATCGTTTTGATATCTTCTTCTTTCTTGCTCCAAATGACATGTTAGGAGCCCCAATCCATGCAATATGATATCAAAATATCATGGAGGGAAAGATGGTTTATAAACCATACCTTCCTCATTTTTTCATGGTCCTACACCTATGACCCCTAACACAAGCTACACTCACAAACACACCAAGACCACATAGGAGAGAAAATTCACCTAGGAACAACATAAACAAAGAGATGACCTTGAAAAGGTCCAAAATTACTCTCACTCCTAACTTGGCTAGTGTCAATATAAGAAAAAAAATGTAACTAGAAATCAAACTAAGAAAGAGAGGCTTTGACTAAGTGCTCCTACACCATACTCCCCCAAACAAAAATAAGTTAATCCATCCACATACCATGGAATTGGAAACTGAAAAAAAATGTAGGGATGCTTCTCCAAACACCTAGGTTAGTCCACAAATACCACTTAGGATCAAATGACAATTACCATCAAACACCACTATATCAAAATCAAATGATAATTACTATCAAATACCACTATATCAATTAGGGCATCTATTATCATTGAATCATTTAATCAATTCCTAACATTTTGAAATATATTCCTCTAATCCAAGTAGCATCAACATCATCATTTCAAAGCCATTTGACAAGATTTTCTAAGGAATCCTTCTTCCTAGTTTGTTTATAGACTCTTAAATCCAATATCCTATCTTCTTGCAAGGGTGGATGAGGGCCTAGGTAGAGGTCTATTATGTCTTGTGTGACCTCTTGTAGACTCTTATTAGCATCTTGGTAAAGGCCTTTGTAGGAAATCAAATCTGTAATATTGAAAGCTAGTGACAAACCTAGGTCTAAAGGCAACTCAACCTTATAAGCATTTTCCCCATATTTGGAAAGTATTTTGAAAGGAACCAACCTTATCATTTGAAGCTTGTGTTGTATCCCCTTGGGAAATCTATTTTTTTTAGGTGCACTATCACACAATCTCCTAACTAAAATTGTAACTCCTGGGCATCCACCATTTGCTTCAATTTATCAATATTTTCAATTAGTGTCTTCCTGACACTTTTATGGAATTCCCTCATTTATTGGGAAAATTCCTCAAAATATCCACTACTTGGGACCCCATCCTTCAATTATCTCAACTCAAAAACCCCTCTAGAATGTAAACCATAAACTATTTCAAATGGATTCTTACCTTTGGGTCTATTTACTGTATCATTGTAAGCATATTTAGCTTGCCCAATTTGTTGGTCCCATGTCCTACCATAATCCTTTTTGAGACACCTTAGTAGGTTTCCAAGACTCCTATTAGTTACCTCTATTTGGCCATCAATCTATGGGTGATAGGTAGATCCTAAAGACAAGTTAGTCCCAAGCCTTCTCCATAGTGATTTCCAAAAATGGCTCATGAATTTGGTGTCCTTGTTTGAAACAATGCTCATAGGTAGACCATGGATCCTAACCACCTCTTTGAAAAAAAATTAGCAATTTGGAAAGCATCATGTATAGTCTTGCAAGTTACAAAATGTGTCATCTTACTAAACCTATCAACAACCACATAAATTCTATCATATCCTTGCCTTGTCCTTGGTAGACCAATTACAAAATCCATACTTATACACTCACATGGCCTACTAGGGATTGGAAGTGGTTAGTAAAGACCAAAATTTGAGGATGCTTCCTTATATTTTTTCACAATATGCAACCCTCAACATAATATCTAATACCTCTAGTCATTCTTGGCCAAAAATAGAACCTAGTGATGAAATCTTGAGTCTTTTTTACTCCAAGATGACCACTAAGTATCCCATTATAATTCTCTTGGATCAAATTTTTCCTCATTGACCCTCTAGGGACATAAAGTTGACTTTCCTTAAACAATAGATCATTCTACAATGTATAATTAGAAAACTCACCATGAAAGTTAATTTTGAACTCCTTGCATACCTTGTAGATTTGAGAAAAATATTCATCATTAGAATATAGGTCTTTGATCTTTCAATGCCTATTCTTTGTAGTTGGATTTCTTGGACTATGAGAAGTCTCCTACTTAATGCATCAGCTACCTTATTCTATACCCCGTTCTTATGTTTGATGGTAAATGTGTAGGATTCTAGGTACTCTACTCACTTCATATGCTTACTACCAAGTTTGTCTTTAGAATTAAGTAAATTGAGAGATTGGTTTTCTAAATATGCAAAAAATTCCTTTGGAAGAAAGTAATACCTCCATTTTCTAAGGGCTTGGACTACAGCATACAAATCTAGGTCATAGGAAGAGTACATCCTTTTGGCATCATTGATCTTCTCACTATGAAAGCCACTCGCCTTCTTGGCTTAGAACAACCCCAATAGCTACATTACTACCATCACACTTGGAAATTTTTTTCAACATTAGGAAGTACTAGTGTAGGTAGTTCTTCTATCTTATTTTTGAGTGTCTCAAACCCATGATCAACTTGTGGAGTCCAATGAAACTTTTCCTTCATGCCTTCCTTAATTGTATCCAATATAGGAGCACATATGCCATTGAAATGTCTGATAAACTTCCTATAATTCTATGCCAAACCATGGAATCTTCTCACATATGATGTAGTCTTAGGATTAGATCAACTTACAATGGTATCTACCTTCTCTTGATCCATTTTGAGGTTACCTTGAGACAAAACAAAGCCAAGATAAACTAGCTCTTGCTTAATGAATTCACACTTCTCCAAATTGATCATTAGCTTTTCTTTATGAAAGTGTTTAAAAAAAATTTGTATATGCTTTATATGCTCCTTTTTACTTTTTCTAAAATTTAAGATGTCATCTAAATAGACAACAAAAAACTTACCAATGTAATCTGCCAATACCTCATTCATCAACCTCATAAAAGTAGATGGGGTATTGGATAGACCAAATGGCATCACAAGCCATTCATAAAAACCTTTTGTAGTTTTGAAGGTTGTTTTCCATTCATCTCCTTGGTTTATCTTGATTTGGTGGTAGCCACTTTTCAGGTCTATCTTGGTGAAATACTTTGGTTCCCCTAAGCATTCCTTTAGGTATTGGGAACCTATACCTAATGGTGATCTTATTTATGGCTCTATAATCTATACAAAGTCTCCAAGTTCCTCCTTTCTTGGGTGCTAAAATAGTAGGGGCTTCACGCGAGATAATGCTTTTCCTAATTAGGCCTTGGTTTAGGAGCTCATGGATTTGTTTGACAATTTCCTTGTTTTGTTGAGGGGTCATCTTATAGTAAGCTTTGTTAGGTAGGATAGCTCCTAGGATAAAGTCTATTTGGTGGTTGAAAAACCTCTTAGAAGGTAAGGTGGTAGGTTGTCACTCAATTACCATGGCTTTATACTTTTCAAGAAATTCTTGTACTTCTCTTAGTTCCTCTATTTTTTTGACAGTAGCTTCTTCCTTAGGTTTTAAAACCAATGCAAACCCAACTATATCTCCTTCCTCTAGGGTCATCAAGAGCTCCTTCTTACCAACCATGAGCACACTTGGACTTGAGGTCTTCAACTCTCCTTCTAGTAAGGATTGGATCTTGAAAGTCACCCCATCCTTTTTGAATTATGAGTAGGAAATTTTTGTTCCATCATGCATGGCTTGATTACCAAATTGCCATGGCCTTCCAAGTAGAATGTGACATGCATCCATGGGAAGAATATCACATAATAACATGTCCTTTTATCTCCCTATGGTGAACTCTACCCATGCTTTTTCTTCAACAAGAATATGTTATCCTTTATTGAGTCATGTGACCTTGTATGGATTGGCATGAGGGATTATTTTTAACTTCATCTTGTTAACAACCTCTTCATTGATTATGTTGTTAGTTGAGCCTAAGTCAATGATGACTCTACACACCTTTCCTATGATCTTTCATCTGATCCTAAAGAGTTCTCTTCTCTAACTTGGTTCTTCTTTGATTGGCTCTTTGATCAAGGTTCTTCTTATCATTAGGTTCTCCCCTTCTTTTAATTGTAGGGGTACCTTAGCGTGTTTTTTTCTGCTACTAGTTTCCTCTTACACATAGTTGACCCTTTTTGTTCTTCCTTGGGAAGTTGAAGCTTTTTTAGGGAAAATATATGTAGAGTGTCCTAAATGATTGCAATAATAAAACTTCATGGTGGAAAAGTAGGATCCTCTTCCTTGGTTTATGCTCCTCCTTCTCCAACTAGTGTTAGAGACTCTAGCCTCTACCACTAGTGAAACCACCTCTTCTTGAATTTCCTTCTTTCTATTCAGTAACCTTATTGTCTCTTGTGACCTATAATCTAATCCTCTTCCACCATGGCTTCAACCTCTTGATGGAATTATAAGTAGGAAAGGTAAACTACTAAGAGGGATTGAGTGAATCAATAGTTTAAAACATGAATCCATAAAACTTTTCACCACTCATCCATCTCTTGCATTCAATAGATAAACTTGAAATAAAATGCAAAGCATAAACATCTAAAACATGTAAACACATAAGAAATCACACATTTGACACGTAATATGATTACCTAGGAACCCTCCATATGAGAAGGTAAAATTGGGGTGGGGATGACACCCACAATTCTTCACTACTGTAGCAATATAGTGTCACAATTAGGGTTATAATGATTTGACCATGAGACATGACTTTCCTTATGAAAGGTCTACACTGTTAAAGGCTTACAAGGACTATTAAGCCCCACCTTCTTAGAGGATTTCAACACCTTGTTTGAAGTGTGCCTAGCTAAAGGACTCTAGAACATCCACTTGGAATGTTACCCTATTAAAGGATTTACAACACTCTGTTAAGACTACTCCATCTAGGAGATTTAACTAAAACCACCTGTTAGGATGTTTCAACATAGATCTTGTGATTAACTCTGGTAGCCTGATTAAAGCCCAAATCTGTACTATATCCTTCTTGATCCTCTTTGATCTGATATGTCAATGTTGTATCCTCTATCCCTTTTCTTCTCAAACTGATTCTATAATTTTCTCTCTTACAACTTTTAAGTATCCATGCAAATTTCACTATTTTTCTTCCTTCAATTCCTTACACACACTCTCATTGAAGTTTTGGCTTTTTTCCTCCTTAAGAAGACTAGAAGACTTAGGGTCAGTTATGAATCTACAACTAAGATTCATCCTTTTTACCACTTAATCCTTCCCTTTTTCTAATTGGCTTCATGTAATTGCATAGGGAATCTGCATAAAGATTCATCCTTATCTTCAAAAGATCATATTCTATCTTTACGTTGGCTAAAAAAATTGTTTACATATTTGTTTGTGCAATCACAAATAAATATGTCAAATTTATGTTACTCAACACTTGAGGTTATTGATGCTCGAAACATACTATAATTCTATCTCTAACTCGGCACTTGAGGTTATTGATGCTCAACACATACTATAATTCTATCTCTGACTCGACACTTGAACTGCTCGACATCTACTATTTGCTTGGCACTTGAATCACTTAGCATGTATTATCTACTTGACACTCGAGTGACTCAACACATAAGTGGCTTGACACTCATTGGAACTTGGCACAATCTATTTTTACATATCATACTTGGCATCTATTACTTAGTTCAATATGAACTTATTGAATGTCTTAAGTGTGTTAACACTTAATTGTCAAAACCAATCTGAGATAAACAATCTCCCCCTTTGACATGAGTGTCAAAAACACTTAACTTTACATGATCAATCTGACCTTCTTGAGTATAATATATTCACAACTCAGCTTATGTACAAAAACTTCAAAATTTTCAAAATTCTGTAATAGACTATATACCTCAAAATTTATAACTCCCCCTGAGTTAATGTGCTTGTATTATCCAAAAATTTGTTCTCCACTCTAAGTAATTTTGTCACTTGTTGATACTCTTTATCTTCAAATACGATGATACTCTTAATCTGATATTCTCTATTTCTACTCTTTTCCCCCTATGGTTTACCTTTATCTTTATCTCCCCCTTGCTTGTTTATCTCCCTCTTTACACATTTATCTCATCCTTTTTTATTTAACTCTCCCTTTTGACACTTGTGACAAAGGGTTTACACATTGATTGTGTATTTTTCCAAGAAAGAATTGTTGACCTCCATTATTATTTTCAAAGCAGCATCCCAATTATCATAGGCAACATCTAGTGACTTTATTTGGATAGCTATCTCTGTTGCAAGGTGAACTAGTCTATCAGATGTAGAAAGATTAGGATCTTTCTTCATCAAAGTCTTTGCATATCCTAGTTCCTTATGGAGTATCTCCATATGAGGGTTTAGGGATGCTTGAATAGTAATCAACTTGGCTCGTATATTAGCCTCTTTTTCTATTACCACAACTAGTTGACTTTGTGATTGAAGCAATGAATGAGAATTCTTCTCACTTTGAGTTGGGTTCTGAGGTAGCTGCATACTTGAGAGTTTTAATTTGCTCTCTAGACTCATAATTTTATGGCTTTTTTCTTTTGTGAAGAGTGTGGGATCACACCATTTTGTGTACAATGAGAATATGTTCTCAAGTACCTTCTTCATTGTCTCAATTCTTGTAGCCAATTGTACTTGTGCCAATGCTATATCACTAGATATTTTCTCATTAACTTTTCCTTGAAATTTTCTTTCTAACCATTCCATAAGTTTTGCATTTGTATCTTGGTCTTCATCATTTACTTGATCCACAATATCTGATAGTTGTTCTAATATTGGCTTTGATTCTTTAGGTGTAGGCAAACTGAAAGCATCTAAGAAAATGTCTTTTATTTCCTACAATGCTTGCCTTTGTTTATACTCCTTTTTGAGTATTTCCTTATTTTTCTTCTTTTCTAAGTCTTGTTGCATTAAGCCTATTTGTTCCAAAGTAATAGTTGCATAATAGTATTTAGGTATCACTATTTCTTCATCTAGAGTTACATCTCCATTGTGAATTACCTTTGCAACCTTGGACAAACTTGAGCTTGGTGCTGAGATCTGTAGTGTTACAACTTTAGTGCTCGATTACTAAAGGACTTTTGTAGGAGTGCCAGATGTTGGTAATGTTACCAATGCTTTTGGCCTCTTGCTCCTTCTGCTTTGGTATGTCCTTTTCTTTAGATTTTCCTTGATCAATTACTATTGTCTGACTCACACCTTATGTTCGTGTCATAGGTACAACTATATCTATATGTCCTGTTTGTTCTTTTATAGTCTTCTCTTCTTTTGCTTGCTTTTGTTCAACTTTATCAATTTTTATAGTTGTGTCATCCTTTGTTGATGTATCTTCTAATGTTTACACCAAAGGTTGAGCACTAGTAGCTAAAAGGATAGCAGAAGGTGGTTCTTGTGTGTTCACCTTATCCCTTGCAATATTAGCTAGTGCCTTCTAAAGTTCATTAACACTAACCAACACTAGATTCTCACACATTGTAGTGTGGATTGGTCAAGGATCTTCTTTCAGGTCTTCTGTAGTTAAGTGGTTGATATTCTTAGATGAGCTATCAAGAACATCCTTTACAATTACAATATTTGCAAGAATGCTTGTGTCATGTGGAGGGCTCATGCTTGGCATTTGTGTGTCTTGCACACTCTATTTTTTCTACTACTCTTCAGCTGTATCCATCTCATTTGTCTTCTTTTGTGTCTCCTCCATAATAGCATCATCTTTTCCTCTTATTGCTTCATCTTCCTTGTCTTCCTCTTCTTCTCCATTATTTCCTCCCTCAAATGGATCCTCTTCTCCTTGTTTAATTATTGTCAAACCATAAATCAACTTCCACATTTGAGTGAATTTCTTTACAACATCCTCAATATTATTCTGAAGTAAGCTGAATGCTTTGTATTTTGATGCAAATCTATTATCATACTTGTTATTTTCCTTGACAATTTGGCCTTTTGTCAAATATAGCATTACCTAGGTTAGTGTTGATTCCCTTATTTATTTCTCCAAGTTTAAGTAGTAATGTGACTTATTATCGACAAATGTATACAACTCCTTTGGCATTGTATTTTCTAGTTCAAGTGGAGTATTCTTGAACTTAGAAATCATTGCATAAATTTATTCTTCAATCAAATTTTGCTCTATTCTACTAGGTTTTCCAAAATCAGTATTCTTTAAGCTTTTCATATCTACATTATCCTTAATACTATCATAGATATTTTCAAGATTATATTTAAGTGTATGACTTACCACTCTAAATTGACTTGTATCTTTAGACTTTGTCTTTTCATCATCTATTTCAGGCTGTGCAATGTACTTTCTCCTTTGTTTCTTTTGCACTGGGCCCTCTTGCTTAGTAGCCTTTGTTTTCTCTTTTGGTTGCTTTTTGGCCTTTTGAGTAGTAGGCCTTGTACTTTCCCTAGTTGTTGGTACTGTTGTCTTTTTTGGGCTGGGCTTCATAGTTTTCTTTCCTTTTGGTTTGGGCACAAGCTGAGGCTTGGCCTTTCTCTTCTTTGGTGTTGAGTGAGCTAGTGCTTCTTTGATTTCCTCTTCCTCAACACCTTCTTCTTCTTGCTCCTCACCCATGCCTGGGGTCAAAGCTAAAGGTTATTGATCTTGTACCTCTTCTTCTTCTTCTTCATTCTCTTCATTATCTTCTTCTTCCTCATCACCAAATTGAGCCTTGATTTTCCTTACCAATTTGTCTTTCTTCTTTAATGTAGAATTTGTCTTCAACTCCATTTCAAATTTATACTTCATTACATCATAGCTACCAAATATCTTGGTTGTTTTGATAATCTCCTCTACTAGGAGTGCAGTAATGGTAGATGAGGCTTCATCAACATTAATTTCATATCCTAGGGGTCTTAACCATCTAACCCTAGGTACTACTACCTGAATGTATGTGTAATCAATGTCCAAAAGAAAACATATATCATTGTAGTGTTTCTCTACTAGTGAAATAGGTATCTTCAATCTTTGCTTCAACTTCTTGAAATCTTCAAAGTAGCTTGTCATAACTAACTCAAAATTCTTTCCCACTTGCTCATTATATTCATTGATTTGGATAGACACTGATCTATCTACTTTCCATCCAACCTTGCCAAAATATGGGAATTCATTTTGCACATAGAAGAATATGCACACAAGTATTGACCCAAACTTAAATTGTGCACTTTTTATCTTTCTGATGGCACCTAGGTTTTCATTTATCTATTGCAATTGAAGTTCTACAAGATCATAGGTGTGATCTTTCTTGACAATTTTATAACCAACATCCATTGCTATGTAGGACACACTATTTAACCTTCTTGATTGATAGAACTTATGGAAAATAACCCTAACAGCAAAATAAAGTAAAGGATCTATAATGGTATCTATGGTCATTCCACACTTTTTCCATTTAGCACCTGTGTTCTTTTGAATTGCCTCTTTGGAGTTGCTATGTAGTGTCTTTGGCCAATCCAGGGTTGGATAAACAGTCACCCTATGAAAAATACTTTTTTATATCTTGATAGGCCTACCCTCTAACCACAAACATCCATCATGAATTCTACTTAGAACTATTTTAATCCATTCAATTTTGAAAACTGTGGGGAAATCTAGGGCACAGGTCACACCCTTTCTCTCTACAATCTTAAATTCTTCCTTCAAAACTCCATTTTTGCACAACTTATCATATGCTTGTCTTATCTCCATGTCACCTATGCCTCCTACTTTGTAGTTATAACATTTTCTCACATCTTGAACCATTATGACTTTAGGCAAAATCATGGATAATGCTCCTGATAGATCTTACTTATAGGAAATGTTTGGAATGACCTTAAAATTGGGTTGTTTGACCTCATTTCTAACTAATTGAACCTCAAAAGCTTCTTTCTCCTTTGTATTCTTTGAGATAGAGGCCATTTTATCAAACTAGGGTTTATTAAATTTAGACTATGCAACTCAACTTATGAAGAATACTTTTGAAATTTGATGAACTAGTGTTTGATCATCACTAGAATCCTTGCAAATGCTTTGAACTGGTTTATGAATTGCTTCTTCACTCTACTCATTTTGGCTTTGAGTTTGTAGTTATTAAAAATAGGAGAAAATTGACCTTATACGCTTTAGAACTTTGAAATTAATGCTTGGTCATATACAACTATAAAACTCAACATATTCCATTTGGCATCTATAGAGACTTCCTTCACTCGACAACTACTACAGACTTGACTCTAACTGTCTTTGATCAACATCTCAAAATTAACTAGTTTTTCACTCAGCATACACAAAATACTTATCATACTTGGCAACAACATGAAAACTTGAAGATTTAACCTTGAATTTTCCACACATTCTTGCATCTTAATTCATGATAATGGAATAATTTTAGTGCTAATTTCTTTTGGAACTGATGTATAATGTAGCATAATTTAAGTATTAGTCCCACATACATCTTTTTTTTCTTAGTTTGATGAAGTGTGACCACTTGACCTATTGGGTGAAGTGATCCCTTCTCCATTTGATGTAATTCCAACATCTTTCTTCTTCCACTTCTTGTTCATTTCATTCCTGATGTGTTCAACATCTACCTTGCCTTTATCCTTATCAAATTCACAACTTGGTGCCTTGGACCTAGTTGGACAATGCTTGCTAATGTGATTAGTCTTGTGATAGATGAAACATGTGGTTTGACTCAACCATCTCTTGTAGTTACCACTAAAGTGAGTCCTAATGCAATTTTTAGGTATATGTCCATATTCTTGACAATAATGATAGCTATATATCTTGTATTGTTATCCTAGTTATAGGTGTTTTAATAGCTTCTTACTTTTGTTGGCTTGCTTGATGACCATATGGACTTGGATCTACATTCAAAGGCTCTATGTCCATATTTATGACAATTGTAGTAGCGTCCTTAAAATTTTGGTGCATGCATTGTTCTTGTTCTGCATTCATGTGCCTGATAACCTTGTTTGTTGCACTTGTGACAATGAATCATGTTCTTAGGCTTAGCATTTTGATTTTAGATTCTTGCTCCTACAAACATTAGCTATATGTCCTTTCTTACCACAATGATGACAAGTAGGTGTAGAGTTCTTGCCTTTATTGTTCTATTCCTTAGTAGCTTTGAATGATTCTCCTTCTTCAATGCTTATGTCACCCAATCTTGATGTATCTCTACTAGATCTAGGGGATTTTTGTAGTTTCACAAAGTACTTGATGGCTTTATTTGACTTGTTGAAACTTTTAGAAAATTCATTTTCTCTTTTCAAGTCATTCTATAGTTGTTCATTTTGCAGCTTTAAAGTAGTTATCTCAATGTCCTTCAAAGTCAACTCATGATGAGCATTCATCATTTGGCTTAAGGTATCCAATTGCATGTTTGAGATCTTGGATAGCTCTATTGATTTTTCTTCCAATCTATTTTCCAAAATTCTTTTTTCGTCTTCAATCATGGCCTTGTCTTCTATAGCTTTCTTCTTTTGTTCAGTTACCTCACACAATAGTATAGCCTATTATTCTTGCTCCAACTTGATATTTTTGATCTCTTTAGCTTGTGCTTTGTTCTTTTCCATCAGATTTGCAGTTGTTGCATTGAATTCATTGGAGTTACCATCTACAAATAGCTTTGTGGTGTCAATCTCTTTGTATTGTGTGTCATTTTCTACTATAGCAATCTCTTTCCTTCTCTTCAGGGAACTCTTCAAAGCATCTCTGACTTCATTCAGTTGATGTAGTATGAGATGTATCTCAATCTCCTAGCTTTTAATGGTCTTTTCCAACTTGTAGACTTCCATTTCTAGATATTTCCTCCAACCTACAAAGCTTCTCCTTTTGAGAACTTAGCTCTGATACCAATTGATGGAATTACAAGTAGGAAAGGTAAACTACTGAGAGGGCAAGGGGCGGGGGGGTGAATCAGTAGTTTAAAACATGAACCCATAAAACTTTTCACCATTCATCCATCTCTTGCATTCAATAGATAAACTTGAAATAACATGCAAAGCATAAACATCTAAATCATGTAAACACATAAGAAATCATACATTTGACACCTAATATGATTACCCAGAAACCTTCCAAATCAAAAGGTAAAACTAGGGTTGGGATGACACCCACAATTCTTCACTGCTATAGTAATAAAGTGTCACCAATTAAGGTTACAATGATTTGACCATGATACATGATCTAAAATGTGAAAGGCCCACCCTTTTAAAGGCTTACAAGGACTGTTAAGTCCCACCTTGTTAGAGGATTTTAACATTGTGTTAGAAGTGTGCCTACCTAAAGGACTTCAAAAAATCTACTTGGAATGTTACCTTGTTAAATGATTTACAATAGTTTCTTAGGACTACTCCATCTAGGAGATTTAACTAGAATCACCTGTTAGGATGTTTTAGCATTGATCTTGTGATTAGCTCTGGTAGCCTGATTAAATATAAAATATGTACTATATCCTTCTTGATTCAATTTGATTTGATATGTCAATGTTGTCTCCTCTATCCTTGTTCTTCTCAAATTGATTATGCAATTTTCTCTCTTACAACTTCTAAGTCTCCATGCAAACTTCACTATTTTTCTTCCTTTATTTCCTTATGCACTTTCTCATTGAAGTTTTGGGTTTTATCCTCCTTAAGAAGACTAGAAGACTAGAAGACCTATCTATGCCACTTAATCCTTCCCTTTTTCCAATTGGTTGCATGTAATTGCATAGGGAATCTACGTACAAATTCATCCTTATCTTCAAAAGACTGTATTGTATCTTTAGATCAACTGAAAAATGGTTTACATAGTTGTTTGTGCAATAAGAAAAAAAATTGTGTTACCTGGTACTTGAGGTTATTGATGCTCAAAACATACTATAATTATGTCTTTGACTCGACACTTGAACTACTTGTCATCTACTTTTTTCTTGGCACTTGAATTAGTCAGCATGTATTATCTACTTTGCACTTGAGTGACTTGGCACATGAGTGACTTAGCACTCATTACAACTTGACATAATCTATTTTTACATCCCATACTCAACATGTATTACTTAGTTCAATATGAACTTAGTGAATGTCTTAAGTGTGTTGAAACTCAATTGTCAAAACTAATCTGAGATCAACACCTCATCCATCTCTTCCCTTACCTCTACCTATAAATTTTTGGTCTTCCTTCTTTTTATTCTTCTCATCCACCTTCAAAGAAAATTGGAAGAATTTATGGACTATTGTAGGAGTTCATAAATTGATCTCTTCTTGTATGCTCCATTTCAATCCTCCTAGATAATTAGCCACTTTGATAGGCTAATCTTCTTGTAATATTGACCTTAAACACAACTTCTAAAAATCTTTAGTGTAAGTTGCCACATCCATGTCATTTTGCATCAAACTTTGTCTCTTCTTGTGTAATTGAACCTCATAGTCTTCTGATAAGTATTGTTCCTTCACCTTTGTTACCATGGCTTTCCAATTTGCAATGGTATTCTTTCCAACTGTTTACCTATCTTATTCGAGGTACTTCCACCATGTTAGGGTTGATCCCCTTAGCCTAGATTTGGATACCTTGACTCTTTTTGCTTCACTCACACCTTCACACTCAAAGTGGTTCTCCATCCCTTCAATCCACTCCATTACCAATTTAGGTTCCATCTTTATACTAAACAAAGGGACTTATTCTAGGGCCTTTCTAGATAATGCTTTGATGGTTTTTAGGAAATGAATATTCCTTTATGGGAGGTTCTAGTTTAGGAATAAGATCTTCCTCATCCATATTTTCTTTACACTTACTACTACTTTCACCTTCTTGGTCTTTCTTCTTGGCTACCTCAGCAACTTCTTCCAATTTGGTCTTCATTGCTTCTAGAGATTCTTTAATAACTCTATTCCTCTCTATTTTCTCTCCTAACTCTTTAGCCAATTATTCATTTGTCACCATATTCGATTCTCCAACTAACTCTGTAGGCTGAAAAATCTACCCACAAAACCTAATCTTCTTGCTATAATACCACAATGATGTAATGCTAGGGTAGTTTGCTTCTTTAGCCCTTTCTTTCTCAAGGAATTTCTTGGTATTTCTCTTATCCTATTAGACTTCCATTGATGCCCTACTCTCTAGAGGATCTCTACCCTATCTTCTAATTACTCACTACCTAGTTATGCCAATGGTTTTAGTTGCCTCCTTCTCCAAATGCCTCTTCAAGCTAAATTGATGACTCCCTTCCTTAACTATTTTGTCCATTTTTTCTCAAAATTTAATAATGAGGGAATGTTAAAAGTGATGTTAGAATTCTCCTAGACTTTTGAAAAAAAAATTCACAAGTTACCTTCAAGTTCTTTACTCCTACTCCAAAATTGGCAAAAATAGGGCTATTAGAACTAGCCCTCTAACTTGAGTCTTTGGAAATTAACCCTAATTTCTCTAAATAAGGTGAAAAAAAATCATGGTTTGAAGTACCATTTTGGAAACCCTAAAGGATTTTGTGGGTCTTAGGTACCCAAACTATCCATACAATTGAAAGCAACTTTTATGCCTGTATTTAAGGGTTTCATAACATGAATGGTAGGGTTGACTAGGACCTAGTAATTCCCTCAATAAAAATTTTCATGAAGCCTTATCCTTTGGCATATAGTGACATGACTCACCCCTCCTCCTTCTACAACACTTGGTTTGAAGTATTTCTCACATTCAAACCTAAAATCATTCCTTGCTATGTTGTGATTGCCTAACCAAGTATCAAAGGCTTTCTTAAGGCATCACATTTAAATTTCTTAACACACTTTCTAGGGCTCTAAAAAATATGTACATGGTATCAACTCCCATTTTCCCTAAAGATATAAAGGACTCACAATAGGAACTCATGGAGGAGCCATTATTGCACCTAGAGTCAAAAATGAACCAACACAAGAAATTTTCAAATGAACTTCAAAACCTACCTAAATGAATACCTACAAACTTTCATCCTTAATGAAAAAGTACTATAATAACATAAAAGAAAAATTGAATAGTAGAATGAAAAATTCAATCCATCATTCCATATAGGCAATCAAAAACCTCAAAAATTGTTAAAACTAAACTAGAAATCATGGATCTAATTGCACGAAATTGTTGATTATTGTTCCCAACCCTTGGAATGTATTTATTTCATGTTTTATTAATATCCCAAAGAGTTTGAAGGAATTTTTATTAACCACCAACCTCCTTCTTGCATTTTGCAACTTTTTGTCAAAAAGTTGTCAAGCAACTTTTCCAAAAACTGTAGAACTTTGGCAAGTTTTGCATGTTTGAGTAGTTTTTCTTTCCTTTATTTGGGAACTTCCAAACCTATATAATTTGATCTCCTAATGATTTCTAGGCATGATTTATCCTCCAAGACATCAATTTGCATGATTTTTGTGATTTTTTGCCTCATTGACAACTTTTGCACAATTGACATCATTTTGACATCTTTGCCATTTCTTACTCCAAATGACATATTAGGAGCCCCAATCCATGGAACAACATATAAAAAAATAATTGAGGATAATAGAGTTTACAAACCATACCTTTCTCATGATTTCATGGTCCTATTCTCATGACCTCTAACACAAGCTACACTCACAAACACACCAAAACCCCCTAGGAGGAAAACATCACCTAGGAACAACTCAAAAAAGGAGATGACCTTGAAAAGGTCCAAACTTAATCAAATTCCTAACTTGGCTAGATTTAGTACAAGCCAAAAAATTCAACTAGAAATCAACCTAATAAAGAGAGGCTTTGACCAGGTGATCGTGCACCATTGTATTAAGAAGTCCCTAACCCTACTTGAGAATCCTAGCACCCTAAAACTTGTGGATCAGATGGATTTGGTGTACTATGAAACTAACTACAATGAAAATTTCTTATGTATAAAATAATAAAAAATGTTGCAAGGATATGAAACATAACTTTGCATAGTGAAAACACATAAAATAAATAGGTTTGGCCAAATCATTTGATACCATACTTCTACTCAAAGGTATTATGAAAAGTATAAAATTTCTAACCACCCTTCCCAAGTTATCCACATTCATTATCCTTCCACATAAACCATCTTTCTCAAAGAAATGATAAAATAAACACATTCCTATGACAATTAGATAGCAATTTAATATGTGTTTCTCTACTACAAATAAGAGGTAACTGAGAACCATTATTTTAGTCAACATATGTCCAATGAAAAAAGTGTTTCAAAGGTACAAGAAAATAATAACTCTACTTAAATCAGTATTAGAACTAACACACACTATATATACAATAATACTCCATTCATAAAAATAACCACTCTCTTAGTTAAAGTACAACTCATAAGCATAATATCTCAAGGATCTCACTAATGTTTAAACACTCAATTTTATATATTACACTCTTTAACTAAATTGATTCATATTGAAAACTTTTAAGAGATAGAAAAAAGAGTTTTTACACCAAAAAATAGAGATCTATGATACAAATTTTGTATATGCATTCTTATAAAAAATCATGCAGAATTGTGAGTTCTTAATCTTAGAAGATTATTTAAAAATCAATTAAGTGTATGATATAACTGAATTCATGATTTCCAATCACTATAAGGATAAAAATAAAGTGTAGGAGTTGTATATTATATTTTCATTATAATTTTCCTTATTTATAAAATCCAAACTAATTTACTAGTTCAACTCTAGATTGAGACAACCCTTATTAAAGAAATAGAAAGGAAACATTTTTGGGTGATACAAGTTTTCTCTTACATCTAGGATTCTCTTGCTTCAACTGTCTCCACTAATTTCTTGGTAGGCACCGTGCAACACCTTATGATTGGCTTGTTCTACTTGCATGTAGACCTAGTTAACTTACTCTATCATCATCCTACCACATAATCCCTCCTACCTTAATCAACATACCATATTTTGAGAAATTATTTGCTTCTTAATGTCTTTTCCATTAGTAACCTTACCCAAGCACCAACATCACATGGCAAGATCTTGCATTGTCATGTATCTTATAATCTAAGAAACTTTGGATGTGACAATGCAATGACCATTGATTATTACAAAAAATTAAACAAAAATTGAATAATATTTTTGCCATATGTTTCATTCTTGTTGGGTCTATTAGAAATAAGATAATACTTGCAAGGGGGTGGTGAATAAGTACTCTACAAAATTTTTCCCACAAATGGATATTGTTGATTACTTTAGAACATGCATATTAAGTAAACCAATAGTTTTGACCAATAAATAAATCTATGCACAAAGAGAACTCATAACACAATATTTTGTTAACTAAGGAAAACCTAAAAACCCTAGTGGGGATGGTACCCACAAAATGATCCACTAAAAAAAAGAATCTAGTTAATGATATTGACCCTGTTAGGATTTTATGAAGTACATAAAGTGTCTCAATCCTTGTTAGAGGTCTAGGCCATGCTAAAAGCCTCAACTCGATTAGGAGTTTCTTCAACCCTATTAGAAATTGGTAATACAATTACAAATGTATGAAAGAAGAGCCCACTACCCAACACATGAAATTATACAATATAGCGCTTTCATACAAAAGAGATAGATGCAAAAACCTCTTTATTGTTGACTATTTTACTTTGTGTTTATTTGATCTTTCATTAGAATTTGCATCATATAGCCTTCACATAAGTTCATATATCAGATACATAGTTCACAATCTCATCACATAGTTTACAAACTTACTCATTACTTCACAAGTAATAATTTCTTACTTATACTTTATCTTTTTACAAAGCTCTGTCTAGTTAGCTTAGATGCTCTCATATGTTTTGCTAAATATAGAATTAGCTTATTCTTACATAAGGTTAACATCTAGGATGTTGTCCCTAATTAACTAAAAAATTATTTTGTTCCCAAAACAATTCCTTAACTTGTAATGAACTCTTTTTTTTCATACTCTATCCTGCTCTACTTATTTCCTTTACTAGTAATTAACCTATAACTTGTTCCATATTGTGTGTACTAATTTGAACTCTTTATCACATCATCATGACTATCTATACTATCTATACCTAATTGCACATGTGCTAAATGTCATTATAGACTTCACAATATCAAAACTATCTCTCTACTGATATTAAAACTATCTAACACTTAGACAATTTTCTATCTTTGACCATTGAATCTTTAATTGCTCATTTTGCTATCCATTCTAGAATTATATGTTTCCATAAATGAAAACTCTTACTCATCCTACTTAGCCATATTTCCAACAAATTCCCCTTTTGGTATTGATGGAAACATATGAGAAAATTGGCTAAATCACAAAATGTCATTCAAGAACTTTTCAAAATTTGGCGTTCAAAACTTTACAAAATTTCAAAATTAAAAAAATATGTGGATCATTACACATATAAACATCTTTCTTTATATCACCTAATAATGCTATACTATGACTCCCCCTTACTATATAACTGATTCCCTTTACCTTATAACATTTTCCTATATTCTTCTCCCCTTTTGACATTAGTGATAAAGGTGTCAAAACTTATATACATGTCAAAACTTTGGTTCATTAATTCTTCTCTAGGCTAATAGGTGAGAAATGTAGTTTGCAAAGCTACCTACTCGACTCTTCATGTTCTTCTCCCATGAATCTTTTGCCCCTTCTGATATGCTGAGGAGAGTGCATAATCCATAAGATGCAATCTCCACCTCATTCAAGTCTAAGTAAATGAAGTTATCAAAAGATGTCTTTGCTAACAAACATTCTTCTAACTGATGCTAAATTGTGCTTAAATTCATAGATAAGTGTTCTCTCAAAAGTGAGAATATATTTTTGATCCTTTCCTTTCTTTCTTCCAACAAACTTATTTCATAATTATTCTTACTAACCCATTCCTCAATTGCTTCAATCTTTACACTAGGTTGACTTAGCTGATTTGTCAGTGTTTTCACTTCATCACACTTCTTCTTATGTTTCTCATCAATGTCTTTGGTAAAAATGAAAGAAATGGCACATTTAGCATACAAGGTCTTACCTTCATGTTCACACCTTCTTAATTCCTTGATGAAAGCATCAAGAGTTTCCAAATCATTTTTGATGATCTAAAAAATTGTGTCAAACATCTATGCATCATGCTTTTCTTGAGCTTCTACTACTACTACCTCTAACATATATGTGAGTTCAACATCAAATTCTTGGATCATAGCTTTGGGTTTGTGCTTTGGATTAAGATCTAGTGATTTTATTATCAAAGTTCGTTGTAACTTTTTAGTTACATCCATAAGAGTTTTCTGCAAAATCTTCACTTGCTTATTTTTCATAATGATCTTGTTTAGGGATGATATTAGTTTAGACTGATCATCATCATCAAAACCTATAAGTGATATAACATTTAGAGAATTTTTTGGTGCACTTGCTTCCTCTCTTCTTCTTCTTCTTCTTCTTCTTTTTTCTTTTTCTCATCCTCTTTCTTCTTTTCTTCTTCCTTCCTCTTGATTTCTTCTTCCTCTTTTCTCTTCTTCTCCTCTTCTCACTTCTTTTTATTCCCTTCTTCTTCTTTACTCTTTCTTCTCTTCCTCTTATCTCTTCTTCTCCTCTTCATCTTTGTGCCCATCTTCTTTTCTCTTTTTCTCTTCTTCTTCACTCTTTACTTTCTTCTCTTCCTTCCTCTTGTTCTCCTCTTCTTCTTTTCTCTTTTCTTCTTCTTTCTTTTTCCTTCTTCTTCTTTACATTTTCTACTCTCTCCTTTTTCTTCCTTTCTTCTTCTTATGATCATATTCTTTTCTCTTTTTCTCTTCTACTTCACTCTTTACTTTATCCTCTTCCTCATCATTTTTGGAGTAATCAATAATATTGTCAACAATGTTTGACCCAAAGTCCTCAAAAGTTAAGAGAATCTTCTACAATATTTATTGTTACCTTTGTGGCACCAACTTGCATGGTGTTAATCCTTGTAGAGATCTATGAATAAAAGATTATCATCTTAGTGCCCTTGACTCCTATTGCAACTTCTACTAGTACAATCTTCTCAATAGACATAGGGATTACTTCCCCTAACTTTGCACTTTGTTTGTTGACTTTGGTACAAAAGTCATGTATTTAACAATGGCTTCTTCTATATCCTTGCTTAATTCTTCATAGTTACCTCCCATCAAAAGAATATCTCTTCTTTTATTTCTTAGTAAGGGTTCAATACCCTTCACTATCCCATTCATGTCATCATCATTTCTAACTTCACATAGTTTCTTTATTAAAATTTCTCTAATTTTCCTGTCCTCTTGAATGACTCTTATTCTCCTATTAACCAATTTATTATATAGATCTTGTGGAATATTCTTTTTTATATCTTCAAATATTTTTTTCTTCAAAAATATATTCCTCACTACAACATTCTCTAATTGTAGTATTTCCATGTTGCTATACAAATATAGCACTTATTTAATTGAACAAAATTGTCATTATTAATGATTTGCATATTCAAATTATCTACCTATGTCTTCCAAGGATTCTTCCCAATGACTATCCTTGCTTCTCCAACTACTTGTTTTACAGGTCTATCCTATTTTCCCTCTTTTTCTTCATCCTCTATTTCTAACTCAATCATTTGCAAGGTCTTTCTTCTATTGCCTGACCCACTTGACAATTTCTTGGTTCTTCTATTGCTGAGTGAGTCAACTTCTTGTTTCACCTTAGTTAGTCTCTCTATTTTCCTTGGAGGATTAACTAATTTGAAATTAGTAATTGTGACTTCCTCTTCATCAAGCTTCTTGACTAGATGTGAAATAGAGTGTTGCACTTGAGGTATTGCAACATAAGGGAAAATAGGAATTTGACAAACATATCTTACTACTATTACACTTTAAGAGCATTCTACCACTGCAAGGGGTGTGGCTGTCAATCTCTCTATTTGTCAACTTGCCTTCATTTCTAAGGCAATCACTTTAAGCTCATTTAATTATTCTCAAGTCATACTAGATTCCTTCAAGATTGCTTATATCTTATTGTCTACCTTTATCTTAATTTCCTTGCTATAGAGTTCACTTTGAACTTCTTTCATATTTTTTTCACAAGTTCCCCATCTAGGGTATTTCTTGTCCCTATAAAAGTCTAGGATGATCTTCACATAGGCTTCTATAAGATCAAGACTCATTTCATAGCCTATAGGGTCTATGAACTTAACTCTTGGTTCTATACCGTCCATGCATGTGACATCAGTTTCAACCATGAAACACATGTCATCTTTGTACTTATCCACTAGTGATGGAGGGATCATAAATTTCTTCTTCATCTTCGACTATAAACTCTTCATCATTATAGTTATGTCTTCAACAACTCTTTCCTCTGATTGTCTTCTATAGTGATAAGTGACAAAGTTCATTGAGCACTTGTCTCCATTCCATTCATTATCTGGCATACCTAGAAATTTTCTAATAACTTGGAAGAATAAATGACTTATCCAAGATTCAAATTTGATCATTGTAATTTTTGTCTTCTTCAAATTTTCAATGTTGTCAAGTAATTGTTGCTTTATAATTTCGCACATATTGATCTTTTCCTTCATTATAGTAATAAGGTATGCTACATGAATGAATCCAACAAGTACATATTTTAGCCTTGAATTGTGGTTCATCTTGTAGTCTATAATCTTGCTAATTATTCTTACATCATCTTCCTTAATGAGACTAATTCTCATATTTCTACCATATGATTTTCTTTGCAAATTTCTCTCAACAAATTTCTTCACATTCCTCTCATTCACTGGATTAGTCCCTTAATTTCTTAATCCAATCAACTTGTGGATCATGTTATTATCAATCATGATAGAGATATCTCCCATCAAAAATATTCCTTCATTGATTTTGCTCAAATTATGGTTGTCAAACTCTATTTAGAACATCTGCTTGATAATATTTAGGTCTTCCAAGTACTGAAAACTTTGTTCCAATGATAAATTAGTTTTACACACTGCATCCATATCCTTGTGAATATCATTATCACTAAAGGAATCAAACTTGCAGTGAAGATATGCTCTAACATATGCCTAATGCAATACAATAGGCATAACTTGAGAAAATTCTCCCAAAGGATCATCTTCCATTGACACAAATGGGTGTTTCTTAAACTTGTAAGTCAACCTTTTACTCACATCACATATAGTAGGGTTTTTCATCTTAATAGATTCAAGAATTTTGAAAATGTAGCTAAGAAACTTTGTAAAATACCTTAAATTCACATAACTAGGGATTTTATTACTTTGCACTATGAATGCTTCAAATTCTCCTTTACTCCAGTTTCAAATCACTCTCAATTTCTTTATAAATATTCATATGATCGAATGGTACTCAAAATATTTTTCACATCCTTTAAATCTTTACAATTTAACTTTGCATTGATTGTACAACTACTTAATTCGTAAAAGTTTTCATATGTTATCTTGTAAACTCATTTTCACTATTGTAGCATCATACAATTTCAAAATAATTTTTTTATCTTAACTATAGTTTCCTTTTGATATACTAAACCTTCCATTAACTTCACAACTTCTAATTCAATATCTAAGTTCTGTTCCATCATTCTAATACTTTGTCTTCAATAGAAAAGTGTCTAATTCAAATAAGATGAATCTAATGCAATGGCTGATTTCAATCTCTAATCAAGTGCATCAAAATGCTATTCTTCTAATACCACATGTGAACTTGATGGATCATTTTCCTTCATAAATACCTCCTTTAATTCTTCAACATGCTCTTTGAGTGCTTCTTTTCAACTATAATTGCTACTAGCATTCCTTCTACCATTTCTATTGTTGTTTCTTCTATAGTTTGGGTTTCTATTGATGTTCCTCATATCGATTAAGGAAATTTTTTCTACATGTCCAAATTTACTGAATAAATAACATACATGTGCATTCCTACTCTGATTAGGTCCATTCCTATTGGCTAGTTCTCTACAATTCCTTGCAATGCATCTAAGGTTTTTATACTTATAACACACAATATTTCTTTTTAATCTATTAGCTTCTTTACCATCATTTGATCTTCTTGAGGATCTCCTTCTTTCATTACCTTCAAGGTTAGTATCCCTAAACATTCTACTATTTCCATTATTACCATCAAACTTAGGTTTTCTACAATCTATTGCTTTATGTCCATAATTAGGACAATTAAAAAATAGAAATTAGTAATAGGTTTGAAAGACTTACCTATACAATCTCTCTTCATATGACCAACTTCATTACATATGAAACATCTACCTCTAAATTCATGTCTTACTTCTTTAGGTGGTTCAACTTGCTCTATTTGTTTGGGTTCATCACATTTTTTAGGTTGACTTCCTTGCTCAACTTCTTTGGGCACTTCTATAGACTTACTTGGTTCAATCCTATTCTGATCATTCTCCTTAGGTTCAAAGATTTTAACTAATGGATTAGGTTCTTTTCTATCTTTATCTTTCTTTCTAGATTTCTCTCCATGAAGATATCCAAGACCTATCTTATCATAAGAATATCTTTGATAGAATAGTTAATCATCAATTTTTTCACTACTCGAATATAACTTTTCTAATTGTTGCTTATCCTAGGTCAACTCTCCTTTCAAAATAGTATTGTACTTTTCTAGTTCTACATGTTGTATTTTGATAGAATCCAATTTAGATGTCACTTGTGGTAGATGGAATCTTAGATCTATATTCTTAAAATTTATATTTGGTTCAATCTTGCTATCATCTTTCTTCAATTTCAACTTAAGTTCAAAAATCTTTGAGTCATGTTTCAAGATCTGATTTTCTTTATTAAGGGTTTCTACCTCATCACTATCACTAGTCTCCTCTCTAGGTTCATTTCTATATTTGAGATGATCGATCTTATCTATTAGTTTACCAATGTAATCTTTTGCATCTTCATATCTTTCTTTTAGGTTGTCTCTTTCTTCTATAAGAAAATCAATTTGTTCAAGAGATTCTTCAAGATTCCTCTTCAACTCTTCCATATTCATAGGGATCTTACTCAAGTTCTTAAGCCTCTTCTGAGTAACTAGGCTCTGATAAAAATTATTAGAAATAGATAATACTGAAGGGTGGGGGGGGGGGGGGGGGGGGGGCACAACTAGATATTGTTAATTACTTTACAACATGCGTATGAAAGTAAACCAATAATGTTGACCATTAAATATATCTATAAACAAAGAGAACTCATAACACCATATTTTGTCAACTAGAGAAACCCTAGCCAAGGAAAAACCCTGGTGGGGATGGTAGACACAAAATGATGAACTAAACAAAAGAATTTGGTTAAGGATATTGACTTTTTTAGGAGACTATAAAGTACATATAGTGTTGTTTCAAACCTATATTAAAAGCGTCAAACCTATTTGGAGTTGCTTCAATCTTGTTAGGAGTTGGTAATACAATTACAAATATATGAAAGAAGAGCCCACTACCCAAACATGCAATTATACAACTAGTGCCTTTATACAAAAGAGATATATGCAAAAACCTCTTTACTACTGACTATTGTACTTCAAATTTCTCTAATAATTCATTAGAATTCACATCACATAGCCCTCACATAAGTTATCGTATCATATACATAGTTCACAATCTCATCACGTAGTTTTCATACTTACTCAGTACTTTGCAAGGAATAATTTCTTACTTAGAATTTTCCTTTTTACAAAACTCTATCTAGTCATCTTAGATGGTTTCACACGTTTGGATAAATATAGAATTAGCTTATGCTAACTTGGGGTTAACATGTAGGATATCATCCCTAATTACTTAAGAAATTATTTTGTTCCCAAAATAATTCTTCAACTCGTAATTAACTCTTTTCTACTATGCTTACTACCTTTGCTGGTAATTAACCCTTAACTTGTTTTGTATCTCCTATACTGATTTGTGCTCTTGAGCATGTCATCATGACTATCTATACTATCCATAGTTAATTGTGCATGTGTCAAATGTCATTGTGGATTTCATAATATTAAAAACTATCTCTAAACTGATATTAAAACTATCTAACACTTCGACAATTTTCTGTCTTTGATTATAGAATCTTAAACTATTCATTTTGCCTTCCATTCTAGCATTATATGTTGCCATAAATGAAAAATCTTATTCATCCTACTTAGCCATATTTCCAAGAGATTCAACTTTTCAAGTGGATGCCACCTAAGCTACCTTCTAGGACCTACCTATGCCACATGGTGCATTATTATGTTTTCACCAACTTCCTAGTAGGGTCTTGGATTTGAATGCATTTGAACTACTTTACTAGTTCAAATCTACATTTAGACAACCCTTATTAGAGAAATAGAAAGGAAATATGTTTGGGTGATACAAGATTTCCCTTATATCTAAGATGCTCCTGTATCAACTACTTATACTAATTTCTCTGTAGATACCATGCAACAACTTATGATTGGCTTGTTCTACTTGCATATAGACCTAGTCAACTTGCTCTGTCATCATCCTACTACATCATCCGCCCTATCTTAGTTGATATGACATGTTTTGAGATCTTATTTTCTTCTCCATGATTTTTCATTAGTCATCTTTCCCAATCACTTATAACACTTGTCAAGATCTTTCAGCATCACATCTCTTATCCCATAAGCAACTTTGGATGTGACAATGCAACCACCATTGATTATTACAAGATATATAAAAAATGTTGCACAATATTTCTACCACAGGTCAATTTCATGTTGGGTCAACTTTTCAAGTGGATTTCACCTAAACCACCTTCTAGGAATTAACATTCCACACGGTAATTAACCTGTAATTAACTCTTTTCTATCATACTCTATTCTTCTTTGCTTACTACCTTTACTGGTAACTAACTTGTAAACTGTTCTATACTACCCATACCAATCTTTCCTCTTGACTACATTATCATGAGTATCTATATAGTCCATACCTAAATACACACATTCCTAATGTCACTATGGACTTCACAATATAAAAAATTGTCTCTATACTAATATTAAAACTATCTAACACTAGACAATTTTATGTCTCTGACCAAAGAATCTTCAACTATTCATTCTGCCTTCTATTCCAGAACTATATGTTTCAATAAATGACAAATCTTACTCATCCTACTTAGCCATGTTTCAAATAGGGTCAACTTTGCAAGTGGATGCCACCTAAGCCATCTTCTAGGACCTAACTATGCCACATGGTTTATTATCTCATTGTTACTAACTTCTTGGTACAAGCCTACATTTGAATGCATTTAAACTACTTTACTAGTTCAAATCTACATTGAGACAACCCTTATTTGGGAAATAAAAAGGAAATATTTATGAGTGATACAAGCTTTCTCTTACACCCAGGATGCTCTCGCATCGACTGCCTACATTGATTTCTCTATACGCACCATGCAACAACTTATGATTGGCTTGTTCTACTTGCATATAAACCCAATTAACTTTCTCTATCATCATCCTACCACATTATCCCTCCTACCTTAGTTGACATGCCATGTTTTGAGATCTTATTTTATTCTCCATGCTTTTTCATCAGTCACCTTTCCAAGCACATGTGACACATGTCAAGATCTTACATTTTGACATCTCTTATCCTTTAAGAGATTTTAGATGTGACAATGCAACCACCATTGATTATTACAAGAGATATAACAAATGTTGCACAAGATTTCCACCATATGTCACACTCTTTTTGGGTCAACTTGCCAAGTAGATTTTACCTAAACCACTTTTTAGGAACTAACTATTCCACATGGTGCATTATCATGTTATCACCAACTACTTGGTAGGGGCTTACATTTGAATGTAGTTTTATGATATTGTGACACCTATAATTTTTGCTACAACTCGTACATCACCTTTTGTGAGTCACTTTTCAATAGTAGTGCCATGTTGTCTCTTTGGTTTTTCAAAGTACTACTTTTTCATTAATGAACTTGTAGTGGGCCCCATACATGAAGCAAGGATTATGTTAAAAAGGAACTTATCTTTAGATATTGACTTATTGAGAATTTTTATATAAAAATAAAAGAAATTCCCACTACACATGTAATATTGAATAAATCAAACATATTTACTCTATAGAAAAGGAAAAAAATACTACGCTAGATCTTCACATAATTTATGGTGACTAGGCATAAAAATTTTTGATCAAGCCTCTAGAAATTTGGCATAGCTCACATTTAAGTTGTGTCATTTACACCCATGTTAAAATATGGTGTTAATTGATATCATTACAATAATTTCTTGATTTGAATAAAAATTAACTCCCTCAAATTGATCACCTCTGATCACTAAATGATGTCCCTCTGCATATATTCTAGCTTGGAAAACACTACTCCAAACACAAGAATCACAAGTACAAAAAAATATCAATCCCCTACAATGAACATAGAAAATTCCTCTATCAAAAATCAATCCCATTTTCATTTTGACCTATAATCAATAATCAAATTGGTCCCTTTAAACTCTATGACATCCCTTTCAAAAAATATAGAACCCCCATTTAACACACAAGTTTCTTCTCTAGTATTGGTGTCCAAAATAATGTATAATGTAAAACTCTTGCAGTCTGTAAGTATATAATGCTCAACAATGTTCTTTGGTCCCTTGAGTCATCAACAAATCCCATGTCACATCAAAATGGTCCAATCCCTCATTTGGCATTGCAAGCCTTCTATAAAATTAGGCACTAATTTCCTTCAATGACTCGTGTATTTTCCAAAAAGAAAAATGGAAATGAAGACCCCATTAAAGATCTTAAACCTAATTTTTGGCTTTTAAATGGAGGAGGAATTCACCAAAACATATTTTTGTCTTCTTTGCTAATGTGTTACAGTATCAAGCATCTCATCTAATCCTAAAAAATCCCACCTCACTCACACCTTCTATAGATTATAAAAAAAACACAGTTGACACTCAAAACTATCCCAAAAAAAAATGGCCTCCCATGTCAAATTAGTTAAATGTTAACCAAAAATAGGCTACAACCAAAGGTCCCATGTAAAAATAAATAAAAGAAGGCTCACCCCATTAATGGACAAGCTCTAGTGAATTTTGAGATCAAAATGTTGGAAATATAAGAGGAGTAACTGAGAGGAGGGGTGAATCAGTTACCACTAAAATAAATCCCCTAAACTGATAAAACTAATTACTGTTGATGCTTGCTAAACACACAGAAATTTTTGTAACTCAATAAATGTAGAGTGTGAATTACTTTTGTAAATCTTAAGATTTTATTAGTAATTACTCGCAAGCATGAAATAAATAACATGAACACATGAGACACTAGGATTTAATGTGGAAACCCAATTTGGGAAAAACTACCAATGTAACTAGTTACTATTTTTCACTCTTCTAAAGTGAGCCCTATTAGGAGCCAACCCTGTTAAAGGTTACAAAACACACTATTAGGTGTGACCCTATTGAAGGATTTAATCACCCTATTAGGAGTGGCCTTGCAAAAGGTCTTGAAATAATTCAATAAAATTGCCACCTTGTTAGAGGATTTACAAATCACCATTATACCAACTTTGTTAAGAGATTTTAGTTCATTGCTATAATGGTTAGAGAGTAACAATGAAATGACCTAATTGTGATGCGACTAAATTATTTATTATAGATCTCTACTCTGGGTCATAGTTAATCCTTCCCAATCGAATAATACTTTTATACTCCACAAGGATATCTACTTATCCTTCAAGTTTTCTTCCTCTTATCTCTTTTAACTCATTCAACTTGCATCTCACACACACTTTGAAATGACAACTCAATATTTTACTTATACCTCCCAAATTGTCAAGTTAGCTCAAGTAAAAATTTGAATAACCAATATTCATCACCATAGTTGGCTAGAATCAATAGGTAAAATAATTAAGATTTATATGCCAAAGTAAGAAAATTCTTTGGTAGCTAACCTAGCTTGGTAGGAATTGATTCTGAAGTGATTTCCTATGTTAATCAACAGAAGCTTGGTTAATACTATGAACTTACAAAATTCCTTTGGTAACCAAGTGAACTTAGTTAATCCTAACTTTTCTCAACTTTCCCTTTGTTAATTATGTGAGCTCGGTTAACACTCTTTTCTACTTAACTTCCTTTGATGGCCGAGTGAGCTTGGTAACAACTGCCTTCTACATAGAGTAAACTTAGGAACACTCGGTAGACTAGGGAAAATGTTTTCATTTACTAGGTGAGCTCAACATATACTAACTATCAGTTGATATGACATTTGTGTAACATCAAAGACAACACACAATTGATCAATTGTATCCAACAATCTCCCTCTTTGGCATTGATGGAAACACAACATGTCATAACAAAATGAAATTTTGAGAACAAGACTCCCTCTATAAGAAAGTTTCTTCCTCTTTGATTTATGTAGAAAAATTCTCCTATAGTGTTCTCCCTCTGTGAATGAATTGCTTAACTTCTCCCTTTATAAAATTTTAGAAAGATATGACAGTAAACTTCTCTTTCTTTGACAACACATGCCAAAGAAAATTTTGATTAGTAGCAATGTACCTTGATTATAGATTTATCTATAATATGTCCTTGTTAATACTGCATCAACTTACTGATCTTCAACTTGGTTGTTATTGATGCATCACTAAACTTTTATTTAGTGAGCTTCAAATAGGGGAATGACCCCTAGCTTACCTCTTACATATAAAAATGCATCCTTAGGTAATGGATTTGTGAATATATCTATAATTTATTCTTTTTTATGCACATATTCCAATTTGATTTCTTTGTCCTATACTAATTCTCTTACAAAATGATATTTTATAGCAATGTACTTTGTTTTAGAATGCATCACTGGATTCTTTGATATGTTGATTGCACTGGTGTTATCAAAATACATCATTATTGGCTATTTGATTTCAACCTTCATTCCTTCCAACAACTATTTGAACCAAACAATGTTAGAGAAATTCATAGTTGTTGCTACATATTCTACTTCTACTATGGATTGAGATGTGTAGTTTTTCTTCTTGCTTCTCTAAGATACCAACCTTTTACAAGAAAGAATGCTCCGCCACTGGTGCTCTTTTTGTCATTAAGATTTCCTGCCCAATTAGCATCACTAAATACTTTTAAGTTAAGTTGCCTCCAAGTTTGTACCATAAGCCATAGTCTTCAGTACTTTTCAAATATCTTAAGATTCTTTTTATTGCCATCATGTAGTTTTATTTGGGTTTAGCTAAGAATCTTGCCACTATCCCAATTTCCAAGGCAATATCAAGCCTTGTATGTACCACATATTTTAATTTTCCAATTATTGATCTATATAAGGTTTGATCTACTTCTTTGTAGTCCTCATCTTTTGTAAGCTTAAGTCCAGTACACATGGGGGTTCCAACTATTTTTGAATCGTCCATTACAAATTTCTTGTGTATCTCTTTGATATACTTAGATTGAGTGATATAGATACCATTTCTATTCTATTGTACGACAATCCAATAAAGAATTTTATTTCACAAAACATGGACATTTCAAATTCTTTATTCATTTATTCTGAAAATGCTTTGCATAAATCATCATTTCATTTGAATAGAGTATCATCCACAAATATTTCTACCAACACAATCTTCTTGTCTAGTCCTTCTTTGATATATAGGCTAATATTATCATTTGTTCTTTTTAAACCAATTTATATCAAGTAGTTATGTAGTCTTTCATACTAGGCTCTAGGAGCTTGTTTAAGACCATATAGGGCTTTATGTAATTTACAAACCATGTCCCTTTTGTCTGGATCAATAAAACCTTATGGTTGTTCAATGTAGACTTCCTCATCAAGAATTCCATTAAAAGATGTAGATTTAACATCCATCTGATATACCTTGAATTCTCTGTGAGCTACATAAGAAAGTAAAGTCCTAAAACCTTCTAATATTGCAATAGGGGAAAAAGTTTCACCATAATCAATACCTTCTTGAGAATAACCTTTACATACCATCTTTTCTTTATTTCTTGACACTTTTCCATCTTCATTCAGCTAATTTTTGAATACCCATTTTGTACCAATCATAGTTTTATCTTTGGGCATAGGTACAAGAGTCCAAGTTTTATTATTTTCTATCCATTCTATTTTTTCATTCATAGCCTCAATCCAAGTTTCATTTTTCAATGCATCATTAAAACTTCTAGGTTCAAATTCAGCAAGTAAACATGTACCTTTTAGTTTTCTTCTTGTCATTGTTCCATTAGATTTGTCTCCAATGATCTGATCCGGTGCATGATGCCTTCTAACATATTTAGCCAATATAGGTTCTTTGACTTTTGAATGAATTTAGCTATCTTCATTTTGAATCTCAACTTCTAGTTTGGGTCCTTCTATCTATGGCTTAGGTTCTTCAGACTCAGTTTGCTAACTTGGTAGCCTCTAAATGTGACTTTGGTCCCTGTGGCTCAATTTGCACTTCCTATAACTTGGTAGCCAATGGAGATTTGGAGAGCTTAGGAGATGAAGTATCCTTTTTTTCAAATGTGTCTAGCAATGTATTAAGTTCATAGTAGACAAATCTTCTATAATCTTCTAGTTCCTTTTTTCTGTCTTCTTTAGTCTTTTCTCCAAACTCATCAATTCTCACACGTGCACTTTCTATGATTTATTGAGTGGATAAATTTAGACATTTGTATGCTTTACTTTTGTAGGAATATCCTAGAAATATACCTTCATCACCTTTTACATTAAATTTTCCTTTTCTAGATTCTTTTAAGATATAACATTTACTGCCAAATACTTTCAAGAAACTTACATTGGGTTTGTATCCATACCATAGTTCATAGGGAGTTTTTTTTGAGTCCTTCTTCAAATAAACTTGGATTAAAGTATGAACTATAGTACTAATAGCTTCCATCTAGTATTTGATAGCAACATTCTTTTCAATCATTAGTGTTCTTTCACAATCCATAATGGATCTATTTCTTCTTTTAGCTGTTTCATTCTATTCAGGAGTACTAGGGGTTGATACTTGTCTTTTGATTCCTCTTTCAATGTAGACATTTTTGAATTCATTTGAGATGAATTCACCACCTCTATCTAATCTTAAGCATTACAATCTTTTTCCAATTTCCTTTTTTTCTATAGCCAGATACCATTTGAATTTCTCAAAAGCTTCTAATTTTTCTTTCAGATACATGAGATTCATCATTCTAGAATAATCATCAACAAAAATAATGAAAAAAATTTCTCTATTATAAGTTTCTATTCCAATGGGTCTGCATAAATTAGTATGCACAATTTCCAAGTGACTGATAGTTTTTGCTCTTAAAACTAGTCTTTCCCATTTTACCAATTTGGCAAGTCTTGCATAATCCAACATCAAGTTCCTTAAACTAGGAAGACCTCTTACTCTTTTGAGTTTGCTAATCTTGACCATATTATCAAAGTTTACATAACATATTCTTCTGTGCCATAGCCAACTTTTTTCTACTTGAGAAATAAAGCATGAACAATCACCAAGATCAAGATAAAATAAGTTACCTTTTGTTTTCCTACCCAATCCAATCATATTTCCTTGGTTATCTAGAAGTCTTGCCTTACCATTCATGAATTCTATCTTGAATCTAATGTTGTTCAACTATGCCACACTCAGTAAATTATGTTTTAGTCCTTGAACCCAATAGGCATTGTCACATACAAGTTCATTGGTTAATTAGATTCGACCTTTCCCTTTTATTCAACAAGGTTCATTGTTTTCAAACTTTACACTACCTCCATCATAGTGTTCAAAATTTTCAAACTTAGTTTTATCTCTAGTCATATGGTGAGAACATCCACTATCTATGATCCATGTGTCATTTTTGCTAACATGAGAGACAAGTGCCATCTTATCTTCTTCATCATTAGATTCATCTTTTACAACAATATATAGTATTTCATCTTCACTATTGTTAGAATCTTTCGCCATAAAACAAGTTTTCTTACCTTTGAATTCCTTCTTGCCTTTGTCCTTGTGGCTTTTCTTCTCTTCCTTACCTTCTTTTTTTGGGAACCTAGCAACAATAAGACCAATTTCTTCACAAGACAAATAGATTAGAGGGATTTTACCTTTGTACTTTCCTCTACTCCTAGAATATTTCTTTGCAAGTAGAGCCTTAACAATTTCAAGATCACTATAAAAAATTTCTTTAGTTTATTCCTCACTTTCTAATTGATTATCTTTTATTTTCTTGCCTTTTTCTTTGAGTGACAGTTTAGCTTCAAATGCAAACTCAATATTCTTGAAAGTAAGAACATAGTTGTCAAAGTTGTCTAATTCAAAAGCTATCAATCTTCCTACTAGAGAATCCAAACCTATCTTGTTATTTGGATCACATCTATTTTCTTGAATGGTAGACACTTTGATTACATAGATCGGAATCAAAGTTCTAAGAACTTTACTTACAATAGTTTCTTCTTTGATTTCTCCTCTAGATGCTCTGATTACACAAACACTAGCCATGATCCTTTCCAGATATTTTGTAACATTTTCATCTTCTCTCATCCTCATTTGATCATATTGTCCTGTAAGGATTTCTGCTTTGGCTCTTCTTACATTTTCATCTCCTCCGTAGATTTCTTTCAGTTTGTTCCACATATCAAAAGTAGTTTTAAACAATCTTTGACCTCATCAAATTTAGCATAACTGAGAGCAGATGCAATGTCAATCACCATAATGTTATGGTTCTTCTTCTCAAAAACATCATCAACTAATAATGTTCTAGTGGGAGTTTTATAGTCTTCATCAAGGTATTTGCATGCTAAATCACTGATGGTAGCTAGGTGAAGCCTCACAAGTCCTTGCTATGCTGCAAAGTTGTCTTTGTTCAACTTTGGAATCCTATAAGACATCCTAATCTTAGCTTAGGTCCTTGAAACCTTCTCTACAAGCACCAAAACCTCTAATTCCAATTGTTGAAAATATAAGAGGAGAAACTAAGAGGGGGGGTGGTTGAATTAGTTCCCACTAAAATAAATCCCTTAGATTTCAACTATAAAATTCAAACTAATAAAACTAATTATTGCTAATGTTTAGTAAACACACAAAAATTATTTTAACTTGATAAATGTAGAGTTTGAATTACTTTATTAAATCTTAAGATGTTATTAGTAATTACTTGCAAGCATGAAATAAATAACATGAACACATGAGACATCAGGATTTAACATGGAAACCCAATTTGGTAAAAACCATCAATGTAACTAGTTAATATTTTTCACTCTTTTGAAGTGAGCCATATTAGGAGCCAACCTTGTTAAAGCTTACAAAACATACTATTAGGTGTGGTACTGTTAAAGGATTTAATCACCCTATTAGGAGTGGCCTTGCAAATGGTCCTGAAATAATTAAATAGAATTGCTACCTTGTTAGAGGATTTACAAATGGCTATTAAACCAACTCTGTTAAGAGATTTTAGTTCACCGCTACAATGGTTAGAGAGTAAAAATGAAACGACTTGATTGTGATGCAACTGAATTGGTGATTATAGATCTCTACCCTAGTTCATACTTGATCCTTCCTGATCAAATAATAAATTTATGCTCCATAAGGATATCTACTTATCCTTCAAGTTCACTTCCTCTTTTTATCTCTTTTAACTCATTCAACTTGCATCTCATACACACTTTGATATCACAAATTGATCTTTTTCACAACTTGACCTTTTACTTATACCTCCCAGATTGTCAAGTTGGCTCAAGTAAACATTTGAATAACCAATATTCATCACCTTAATTAGCCAGAATCAATAGGTAAAATAATTAAGGTTTACATGCCAAAATAAGAAAATCCTTTGGTAGTAGACCCAACTTTGTACAAACTAATTTTGAAGCAATTTTCTATGTTAACCAACATAAGCTCAGTTAACACCATGAACTTACAAAATTCCTTTGGTAATCGAGTGAACTTGGTTAATACTAACTCTATTCAACTTTCCTTTCATTAACCAAATGAGCTCAATTAACACTCTTTTCTACTTAACTTCCTTTGACACTTAAGTGAGCTTGGTAGAAACTGCCTTCTGCATAGAGTAAAATTAGTAACACTCAATAGACTAGGAAAAATATCTTCATTGACCAAGTGAGCTCGACATGCACTGACTATCAATTGATATGACATTTGTGTAACATCAAAGAGAACACACAATTGATCAATTGTATCCAACAAAAACCTCCTTTGTTCTACCAAAATTTCCATTCATTATTTTATATGGATATACTAGATTCTAATTGCTTTGGAAATCACCAACTCTTAATTTGTAGGCTTAGGAAAAATAATACTCTCTATCAACATGGATTATCAAGTAAAGTGTAGAGCATTTTAATTTTAAAATTATCTATATTTCAACACAACAATGACAACCCCTATGCTCTTGGAGATGGTGGGCCACTAGGAAAGTCCCATATTACCAAAATATTTCTCTTCCAATATGACCTTAACCACTAGCTTTGAGACACCTCATTTAGCATTCATTTTCAATGTCAAGATTACAATGTTAACATGTGTTTTGATGAAACCTATTGGGGATATTTTCAACATCTTTGGAAGACTAGTTTTGATCGATTCATGAGATAGTATGTTGCACTCATGAAAGTGTTTTTCGTTAATGACAACATAGTTATCTTTCTACAAAGACTTGTAAAGTGGTAGTGATATTTTGGCTTCGCGTGGTTCAATGATTGTGATTTGGAGTTTGTGTAGTTGTCTAGACATTTAGACATGTTTGAAGATGGATATTTTAGTACAAGTATAGAAATAGGAAATTTTTACAAAGTTATAAAGTTTTTTCAGATGACACTTTCTAGGCAACATTTATAGAGAATAATTACTAGTATTTTGATTTTATCTCCTAATAGAGAAGGAATTTGGTTTAGCAAGTTTTCATGGATGTTAAAGGAATGTTGAAGATCATCTAGTTAAGTGGGAAAAGTCAGATGTTCATTTTACAATGAGTTATGCTACTTGTTCAGATTGTATTCCCAAACGAGTTGACTATTTGCTTAATATGTCTTTGGAAGTATAAAATTGAGTTGTAAGGTGTAAATGTAATAACTTAAAATCATCCTATATTTATAATGTAAATGAGTAATCCTTAAGATTGACTCATAATAATTATTTTGAATTGGTATAAAATAAATAATTTTTGGATTGAAAAAGACATCATATGCAGTCATATGAAAGGATTGGTAAAGTGTGAACTGGATATGCAAATTTGTGAGGAATAAAGAAGAGGTTGAGTCTACTGGTAATGTTGGAAGATCTAAAGAACTATATTTGAGAAAGATAAGTTTCTAGTTGAATGGTTTATTATTGATATATCTACTTTGCATTATTCTGTGAGGATAGTATTGAAGTTGTTTGGGTAGTTGGTCTAGTAGACTTATTATCAACTCATAATAGGGTTGGCACAATTCCTATCAGGGTTGGAATCTACTAAAGAGGATTCAAAGTCTCCTAACAAAGAATCATATTTACTTATTATATTTTATTGATCCTAATAGGGTCTATCATTTCACAAGGAACTTTCATATTAATACATCATTTTGTGGGCATCATTCCCATTAGGGTTTTCTCTTTAATCAAGGGTTTCCCTAGTTAACATATCTAGTGTTATTCTACAAGATTATATTTCTATGGTTGTTGAATCTATTATTTATATGTTTCATAATTAATAAAGATATTGAGAGTTATTTTAAGAGTATAACTAATTCACCATCCACCCCCCAAGTTATCTTGGGCTTTACTTTCTAACAATTGATACCAGGGTATCACTTGAAGAAAAAGCTTAAAAACTTAAGGAGATCTATGACATATTTTAGGAAAAGATATACTAAACTTTGATAGAGTTAATTGTGATAGATGGAAAGAAAAGATGAAGAAACACCTACTATGCATGCCTTAATTTTAATTAGTTACTACAAAGCTAAATATGTGATTGAAAAAGACAAGCTTGAAGGTTGTAAGAAAATAGAGAAAGATCTAGTCATGCAAAATATGCTTGGTAGAGAAGCATTGTTTCTTATTAAGGAAAATAGGTTTTAACAAGGCCCTAAAACCCATACAAAAAATAGTTTAGACAATAAGAGAATGCTTAAAGTAACGACAAAAACTAAAAGAAAACATTTGAAACATCTCCCCACATAAAATGTCAAGAACTAGAAAAAGCAATGGAGACAAGACAAAAAACTAGGTAAGCCAAGAAAAGCTAGGGTACTCAAGAGATCTCTCTTAGCATTTTCATTGCATTGATTTTGAGCTCTGACATTCTACGCACCACCCCCTTCATGTCTAAGTGATCCTTGTTAGGATCTAGGGTCTCCTTCTTCCTCATGCTAGATTTAGTGCATTTCCTCAAGCTACCATAAGGGGTCTTTTCCTTAGCACTGTGGGGGTCAGGTCCTCTCCCTTGCTGGTTCTTTGTTCCTCTATTTTTTGGATTAGTATGTTGATATTCTCATTGGCTTCTTTAATAATATTGTAGCTTTTTTCTACAATAATCTACATAGATCTCTCCAATATTTGAACCCTATTCTTGACCTCCTCCACTTTTTCATCCTCGCTCTTTTCTTCCTCTGATATCCTATTCCTTAGGCTATAGTTCTCCCTTTTGAGGCTACTGACCTTGTAATTGAGGTGTTGGATTTCATGAAAAATTTGTTTGATAGTGTGGAAGCTATCAACAGTGCTATTCTTAGCATTGTTGATGATGTCCATATCCGGGTGCTCCTTTGTTGTATCACTAAAAATGACCAAGGTTGGGTCAATTAATTCCTCCACATGTATTTTACCTTCATCATCCTCTTTGAACAAGGTTCTTATTAATTCTCTATTAATCCCCATTTTAGTAGAGGATGTGTCAAAGTTTTTCTACACCACATTTCTTTCCTTGCCCATGATTGAGCATACGCTAGTACCAAATTCCTCAAAGCCCTTCTTGTGGTCATCCCTCTCACCCTAATTGAGATCTTATTCTACCCCTTCCACCTCAATCCCCTATTTTTCCTTCTTGGCCATAGAATTTTTTCTTTTTTTGCATCTAGATATATTGACAGAGTCCTCTTTACTTTTCAAAATTTTGATGGTGATGGTTTTCTTGCCCTTTTTTCTCTCTAAAGCCTCCCCTTCCCTTATATCCTCCTCACCTTCAACACTATCCTCTCCCATGTGCATGCCTTTAGCCCTTCCATTCTAATACCTATTAGAGGAAGATTCAAGGTCTTTCTTGGGATGAGGGATACTTTTCCTTTTGCTTTCCAGTCTGATGGTATTTTTCCTACAGCCGCTCTGTGGAGAATCATCCTTCTCCAAATTAGTATGCATATCAAGGTTATCTTCAATATCCAAAGGAAAATAGTTTTCTTCTAACTCTTTAGAGTCCCCTCTACCCTTCTTTCCCTCCTTCCTTAACTTAATTTTTTTCCCCATTGTCCTATCTTTAAAGAACTCATAAATTAAAAGTAACAGCCCCTCATGAAGCACCAGATTCCTAGTATGCTTCTCTTGATATTCATTGATGTTTTCATTCATAGAAGAGTAAAGATAGAAGGGGATAGAAATTTTTTCCCCATACTTGAAGTGATTGAGAATCACAAAGTGGTAGGTGCATAGATGATCAAATCTTGTGTCAATGGTAGAGAAGCATTGTTATCAACTCTTCCTAAACTAAATATGGAGAGGTAAAATCCTGAAGACTTTCTAATGAGATTTTGAAATTTTTTTAAAGTACATTTGAGTATGATAAACATTTTAAGAAGGCTATTTTATTTCAATATGCTAAGATGTTGGAATATGAGTTTGTAAGAGGATGTTTTACTAGGATGCCATAGATTATGACAAGAATAAAGAATTGTGGAGGAGAAAAGTCAAAAGATGGAATTGTATGGAAAATTGAAGATTTTGACACCTACTTATAAATACACAACACAAATGATTGAAAATTTATTCCTTGCACACCTAACTTTACAAGAGAGGCTCTTCTTGCAAGATTGTAGACATATTAAATTTGGATGAAAAAAGTGGAGAATTGCCTAGAGTAGAGACTTCTTTCAATGTACAAAGAGACATACGTATGTTGATAATAAGTGCAAGTACAAATGGAGACTATTCTAGTAGCAGTCAAACTAAAGATGAAGAAGACAAGAAGATTGAAGAAGCACTTGCTTTGCTTATGAAGAGAGAACCTAAAGATAACACAATTGTTGTTTGTTGGACATCTAAAGAACTTGGTCATTATTCTTCCAAATGTCCTAAAAGAGAAAACATATTTAAGACTAGAAATCCATATTAATCAATAATACCTAAGAATTTATTTTATGTTAACAAGGATAGTGAACTTGATTTCAAAATGGTATACTTCTTGAATGATAGTGATGATGAGGAAGATTAAATTGGACTTGTTTCTATTAAATAAGGGAGGGCTTAAAAAGAAGAAATAAAAAAAGAAAGAGCATTAATATCACAACTTGAAAAAAAAAGTTTGATTGGATTATAAAGACTTTTTCCCATCATATGACAAGAGACATGAACAAATTTATTGATTTTAATAGTTATGATGGTTGAATAGTTTGAGTTGGAAACAATGCAACATGTCACTTAAAAAGAAAAAGATCTATTACACTTGATGGAAAGACTAACATTAAATATGTTTACATTATGGATGGTTTAAAATATAATCTTTTGATTGGTGGACAAATTGTAGATAAGAGGTATCAATTGTAGTTCATAGAGAATACTTGTATTATCAAGGATAAGAATGAAACATTTATTAGTACTAGTAAAAGAGTGAGAGGTAATGCATTTTAGTTGAATCCTACTAAAATGACATGTTTAGTTGCTAAGGTGGATGGTAGTTGTGTTGAAAATTGGCTAATGAAGATATGTAATTGTTGTCATTTATGGCAACAAATGATGTACATGCTTATAGGAAACCTCAAAAATAAAGACACTTAGCTTTTTGTACTCAAAATATTGTCTAAGTATGAATTTGGTATACAACAGTGTATTGTTTTGTATGTAACTTGTTATTGACATCATATTTTGATTAGTGAAGTTAGATGGAGATAATATACATGTTGTTGATGATTTGTATAACCTTGGAATTCAATGCCGATTGTATAGAGAAGAGATATTCATGATTTATCAATGAAATAGGAAAGCAAAATTAAAGGAAAGGAACTATTTTTTTTACAAAATAATTACTTGACCAATTAGGGTTGGCATCCTAGATGTTTAATCTAAGTTGGAAAAGTATATTGTGATCTTAATTGACCCAAAAGAAATTTATGAAAAGGCATGGTATTTATGCAAAGAACATCTTGTGATAAGGTGTGTGGTAAAACTATTGTAAGTTGTGTAGGTATTGTGATATGTGAACTTACTATGAAAGTGATATATGTGAAGTTGATTTTGTGATCTGATATCCAACTAAGTAAGAAGTTACAATACCTACATTCGAGAAGTCTGATTACTATTTTGGGTAGTGAGGTCTTCCTATAATTAGAAGTGAATGTTTGGACAATGGGCTCATCTTGCATCTAGTGTACTACAAATCCTAAAAGAGTTGGGACAGCCCCAAATAGGGTTGGAATCTCCTAATAGGGATTCAAAGTCTCCTAATAGGGAGACTCTATACGAAATTTTCTCACTGACTCCTAATAGGGTCCATCCTCTAACAAGGAACTTATATATCAATATATTATCTAGTAGGTATCATCCCCATTGGGGTTTTCCCTTCGCTAGAGTTTCCCTAGTTAACAAATTATGGTGTTATGAGTTATCTTTGTGCATGGTTATTGATACTGTTCAACATTTCTTTATTGATTTTTTATATATAGTTTAAAGTAATAGATAATATCTAGTTGGTGACTAAAGTTTGTAAATTATTGATTCACCCCTACCTCTTAGTAATTCCTATTTCTAACAATTGGTATCAAAACTTGGTTACTCAAAAGAGGCTTAATAGCTTGAGTAAGATCCCTATGGATATGGAATAGTTGATGAATAACCTTGAAGAGGCACTTGAACAAGTTGATCTCTTTACTAAAGAAAGAGATAAGCTGAAGGACATATATGAAGACTCCAAAGTATACATTGGACAATTGAAAGAAAAGATTGAACATCTCAAATCTAATCCTAGATCTACTAAATTTGAAAGTAGCGATGTTGAGTATTCAAAGTTGAAGATAGAGTACAAGATCTTGAAGCATGAATTGAAGATTATGATTCTAAAGTTAACTTTGAGGAGTGATCCAAGAAAAGTTGAAACTAATTTGAAGACTAAGAATGTAGATCTTAGAGAAAGTATGGTAAAGAAGACATCTGAGCTTGAAACATTGAAAAAAGATCATTAAGAATTAAATACAATATTATTGTGAAAGGTGAATTAACTCAGTGCAAGCAACAACTTGAGAAGCTTTAGTTTAGCAAAGAAAAGCTTGATGATTCAATGTTAATACAAAAACCTACTTATGATAAAACTAGTATTGGTTATGTATTTAATATGTCTACAAAGAAACCTGAGATTAGATCAGACCTAAAAGAAAATGATAAATTTGATAATAATATTAAATCTAGTCAATCTCCTAACAAACCTAAAGAAGTTGGACAAGAAAAGGAAGTTGAGATTTTGGATGAACCAAAGCAAGTGCAATCTCCTAAGGAAACTAGGTATGAATTTAGAGGTAAGTGATTTTCATGTAATGAAATAGGTCATATGAAAATATATTGTAAAAATAAGTCATTTAATCATGTTACAGATTTTTATTTTCATGGTCTGGTTCAGAGAAAAAATGATTGTAGGATACCTAAAAAATATAATGATAAAAAAATAGTAGAATGTCTAGAAATAATAATTCTATAGATAGAAGAAGATCTAACAAAAGGACATTGAGAGAAGAATGACCTTATGAAGAAAGAAGATAGATCATGTGTTATAAGTGTAACAACTTTGGACACCTAGCTTAGAATTGTCATGCACCTAATGATCAACAAAATCCTAGAAGTAGAACTTGAGTGTGTCAATTATGTAACAACTTTGGACATACAAAAAAGTATTGTAGAATGGATGGAAACTTTGGAGATAGAAGGAATAATGGAAGAAACTTTGGAAATAGAAGGAATGATGGAAACAAATGTTAGAAATGATAGAAGGAACAATGAGAGGAACTCCAAAACTAAGAAAGACAATGAAGAACAAAGAAATGTAGTAAGTGAACTTTGAGAAGAACTCAATGAGGCATTTGTAAAGGATTAGATATTAGAAAAGATAAGTAGATGATGATGAGATAGGAAGATTGAAGTTAGTTATTGAGTTTGATTCAATTAAGTTGAATTAAGCTTATTCACATCACCAGTTTTTTTTTAAACTTCATTTAGAGATCGAATTGTGGGTAGCGAAGTTGGGAAAATATGTATCAAGATAAGTTTAGATGGTACCTAATCTCACTTGTAATTTGGAGCATAACTAAACTAATTATAAAGGAATTAAGAGTTACTAATATTACAAAGAAAGTTAATTCTATAGTAGGAGTTGAAAGCTATGTTTTTGCTAAGAATTTCATAAAGAAATTTTTTGAGGAGCATTTTCATGATGGGAGGAAGCCATAGTAAACCTTAGGTAGAATCTAAAGATTAGATAGAAGATCTTGAGTAGATATCTGATTTTAAAATGTAATTGACAAATTTTTGTTTGCAAAGTACACAATTAATGCAAGTTTGAGTTGAAGGAATAAATGGAGTACAAACTTGATTACCATTTCATTTGATTACATTAGAATCATAGAACACTCAGAAGTGACTTGACAAGGTAATTTCAAAGAAAACTCTATTTTTAGAAAGAGGTATTATATCATTTTTCTACAAAATTTATTCAATAAAAGTTCATATGTGATAGAATCATGGATATGTTAGTAGTTCACAATGTTGAGAATGAGGAAAAACCAAAGGTTGTTTCTATGAAAGCCATAGAAGGAAACCCTAACTCAGCATTATCCATTACTCCAAACAATGTAGTGTATTTGGAAGATATAGGAAGTTATCTTACCAATAAGTTTGAATTTATTGGGAGTGAGTATACAAAAAAGGATATAAAATTATTCTTTAATCACAATATGACTATAAAACTTGGATTTGAACACTTGAGGGAACTAGACTTGTTCAAATATCATTTCTATCAAGAATTGGATGTAGATGAGTGGACACACATCATACTAAGTAGAATACATGATGGAAAATTATGGATGGAAGATAGTGTAGTTAATATTTCAGCCAACCTTATTCATGAGGTAACTAGTTTTAGTAAAAAAGGTAGTGTACCTATAGGTGAGAAATTGGTTAAGAAGAAAGTTGAGAGATACACAAAGGTAGTGTATAATGGAAAGGCCATGGTGATTAGCACCATTAAATAAGATGATATAAGATTCGTAAGTAGAATCATTGCCTACTCTATATGTGCAAGTTCAAAGATTGATAAATTGTTAGTTAAATTCATTTATGTAGCATATAAGATATGTGTTAAAAGGAACAAGTCAACCTTAGTGAAATTTTAAGAATGCAACTTCTTGAAAACCTAGAGAAGATGAAAAGGACTAAGAATGGTGTGTTTAGATTTCAATCACTAATCAATCTTTAATTTTTCATGTACTTAAGATATTTCCATTATTGTCAATCACATATATTATGAGCAGTGAGAGGTGTATATTAGAGAAAACCATAGATGTATGTAGAAGACATCCATCAGATAAATTATTGGATAATGGAAACTTGATAATGAAAACATTTCAAAATGAAATGAGGCAAAGATTCAGAATTGCACTTGAAATTGTAGATAGATTTAAATAAGGTATTTGTGTTATGGTTGATATAGATTTTACTTATATTAAAGTAGTAGAACCTTGGGAAACATTTCTTGATCCCTTATGTTATGAATTGAGTGATGAAACAATAGTTGGATACATTGATTTATTGTTGAAATCAAAGAAGGACCAAGCTGAATATAGATTTGAAACTTATGATGATATTTTCTAATCAGCTAATTAGGCATCCTTGGAGAAGGCATCTCACAAGAAGATAGAAACAATAATGAAGAAAGCCTTATAAGAGGTCGGTATGATTGAGAGTGAGTCATAGATAGTCAGGAAAACTATGAAACAAGGTATATTGAATGTACAACCTTTGTTTGTGTCTATTATAGAGACATCTTCAGAATAGAGCATTTCTTATGCAATAGTATCAGATGTTTAGCCAAGTGAGCCGAAGTGGAAATGAGAGAGATTAGTGGAAGTTGTGACCACAGAGACAAAAAGGGTCAAGCAACAAGCCACTAGACCAAGAAAGAGACAAAAGACATTGTCAACAATGGTTGAATCTAGTAAAGAAGAAGAACAAGAAGAAGAAGACAAATAGACAAAGAAGGTAACCACTTCTAAGCAGTCAATAGTAAAAGCTTGAAAACCTTGAAAGTTGAAGATAGAAAAGATAAATTCAACTATGCAAATGAAGGCAACTTTGTTTAGATTAACAAATTTTATGACTTGTATAATAATTTTGAGAAAGATTAGATTGATATCTCTACTATGAGATAAATAATAGCTAATAATCTAAAACTTCTAGATATCGAAGGCATAGTAAGCCAAAAGTGTTGACATTATAGTCAGGTTTGTTTATTAGAGATGCACAATTGTTTAGATATCCAACAATTATTGAGTTTATTGAATAGTTAATAGTGTTAACCAAGTAATTTAGACTCTATTGAGTTCTACAGTTGCTATCGAGTACTAGTTATAATATTCATTTTGTGCTATGTAGTTTCTTTTGGGTTGGTGATCATTAGTGTAAATTAAGCTTCATAGTTTTTACCAAGTATCTTAATGCAAACTAAGTTCTATAGTAGTTACTAAGTTCATAGATTCAATAATGTGAATCTAGTGTTGACTGAGCCATAGAGTGTCAACTGAGTGATTTAGTTTATACTAAGCTCATAGTAATAGGATTGATCGAGCTATGTAGTGTGAATTAAGTGATTTAGTTTATATGTCAAGTTTCATAGCATTCGCTGAGTCACTAGTGTAGACCGAGTTTAGATTACTTGGAAGTGATCAGTATGGACCAAGCTTTTATGTCTTCCAAATGCATGGTGATGCAAAACATTGATAATGGATTCCTAGTGTTAGAACCTCACCAAGTTAGTCTTCAAAACCCAAGTTCCTGTAGTTGGGCCAACTTTATGTATTTTGGTGAAACTTGTATTGTACTCAACCTTGTTGATTTGTAATTTGGATTGATATATATGTAATGTATTATATCACATCCAAAGAGAAATATATAAAATGACTATGATGCAAATTTAATAAGAAAAGAAGTATGAAGTAAAAAGGCTACAATAGTATAAGGAGTAGCAAAGATTTATCTATCACAGCAAGGTGATATTCCACTCAAAGGAATCTCATTTAGCAAAATCAAGTTGTAAATCAAATATCAACCACTAGTTCATCCTAATAGGTAGAATAGTTAAATCCATTCATAAGGTAGACTTAATAGTCTTTTGTAAATCTCTTTACCAAGTGCATACTTCATTGTATGTTTTGTAAATCCTTTCACAAGGTGGACCTAGTAGTCCTTTTTGCTCCTAATAGGGAAGATCATTAGAGGTGATCATTGTAAGCCTTGACAAGCCAACTTTATACTATAGTACTAAAGTTTTTGGGTATCATCCCCACCCTAGTTTTACTTTCTGTTTGGAAGGCTTCTGGGTCACCATATTGTGTGTCAAAATGTTACAAATGTTTTAATGCTTTCAATCTGTCATGCATGCAATTATATCATAATACACATAAATGATTAATTGGTAAATAAAGAGAAAAATTTTATTGGTTACTGATTCACCCCTCCCCTCTCAGTAACTTAACCTATCACATATTTTCAACAATTGGTATTAGAGTTTTTTGGTTCTCAAAGAAAAAGTTTAACAACTTGAGAAAATATCAAAAGCTATTGAGGTATTCAGACTTGATAAGAAGAAAAGAGAAACTCTTTCAATCCTTGAAAAGAAGAAAAGATCTTGCAATCTAGATAAATAAAAAACTCTATATTCAATTAAGATTTGAAGACACCCATTCAGAAAGTAATTCGAATGAAGTTAATGAAGCAATGAGAGAACTATTAGAAAAGAATGGTAAACTTCAAGAAGCAATAAGAAAGATGAGAAGAGAGCAAGAAATTCAATCAGTAAGATTGTGTAAAGTCATGAAAGAGAAAAACAAGATAAAATAAGAGTTAGAAGGAAATAATAATGAAATTTAGCATCTATCCCTTCAACAGGAAAACTTCATTGATCAACTTACTAATACAAATGAAGAAATCATTAATCTAAGATCAAAGAATGAAAGATTGTAGAATGATCTAAACATTGAAAGGGAAACCAATGAGAGGATGATAAAATTTCAAGTAGACATGAATTAATTGAATGAGAAAAGCCAATATAGATAGAAATGCAAAGAAAAAATTGGATATACAGAAGAAGGTGAATCATCCAAGCAAGGAGCTCAAAAGAATTGAAGACCTACTTGCAATCACTATGGTAAGATAGTTCATACATCAAACAAATATTGGAGCAATGACAAAGCTAAATTCAATGGAAAATGCTACAATTGTAATTAGCATGGTCATAGAGAAAATGAATGCAAAGAGAAACCTAAATTTGAGGGAAAATGTCACAAATGTAAGAAGAATGGGAAAAAATTGAATGCAAAACTAACATATTAAATCCAATAGAACAGATTAGATATATTTGGTTGGTGCTACAATACTTGGTACAAATGTCACTACTATGGATAATTTAGACACATTGGAATAAATTGTATAAAACATCACATGAGGACAAGAGACACCACTAGAAGATGTTTAATTTGTAACAAACTTGGTCATCTTGCTAAGAATTGTATGACTAATGGAAGAATTGAAGATGCAAAGAAGGCTAAAGCTGATAACATCAGAAAGTAGATGAGACAACAATGGATTCCAAAATCTTCTAAGAATGCTAGTCCAAGCAATGAAGCAAATATCACTCAAGAATTGGGTGACTCAAACATTTCTATTTGATCTCCCACAACAATAACTGCAACTAAGATTCTAAAGAAGAAATCCTTCATTAGTTCAAATTGGTAGAAAAGAAAGATCCATATTAACATTAAATATGTAAAGGGATCATCAAGCATCAAAGGAATTCTAGACCTTACCGAGCAAGGTCAGGAGTAACTAAGTTTTATGTGGACATCGAGTAATGAATGTTCCTACTAAGCATTTAATTCAAGTCAAGTGGAAGATAGTCTGTCATTAACCAAGTGATTATACTAGGAATTTATGGTGATTGAAAGGAAAAATTTGTTAAAAGGGGCAAAATTGAATTCATTTTTCACCATGAATTTTCAAGAGCTATTTGCGAAGAGTGATTTCTGTGCATCTGAGCGATCAATGTGATTTATTGTTGAAGATTTTCTTATTTTTTGAAACCCTACCGAGAGATGGAATACTCTAGCAACAAGACAAAGAAAGGGTTAGAAATGTTGGTTCAAGGTGTTGAATGGAAGGCACCTACTTTCAAGCTTAGTCCAGCTGTTGCAGAAACTCTAGATCCAACTGGAACAAATCTCAAATCCCAACTAAGGTACTGTTGATTAATGATATTTGGGTAAAAGCATAGATCCATGTCACCATTTAGGATACCAAAACCTATTTTGGCCAAATATTTTTCTATATTACAATTATTTTTAAAACCTAAAAATACATTTTTATAGATCTCAAATTCAATATCATCATTATATAAATTTTTGAGTGTTTTTATTAGTTATAATATGTTATAGTTTCAAAATATTATAAGTCAATATTTCAACATTTTAGAAGATGCTCCCTCAAAAAAGGGAAAAAATATTAAATCATATAAAAAAGAAAAAAAGTTAATATTTATCTCTAGAGGAGAGTGTCCTCTTCATGAATATGTTTTTTTTTTCAAGAATATATAGATTTGATAGGGAAGTTTTGACAAGAGGAAAAAATTATTGGATTTTAATAAGGTTGAACTTGAGTGCTTATAACAAAGAAAATACACATCAAATTTTTTTTTTTTTTTTTCCCTAGCTATATATATCACCTATAAGATATTTTCAAATCAAAACAAAAAAAGATGATTTGCATATACTTATTTGATGGGAACTACACCATATTTTTTTACAATTAAAAAAGAGACTTCAATTTTGTTTTTAAATGAATCAATTCTTACTCAAAAAATATAAAAATTATAGATATAAAATTCATCCAATTCTACACATTTTATTAGTTTACATCATCTTCAAATTCTAAACACAAATACCATTTTTTTTGTCATTAATGTTGAACTCTCACATTCTAATATCCAGGTTCTTTATAAAACGGTGACACAAGTTTGTGCTTTTACCCATTCATTCACATTTTCAATGTTCTATTTAAGATATAGGAACCCTAGAAATGAAAAAAACTTTGGAGAAGCTATGTGTGTATGGTGTGTTAAAACTAGAGCATCAACATCTAGAAGTGAAGGGTTTGACTCACATCCCACACATGCCCCAAGAATTTTAGATAAAGTGGATAAGATTTATCCTTAGCCATGTGCATAATGGAAAATTATGGTTGGAGAAACCTATTTTGATAATGAAGAAAATGATTCATAGTATCATAGGGCTTCCAATGCTGGTGAAGGCTAATACCACCAAAACCCTAAGTTGGGTGGATCTAGAGAAGAAAACCCTTGCTAAATGGGATGGAAGGGGTATGAAGATCAGTTATGTCACTAATATGGAATTGAAGTTTGGGATACATATAATTGCACATAAGATATATAGTTCAAGTAGACTCAATAGTGTATCATGTGGAGCTATGGATCTTGCATTTAAAGTGGTCAAGAACAATATGTACTTTAACCTTGTTGAGTTGATGTTGAATTAGTTCAACAAAAACATGGACAACATAAGAACTTCAAAGAAAAATCCTTGTTAGTTCAGTTCACTCTTAACCTATTTATTTTTCTTTGTACAAAAGTTCTTCCCATCAAAAGATATAGCTGTATGGAGAAAAGATGTACTTGTTCTCTATCAAATTAATGAGTATATAGAAGAAATGGGAGAAAATTATGTCAATATCATGGATAACTATTTTGATGCATTCAAGGACAAGATAAATAATAGATTCAAGATACCTAAGAAACTTGTAGAAGACTACAAAGATGATTATTTTTTATGGTTGATTGTGATAAAGTGTATATACAAGCAGTCAGACAAAGAATTGTATGGGTCAAGCCTCTAGGTTATGAGGTTAACATAGATGAAACCAAGGACATCATTGAAGCATTGTTAAATGAACCTATTGATCAAAAGGTCACATATTTTGGAACATATGAGGGAGTTAAAGCAAGAATAGAACTAGAGATAAAACTTACTTAGGTGGTCAATAAAGGGAAGAAAAGGATATAAAAATTGAAACAAACTAGTTCTACTCTCCTGCTGACAAAAGACAAAGAAGATGACATAGAAGAAGATGGTGCAGAAGATGAAGAAAAATTAGAAGAAAAAGAGCTAGTAAAGAAGAAAGATAAGGTTATTATAACTAGACTTGCCAAACCATCTACTATAGTGTTTACAAGGAGGGCATCTAGGAAGAAACTTGGTAAAGAAGGAGGAGATGTGATCTTCAAATGACCCCCACCCACATTCCATAAAAAGTTGAAGGAAAATGACTCTAGAGCCACCATGGCAAATTTCCAGTCATTGAGGCATGAGATAAGAATTACAAAGGAGAAAAAGTGAGTTGAAGACATGGTTATGTCTAAGATGGGCAAATAGAAATATTCTCTTGACCACCTTGCTTAGTAGATTCCTAGTGAATTATTGGAGAAAATCAAGCCAAGATGGGAATAGGCTAAGCAAAATACCAAAGATATATATGAGAAAACCTTGAGTCAACTCATGCCAAGTTTGAATGAAAAAGAAGTTAATGAGTCCATCAATTAGAATGAAAAGAAAATTACCTTGAAGTTTAAAACTTGTTTGATATTAATCAATGACATTGAACATGTAGTGAAGAATGCTACCAATACATGGAAGAATATCTATAATATTCACAAGGAGGGTGATTTTGCTGTCAATGCTAGTAATAAGGATGATGATGGTGAAGATGACAAGGAATAAGAGGACAAAGATGATGTAGAAGAAGCTAATGATGATAATAAAGATGATGAGGAACAAGTGCAGGAAGCTACTAAGGAAAATATCCTTGAGATTTAGAACATTGAGGAGACCGACCCTGAGAAAATTGTAGTAGGAATTATAGCCTCACTTCCTCATTCTCTAAGAAAAGTTTCAAAGTCATCTCACTTAGAGAAAGCTACTATTGATTTGGTTGTGTCAAACATTGCTAATTCAAGAACTCAATCAATCTTCACACCTATTTAACTCAATATTTCATTAACAGAAGTGACCAACACTTCATCTACCAACCAGTCAGTGATTCTTGCCTCATTAATTTTGGTCTCTTATCAACAAGGTATTCCTTAAATAAGTGCAATATCTACTTTTACTACTAGTCCTTCTATTTCTACCATTATTTTTATTCCTAGCATGCAAATAATAAGTATAGGAATAGTTCAGACCAAGCCTCGACTAAATACAAAAGTTTTGAGCAAAGGAAAAGATAACATTGATCTTGATGAGGAGATAGTTATCCCAAATTTGGATATCAACTATCTTAATCCTAATCAAATGCATATAGTAGGAGAGCTAGTATAGAGGAAAGATAAGTAATAAAGCCTTAGAGAAGAAAGGAACATAAAATTCCAAGTGCTTGAAGATGCAAAGAACATTCTTGTAGAGGCACTCAGGACTAAGGTTGACACTTCTCAACCTATTTTGGTATAGCTACCAAAAGTGGTCCAAAAATTAAATGAATATTTCAATGGACAAGAGAAATTTTTGTAGAGAGTAGAGAAGAAATGTGAAAATAAAGTATTGGAGCTAGTAGCACAAAAGATTGTCATACAACAAGTAGACTTGTCTACTATTCTAGGCTCACTAGAGACCTCTACCAATAATGTGACTTATCTATTTAGAAAACTCTATGATACATCTATCTTCATGTAGAAAATTAAAGAAAAACTCTCCAAGATAGATGAAGATCTGAAGGAAAGTGCACACTAGTTGTCACTTGACCTGAGTTATAGTTCTACTCACTATACAAAGATCAGATTTCTAACTGATATGTAGGTAGAATTGCTAAGGGAAGAAGCCAGGATAAGAACTACATTGGTAGGAATATAGGGCATGATTCTCCTAAACATGGATACATTGTAGAAACATATTACACATGCTAAAACCCTCATCCATTATAACAACTTCTCCATTGCTAACCACATGATATAATTATCAGCAGAAGTGCAAATTGCATTGTATATATGCAAGGTGTTGGAAGAAAATTGGGACAAGACATTTTCATTGATTCTAAAGGTACATTCTAATTTCTTGTCAATTTTGGAATAACCATGTAGAATACACCTTTGGCATTTATGTCAAAAAGAGGGAGAAGATGTAGATGTATATATCATTTAAAGTATAAAGGGGGAGAAGATGTATAATGTATATATATATATATATATATATATATATATATATATATATATATATATATATATATATATATATATATATATATATATATATATATATATATATATATATGTATGGGGGAGCATCATAATATCATATCATATACATTTACATATATTCAAAGAAACATCTCAAAAATAGAGTATGCTACAAAGTTAAAGACACAAGATAGAGACTAAAGATTGTTTTTGAACTTTTTGAGAATTTAGTTTTGATTGATAAGTGTTTTTGTCACTAATGCCATAGGGGTAGATTATTGACATTATAGTCAAGTTTTTTTATTAGTGACACACACATATTTAGATAGCCAATAGTTACCAAGCATATTATACAATTAACAATGTTAACCAAGTAATTCAGACTCTATCAAGTTCTATAATTGCTACTGAGTACCAAGAACAATATTCAGTTTGTGCCAAGCAGTTTCTATTGAGTTGATGATTATTAGTATAAATTGAGCTTCAGAGTGTTTACCAAGTCTCTTAGTGCAAACTAAGTTCCAAAGTGGTTATCAATTTCACAAATTCAACAATGTGAATTTAGTGTTGACCAAGCCATACAATGTCAACCAAGTGATTTCATTTATACCAAGATCATAGTAATATCATTGACCAAGCTATGCAATGTGAATCAAGTGATTTAGTTTATATGTCAAGTTTTACAATATTCAATTAGTCACTAGTACAAACCAAGTTTAGACTACTTGGAAGTGATCACTATGGAATGAGCTTCTATGTCTACTAAATGCATGATGATGTTGAGCATTGACAATGGATGCCAAGTATCATAACCTCATTGAGTTAGTCTCCATAACTAGAATTTTTGTAGTTGGGCTGACTTTGTGTATTTTGGTGAAACTTGTATTGTAGCCAACTTTGTTGATTTTTAATTTAGATTGATATAGATGTAATGTATTGTGTCACATCCAAAGAGAAAAATATGACATGAATATGATGTGAATCTAATAAGAGCAGAAGTAAATAGTAAAAAGGCTACAATAGTATAAGGAGCAACAAAGATTTATCAATCAGAGCAAGGTGATCATTACACTCAAAGGAATCTCATTCAGTAAAATTCAGTTATAGAATAGAGATCAGCCATTAGTTCATCCTAATAGGTGGGGTAGTTAAATCCTTTCACAAGGTAGAATTAATGGTCTTTTGTAAATATCTTTACTAAGTGCATACTTCATTGTATGTTTGGTAAATCCTTTCACAAGGTGGCCCTAGCAATTATTTTTACTCCTAATAGGGAAGATCATCATAAGTCATCATTGTAAACCTTAATAGGCCAATTTTATACTACAAAACTAAAGCTTGTGTGTATCATCCCCACCCTAGTTTTACTTTCTATTTGGAAGGTTTTTGGGTCACCATATTGTGTATCAAAGTGTTATGAATGTTTTAATGCTTTCAATCTTTCATGCATGCAATTAGTTCAAAATAAACATAAAGGATTAACTAGTAAATAAAGATAAATTTTTAATGGTTATTGATTCACCCCTCCCCTCTTAGTAACTTAGCCTATAATATATTTTCAACAAAAAGGTCTATGATAGACTCATTGAAAAGAAGATGCCAGCTCAAGAAGAGGACATAGAACTTTAGAAGTATATGTTAAGAATAATACGCAACACTAATGATGAAGAAGAAGTCAAGAGATTGTTGAACAATATAACACCTTACTTGAGAAACAAGGTAAGAATATTTCTATTTATGGTGGGTGAGAAAGATAAAATAAGAAGTGAAACTACAAAAACTATAAGTCAGATGATGACAGAGTCCAAGGCAACATCTTCACCAATAATCAAAACCTTGAGAGTGTTAGTGAGTGGTGACACAATGTGATAGATTAGACCAATGTTACCATTAACATTGATGATACAAAATCATTTGCAAGTTTTGAATAGAATGAACCTCACATCGAAGATATTGAAGATCAATTGAAGAAAATTGAAGAGGAAAATAATTTATTAGAGGAAGAGAAAAGGAATATAGAAGAGGCCAAGTATAAATTGCTTAAAGATGAGATGAAAATAAAAGTAGAGGAAGAAAAAAAAAGATTAGTTGAAGAAGAAATGAAAAGGAAAACTGAGGAAGATAAGAAAAAGATACTAGTAGAGGAAGAAAAGAGAGAAAAAGAAAGAAAGGAAAGAGAAGAGAAAGAAGAAGAAGAAAGAAGAGTCAAAGAGGTAGCTAAAAAGAAGTAAAGTGAAGATGTCACTAAACCTTCTAGTTCATCTAATCCTCTTTCACTTGCTAGCTTGATAACTAATGATGATGTTCAAACTAACTTGATCTCATCTTTGTTAAAGCTTATTCAAAAGAACAAGACAATGAACAACCTACAAAGAACCTTGATGGAGGTTGCTGATAGATTACATAACACTCTAGTAGTGCAACACAAAGAGGAAAATCCTGAGCCAAGGGCACAAGAAATGCTAAAATATTTTAATGAAGAATTTACAAATTTGTTGAATGTTACAAAAACTAAGGTACAAATTTGATGCAGGAGCATCCAGAGGTATAAGGGCAATCCTGTGTCATTCAAAAAAATGTACCTAGACATAGTTTCTATTTCATGTGTTTGCATTTCTGGATAGCCATTTGGGTCAAATAAAGGTTCCAACTCTCATAGTTTCACTATCAGTGTTCTGGTTTAGAGTATTTAAGCACCTTGGGATATGTGTAAATATCAAAAAAAGAAGACTATGTAATTGAGCCATAATTATGGTGAATCAGAAGGTGTAAATTGGAAGGAGGATTAAAATTGTAATTTAGAACATTCCAGAAAAAGAATCAGGTCAAAAGGCTGAACAGTTTGAAAGTTATCATAGTTTTTTAGTTTCTAGAGACCTCCTAAGAATGCTTCAAAGTTAGGTTTGAGGCATTAAATGACCTAGTATAGGGCCAAAAAATGGGGGATGAGTAGAGCTATAGAGCACTTTGAGAGCTTTTTAGAAATGTAAATAGTTTGTCCATCGGAGCTACGGTTCAAAAGTTATGCCTCCCAAAAGTTTGGCTACCATTTATGGATTCTTCTAATTTTGTACTAACTTCTAAAGTGACTTTTGGAGCCTTCCATTTTGGCGATGGATGCCAACTAGCACTTTGTAGAATTTATTCCTAATCCTTAACCCTTTGGGGTATATTTAAGGACATTTCTGGCATTGTAAAAGGTAGTTCAGAGTGGAGTTTGAGAGAAGGTACTGGAAGAAGAAATTATCTCTAGATTTATGCTATTGCACGCCCATAGGGCATGTTTTGGAGTCTATTTTCTCTGCACTAAGTGTACTAGCATATTTTCATAGTTAATAAAGTTTTCCCTTTCCTATTGTGTCCATTTTATGCTTGGGTTGTGTCTCCATCAAGTGGTATCAGAGCAAGTTATTCTGAGTGTGTAGACAGAGCGCTGACTATGAGGCAGTTTGCACTAGGACTATGTGGTTGTCGATTTAAGTTAAGAAGATGCCTCCATGAAGAGAGTGTGGTGGAAGGGCTAGAGCTATTAATCCTAAGGAGGTTAGAGCCCTCCAAAGGTAGGTTCAAGCATTGCAGGAGGAGCTCCGTAGAGGAACAAATGTTGCTACAAGTGACGAAAGTGAGGACAAAAATAAAGACAAAGAAATTGGACTAGAAGGGGAAGTTTTGAATTAGGTAGAGGAGAGGCTTTTTAGGGCCATTACTAAGTTTGAGAAAAGACCTACAATTGACGTGGGTATATTTTTAGGAAATCTGAAACCAGATGAGTTCATCGACTAGATCAATGAACTAGAAGAGTACTTTGAGTATGAGGATATCAGGGATCTATATAGGGTTAAGTTTGCAAAGGCCAAACTCAAAGGTCATGCCAAAATTTGGTGGCAAGAGGTTCAATTGGAAAGAAATAGAAGAGGAAAGGAGAAGATCACAAGGTAGGATCGCATGGTGGACAAACTAAAGAAGTAGTTCATTCCTGTTGACTATGAGCTTGATTTGTTTAAGAAGATGCATGGGTTTTACCAAATTTTGATGAGAGCACAACATGAAAAAGAAAATAAGGAGAAGGCTTCTCATTATATTAGTGGGTTATGACCTAGCATCCAAGAGGAATTATGTCTGGTAAGAATGACCAGCATTGAAGAGGCATACCAGTTTGCCCTACGAGTTGAAGAGAATCTAAATAAATGGTTTGAAGGGAGACAAAGAGGGCACAATCAAGGAGGAAAGGGTAATGGTAGGTCATCTGGAGGTCAAAATGAGAACCAGAAGAAAAATGAAGATGTGGGTACTAGCAGGAACCAAAGGAATGAGGATTTCAACTACTCCCGTGATCAAAACTTTGGAGATCAAAGAGGAAGGGGTAGAGGATGTGGACAAGGTTTAGGAAGAGGAGGTTTCTATGGTACCTATTTTCATTACAATTAACAATGTCATCATGCCTTTGAATGCCCTCAATGACAAGGAAGGATAGATAGGAGAGTTGAGGGCCAAGATAGGGTTGCGCATGTGGATGAGGATGCATAGTCATCACATTCAGAGGATGCAAAAAGAGGAGAGACTTTAGTAAATGAAAGGGTCCTACTAAGTGGTGAGATTGAACTAGGACAAAGGAGGAGTCTATTTTGTACCAGGTGCAAATCTAAGAATAAATGTTGTGATGTGATCATTGATGGTGGTAGCACTGACAACTTGGTGTCAGAAGAGATAGTCTCTAAGCTAAAGCACAAGAGGGAGAAACACCCCCAGCCCTATCGGATTGCTTGGGTGAAGGATGATCATAAGGTCCTAGTAAGTGAAAAATGTTTAGTGAAGTTCAAAATTGGGAGTTACCATAATGAAGTTCTCTGTGATATTATTCCAATCGATGTCTGCCATCTATTATTGGAAAGACCATGGCAGTTTGACAGGCATGCAGTACATGATGGTCATTCAAACACATACTCTCTGACAAAGGATGGAGTTCACCACAAACTAAAGCCCATGGTAAAGGAAGGTGAAAAGGTATGCAACAGTACTAGGATCTATCTTGTTGATGGAAGAAAGTTTTTAGATGGCATGAAACATCAACATATGTGCTATGCTTTGATTCCTAGAAAAGATAAGGAAGGTAGTAGTGAAATACCACTTGAAGTTTTAGATTTATTAATTGAGTTTGGAGACATCATTTCTAATAATGTTCTAGAAGGATTGCCACCAGTAAGGCAAATAAATCATTAGATAGATTTAATCCTTGGAGCTAGTTTTCTTAACAAGGTTGCTCATAGGATGACTTCTACTGAAACTGAGGAGCTAAACAGATAAGTTCAGGAGCTATTGAGGAAGGGTTTGATTCAAGAGAGCCTGAGTCCATGTCCAGTACTTGCAGTTTTGACACTAAAGAAGGATGGAAAGTGGAGAATGTGTACAGACTCTCAAGCTATAAATAGAATAACCATCAAGTATTAGTTTTCTTTTCCAAGAATGGATGATCTTATGGATTGCTTGAGTGGAGCTTAGTACTTCACAAAGATAGATCTCAAGAGTGGCTATCACCAAATATGGATATGAGAAGGAGATGAGTGAAAACTACCTTCAAGACCAAGGAGGGTCTTTATGAGTGGCTAGTCATGCCCTTTGGATTGACGAATGCTCCAAGCACCTTCATGTGGCTTATGAATGAGGTACTTAAGAAGTTCTTGGGAAAATTTGTTATTGTCTATTTGGATGATATTTTAACTTTTAGAGGGACTTTGGAAGAACATTTATTGCACATTTGTAGTGTCCTTGAAAGGTTGAGGGAAGAGAAATTGTTAATTAATCTGAAGAAGTGTAGGTTTGCTAAAAAAGAGTTAGTCTACCTGGGGTTTGTTGTATCACCTGAAGGTCTCAAAATGGATCTAGAGAAGGTAAAATCCATCTTGGAGTGGCCTACTCCAAGGCCTACTACTGAGGCAAGATCATTTCATGGTCTAGTTAGTTTCTATAGGAAGTTCATTAAGAATTTTAGTGGCATATGTGCACCCCTAACTGACACAATAAGAGGGGATAGAAAAGAGTTCAAATGGACTGTGGTAGCTATGAGAAGTTTTGAATTGCTAAAGAAGAAGGTGACATAACAACCTCTGTTGGCACTTCCTGATTTTAACAAGGTGTTCTAGGTGGATTGTCATGCTAGTGGAAGTGCTATTGGGGCTGTATTAATCCAAGAAGGTAAGCCTATTGCATATTTTAGTGAAAAATTGAATGATGTGAAAAAGAAGTATTTTGTTTATGATCAAGAGTCCTATGCAATAGTTTAGGCCTTAAAGAAATGGAGGCATTATTTATTGCCAAAGGAATTTGTTTTATATACTGATCACCAAGAATTATAGTATCTAAATAGCCAAGGTAAATTAAACTACAGGCATATGAAGTGGGTAGAGTTCTTGCAGAGCTATACATTTGTGTTGAAGCATAGAAGTGGAAAATCTAACAGGGTTGCAGATACATTAAGTAGGAGGTAGTTTTTGCTTACAGTAATGCAGGTTGAAGTAGTTGGGTTTGATGAACTCAAGAATTTGTACCCTGAGGATCTTTTTTTTTTTGACCCATGGAAAGCTTGTAAAGAACTTGTTGCTATAGACAGAACTAAGTGGATAGACTATCTAATTCAGGATGGTATGTTGTTCAAGGGCAATCAATTGTGCATTCCAAGGAGTTCTATGAGGGAAAATTTGATTAAGGAGAAACACAGTGGAGGATGGCAGGACATTTTGGTCGAGATAAGACCATTGCCATTCTTAGAGAACATTTTTTTGGCCTCAGATTTCACAGGATGTGAAGAAGTTTGTATAGAGTTGTCAGGTTTGTCAAGCAGCCAAGGGATTTAGTCACAATACTAGACTTTATTAGCCATTGCTTGTTCCATCAAAACCATGGAAGGACATAAGTATGAATTTTTTTCTTGGATCACCAAGGACACAAAGGGGTAATGACTCAGTATTTTTGGCGGTTGATAGGTTCTCCAAAATGGCTCATTTCATTCCATAGACTCATGATGTTGTCCATATTGTAGACTTGTTTTTTAGAGAGGTGGTAAGACTACATGGCCTCCCAAAGAGTATAGTTTTTGATAGAGACACTAAATTTGTGGGGTATTTCTGGAGAACATTATGGAAGAAGTTGAAAATAGACTTCAAATTTAGTTCCACACATCATCCATAGACTGATGGCTAGAAAGAAGTGGTAAACAGAAGTCTGGGCAATTTGTTGAGATGTTTAGTTGGGGATAAGCCCAAGGGATGAGATTTGATTCTACCACAGGTGGAATTTTCTTCTAATAACTCTATAAATAGGAGTACTAGTAAATCACCATTCCAAATTGTATATGGAAGTAGCCCAAGGACTACACCAGAATTGAGGAAGATGGAGCAAGGGGAGAGGACAAGTGTTGAAGCAAAAGAGTTTCCTGAACATATCAAGCACCTAGATGAGGAGGTCCAAACACACATTATCAAGATGAATCAATAGTATAAAGCTAGGGCTGATCAAAGGAGAAGACAAAAGGAGTTCCAAGTAGGGGATCTAGTCATGGTACACTTAAGAAAGGAAAGATTTCCATTAGGTACTTACAACAAGCTAAAGATGAAGAAATTTGGCCCCTGCAAAATTTTGAAGAAACATGACTGAAGAAATGCATATGAGGTGGAGTTGCCAGATGGAATTCACATTTCTCCTATCTTCAACTTTGTAGACTTAACAGAGTATCATGATGATGGTGCAAATGAGGAGCTGATGTTAGAGTCGTGTCCAATTCTTGCTTCTAAGGAGGAGATAGAAGAGATTCTGGATGGTCATGTGGGCCTGAGTACCAGAAATAAGTAGTATGAAGAGTATCTAGTTAAGTGGAAAGGATGACCAATAGAGGACTCAACTTGGAAATTAGCAACTGAGGTTTCCCATTTGGGATTTCCTCTACCATCCATAAAGTGACAGGGTCACTTTTCAATCTACCTAGGGTGTTTGATGCAAGAGCATCTAGAGGTATAAGGGCAATCCTATGTCACCCAAAAAAATGTACCTAGACATAGTTTCTATTTCATGTTTTTTCATTTCTGGATACCCATTTGCATCAAATAAATGTTTCAACTCTCACAGTTCCACTATTAGTGTTCTAGGTTAGAGTATTTAAGCACCTTGGGATACATGTAAATACATAAAAAATAGGACTATGTAATTGAGCCATAATTATGGTGAATTAGAAGGTGTAAATGGGAGGGAGCATTAAAATTGTAATTTAGAACATTCCAGAAAAAGAATAAAGTCAAAAGGCTACACGGTTTGAAAGTTATCGCAGTTTTTTAGTTTTTGAAGACCTCCTAAGAATGCTTCAAAGTCAGGTTTGAGGCATTAAATGACCTTGTACAGGGCTAAAAAAATTGGGGATGAGTAGAGCTATAGAGCACTCCAAGAGCTTTTCAAAAATGTAAATGGTTCATCGATCGGAGCTACGATCCAAAAGTTATGCCTCCCAAAAGTTCAGCTACCATTTTTGGATTCTTCTAATTTTGTACGGACTTCTAAAGTGACTTTTGGAGCCTTCCATTTTGGTGGTGGATGCCAACTAGCACTTTCTAGAATGTATTCCTAATCCTTAACCCTTTGGGGTCTATTTAAGGACATTTCTAGCATTGTAAAAGGCAGTTCAGAGTGGAGTTTGAGAGAAGGTACTGAAAGAAGAAATTATCTCCAAATTTATGCTATTGTATGCCCATAGGGCATGTTTTGGAGTCTATTTTCTCTGCACTAAGTGTACTAGCATATTTTCATAGTTAATAAAGTTTTCCCTTTCTTGTTGTTCCCATTCTGTGCTTGAGTTGTGTCTCCATCAAAATCTCACATGATGCTAACTTGTTTAGCACTATTTGTCAAATTATAAAGAATGATTTGATAAGTCTTGATACTTGTATCAAGGAACTTTAGAAGTGTTAACATGATGGCAAGATGTTGTTCATTAAGTGTAGTCTATCTCACAAGTTGACCAAGGATATTAAAAATTAGATTGGACATAAGATGAGTGAGCTAGAAGTTCTATCTAACCAGATACAACATACTTCTAATAAAATTAATGATTGTGAAGGACAAGTGGCTAGTATTCATATTGATATCAGGAAACTAGAACTTTGAATGGAATAAATTTTGAAGAGAGTATCAGATTTTAGAGGTTCTACTACTTAGAAAATATCTATTGTTGAGAAACAGTTGGAGGAATGTGTCGAGGCTAACGACACTTATTCTAACTTTTTATACTCTGACCTTAATACAGTTGAGATTGCATCATATGCCTTATGTGAAATTCTCACCTCTACTAAGTCATACAAAGATATATGGAAAAAATGTATGGACAATCTTAAGCCAAGTTTTGATGAATGCATGAAGATATTATTAGTATAAGGCATATGTTTACAGAGATTTTGACAGTAGATGGATAGTTTTTAGATAATTTTTGACATTTTAATCTTTGTCATTGATGTCAAAGGGGGAGAATTACATAAGAAAATTGTAAATCAATTATAGAGAAGAATGTAATATTGGAAATAATGAAATCATATTTTAAGGGGGAGCATATGTAAGATGGGAAAGTTGTAATAGATGTAATGTTAATGTTATTTATTTTAAGTTTTTGATTCTTAGCCAATTTTTCCTATTTTGTTTCCATCAATGCCAAAGGGGGAGATTGTTGAAAATTGGATAATGAAGATATGTAATTATTGTGATTTATGGAAACACATGATGTACATGCTTACTAGAAACCTAAGAAATAAAGATACTCAACTTTTGGTACGTAAAAACTGTATGGAAAACATATATTCATGTTTTATCAATGAAATAGGACAATAGAATTAAAGGAAAGGAATTATTTTGTTTACAAAATAATTAAATCACTTATTAGGGCCAACATCATAGATGTTTACACTAGGTTGGAAAAGTATATTGTGGTCTTAGCTGACCTAGTAGAAATTTATGAAAAGGCATGGTATTTATGCAAAGGACATCTTGCAGCAAGATGTGTGGTGAAAGTGTTGTCAATTGTGCAAGTATTGTGATATGCGAACTTACTATGAAAGTGATATATGTGAATTTGATTTTTTGATTTGAGATTGAACTAAGGAAGAAGTTATAGTACCTACATTCTAGAAGTCTAATTACTTGTTTGGGTAGTGAGATCTTGTAATTGGAAGTGCATTTTTGGGTAGTGAGCTCATCTTGCATCTACTATACTACATATCCTAATAGGGTTGGCACAACTCCTAATAGGGTTGGAATCTCCTAATAGGGATTCAAAGTCTCCTAATAGGGACTCTCTATACCTAATTTTCTCATTGACTTTTAACAGGGTCCATCCTCTAACAAGGAACTTATATATTAGTATATTATCAAGTGGATATCATCCCCACCAGGGTTTTTCCCTTGGCTAGAGTGTTTCTAGTTAACAAACTATGGTGTTATGAGTTATCTTTGTGCATGGTTACTATTACTATTCAAAATTTCTTTATTAATTTGTTATGTATAGTTTAAAGTAATAAATAACATCTAGTTAGCAACTAAAGTTTGTGAATTACTGATTTACTACCTCGGGTAATTCCTATATCTAAAAAGCTAGTTATGGAATAAAAGATTTTTTCATATCAACTTTGATAATACTATGAAGGTTAGCAATACATTTGTAGTTAGAAACTTTCCTAAGATTTTGAAACGTACTAACATGATGTTCAAAGAATGTGTGTTGGAAAAACATAAAAAAAAATTATTTTGTGAGGAAAAGATTTAATACTTCAACAAACTTGGAAATAGTTCATAGAGATTTGAGTGGTCCTACAAGGACTAGAGCATTCTACGGTGAAAGGTATTTTATCCTATTTATTGATGAGTTCACTAGAATGATGTGAGTTGCATTTCTTAGAGATAAATATGAAACTTTTGAGAAATTCAAGATATTTAAGAGTAGAGTTGAGAATGAATCTCATTTAAAGATTAAATGTTTGAGATCTAATACACAAGGATAATTTATTTAAATGAGTTTAGGTGCTTTTGTGAAGATAAAGGTATAAAGAGATATATTTTAGCACATAAGACACCTGAGAAAAATGGGATAGAAAAATGAGAAATATATTAGTGGATGCAACAGTAAGAAAAATGATGTTAGAAAATAAAATATCACATATCTTTTGGAGAGAACCAATAAATATAGTAGTATATATTATGAATAGAGTTTAGATGAGACAAGGCATTGGTAAGACTCCTTATGAACTTTGGTTTGGATATGCACCTACTTGAAAGTAGTTTAGAATCTTTATAAGTAAATGCTATACTAAGAGAGATGATGACATTGGAAAGTTTGATTCTAGAAGTGTTGAAGGAATATTTCTTGGATATTCATTGAAAAGAAAATAATATAGATGTTTTAATCATAGATTAAGTTTAGAATTCAAGAAATGATACTTGATTATAATTTTGATGAGAAAACTGTCCAAATAACTAAAAAGATCAATGTTTAGTAAGAATTATTTTATGAATCTGACACTGATTTGCAGACTAAATTAAAAAGAGAAGAACTTGGAGCAAAAATAAGAATTGAACAAGTGATAACTAACTTAAATGTGGAAACACATCTCCCTACATAACAAATCACTGGGAGTAAGGGAAAAGGAGTTATGAAAAGGAACAAGGTACATGAAGAACTATGTTTAATTTCTCAAATTGAACCTAAGAATGATGATAAAGCTTGTAAAGATAATTATTGGATAAAAGCTACAAAAGAGGAATTAGATCAGATTGAAAGAATAATACTTGGGAATTGGTCCTAGATCTAAGGATAAGAATATTATTAGAACTAAATTGGGATTTAGAAACCAAATGAATGAAAAAGGTGAAACTGTGAGAAAAAAATCAAGATAGGTATGCAAAGTATATTTACGATAAGAAGGAACTGGTTTTTAAGAAACTTTTACACCTGTTGAAAGAGTAGAAGTAGTAAGATTTTTTTTTTGGCATATGTAGTGAATAATAATTTTAAAATATATCAAATGGATGTCAAATCAACTTTTCTAAATGAATAACTAGAATAAGAGGTATATATTGAACAACCAGATTGAAAAATGCACTATATGAACTGAAACAAGCACCTAGACCCTGGTATACAAGATTGGATAAACATTTTCCAACTTTTGGGTTTGTGAAAGGTAATGATGATAGTACTTAGTATCTAAGAAAGAATGATAAAGGCTTACTAATTTTTAAAATATTTTTGGATGACATTATTTTTGGAGGCAATGATGAAGTAAGTGGGGCAATTTTAGAAGAAATGAAGAAATAATTTTATATGAGTATGATTGGAGAGATGAAATACTTCTTGGGATTGTAGATAAGACATATCAAAGATGGAATTTTCATATAAAAAATGAAGTATCTTAGAGATCTGATGAAATTTTTTGGATTAAAAAATTGTAAACCTATTGGAACACCTATGATAATTGGTTGTAAATTATCTAAGAAAGATAAATCCCCTAGTGTTGAACATAAGAAGTACAAATATATGATTGGTGGATTGTAGTAGTTGAATCATAATAGACCTGATATAGCTAATGTAGTTGGAATTGTGGCACAATTTTAGACACATCCTAAAGAGACACACTATAAAATAGTTCAAAGAATTTTTAGATATTTTAAAGGCATACTTGATTATGGATTAGGGTATGCTAAATAACATGATTTCACTTTATGTCCCTATACTGATGCTCATTAGGTAAGAAATATAGATGAAAAAAAAGAACCAGTGGTGTAGCATTATTCTTGGGAGGAAGATTGGTTTCCTAGATGAGCAAGAAACAAAATTACATTTCACAGAGTACATCAAAGTAGAGTATGTCGAAGTAACAAACAATTGCAATTAGATTATTTGGATGAAGAAACTTTTGAAAGATATTGAGATAGATTTCATTGAGATTGTTATCATATGTTGTGATAACACAAATGTACTATAACTATGTTAAAGAATCTAATATTACATTCAAAGACAAAGCATATATATATATATATATATATATATATATATATATATATATATATATATATATATATATATATATATATAAAGTATCACTTTTTTAGAGAGGAAGTTGTAAAAAAAGAGATCAGATTGGAATATGTTAGCACAAAGGAGAATATATAAGATATATTTGCAAAACCTTTGGCTAAAGATACATTTGGATATTTTAGAGGTATTCTTGGGGTTATACCTCAACCTAATTCATAGTCATTGATGTAGATATTGCATTAGTCCAGATGGTAGGAGAGTACTATATCTTTACCTAGAATGGACGCTTGATGCTTCTCCTATGGGGTGGGGGGGGGGGGGGGGGGGGGGGTATTCATTTGATTCATGAAAGACTCTTGGTATTAGTTTGAACAAATTTTTTTGGAAATAATTAAACTTCAAGAATTGGCATAATGGTACATTTTTCATTGATTTCATGGGGTCTACAAATAAATACATGAAACACATATTTGGATCTTTGAGGAAGAGATGAGGTCATCGGTTGATGTTGATGGGAAATGAATTGGTAGAGATGTTTATGTATGGGGGAGATTAACACCTTCCTTGTTTATACTAATTATTGTGTGGTTGTGGTTTTCACATTAAAAACTCTTCATAATCTATCTAAGATTGAGATGTATGTTTACATTCATGGGCAAAATGAATGGGGGAGTAAAGGAAGACAAGGAAGAAATATGTTTTCTATTCATGGCACTTATATGTTTTTCATTTATATCTCCATCAATGCCAAAGGGGGAGATTGTTAGCATGAATATTGATGAAGGCCTATGGGGAAGATTATCAAACTATTTGGAAGATTATTTTTGATATATTCATGAGCTAATATGTTGTATTCATGATTGTGTTTTTCATTAATGACAACATAGTTATCTTTATATGAATATTGGTAGAGTAGAAGTGAGAGATTGAATTCACATGGTTTGAGGGTTGTGAGTTAGATTCTATGTAGTTGTATGGACATTCAAACACATGTGAAGGTGCTATAGTTCAATGTATGTATGGAAATAAGATATCTATATAGAGTTATTAAGGTTTTTTAGAAAATTGTTTCAAAGTAGCATCTACAAAGAACAATTGGTGGTAATTTGATTTTATCTCCTAACAAAGATAGAATGTGGTTGTTTGCATGGATGTTAAATGCATGTTGAAGATTGTTTGGTTAAGTGGGAAAAGTATGATGTTCATTCTGTTAGAAGTTATGCTAACTATTTAGCATGTATTCCTAGCTTAGCTTACTTTTTCCTTAATATTATTTAGGAAGTGTAATACTAAGTTGTAATGTGTAAATGTAATATCTTCAAATTTTAATATGGTTATAATGTAAATGAGAAATCCCTAAGGCCAAATCATAATATTATTAGGACTTTGTATAAGAGACATAATGTTTTGATTGAAAATGACATCATATGTGGTCATGTGAATGGAGTGGTAAAGTGACAATTAGATATGTGAGTTTGTGAGGAGCATAGTAGAGGTTGAGTTTGCTGATATTTATGTAACATCAAACAAACTATATTTGGAAAAGATAAGTTTCTTATTGAATAATTCATTATTGATATATATTTCTTTGTATTTATTCTAAGAGCATAGTATTGAATGTATTTGGGCAGTGGGTCCAATTGAATTTTTATCAACTCGTAATAGGGTTGACACCTCTTGTCATGGGACTGGAATCTCCTAATAGGTATTTAAAGTCTCCTAACATGGAATTATATGCACTGATTGAAGTTCATTGACTCCTAACAATTTCTATCCTTTCATAAGGAGATTTTATATTAGTACATCATTTTGTGGGCATCATTCCCAAAGAGGTTTTCCCTTTGATCAAGGGTTTCCCTAGTTAACATATCTCATGTTATTGTGCATGGTTATCTTTATATGGTTGTTACATCTATTTTTAACATGTTTCATAATTAATAAATATATCAAGATTTGTTTTAAGAGTATAACTGATTCAACCCCCTCCTCCCCCCCTCCTCCTAAATTGGTGGAATTTCCTTTGTATCATACAAGCGATGGACAACCATGATAATCTCACTAAGATTTCCATTATTTCCCATCATGACACACATAAGATTATTGATAAACGAGATCAAAAGAATGTCATAACAGGCTTACAAAATTTGTCTCCTTTGTGGTCAATACTTATGATATCTCACAAAGTGCTTAAATCAAATATTTAAAAGATAGTTACAAAGGCTCAAAATATTCCATAGTAAGTTGGCTCCCAGAGTAGACCCAACTAATAAAAATATCATTCTCAACAAGCTAAATCTCTCAAAATCTACTAGGAAACCCCACAGTGATGTTTGATCAAAGATAACCAGCTTTTGAGTCACTCTAAAAATGATTTACAAGTATTCAACATGCCCCACGTGATTAAACTTCCAACTTGAACAACTATAAAATAGAAAAATTCATGTAATCTAATTTTGGCAACTAACATGCAAGATTAATGGTCCACATAGATCTATTCTAAAAAATATTAGTTCATGATAATGTTTGTGTTATAAAACTTTAATCATTTGATTTTCTCCCATCATTCTAGGTTGCAACTACTGAAGTTAAACAATGACAAACTATTTTTTTTTCCTTCATTAAAATACTAGATGAAACTTCCAAGATGTAGAAATTTAAATTCAAGTACATTAAGGTATCATCAATACAAAATAGTGACATGTATCTTATGACATGTTAAAAGGCTTACAGTATATTTATGTTAAGATGGCTATTTGAGAATACACTAACTAAAAAGGAAGAAGAAAATCATGAAATTTTACTTAAAATTGAATTCAAAAACAAGGAAAATGACTAGTTAGGAAGTTAGAACTTAGGATACTTGTTTTCTTTGATATAGAGAATATATGGACATATTTTGGACATGAAAATATACTTGGTGCATTTGAATGTCTTCAAAGTTGACTACATGAATTTATAAAACATGATAATATTGAAAATCAAAGATGTTTTCAAATGAAATGGATGTCAAAAAGTTGGCAAGTGGATTAATCAAGACCTAAAAAAATGCACAATGGAATTATTTTATTTTTAGAATGGGGGATACAAGTTTTTTATGCTCATCTATCATTGGTTTCAAGATATGATCTCATGAACATGGCTTGTGCTAATTTTGCACATTTTATTGACAATAAAACATTATATATTACTTTTGAAAACTTATTTGAAAATAATCAAATGGATTTGACATAAGATAAAATTCGAAACATATTATATCTCTAACCCTAGAACAAAATTGATGCATGAGCATCTTGTGTATAAGAGAAATCTTGCATCACCCTAGAAAAATATTTCCTTTCTGTATCTTGAATAAGGGTTGTCATAGTGTAGATTTGTTTGTGGAAGTTGTTAGGATTAAGCATAGATAAAAATAAAAATTACATGCAAATATAACATATATCAGAAAATAATAAATTGCATAAAGAACACAAGACATAAGGATTTATACAAGATTTAACCTACTTACAAAATTAGGGATAGAATAAGTTATACAATAGAAAAATAACATTCAACACCTTTTACAATAGTGAATGATTTTTGGCTTTGGGGGTGCTACTCCAAAAATCCCTGGATAAGACATTTCCCCTCAACCCCACCTTGTACTTCAATAGGGAGTGCACCTAAGGTGCTTCTCCTTAATCCTCTCTTGGGGGGTGGAGCTTCAAATCCTTGTAGAAATAATCTAGGGAAAATCATGTTGAATAAATCTATGAGTTTGATTAGGCTCCACATCACAATAATCTCCCACTTGGAGTCTAGTCAGACTCCACAATGATAGCCTCCCGCTTGGAGACTAATCATAGCACTACTAAACTTGTAGCTCCTACTATAACATCAAACTACCCTAGAATTTGTATGTATATTCTATAGCTTTAATCATCCATCATCCGAAATTGATCGAATGAAATGGTACTGCAATTGTATTTGTTTTACTTTGAATGTAGAGAAGAACTCTTTGCAAGATGAATGACACTCTAACTATTTATAAAAAAATAATTATCATTCTATGAGTGTCCTAGTTCTTCCATGAATAACTAAAGCAATATCATCTCCTTGGCTGCCTCTATAGAAACAAAACACTCTACCTCTATAGTGGATAAAGTATTAACCTTTTGCAACCAAGAAATCCAACTCATTATTATCCCACCAAAAATAAATACATAAACTTTAGTACTCCACCTGGTATCAATATCCCCTTCCAAATACGAGTCAACATAGCCCTATAAATTAGTAGTAGAGCCCCAAAAATCTAAACAGTTACTGGATGTTCCTCTCAAATAGTTGAGAATCCATATGATTGCATTCCAATGCTCAATCCTTGGATGACTAATATACCTACTAGCAACTCCCACTACATATTCAATATCTAACCTAGTACATACCATAACATGCATTAAGATTCCTACAACTAAAGCATAAGGTACCTTGGATATCTTATCCTCCTCTTCTTATGTCTTTGGGCACATCTCTTTAATCAGCTTCAAATGACTAGATAAAGGTGTGCTAACAACTTTAGCATTCTCCATAGAGAAAAATCACAACATCTCCTTAACATAATCAACATGAGACAATGTCAATTTTCTATTCTTTCTATCTCTGCAAATTTTCATACAAAGGATTTTATTTGCTGCCCCCAAATCCATCATAGTGAATGAATGTGCTAACATTTCTTTTAACCCCTTAATGTGATCCATGTTAGACCCAACGACAAACATATCATCAATATATAAACATAAAATAATTTATCTATCATGATCTAACCTTGTAATATAAACACAATGGTCATAATAACATAGAGTGTAACCATGCCCATGCATAAAACTATCAAATTTAAGATACCATTGCCGAGGTGCTTGCTTCAAGCCATATAATTTTTTCTTCAATTTGCACACTAAGTTCTTCCTACCTTTGACCTCAAATCATTGTCATTGTGCCATATATATATATACATCCAGATCACCATGAAGAAAGGCTATTTTAACATCAAGCTTCTCCAAATGAAAATCTTCAATAGCCACAATACTTAAAATAGTACGAATAGAAGTCATTTTAACAACAAGAGAAAATATATCATCAAAATCAATGCCCTTTTTCTATGCAAATCCTTAACCTAACTTTAAATATTTTTTTGCCTCCATCCTCTTCTTTCAACTTTTTACCTATAGGAAACTTACATAAGCCCCATGCTTGATTTTTTAGCAAGGAGTTCATTTCTTCTTTTATTGGAGACTCCCACTAAATTTTTGTATCCACCTATGCAACTTCATGATAACATTTAGGTTCATCAACATCAATTAGTAAAATATAGTACAAAGAGGGAGAAAATCTTTCTGGAGGTTTACTTAGCCTTGTTGACTATCTAACATTCATTGTTGTGTGTGGTATTTTTTGTTGTGGTTGTTTTAGAGCATGAGAGACTCCTAGAACATCTTCCTTTTTAGTATCATCTAGCACTACATAATCATTATCTTTCTTCTCATGCTACTATAACATATCTTTATAAAACACTTTCTGATTCAATATGACATCCCTACTTCTTAAATTCTTATGATTTTTAAAATCCCAAATCCTATAACCAAATTCATAAATTTCATATCCTAAAAATATACATTTCTTTGACTTAGCTTCTAGTTCAATTCTATTTTCAAAATCTATATGTGCAAATGCTTCACAACCGAAGGTTTTGAGAAAAGAATAACTCACCTTCTTGCTAGTCCATGCTTCCTTTGGAATAACACAACAAAAAATAGTAGAGGGACATCTATTAATCAAATATATAATAGTATTAACAACCACCACCCACATGATTAAGGGTAGCCTAGCATGCAACCTCATGCTCCTTGCATACTCCATTACTATCCTATTTGTATCATCAACCACTTCATTTTCTTGTGAAGTCCTTATAATAGTTTTTTCTCTATGAATACCATTAATAGAAAAATAATCTTCAAATTAATAACTACAATACTCACCACCATTATCAAATTTGAGACATTTTAGTCTCCTACTAGTCTCATTTTTAACCAAGCATTTCTATTTCTTAAAATTTACAAATACATCATATTTTTTTCTAAGGAAATAAACTCATACTTCTCTAGTTGAATCATCAATAAATGTAACATAATAATGAGAGAAACCAATGGAGCATACCTAAGCTAGCCCCCATACATTTTTATGAACAAACTCTAATTTTTCATTTTTCTTTTCCTTCCCACTTTTCACAAAACTCACTCTCTTTTATTTTCCATACACACAACTTTTATAGAAATCCATACTGACACATTCAAGACCTAATAAAAATTTCTTTGAATGAATTAATTTCATACCTTTCTCACTCATGTGTGCAATTTTATTATGTCATAGCATTGTATCAAAATCTACAACAACTATTTTTTCTCCCTACTCAAGTGCAACAACTATTCCCAAACATTCATTTTCTCTAAAATAATTAAAGTAGAAGGAAAAACAAGACCTATACAAAGATATAAGGTTCCTATTTTCACACCTTTTCCTAGTACAAGGGAACATTTTGAAACCTTCCAATTTTTATCATTAAAAGTAACTATGCAACCTCATCACCGAGTTGCCCTATTGGAATTAAATTCCTACTCAACCTTGGAACATGTCTTACCTCATGTAGTATCAAATGATTCCCATATTGCAAATTAATCTTTGCTTTTCCCTTTCCAACAATCTGTTAGTATTCATTATCCCTCAAATAAACAAGCCCAAAATCCCCTTAGACATAATCAATAAAACAATCTCTATAGGGTGTAGCATGAAATGAAGCCCCAAAATCTAAAACCCAATAATCATTGATACTTTCTAAAGAAAGAAGAAAAACATCCTCTTCAAAAAAATTTCTTATTATATTTCCCTCCTTTTTCCCTTCTATTTTATCTTTTTCATTTTTCTTTCAAGTCCAACAATCTTTCATCTTATGCCATACTTTCCCACAGTACCAACAATCTCTTGGTCCTTTAGATTGAGATTTTTTCCCCTTGATTTTCCTCTTGATTTCCCATGATTTCTAGAATTACTTCCTCTCTAAGTCATTTTACCTCTACTTTGTGCATTCAAATAACTTTTGATGTAGATCCACCTCAGGTTTTCCTATGATTTTCCTCACTTAGAGTAGCACCAATCACATCATCAAACTTTAGGGTATTAGATCCAAAAACATAATTACTCACAACCATTACCAATCCATTCCAACTTTTAGGAAAAGAACACAAAATAAAGAGAGCCCTAATTTCATTATCAAAATTAACATTTATAGAAGATAATTGAGTAGTAACTATATTACACTCATTTAAATGGTCTGCAATAGATCTACCTTTTTTCATCTTCATATTAAATAAATGCTTCATGAGAAATACCTTATTTGAAGCTGGGGGCTTCTCATATAGTTTCACTATGGTTTGCATCAATTCTTCATTTGTCTTCACTTTTCTAATATTAAATATCATCAATTATGCTATACATAATTGAATACTTCAAAATTCTTTTCTATCTAAAATTTCCCACTCCTCATTTATCAAAGTTTCCTATTTCTTGGGTTTTCCTTCCAATGGCCACCATAAATCCTTATGATAAAGATAGTCCTCCATTTGGATTTTCCATAACTGAAATTTCTTCCCATTAAACTTCTCAACCTTCAACTTACCCTTATCTACCATTAGTCACACTCAATCATTAGACTTCCACTCTATTGTGGGACCTTCCTGTAGAGGATAGCCAAAAAATGATGATAGTTTGGGATTAAAAAATGATGATAATATAGCAGTGATACCACTTGTTATGATTAATCACATATATAAATAATAATAACATGCAAGTATAACCAATATCAGAAAATTATAAATCAGATAGAGGAGAACATAAGATAAAATGATTTAACATGGTTCAACCGATCCTTGGGCTACTTCCACCAACAACAAGTCCAATATTATTATTACCTAGTTATTACAATCCATAATCCCTTATAGCTCAATACCACCGTAAGAAGATACAATCTCATCATACATTATGAAATCCCTAATCCTAAGCTATTTTATACAATAAATTTGGCACTTAGCAAATTAGGTCTAGAATAAGTCATCCAATAGAAAAATAATAGCTAACAAGTTTTACAATAATGAGTCATTTTTGGTTTGGGGGGGCTCGATTCCACTTTGTACTATGATAGGAAATGCACTTGGGGCACTGCCCCAATACCCTACAAGTGCTCCTTGACCCTATCTTGGGGGCACAACCCCCAAACCCCAATAGAAATAATCTGGGAGGAAAATATGGTGAATTAATGGTTAGCCATTTTTTCCCTCTCACCAAAAAATAAGGTTTTTCCTATCAAGCATGGTTAACAGTCATATTTTCAAATATTCAAATAATCAAATGTTATAAAGATATATTTAAACCCTAGGTTACATTTTATATCCTAAATCTCCAAGTGGTCATGCATTATAAAGATCTTGAAGGGCCATATGATGTAAAGATATCTACAACCATCACTTTGTCACCATGAAAATATGTATGCACATTTTTCATAGTGACATAGTGATAGTGTGCCATGCATCTAGGTGGGCCTTTCTTCTTTGTGGTTGATGGATTTTTCAAACAAGGTGACAACCATCAAGGTTTTATTTGTGACCTTTTGAGGTGGGGTAGTTTCTTAATGGAAGGGGTTTTGTCATGGTTGACCAATATTCCAATACCAAGGGTTGACTCTTTGTCACTATAGGAAATTGCATGATGAATAAACATAGTGAGGTAGCCACAATGGGATACCTATCTTAGCAGACCCATCATAGTTCATGATGTATTGTACTCTCTCCACCATTTGATTGAAGAAAATTGATGGTTTTCATTATATCACTATAAAAAATTGTCAAACCTTTAGTCATAGCAACATAATTATGGGTTAACATGGCAAGTAAGTGGTCATGGTTAGGATCATTTTCACAAAGTCACGAGCATTTCATGTTAGTCAGGGTTAAAGTTTTGACAATGTGAATGGTATGTTAGCAGTTAGGTCCCCATGGTCCACTAGGTTGCTAACATTTGAAGTTAGCCAAGAAAATCATGGTGATGATATGAACGGTTAGAATCATGTAGTTTTCAAGTCACAATAGTTAATGAAAAATGTTGAAGATGGGCTACGAGGCAGTGATAATAGTTAGTTGATGAGTTTGCAATTTTGAGAGGTAAAATAGTTGCTTAAGATAAAAGGTGGTGAAGTTGTGACTAGGGTAAGGACATGGGTCAACATAAGTTTGAATGTTGGTGAGGTGGAAAAATGTTTTAATATGACTGGTCTACATGATGGAGCTTGAGGATTGACTCCAGTTGATTGATGACATGGTTGATATGGCATGCTGAGAACAAAAAAATGTGGTACTTTAATCAAAAATTTGATCTTCTTGATCATTTGCAACCACTTTTTTGCATTCTTCATGCATGGTAAATACAAAGGACATTCCCTTTTCCACCTGGTTATCCATCTATTTAGTCAGAATGATAATGGCCACTATTTCTATTTGATCAAGGTTCTGTTTGATGAATAGATATGATTTTTGTATATCTAGATATGTACCATAATCTTATCTTTCCCACATTTGTAGTGATTGTTCTTTGTAACCTTAAATGTAGTTATTGTGCTTTTCCTGAGGGTAGAAGTTATCTGAGTTATGCTTGTACTACAAAAGCAGATATTGTAACCCTTCTTAGGGTTAGTCACATTTTCTCTAATTCTATAGCAATAGTATTCTATACTTTATTACTATAATTCCCATTTGTCCATGAGTAAATTTAATCCTTTTCTTTACCTCATTCTCCCATCAATATTAGTGCAAAATTGTCTTGCCTCTATTTGTATTTTGTTTTCATTCTTTAGTCTACATAGTAGTATCTACTCTTGCCTTTGAATGTTATAGAGTGAAGTTCCTTCCCTGTGGCATTTCATTTGGTTTCTAATCTGTATATAACTGTTGGATTAAAACAAAGGCTGAATCAACATATTTTGAGATTATATTGATGAATAATGCATTTTTGGGCTAAGATATGACTTAACAAACTATTTTGGTGTATCACCTCATTTAGATTAGATTAGGTAGTTTTCTTTCATTTGTTCCTTCTTTCTTTTCCACTCAAAGAGTAGTTAGGTGCACCCTGATAGTAAGGAATCTAACTTTCTCCAAAGACTCAATCTCATAGTTCAATTCCCATAGCTTGGAGATTGTTTCCATGTTTCACAAGGTTACCTTTAGGTAAAAAATTTAGGCAAGGGTGCAAGCTTTTTTGACAATAGTTTTTGTTACACCTGATGGGACTCTCATATTGAAGCATTGTAAGTTCATTGGTTTCAAAGAAGAAAAATTCAAATAAATGATGAGAAGATAGTGTTGCTCTTAGTATTTTTAGGCCTTCAAGAGGCTCATTTAAAGTACTTGGCTACTCCAACATAATATTCTAGTTTCTAGGCCAAATTTATTGTTATTCATGCCCAAGGTTCATACAAGAGCATCTTCTAGAGGTAATTTTCAATATACCGAGCTTTCATTTTCAAACCCTAGAAGAAAGAGAGATAGATTATCTCTATCACCATTTAAGGTTCTAGCAATAACACATACACCTGCAAGATCTCTCTCCACTCCTATTGATAGATCACAACCTAGGTTGCCATCCCTTCATTTAACTAGAGCATTATTCCATATGGCATAGCCTAGAGCACATGCATTTTCCACCTTTATGGTGGGATTCCTCTCCTATTGGCTTAAAGAAATGGTATTATAGTGTTAGCTCTCAAAAGTATACCTAATTTCACTAGTGAAACTTCCATCTCTCCTATAGAACATATTCAAGAGATTTCAAATGTTTATAATATACATGGTAGTATAGAGGATGATGTTAATGTTAGGCTTCTAGCTTCATCCTTAAAAGGAAACATATTACAATGATATAGATGTTTGCCTCATAACTCTATTACTGATTGGGATGGGTTTAGAGTAGGGATTTGTAAGAATTTTGAGGGAAAAAGTGATCACCTATCACTTTTGGAGAAGCTAACAACCATCAAGAGAGCACCCCATGAATATATGATAGATCTAAATTATAGATTTTAAAAGACATGAGATATAATACCCACTATAGTAAAGCCTTCCCCTAGCGATGATTTCTTACATTATCTTTGATCCTTGAATAGTGATATAGCTATCATAGTGAAAACTATTAGAGGGGATACCTTACTAGATGCTTATGAAATTGCCATAAGGGAAAAAATATCTTGATTCAAGGAGGGAAGTTTACTCCAAGGCCTCCAATGCCTTTTTTTTCCTGACATGCCCAATCACTAGCCTATTGTAGCCCCTATCCCTACCACATCTACAAGTTAGCCCCTTGCCATTATCCCTTCGACCTCCACACCTTCAAATGGAATAGATGAAATTAAAGATATGATGCATTCTATGACGCAAAGTATAGACAAAAAGTTGTAGGGTCAAGAAAAGAAGCTAGAGGATAGCTTCTCCGTGATAAAAAAAAAATAGTAACAAGGTGGTGACCCTAGAAAGGGAACAAGCTCAAACCAGTAAGCCTCCCCAATTTTAACATCAAGGTCCCATACATAATAGGCCTCTGAATCAAAATTAGGTTTAGGCCCCATATAATCAAAATAGACCTATTAGAAATACCCCTACTGGAAATACAAACCTACGTAGGGCTTTAGTCCCTTAGAATAATCTTGCTCAAGATCAAGACTTTTTCCCTTCTTATAACTACTCCTATGGATATTGTATGTTTCAAAAGGTAGTGTCTTACTTAGCACTAACTACATAAGACAAAACAAGAGGGTAGAAATTTAATGTTAGTCAACCTACTGATGCTTCTTATCTACAACATAGGGTGATTTTTCTTTCATGAACCATCATCTATAGGAGTATGACCATACAAACTAGGATGCCATATCTCATAACACTAGAATTAAAAGGAGAGTTGTTCAAAATGCTACTTCCCTCTCTCCTAATCAGGCTTCAACTTTAGATGTTTTTCATCATGTTCTAATGATGAATGCACAATCCAATATTACTCCTCAATAGAGGCAAGATAAGAGCAAGAAGAAGTGTACTGAACCTTAGACTTCTTGAAATTAGCCACCCATCCATGCAACTCCCAAGAATTCAATCAAAGAAGCTAATACTACCTTCAATGTGATAGATCAAATGAAAAAGACCAATGTCAACATCTCTATATGGGATGGTTAGGGATGGTGCTTCAGTTGGATGGTAGTTCTATCAAGAGTATAGAAATCTTTAAAAATGTAGAGATGACATTATATGCTTGCCCTAGTTGCACTATTACACAAGATATATTAGTAGCTAAGGTCAAACCCCATTTTTCCATTTGCCTTTGTAGGGATTTCCCTACACAAATAGGTGGCTATATTTCTTCTGACTAGTCTTACATGTTTTTTAGAAAAAGGTATGAAACAAAAGCTTCCATAAGGGCATAACCTCTAGCACTTAATCATATAGAAACCTACACCCATAGTCCCATAAACATGAATTGCACTATTTTTGAAGAGGAAGATGGAAACATAGAAAAGGAGCCTACTACTTCTTTAACAGAGGTGCATGATTATCTCTTAGATGAGTGAGCCACTAATTATTAGTTTGATCTAGTACAAGAAGCCCTAGAGACATGCCTTAGCACATATTGCATATCAAAGAAGGATGTTTCTTTTCCTAACCTCATGAAGAAAGAAGAAAATATTGATGGATTGTGGAGTTTGTTATTTGATGGCTCAAAGAATAAAAATGGCTTAGGGGCTAGTGTCATGCTCATTTCCCCTAAATTGGAAAAGCACCATTTTTCTTATAGACTCCAATTCAACTACACCAATAATGTAGTAGAGTATGAAGGTCTAATCTTGGGTCTCCAACTTGCACATAAGAGAGGGATCAAGACCAAGACTTTAAGGGTATTTGGGGATAGTGAGTTTGTTGTTAATCAAGTAAGGAGCCATAAAATTACCAAGAAAAATCTAATAAAATTATATAAACATAGAGTTTGGGATTTTCTTGAAAGTTTTCAAGCATTCAACATTTAGAGTCTTCCTAGGAACAAAAATGAACATGCTGACAGACATGCAGCCATTGGTGTTCACTATGATGTACTAGATCATGTTGAGGATAACATAGTACAAAATATTATATTGGTTGTAAGGCCTATTATCCCTTACAACTATACCAATTAGCAAGTATTTGATTCTAATGTAAAAATTGTCAATTTCCTACAAAATGAAGCAAAATTCTCTAAGAGAAATCAATCTAGACTATAAGGCTAGTATGGTGATCAAATCATGAACCTTAGTTCAAAAAAGCTACCCAAAGGCCTAATCACTTTGGTATCTTCAACCATGATGATCAAGCAAGGAGCAGAGGTTCCCTTACTTAGTTTGTGTTAACATAAAATTGGAATTGTCTTGACTTTTTTGGAGTAGACTCAATTCAAATGGCATTTATTTAAAACACCTTTTTCTTTTTTTTATAATCTTTTTTAAACCTAAGGTCCTCATCATACAGATATAGAAAATACAAGATTTCTAATCATAGAAAAGGAAAGGAAATAGATACTCAATTAAGAATGAGTAAACATAATTCTATATATATGAATGAATATCTTCATAATCATGTGAAAAGCCATATCCGATGAAAGTCATATGTATGATTTAGAGGGAGATCTTTGATACATTTAGAGATCTACCCTACAATATTGAGGTAAAAAGCCAAAATAACTAATGATTAGTCTTTATGAAATAAATTTATGAACCTTTTTAACACTCATGTCATGCCAAAGTATTGTAGAAGAGAAAACTAATAAATTTGATCCAATCTATCATAATCAATTAGTTAACATGGTCATTAACTATATTCATGAGAATGGAAAAAAATCTTTAGCTTATCAACTTTTTTATCAATCTCTAGAAAAGATTCAAGAAAAAATGGAGAAAAATCCACTGATTGTTCTACATCAAGCAATAGAAAAATTAACTCCCAAATTGATACTAAATTCAAAACATGTAAGTGGATCCACTTATCAAGTTCCCATTGAAATAAAAGAGAAAGAAGGAAATATACTTGTGATTCGTTGGTTTTTAGAGTCATCTCAAAAATGTTCTGGTCCAAATATGTAATTCAAATTAAGTTGTAAAATAATGGATGTTGCCAGAGAGAAAGGCAATGCTATACAGAAGAAGGAAGATATTCATAAAATGCTAGAATCCAATAAAGCTTTTGTGCATTACCGCTAATCAACCAACTAGTATAAATAGATCCATAGATCTATCCCATTTTGATCAATAAAAGAAAACTTCCTTTCTCAAAATTGATACAAATTTTATTGGAATGAAAATGAAAGGAAGAGAAGAATAAAAATAAATCATAGATATAATTATAATAAGGATATTATAAATAAAATATTGCTCAAATATTAATTGAAGTTAGTAACTAATGATCCAGAAAAAATGAAAAATGCATTTTTTAAACCTTAAAATCATTTTTATGAAAGAATTTCACTTTCTTGTCTTATATGGAAGTTCCATTTTTCCAGAATGCATCCTGATTTTTGGCCTATATCTTCTTCTAGTAATTGATGCCATTTTTTACTAGAAAAAGACAACTTGGTTTTATTTCATCTCTTTAACAAGTTTAGTGCTAAGCATATCTTTTTTGTTATTTCAATGGAGAGAAGAATCATTAAAGATAAAGGTGGTCACATACTAGTTACCATTGCTAATGGGAGAACTCTCAATGTGGGAAAGGTATGTTCTGAAATTGAACAAGAATGTTTTATTCATGTATGTCAAGATTTTAATAATACATTTTCTTGGACATATGATGATTTAAGAGATTTTGACCCAAGGTTGTTTCAACATACCATAGATTTGAGTGATAATGCCAAACCTATTAGACAAAAATAGAGGCTAGTTAATCCTAGAATTGATCCATTAATGAAAAAGGAGTTATCCAAGTTAATAGAGGCCAATATAATTTTTCCTATTAAGCAGTCCTCTTAGGTAGCTAACCTTGTTCATATTAGGAAGAAGAATGGGGAAATTAGACTATGTGTAGATTTTAGAAAAGTTAATAGGGCTTCTCTTAAGTATCACTATCGCCTCATTGGTTTAGAGAGATTTTCTTTCTTAGATGGGTTTTCTCGCTATAACCAAGTATTGGTTCAAGAATCTAATAGATACAAGACTACTTTCACTACTAAATGGGGCACCTATGCCTATTTTAAGATTCCTTTTGGACTATATAATGTAGGTCCTACTTTCCAAAAGGAAATGGAAATGGCTTTCAAGAGTATGCTTGAAATATTTGTGTTAGTCTACCTTGATGATATCAGTATCCACTCCAAGAATGTGGCTAATTATTTTGGTCATTTGAGGCTAGTGTTCATCAAATGTAGCAAGTATGGTGTGTCATTGAATCCAAGAAAGTGTTTATTTTCCACTAATAAAGGAAATTTTCTTGGACATATTGTGTCTAAAGAGGGTTTGACTGTTGATCCAAAGAGAAAAAAGGAAATTCTTTCTCTCCCACTTCCTACTTATAAGAAAAGGATGCAAAGATTCCTTGGTAGAATCAACTTTGTAAGAATATTTATCCCTAATATGTATACCATGGTCAAGCCCCTTATAACTATGCTAAAAAAGAATAAGGGTTCTCGCCTAGACAAGGGAAGGGGAAGCTAGTTTTGAAGAGATTAAGGCAACAATAGCATTAGTTCCTATCCTTATCAACCCCAATTTTGATAAGGATTCCATTCTCTATACCCTTAGAGGTGAGCCAAGCATCTCAACTATCTTGACTCAATTAAATGATACAAATGAAGAACAACCTATAACCTTTTTCAGCAAAGGGCTAAAGGATTATGAAGATAAATATAGTTATGTGGAAAAATAGGTCCTCTCTATCATAAGAGCCTTGAAGAAATTTAGGCATCTTTTGTTTCACAACAAGATCCAACTCCTTGTTCCTCATGCAAGTGTGAAGGACTTTCTTTTAAATAAGGATATCAATGAGGAGAGGGCTGGATGGATCACTAAGGTCATGGAGTATGACATTGATATCAAGATCACCAAGCTAGTCAAAGGTAAAGGGTTGTGTGAGAAGATGGTTTCATCCTAGGAGCCAACTAAGGAAGTTTCTCTAGTTATAGAAGATGCAAAACTAGTAAGGGATGGAAATATGAACAATTAGATGTAGGACATGACAACCTTCTTGTTAGGAGGAGGATATCAAAAAAGATTAGATAGAGCCAAAATAAGGAAATTTAGATTGTAGTCTATCCTCTTGTCCTAGTGGATGGAATTATCTTTAGAAAAGATTTCAATGGAGCCGTATTGAGATGCATCAACATTGATCAAGCCAATAGGATGATCAAGGAATTTCATCATGGTCCTAATGTTGGATATTTCTTGGCTAGGACAATAGCTATGAAGATCATGAGAGTAGGTTATTATTGGCCAACTCTATTCAATGACTATTATAAGTATATAAGAAAATGTGAGAAGTGTGCTTTCTTTTCAAGAGAATAGAGATTAGCAGCTCTTCTCTTGCATCCTATTTAGGTTGATCAACCATTTTCTCAATGGGGGATAGATTTGATTGGTCTAATCAATCCATGTTCTAGCTCTAGTCATAAGTGAATCTTAGCTACAACTGATTATTTTACAAGGTGGATAGAAGAAATAGCATTGAAGGATGGAATTTCTTAATGGAATTATTACCATGTTTGGTATTTCTTCAACCATCATATTTGACAATATGAATTCCTTTGTTGGGGCTCACATTTTCTCTTGAGTAGTTTATCATGAAATATATTTGGGTAACTCTTCAATTTACTATCCCCAAGGCAATTGCTTGGCTAAGTACTCTAGTAAGAACTTGATTAGAATCATGACAAGGATAATTGAAGATAACCAAAGCTTTTGGCATTTTAAGATAAGAATCGCCCTTTGGGTTGACACAATCACACCTAAGATTGATATTTGGAACTATCATTTCATGTAAGTTTATGGAAGGCAGGTAAGGATTCCTATCTCCCTTAAGTTCCCCTCCCTAGAGTTATCTCATCAATTAGAGCTAGTTGAACATGTTGCCATGACTATTAGGATGGCTGAATTAATAGAAATATAAGAGAAAAGGAAGTAGGCTATGTAGACTCTTGAGGTACATAAAAAATAGGTCAAAAAGAGTTTTGAAAAGAAGATAAAAGCTAAGGTTTTTAGAGAAGGAGATCTTATCCCCAAGTGGGATACATGCAGAGCCAAACTAGGCAGGCACTCCAAATTTGATGTTATCTAGGGTGGACCTTATGTTATCACCAGTTGCAAGCAAGCCAATGCCTTCCAACTATCTAGGCCCAATGGTTATTACCTACTAATTCCTATCAATGGAATCTACCTCAAACCCTTATTCTAGAGAGAGTTAGGGTTTTCTGTATATATTAAGTTAGTTTCTAGTTTTCCAAGAAGTATAGAGCACATTTATCTCTTTATAAGATAGCCAAGCCTTTTCAAATTTTGCAGTTATAAAGAAGTTAGAGGTAGAGTTATGGTTTCATAGTGCACAAGGTTTTATTTTATGACTCCATATCCTAATGGATGCTTAAGGTCACTGGTCATATACTTAGTGGGCTAGTATCCCCTCCGAGTGACCAAATTGTTAGCCATTTTTGCCTTGCCGCCAAAAAATAAAGTTTTTCCTATCAAGCATGGCCAATGGTCATTTTTTGAAATATTCAAATTATCAAATGTTATAAAGATATATTTAAACCTTGGGTTACATTTATATCCTAAGGCTTCAAGTGGTTGTGCATTATAAAGATCTCAATGGTCCTACATCTGCTTAGCCATCCGATGTAAAGAGATCCATGGCCATCATGTTGTCACCATAAAAAAGACTATGTACATTTTTCATAGTGACATAGTGATAGTGTGCCACATGTCTAGGTGGGCCTTTCTTCTTTGTTAATGATGGAGTTGTCAAACAAGGTTACAATCCTCAATGTTTTAATCATGATCTTTTGAGGTGGGCTGGTTTCTTAATGGAAGGGTTTTTTTAATGGCTGAGTGATCTTCCAAGATTGAGGGTTGTTGCTTTGTCACTAAGGGAATATTTAAAATGAATAAACATAGTGACTATAAAAAATATCATACCTTTAGTCATAGTGACATATTAATGGCTTGACATGTTTCTCAGCGGGCCTAGGTGGTGAGTAAGTGGTGACAGTTAAGTTTATTTTCAAAAAGTTGTGGGCATTTCATATTAGTCAAGGTTTAAGCTATGAAAACATGAATGGTATGTTGGTGGTTAGGTCCCCATGGTTCATAGGATCATTGACATTTTATGTTAGCCAAGAAAAATGCAGTGAGAATGCAAAGGGCTAGAATAGTGTAGTTGCTAGGTCACAATAGTTAATGAAAAATGTTAAGGCTATGAGGCATCAATAATACTTAGTTGATTAGTTCACAATTTTGTGAGGTAAAACAATTAGTTAAGATAAAAGGTGGCAAAGATGGGACTAGGATAAGGACATGGGTGAACATAAATTTGAATGCTGGAAAGGTGGAATTTTTTAAAAATATGATTGATCCACATGGTGGAGCTTGAGGATTGACTCTAGTTGACTGATGACATAGCTAACTTGGCATGCAAAGAACAAAAAAGGATAGTTCTTTAATGGAAAATCTTATCTTCTTGATCACCTACAACCACTTTTTTGCATTCTCCATGCATGGTAAATACAAAGAACATTCCCTTTGCTACCTAGTTATCCATCTATCCAATCAAAACAATAAAGGTTGTGCTTATGTCTAATCAGGGTTTTTTTGATGAATAGATACAATTTTCCTAAATCTAGATGTGTACCATGATTAGATCTTTCCCATATTTGTAGTGATTTTTCTTTAAAAAATTAAATGTAGTTGTTGTGCTTTGCCTTAGGGTAGAAGCTATCTGAGTTATTCTTGCACTATAAAAGAAAATCTTGTAACCCTTCTTAGTGTCAGTCATTTTTTCTCTAGTTCTATAGTAGTAGTATTCTATACTCTATTACTATAATTCCCTTTTGTCTAGGAGTAAATGCAATCCTCTACTTTACCTCATTCCCCCATCATATTAGTGCAAAATCTTCTTGCCTTTCTTGGTGTTTTGTTTTCATTCTTTAGCATGCATAGTAGTATCTACTCTTAGCTTTGAATGTTATAGAGTGAAGCTCTTTCCTTATGGCATTTCATTTGGTTTCCAATCTGTATGTAACTATTGGATTAAGACAAAGGCTAAATCAACATATTTTGAGATTATATTGATGAATAGTGCATTGTTAGGTAGAGATATGACTAAACAAACTATTTTGGTGTATGACCCCCTTTAGATTAGATTAGGTAGTTTTCTTTCATGTATTCCTTCTTCCTTTTCCTCTCAAAAAGTATTTAGGTGCACCCTGATAGTAAGGAAGCCAACCTTCTTCGAAGACTCAATCTCATAGTTCAAATCCTATAACTTGGAGATTTTTTCCATGTTTCACAAGGTTTCCTTTAGGTTAAAACTTTAGGAAAGGGTGGAAGAATTTTTGAGAGCATTAACTTTCGAGTTTGATTAGGATCCACATCACAATAGAAGATTTCTATTGGTGATCTAGTCATACAAGCTTAGAATGATATAATTTCAATGGTGGATGTTCATCTTGAATATATTAACATGTTTATTTAGGTTCACTTTTGTAACATGAGTATTTTCTATGTTAAGATTTGGATTCATTACACTTGAGGGCTTTAGAGCCCTCTACAAACAAATGCAAGCATTGTAAGAACATTTGTGTATAGGGATGAATCTAATAGCAAAAGATGCAAGTAGGTACAAAGGAGAAGAAAATTTTGACAAGGAAGAAGAAGAAGAATTTCTAAACCTAAAAGAAAACAAAATTTTAGGGTCATTTCCAAGATTGGAAATAGACCATTAGTAAAATTTTGGTAAATAAATGATTAAGTGACTAAAATTTTTAGTCACATGACCAAAGTTTTTAGTCACATGATAAAAGTGATCAAAATTTAGTAATTTTTTGCAACTCACAAGTAAAAGAGACTAAATAAATGACCAATTTGGTCATCAAGTAAAATCACAAGATTAGACAGAGACAAGTGACTAAATAAATGATCAAATACATGACTAAATAATTGGTCACCCAAACAATTGATGGATTTTTTTATCATATTAATACATTCTAGTGAATTTTAATCTTTAAAAAAATATATATATATAACTATGAATGACTATTACTGTTGTATTATTTTTTCTTTTGCATTTGATCATAATACATAGAGCTTAAGCATCCACACAGGAACCCTACCTATGTATAACATTAAGCCAACTATGTTGATTGGTGCACAAAAAGACCTATTTTAGTGAATAATGAGAAAACATTAGATAGTGATAAACTGAAATGAACACCAACAAATGATAAACTCAAAAAAGATGCCAATTGATGATGAACTTAAAATGACACCAACTGATTTCAAGAGTATTTCAACATCAATTGAGTGAGAAAAATAGATTTTTTTTTTTTTAAAATGGCATGGTGTGTTTTGTAGAATTAGTGTCTCCTAAGCTAGAGAATCAGATATAGAGCATTTGAGTGCAATTGCCTTGGATGAGCCCTAAATTGATCAAATAATTAAAGAAGAAAAAGTATTACTTTTGTCACCCATCTATTACAAGAAGACATGTGAGACATCATCCTTAATGTAATAGCTAACTTATGGCTAAATCTTAGTACAAATCTCCTAGCCTTGGAGCAACATAAGGGAACTAGTTGCTTCCTTTGAAGTAAAATATAATGATGGCACTGATACAATTTTCCCTATAATTTTTTTTACCAAATTTAATGAGTATGGGGATTGATAGATCATAGAATGATATTGAGTTAATTGCAAATACAACCTGACATTGAGAGTAACCTCCAACTAATAAGTGTTTTTTTGCCTCATATCTTAATGAAATATCACATAATTTTATATGTTTTTTAAAATTTAATTTCTTTTTATGATAGTTTTAAAATATGTCTGCATTTTATAAAACATAGAACTAATATTTTTTACTAAGAAAAAACAAGGTTTAATAGTACACAAAACCTTTTACAAGGTACCAAACACAAAAGCTAAGAAAGCGCACGAGGAACTATGTATCCGAACGAAAAAATAATACAAAGTATGACAAATATCCTTAATACATCAAACATAGAATTAATAGTTGATATATATATTTATAATAAAAAAATTTTTTATAGCTTTAAGTGTATTTTCAAAAAGATTAATAATGGTTCAAGCTAAGAAGTTGAATCAAATGAGTCTATTAATAATTTTTAATTGAAATAAATATATATATATATATATATATATATATATATATATATATATATATATATATATATATATATATATATATATATATTTGATCTAAGAATTGAAGAAGAAAAATAAAATTTGAAGCCCCACATTATTTAGCATGAGTAATTTTTAAAAAATGAATACATATTAATTTTAAAAATAAAATAGGTAAAAAAAGACACTTTATCAATAAATAAAATTAAGGAAAATATTTGCAATGTTAAATGAACTAGCACATATATTTTTAATGTATTTAATATAAAATATAATTTTATTGACATTAAAATAATTATTTTTTATAAACAAAAGTGTTCTATTGTTATTTTAATATTGAAAAACATAACACAAATCAAATCCCATATGAAATTAAATGTTTTAAATGAAAACATGCATACATATTTAGGAAAATTTGTAGAAAAGAAATAGATAGTTGACAATGATATTGCATTAACTCAATAAAATGTAATCAAATAAAATGAGACACTTATGCTTTGATGTTGCAAATTAATTTGTTAATACTATTACAAAACAACTACTTAGTTTATTATTATTATAGGTAATCAGCCAAATCCTAGATTATTTATTATTATTTATTAGTCTAAGTAGATTTAGACTCAAGACCTCTTTGATGATAGGCTCACAATTTACCATTGCATTTTAGGCTCTTCCCTACAAACCAAGTAATTATTTATTTTATGGTAGAATTCCTTTATAAAATTGATCAAATAGTTTTGTTTCATGCATTTAATTTACTTGTCAAAAAACAACAACAAATTTGTTTACATAATTAATTTTGACACTCTACAAATAATTTTGTACACTTCACATTTCCAAAAGAAAATGCATTCATTTATATTTCAATTCTCGTGCCTAACAACATATATACCTAGTTGACTGATAAATCCTTTTATCTTTAGTTTTTTAAGAAAGGAAGATATTCGCAATGTCAAATGACCTAGCATAAATATTTTGAAAGTATTTAATATAAAATATACTATTATAGACATTAAAATAATTAATTTTCCTAGTGATACTACACCGTCATGTAGGGAGGCCTACATGAATATAGAGAAGAAGGTTTAAACAATGTTAACAAAACCCCATTTCATCAATTAAGGTTGTTAAGAAATTAGTTGAACATTGGCTAAATATAATTTGAAAATTCTTTCCCTTTTGATGTGTGGAGACCACACAATCAAGAATGAAGTGGACATTTCAATAACCAACAACAAATGTGTTTTCTTTAATCAATTTTGACACTCTACAAGCATTTACACATTTGGTTGAATTTATTGCATTTGAAATGTGAGCATGATTTATACTAAAACAATGGTTCTCGGAAAAGTGTCCATGAGCAATCCTCATAACTATTAATTGGTAAGTGAAAGCCTCACCAGATGGAACTCATAAAATACATAGAAGCTCAATCAACATTTTGTTATACTTTTTGAGATTATAAGGTAGAAGATTCAATAGATTATGGTCGATAATTGTTTTTTTTTGATAGAAGTTCCACATATAGAAGCTCATCAACATTTCATTATACTTTTGAGACTATAAGATTGAAGGTTCAGAAGAGCATAGTCAATAATTTTTATTCTTTATAGAATTTTTATGTAGAGAAGTTTGGTCAAAATTTCATTATGCTTTTGAGACTATAAGATAGAAGATTCAATAACTTGTAGTTAATAACACAGTCATTGACATATATAATGTTGTGATGCGAAATTGGTTCTTGCGGCAGTATTGAGTTGTAAGGGATTACGGATTGTAATCAGGTTGTAATCACTGGATTGTAATAAGATCAGACTTGCTATTTGGTGGACGTAGCCCAGGGATTGGGTGAACAATGTTAAATCTTGGTGCCTTGTGTTCATTTTTTTGTGTGTTCTATTATTTTCTGTTATTGGTTATATTTGCATGTAGTTTTTATTTCTATCCGTGTTTTATCCTAACAATTGGTATCAGATCTTGGTTTTGGCTTGGTCATGGGTTCAAATCTCTCCGGTGCCTTCCCAACCCGCGTAAGCACTTGGTATGCGCATCGAGGGGGAGATTGTTGGGTGATGCGACGTGCTCCCTTGCCCATAGGTGGTTAATTATGTGGTGTTCCATGTTCACTAATAGTCATGGCTTTTGGTGCAATGGCAAATGGGCCTAACATATAACTCTTTGGATAATAAATCCTTTTAGTATTGGATCTTTAGGTTTATGGGGCAAACATCTTCTTGTAGAACTATGTACTGTAATTGATATAGGCTCTTTCAATTAGATTCTTGTGACCTACTTGAAGATTGGAAATGTAAATTTATTAAATGAAACAATGCCAAAGATAAATGTGTTCTTATGGGTTGAATCATGGAAGGAAGATACACACAAAATGGAATTTGCACAAAGATGTTAGAAATTTTCAAGAAAATGTAATTAATAGGGTAAGGCTAAATTCCATAGTTTTCATCAGTATAATCCTTGTCTTGTACCCAAAATGGGAGCTTTGAAATTGTGTATGGATATCCATGAAAGCACAATGGAAGGTAGGGTTTTGCAAGACATGAGCTTTGATCAAATATCCACATTCATGATTCAAAAAGTTCTAATTTTGAAATGGTGTATGCACATACTTGTAAAAATTAGAATGATGCAAACTTTTTGTAAAAATTTCTTCAAAAAATTGTTTTAATGGAATATTGTAATTGCGTGATATGCACATAATTAATATTGACCATTTATGCAAGAGTATTGTGTGAAATAATATGAGCATGGCATAGATATCGGCAAAGCATTTAACAAATCAAGAACTCAGAAATTGGAGGTTTTAAGTCTATTGAAGATTAATATATCTGAGAGGAAATGCTAATATAAAATGGATAAGTTCTATGTGCCTAAAGAGGGAACAACAACATTGATAAGAAAAGATTGTTCTATTGGTGTGACAAATATGGTAGCATATTTGCAAAAACATATATGTTAGACAATGTGTCAAGGAGGGTTCTAACTCTTTATAGCTTTAGCTTGCCTACTAGACTCAAATGTAAATAGAAAGCTTATTATAAACAAGAAAATACTCATTTTCTTTTCTAGATTGTCCTTTTTTCAAAAATTGATAAATATAAAGTTTTCAAAAAATAATAATTTATATTTCCCAAATAATTACCTAATATTAATTAGAAAATATAAATCACATTATAATATTATTATCATTTCTAAAATAAATAATCAAATCAATTTTAGTAAAATCAAATCTACAAAAACACATACAAGGGATGAATTCTATATTAATCCCATCTTTTTTCTGTCCGCTTTCCTTTGCATTGGTCCACACTTCTACATGTAATTTCAAAGGATGGATATCCAACAATTCCATGCCGGAAAACACTGTTGGGAAAGTCCTTGGAGCTTCAAATTTTTTAGATGAGAATGGTTTTTAAGGGGAGAAAAAGGAGTGTGAAGATGCATTGTACTGTGATGAGAAATAGATGTCTAATAGAGAGGGTGGGATTACAGATTGCCTCGATGAAAAATTTAGAAAACTAAGCTAATGAAATATGTAGTTGTTGTAAAATATTAAAGTACTAAATAGATCAATTAAAAGGCAAAGAAATTATATGGACATCCAACAAAGGCCATTGGAAGAGGGTATGCACATATAGGACATGGATATTTTCTTGATATTAATAGTAGAGATGCACTGGCATGATAAGGTGTGTAAACTATTTTCAATGGACTTAGCCAACAGAACATAAGGCTGCAACAAATGCACAATATAGATCTATAAAACCCTTAAAACCTTCATAGACTATATAACTCTGTTAATGTGCAGAATATTTAATGACCATTTTTTATCTATTGCTATGGAAACACAAGTACGACACGTGATCTCTATTCTCATAATCTGCAAGGATTAAAGTACACAAAATGATGGATTTTATGTTAATTCATTTCAAAGTTTTCCAAATGAATATATTTTGGCAGGTGCAAAACTAAATGTGGACACATTTTTCAAGATTTTCTTTTCCTCAACATTTATGAGAGCTAAGAGATGAGTATAGACATCCATCAAAGAAATGAGGCTTTGTGGCCTGCAATATTTGCAATGTATGCACAATGTGGATAGGTCAAATGGGCAAGCATACAACTAAGTTGGCAACCTCTTTGACATTCTTTTCCACATGTATGTCTATTCATGGGCTCAGTGAATATTACGATTGCAGGGCATGCACAAAATTCAATTTGGTAGAATACTCTCGCCTCTACCAAAATAAGAGCTTCGGATGTCCATAACAACAAGCATAGACAAGGTAAGTGAATTATTTGACAAATTGATTGTTTTTCTAGACATGAACTATTTAACAAAATGATTATTTTACTAGATAATGTACCTTCACTAATAGAATATTCACAAAATGTAATGATTGTAGGATTCTGAACAAATTGTGAACTATCTCGTAGAAACCAGAATGAGCCAAGGGATTTAAAATTTAGTTTACCCATAGCCATAAGTGATAAAAAGAAAATATGATGCAGTTCATGAATACAATCAATTCGTGGAATCCTAATCAAATCTTGTTCAAGAAAAGTGGTCATAGAATTATATCAATTTGGAATACAAATTAGATAAGAAATAATATAAAAGGTGAAAAGAGTAAAGTAATGATGATTTGTGTATAGTATTACTGTTGTTTTACAAATTATATTAATAGAATCTATTTCATTTCTTCCAGCATAAGTTCCTTAAAGATTCCTTCATATAATTGTATACTTCTATAAAAGGAGTAATATGAACAAGGAGAAAGGTTTTAAATCTGTTAACAAAGGTAGAAAAAATCTCGCAATAGCATGAAAGCTTTGGCCACTGGGATAATGGGATAACAAAGTCAAGCATCATAATAGAGGCATCACTTTTTAAAGAGAGCACTAAGGATAATATTTTCTATGACACCAATTATGTTAACAAGATTTTGTTCTTTAAGGGATCCAACTTGGACTAGAAGAATTGCTCTAGTATTATGTAGAAATGATGATGAAGGGGAACATTGGAACTATGCATAGGGCAATTATGGAAAATGGTTCTATAATTGTGATTAAGTGATTAAAATAGTTTTGTAAGTTGGATTTTTTTATGATTATATGCCAGTTTTGGGGAAGCTCAATACCACCCCTTATCAACAATCTCCCCCCATTTAACCAATATTATAGATGGACAACTTTACAACTAACTCTTTTAGTAGATTACTCTCATTACCTTTGTTTGTGTTTACAAGAATGTCGCCACCAAGACTTCTCTTGGTTATGCCTATGTAAATTATGGCTCTTCTTAAAATGGTATGTCTTTTCTCACTTGTTTCTATATTTTAAGGGTTTATCATGCTCTTTATCAGTAAGGTTTTGTTTCTCTATTTTGAAATTTCTTTAGGTTATGCCAATTCAAAGTCTCACCTATCATGCTACATAAATCAAAAGAGAATGGGGAAATGATATAAAAGAATGAAAAAAATTTATTTGATTCACCCCTAGCTCAACTATTAGTTTCTAATTAAAAAAAGGGAGGGAGGGGAATTTTCCTCGAAAAACATGGGCAAATGATATGTGTGAAAGTGATACAAAAGATATAACAACTACAGATTGCACATCACCTTCTGACACACCCAATGAATTTTATCTCGTAATAATGGAGAAAAAGATGCTAGAAGAATTTATTTGCAAACTTGAAAAAATCCATCAAAAACTTAGAAAGAAATCATCAAAAGACACTTAAACCACCTTTCATGGAAGCTATTTGGTACTCCACAATTGATCTCTCCTTTGAAAAAAATCAATTCCCTTCAAAATGCTAAAAGGAAAAAATATATTGAGAGAAAAATAAGAGATAAAATGATATTATTTTATTTTGGAAGGCCTCATACAATGTCACTTTAGGGCTGAGTGAAAATAAAATTAAAAATACATGGTTGTTTATTAAGTTTTACTTTCGTTATTTCTTTTCTACCCACAGATGCTCCTGTATGCAAGCTGGATGTACACAAGGCATGCATCCAACCTTGTTGATGTGCCCAAATGCATAGACCATGCATATTGCACACCCATAGGGCTAGGCACACACCCCATGCAGGTCTAGCCCACATCCATAGGTGCAGCTTCCCTTGGTGCAAGCCTATAGGAAGCACATCCTACACATCAGTAAAATACTTTGTTAGGCTATTATCATTGCATCTTAATATTATTTTGGTTGGTTATCCAATGATGCAATAAAGAATAAATTGGTTGGGTTGGAAAAGAAGACTTAGTTATGGCATATCCTAAATAGATTTTAAATTTTAAAATGATGTTTCTCTTGACAATGCCTTTCCATGACCATCTTTAATAACATCTAAATAAGTTGTCAATGGTTTGAATTCACGTTAACCTCAAAGCCTAACATTCTCAAAAACAAAAATCTTTTTGGATGCTCTAGAAGATGAGAAATTCCTATCATGTCCATTCTATGAAGCCATGAAAATTGAAGGGAGTTAAAGCATAATGTAAGTATATTTTCATGTATAGAAGTTTGATTCACATAGTTGATGATAAAATGGATATATCCTTTAAAGTCGGGTTTAACAACAAAGCTAAAGACTAGAAATATTAGACTTAATGGTCATAGTCAAGGAGTGGATACAATAGACAACCAATCTTCAAAATATATTATAGGTCACATAATGTAAAACATTAGATACTTAAAGTATCATTAAGATGTTGAAAGGAATGTGAAATAAATGTGTTAGAAAAGAAGAGCTTTCTAGAATCTACAAAATATAACTATCAAAGTATAAAAGAATCTCCTAACATTCTAATATGGTCAAATGAAAATATTTCAAGTTGTGTAAAAGTGCTTTATTTTTTTAAAGGAGATGCTACAAATGTGTAGCTTATTTCAGATGATGGGAAGAAATGTCAAAAGCATCACAAACAAACATAAATCATACTAAAATATAAGTAAAGAGATAAATATGCATAGTTTGCATTGAACTTTTTGTTCTCATCTAGCACTATACCGTCATAAAATATTAAAATTAAATAGATTTTCCATGCAAAGTGGCAATCCCATGCTTATGCTAAAAGATAACAAGTGAGCATGCAAGTAATATCTAGGAGAAAGTAGGAAACAAAATATTCACATGGACCAAAAATTATTAAACCTATTAAATCACAAGTCCAATTACTACAAAAGAGTGTTTAGAATATCCTCAAACATACCAATATATCAAGCTTCCCATTGCAAAAGGAAGAAACATTTTCCATGAGTGCCTCGCGTGCTATGCATGATGACAAGTCACAAGATGAACCGTCAAGATTCAATCTTGCATCTTTCCACTTAGTCAAACAATCATTAAGATCCCTTTTAGTACGAGCACATGTATAACCAAAAACTCAAAATCCAGCGAGTTCCTCAACAACAACTTTCCTATAGAAATGGTGACACATCTTCATGTTACCAATCAATTGCAATATCAAACACAAAAATTGTCAAAGCAAGATACAAGGATGGATAGAAATTTCTATTGAGAAGAAAATAAGTAGAAAAAGAAATGAAATATATCTAAGGTATATGAATACATAAATCAATACATATGAAGATAATGTGATTTTTTGGAACTTGAAATAAAATGTAGATCTAAGTCATATTGTTACTTGGTAAAAATACATAAAATTACATGACCTAAATCATCACTCATGAATTTATAATGACTTTTTTCACCTAGAATCATGACAATTTTTTGCAATAACTCATTATGAGTTTTTCTGTAGATCACTTAGGACCCAAATTCAACTCAAAAATCCTGTAAGTGCTTGCACGATTTTTAATCTAACTAAAAATATAGAAAATACAAAGATGAAATGTCTACCCCTCCAATAGTAGCACATAGAAAAATTTTATGCTAAAAAAAGAGAGTTGTGCCTATTTTTCTAATGCATATGACTCCTTTTCTATTTCTTCTTTCTTAATTTCATTTTACATACTTTTATTGCTAGAAATTAAAATTATAAAGGAGAAATAACTAAAATTCCAATCACTATTAGATTTTTCATTGTGAAACATTTAAGAAAGAGATTCGACCACATTTAATGCCTCCCAACATAAAAATTTCTCCATTAACTGGGAAACAACTACATAAGCTTGTCGACTTTGTATTGCATCCTTTGGCATGTGGTGAAGAAATGCTTAAAGCATGAGTAGAATCACTCATTGATATTCTACAAGACCCTTCAAAAGAAGTCAAAGCAAGTTCTCAAATACAAGAGAGATTGCTAAGGGAACCATTCTACAAATAGGAGAGGAGATAAAATAGTCAACAAGTCCTCAATTGTTATTATACTACCTTCAGCATATGCAAAATATGCATAGGTGAGCTCATCTAAACCTTTTTCCTTGCACTAGTAAGAAATATTTATAACAATAGAACAAGACTTCTTGTACTATTGTTGAAGTGGAGACTCAAAAGACAAGATATGACCCTTTTCTTTCTAAAATTGTAAACACATCTAGGGAAGTAAAGTGATAATATGCATGAGTAATCTAGTCTTAGAATCGCCAAATATGAAATCACATGATTAAAGTGTTATCTTTGACAAAACTTCAATATCTAATGCATGGTTGGTAGTAGACATAAGACCTTTTAGTACTTAAGGCCAAACTCCTTCAAAAGCTAGAGCCTTCGCTTATTCTATTCCAATCTCAACATGTCCTTGGATTTCAAAGCCTTTAGAATACAACCTACCTAAATATTTATCCTAATGGTTGATTTAAAATTCATCTTTAGGTATGTTGGTTAGTAACACATTTTTAGCAGTTTGGTCCCAAAATGATAATCTATCAACCACATGTGTAAAAAGCTCAAGGACTTGTGTATAAACATGGACAAAATTAGTATTCATCACTGCCACAAAACTCCAAATTAACTGTGGGTATAGAATGACCTTCTTAGGTTCTATAATCACAACCATCACTTCTAAAGTAAATAATATTTCCATAATGAAACCAAGGACTTGTGGTGTGGGGTTTCTGAAACATTGATGTAAGCATTGCAATAATGACACACTAGTATCACTTGTAACACTTGGGCATAAAACATGATATATTTGATGAGAGTGACATGCTAAATGTTGAGAGGTACATTCCATAGCCCACTTTAATGCCTCTGCACCCCAATCCTCCTAAAAATCACCTTGGAAAAAAATTGCATCAACAATACTAATTACAAGAGTAGACAATAATGTAGCACGTGGAAGTTTTGTTCAAGTTTAAGTCATGTCCTCATTCGTCCACCTCATGCTAACCTTTTTGGACTAGACATATTTAATTAAGCTTGCTACTTGTTGCATGTACTCATTTTAACTATAATTCCCAACATCATAAAGCCCAAGATATTGGATTACAAGTGAGAAAAGAACGTTCAAAAGAAAATTCTAGCAATGCTCAAGTATAATATCCTATGAGCTATCCATAGAGACAAAAGTCACATGAAATAGCAAAGGAAGATGACCTCAAAAATCTTCATCATTTTCATATGCTATTTCTGCCAAAATAATTAGTATTATATCAACATGAGATACCCAATGATGGTGGCCCTATAATGTGGACTAAAATTCACCTGCATTTACATCAGGTGTGCTAGGTCTAATTTCTTCTAGCAAATTTAGAGTGCAAACATAATAGTAACCAATTTCACTTGACATGTGTCAGCTTTGAGGCTATGTATGGAGCTTATCACTTGTATTAATGGACCTGGCATATTTGTCAATGGACCAAAACTTGAAGAAAATTGTCTAGACCTTCTTGTGTGGAACTCAAACATACTATTAATAGGACCATACATGCTATGGCTAGTAGTTTTTCTCCAACTTAGATTACCACTTTCATTTTGAAGAGGGCCTTCTAGCCAACTTCAAACTAACAAAAGTAACATATGTGGCTGTTGATTGAATATTTGCATTGGCATTGGACCATGAGAAAATTATAACACATGAATATCATGGTTAGCCTCTATAACTCAATCACTTGGTCTCTTTATTTATTTAGGATGATCTTCAAGCATTTCTTGTGAGAGTTCATAAACTGAATGATTAATTATTTGTTATTGACATATATGTTCCAAATACAAATTGATTCACTTAGTCACTGAAAAATAAGTTGTAAAAGACCCACTTATTTCACTAGAGCCATTAGAGTCACAATCCTTAATACCTTTTGTTATTAGAAAATCAAGAACATGAATAATGTTTTTTGATTTAGTTGTTATTGTACTCTAGATTTGTTCAATCTCATTAAGAAATTGATCACCATGGCACTAAGTAACATATTAGAGGCTCTTCAACAAGTGCTCACTCCATCTGGATTCCAAAAGTGTAATAGAGTTTAAATTTTCTATCCATGGGGCCATGCATGTCAATACTTGATTTTGAGCAATGATATCCAAAGCATCTGATGCAGGAGCATCCAATGGTGTAATGGAAATCTTGTATCACCCAAAAATATGCTTAGTGTTAGTTTCTATTTATTATTTTTTTCATTTTTTGATACCCATTTGGGTCAAATAAAGATTCCAACTCTCATAGTTCCACTATTGGTTTTCTAGGTTAGAGTTTTCGAGCACCTTGCGATACGTGTCAATGTAGAAAATGGTTTTTTTTTAAAATTGAGCCATAATTATGATGAATTAGAGGGTAAGTTGGAGGGATGATTATATTTTTAATTTAAAACACTCTAGAAAAAGAATCAGCTCAAAAGGCTTTATAGTTTGAAAGTTATTACAATTTTAAGTTGCTTGGAGACCTCCTAAGAGTGCTTTTGAGTTAGATTTGAGGTATTAAATGACCTTATGTAGGACTAAAAAATGGAGGATGAGAAAATATAGTTGAAAGGTCTATAGAGTGCTTCAAGATCTTTGTGGAAATGTAAATGGTTCATCAATCTGAGTCCTAGATCAAAAGTTATGCCTCCCAAAAGTTGGACTACCATTTTTGGACTTTTCTAATTTTACACTCGCTTGTAACATGATTTATAGAACCTTCTATTTTGGTGGTGGATTCCAAATGGCATATTCTAGAATGTATTCCTAACCCTAAACCTAACTGGTGTTTATTTGAGAACATTTCTAGCATTTTAAAGGCAATTCTTGGTTGTGTTTGAGAGAAGGTAGTGTGAGGAGGATTTTTCCCCAAGATTTGACCATTGTAAGTCCATAGGGCATGTATTTTAGTCTATTTACATGTACTAAATGTAGTAGCATATTTTAATAATAATAATATTCCCATTTTCTCATATTGCATTCATTTTGGTTGTGGTTTGCGTCTTCATGAAGTGGTATCAGAGTAGGTTTACCTGAGTGTGTAGAGAGAACATCGACTGTGAGGTAGTTTGCACTAGGACTATGTAGTTTTGGGTTTGAGACAAGAAGATTCCTCCATGAAGGTATCATGGTGGAAGGGCTGGAGTTATTAATCCTAAGGTTAGAGCCCTCTAGAGACAAGTACAAGCATTGCAAGAGGAGATCCATAGAGGGATGAATGTTTCTGCACACAATGAAAGTGAGGAAGAAAATGAAGAAGGAAATATTGGGTCAGAAGGGCAAGGAGATGGAGAAGTCCTAAACTAGGTAGAGGAGAGGCTTTTTAGGGCCATTACTAAGCTTGGAAAAAGGCCTAAAATTGACATCGGTATGTTTTCAAGAAGTCTAACCCAGATGAGTTGATCAGCTAGATCAATGAACTAGAGAATATTTTGAGTATGAAGATATAGGGGACCCAGATAGGGTTAAGTTTGAGAAGTCCAAAATGAAAGGCCATGACACAATCTACTAGCAAGAGATTTAGCTAGAAAGAAATAGAAGAGGAAAGGAGAAAATCACAAGATGGGATTGCATGGTGGACAAACTAAAGAAGTAGTTCATTCCCAGTTATTATGAGCTTGATTTGTTCAAGAAAATACAAGGGTTAAAGAAGGTAGGAAAATATGTCCAAGAATATATAGAGGAATTTTACCAATTTCTTATCGGGGTAGGGCATTCATAAGCAAACAAGGAGAAGGTTGCCAATTACCTTAGTGAGTTAAGATGTAGAATTCAAGAGGAGTTAAGTTTGGTTAGAATGACTAGTATTGAAGAGGCATACCAATTTTCCCTACAAGTTGAGCAGAAGCTAAAAAAAAGGTTTGATGGAGGGAAAAGAAGGTGTGGTCAAGGAGGAAGTGGTGGTGGTAGGTCATTTGGAGGCTGAAATGAGAACTAGAGGAAAAATGAAGATGTGGGTACTAGCAAAAACTAGAGGAACAAGGTTTTAACCACTCCTGTGATCAAAACTTTGGAGATTAGAGAGGAAGAGGTAGAGGACATGGACAAGGTTCTAGAAGAGGAGGCTTTTATGGTACCTATTTTCATTGCAATGAAGAAGGTCATTGTGCCTTTGAATGCCAGCAATGCCAAGGAAGGACATATAGGAGAGTTGATGGACAAGCAAGGGTTGTTCATGTGGATGAGGATGCATAGTCATCACATTCAGAGGATGCAAAAAGAGGAGAGGTTCTAGTAAATGAAAGGGTCTTACTAAGTGGTGAAATTAAACCTAGACAAAGGAGGAGTTTTTTTTGTACTAGGTACAAGTGCAAGGGTAAATGTTGTGATGTTATTGTTGATGGTAGAAGCACTAACAACTTGGTGTTAGAAGAGATGGTTTCAAAGCTAAAGCTCAAGAGGGAGAAAAAACCCCAACCCTATTGGATTGCTTGGGTGAAGGATGATCATAAGGTTCTACTTAGTGAACAATATCTGGTGAAGTTCAAGATTGGGAGCTACCATGATGAGGTTCCCTGTGACATCATTCTAGTGGATGTCTTTCATTTATTGTTAGGAAGGCCATGGCAATTTGATAGGCATGTTGTACATGATGATCATGCAAATACATACTCTCTGAGAAAGGATGGAGTTTGCAACAAACTGAAGCCCTTAATAAAGGAAGGTGAAAAGGTATACAATAGTGCTAGGATGTGTCTTGTTGATGGAAGAAATTTTTTTGATGGCATGAAAAACCAACATATATGTTATGCTTTGATTCTTAGAAAAGATAATGAAGGAAGTAGTGAAATTCCACTTGAAGTTTTAGGCATATTAAGTGAGTATGGAGATGTCATCTTTGATAATGTTTCAAAAGGGTTGCCACATGTAAGGCAAATCAATCATCAAATAGATTTAATCCCTAGAGCTAGTTTTCCTAACAAGGCTACTCATAGTATGACTCCTACTAAAACTGAGGAGATAAAAAAACAAGTTCAAGATCTATTGAGGAGAGGTTTGATTCAGGAGATCCTAAGTCCATGTGTAGTACCTACAATGCTAGCACCAAAGAAGGATGGGGAGTGGAGAATGCATACAGATTCTCAGGCTATAAATAGAATAACCATCAAGTATCAGTTCCCTTTGCCAAGAATGGATGATCTTATTTACTATTTGAGTGGAGCTCAGTACTTCACAAAGATAGATCTCAAGAGTGGCTATCACCTAATATGGATATGAGAGGGAGATGAGTGGAAGACTACATTCAAGAACAAGGAGGGTCTATATGAGTGGTTAGTCATGCCCTTTGGACTGACCAATGTGCCAAGCACCTTCATGTGGCTTATGAATGAGGTACTAAAGAAATTCTTGGGAAAATTTGTTATTTTCTTTCTTGATGATATCTTAATTTTCAGCAAGTCTTTGGATGAACATTTATTGCACATTCATAGTGTCCTTGAAAGGTTGAGGGAAGAGAAATTGTTGACTAATTTGAAGAAATGTAGCTTCATCAAAAAGGAGTTAGTCTATTTGGGGTTTGTCGTATCAACTGAGGGTCTTAAAATGGATCCAGAGAAGGTAAATACCATCCTAGAATGGCCTACCCCAAGGTTTACTACTGAGGTGAGGTCATTCCATGGTCTAGTTAGTTTTTATAGGAGGATCATTGGAAATTTTAGTAACATATGTGCACACCTGACTGAAACAATGAAGGATGATAGAAGAGAGTTCAAGTGGACTACAAGAGCTACAAGAAGTTTTGAATTGTTGAAGAAGAAGGTGAAAGGACAACCTATGTTGGCACTTCCTAATTTCAATAAAGTGTTCTAGGTGGATTGCGATGCTAGTGGCAGTGCTATTAGGGCTGTATTGAGCCAAGAAGGTAAGCTTATTGCCTATTTTAGTGAAAAACTGAATGATGCAAAGAAGAAGTATTTTTTTTATGATCAAGAGTTCTATGCAATAGTTAAAGCCTTAAAGAAATGTAGCCATTATTTATTGACAAAAGAATTTGTCTTGTATACTGATCATCAGGCATTGTAATATCTAAATAGCCAAGGTAAATTGAATTAGAGATATTTGAAATTGGTAAAGTTCATGCAAAACTATAAATTTGTGTTGAAACATAGAAATGGAAGGTCTAATAGGGTAGTAGATACATTGAGTAGGAGACAGTTGTTGCTGACAATAATGTAGGTTGAAGTGGCTAGGTTTGATGAACTCAAGAATTTGTACCCTAAGGATCCTGATTTTGTTGAAGCATGGAAGGCTTGTAAAGAACTTGCTACTCTAGACATGACTAGGTGGCTAGATTATTTGATTTAGGATGGTATGTTGTTCAAGGGCAATCAACTATGTATTCCAAGGAGTTCTATGAGGGAGAACTTGATCGAGGAGAAACATAGTGGAGGAATGGCAGGACACTTTGGTCATTATAAGACTACCTTCATTATTAGAGAACATTATTTTTCACCTCAATTGTCACAAGATGTGAAGAAAATTGTGTAGAGTTGTCAATTATATCAAGTAGCCAAAGGATTTAGTCACAATATCGGACTTTATCAGCCATTGCCTATTCCATCGAAGCCTTGGGAGGACATAAGTATGGATTTTGTTCTTGGATTGTCAAGGACACAAAGGGGTAATGAATCAATATTTGTGGTGGTTGATAGGTTCTCCATGATGGTGCATTTCATTCCATGCCACAAGACTCATGATGTAGTACATATTTCTGATTTTCTTTTTAGAGAAGTGGTGAGACTACATAGTCTCCCAAAGAGTATTGTTTCTAATAGAGATACTAAATTTGTGGCTTATTTATGGAGGACTTTGTTAAAGAAGTTGAGGACATAATTGAAGTTTAGTTCTACACATCATTTGTAGACTGATAGACAAACAAAAGTGGTAAATATAAGTCTGGGTAATTTGTTGAGGTGTTTAGTGGGAGATAAGCCCAAGTGATGCAATTTAATTCTACCACAAGCATAATTTTCTTGTACAATAATTCTGTAAATAGGAGTACTGGTAGATCACCATTTCAAATTGTGTATGGGAATAGTCCAAGGACTACACTAGAGCTGAGAAAGATGGAGCAAGGGGAGAGGACAAGTGCCGAGGTAGAAAAATTTGTTGAACATGTCAAGAATCTACATGAGGAGGTACATGCACATATTACCAAGATGAACCAATAGTATAAGGCTAGGGCAGATCAAAAGAGAAGACATAAAGAGTTCCAAGTAGGGGATCTAGTTATGGTATACTTGAGGAAGGAATTCTTTCTAGTGGGTACCTATAACAAGCTAAGGATGAAGAAATTTGGTCCCTACAAAATTTTGAAGAAACATGACTTAGGAAATGCATATGAGGTGGATTTGCTAGATGTGATTCACATTTCTCGTATCTTCAATATTATAGCCTTAACAGAATATCATGATGATGGTACATATGAGGGTTTGATGCTAGAGCCATATCCAATTCCTACTTCAGTGAAAGAAGAGCCAAAGTACCAGAAATAGGTAGTATGAAGAACACCTAGTGAAGTGGAAAGGATGACCAATTTGGATATCCTCAATGAAGGTTCTCCATTTGGGTTTTCTTCTACTAGCTATTAAGTGATAGGGTCACTTTTCAATCTACCCTAGGTGTCTGATGGAGGAGCATCTAGTGGTGTAAGGGCAATCCTATACCTCCCAAAAATATTCTTAGTGTTAGTTTCTATTTAAAGTATTTTCATTTCCAAATACCCATTTGGGTCAAATAAAGATTCCAACTCTTATAGTTCCATTATTGGTTTTTTGAGTTAGAGTTTTTTAGCACCTTGGGATACATGTCAATGTAGAAAATGGGTTATTTTGTAATTGAGACATAATTATGATGAATTAGAGGGTGTAAGTTAGAGGGGTGATTACATTTGTAATTTAAAATACTCCAGAAAAAGAATCAGGTCAGAACACTTTACAGTTTGAAAGTTATTGCAGTTTTAAGTTGCTTGGAGACCTCCTAAGAGTGCTTTTGAGTTAGATTTGGGGCATTAAATGACCTTGTACAAGCTTGAAAAATGGGAGATGAGAAAATCTAGCCCATAGGGCTATAGATAATTTTGAGAGCTTTTCAAAAATGTAAACAGTTCATCAATCAGAGTCCTAGATCAAAAGTTATGCCTCTTGGAAGTTGGACTACCATTTCTGAATTCTTCTACTTTTTCACTGGCTTCTAATGTGATTTCTAAAATCTTCTATTTTGGAAATGGATTCCAAATGGCATATTCTAGAATTTATTCCTAAACCTAAACCCAATTGGGGTTTATTTAAGAACATTTATGGCATTGTAAAGGCAGTTCTTGGTGGAGTTTGAGAGAAGGTACTATGAGGAGACTTTTTCTCTAGGATCTAACCATTGTAAGCCAATAGGGCATGTATTTGAGTTTGTTTACATGTATTGAATGTAGTATCATATTTTAATGATAATAATATTCCCCTTTTCTCCTATTGCATTCATTCTAGTTGTAGTCAACATCTAATTATCTTTACATGATCTCATCATAGAGGAGTTCATTGAGCTTTAAATGTTCTTTTGCTATATTTGTAGAAAGTTGATACTAAAACTAATGATAAGAGTCTAGAAGACTCCCTAAAATTGCTTCCCTATAACAATGGTCACCTTTGTCATCTTTTTCCCACTCTCTGATAGACAATGTCTTAATCATTTAGAATGCATCATCTCTAATTTTCCTTAAGGGATCAAGCGGCTTATAAAGAATAAGGCTTAACAATCTCTATATTTCACATTTTGGAAGTTCATGTTGCATATACACCTTTGCTAGCATAGTGAAGTATCCATCTGTAATGAAAGGATCTAAGGAGTACCATTGTATATAAATTTTTTAAAAATGACGTTTAGCCAAAATACTAGGCTAGAAAAGATTAAAGAATCTCTTTGACATAATTCCTTGTATCTGCCTCACCTTTTAAATGATTAGCAAAGCAACATATGGAAATGCAAAGTGGATAGAATAATAAAATATGTGAAGTAAGTAATCTATACAACCTAGAAAAAGATCCAATCTAGATTGAAGGAGATTCATAAAAGCTATTTTTGCAAGCATGACCCTAGATTGGCCTCCTCTCTATTGATCTCATCTTCCCCCAAAGCATAACTCAAAATAACTTCCAACACCAAACTTAGAAATTGGAGGAGTTCAAGGATTTGCTTGTGAATAACAATGGAATTCTTGGGGCAAGCTCAAGAAAAAGATAATTAATCCATTTTACAACTTGATCACTCATCTTTCTTGCACCATCATCAAAGCATGGCCCATATAGAAAAGTAGCCATAGAATTTAAGGAAATCAATAGATTTCTTCCATTGAGTTCTTTGTAAAAGATCTACACTTTTGGGTCTATTTCCTTGTATTGCATTGGTTTGGATGGTAAAACATATATGTTTCACTAATGACTGATAGTTCCTTATTTGACTCTATTGATTGGTCGTATCTTTGAAGATTGGTTCTAAAATGTTGTAGCAATTCAACATATTAATTTAGATTATTTCTAACATATTTTCTACATTCTGATAATAAAGTAAAAATTTATCTTAAATATCTTTGAAATTATTTGTATATTTCTAAAAGGCTTTCCATAATTTTTCCACTTATTTTGTAATATTCTATTTTAACTAGTTGAATTGATTAGCCATTTCCCTAGCTATATTTTTTTAAATTGGCATGATGGTCTCTCACTAGGCAACTTCATTCTACAAGCTATAATGACTTTAGTTTGTCTGTGTTTCATATAATTTCTTAATAGTCAATTCCATTTTACAAGCTATTATGATTTTATTTTTTGTGTTTCATATTTATTGGGAAATTTCTAAGAATCATTTGTAGACAATCTAATGGTTGTTATCTTCAGCTTCTGAATCTAAGTAATTTTTTTAATCTAGTTTAGGTTGTTTTATTGAAGGCTAGGTTTTAAAAAAAAATTAGATGATGGAGGAAATTATTTTTTTCAATCAAGATTTATTAAAACATTTGAGTGATTGGAATCTTGAAACACTTAAATGATCATTATTTGAGTGATTGCAATCTTCAAACACTTAAAGTGGCATTATTTACAAGATAATCTAATGAATGTTATAACAGTATTCAACTTATCTTTATGTAACCAGAAACTTGGAGTCTAATTAAGAACATAAAGTGATCCTACTGATGTGGACTTCCTTAGAATCTAAGTCATATTGGAAATTTGGACTCAGTTGAAAAATTTAAAACCTAGAGAAGAATAGAAGCTAATTGTATGATGGAAATGGACTCAAGAAGCACATGAAGCTCAACTCTATGTGAGATATTTATACCATTGAAATTTAGAGAAAAAAATGAGGTATATCTAGATATTTAGCTTAACTTTTGGGAGTCTTGGATGCTTTGAAACCTAGTGGTTGAATAAGTGATGCTTTAGTTCTGAAAACCTAATGAAGCTATCTATTTTTATAAAATCTAGTTTTGATGCCATTGGATCTTGAAATCTAGTTGGATATTGAAAGGAAAAGCTCAACTGAGACATTTTGAGCCTTGGCCATTAGCATACCCTTTTTGTTCAAATGAGGTGACAAGCTTGTTGGTTTAGAATAGAGAATCAAAAAATTAAAATAAAATAAAGAAAAACCTGAAGGGAAGATAGATTAAATAGGAAGACAAATTGAATAGACAATTTTTTTTTTAATGTAAGATTGTGATTTGGCCTAGTATGATCCAATATAAAGATGACTTTGGAGCAAAAAACAAAGAAAATAATTCTTCTTCTACCATATTGGAGTAGAGTGGGCATTAGATACATTTATGATATTGTTAGCTCTGAGATATGCCTCACTTCTATTGTCATAAGTTATAATTGTTGTTGTTATCATGTGTATATTGAAATATGATATAGCTAGGATTTTGTAGATGTTGAGAAAGAGAAAATAGGTGGAGAGGAATTTCCTTTTCAGTTCAGAAAAATGTAACTTGCTTTATTTCAAAGGTTTTTTACAAGAGAGGGTTGAAAAATTAGCATTCAAGAAGTGTTATGATATGGGGGATGCCAAAAAATAAAAAATATTTTGAAGAATTATTTTAGTAGATCTTAGGCTATTTTTTCAAGCTATCTATTTTTTGAGTCAGTTGGGTGCAAATTTTACTATCAACTAGGAATTTATATTAGCATAGATTAAATAGAGTACAAAAAAATAGAAGAGATGGAAACTAGAAATCCAAAGATAGTACATTCTATATTGTTCATGCAAAAAATTTACAAGATGAATCACCTATAATTGCACATTTTATTGAAAACCACACCTCTTTTGCAAGAAAAAATGCTATGGAGCTCTGAGCTCAAGTGTCCTATCTTGAGAATTTGGCATCTCTAGAGTTCCTATTTGCAAAAAATATAATTTGAAAAGGATGTCAATAGTAAGTACTAATTATTCTTGTTGTATTTGTTGATTATTTTTCTCTAAAAGTTTACAAATATTACATTACAATGTTTTTTCTTTGGGTATAATCATAACAAAAAGATAGCGATTGTGTGATGGAGGAATGGTGCCTATGGGAAGCAGAGAGGTGCACGCTTATGTGCCTAAAGAAATTAAAGGTATCTAAAAATAGGCTTTTATGAAATTATTTTTATGCCTATTTTAATGGTCTATTTTTTATTTTATTTTTGCACTTTTTATTGGAAATGATTTGCTATTATTTCATGCACTGACATTCTTTTCTAGATAATATAGAAGCATCTAGCAGTAGATCAAGATGCCCTCCTGATCTAGGATTTATGTGGGGAGTTTGCATCTGATGTGGTATGATGAAACCAATTTTAGATTCAGATGATCACACTTGAGTTTCTCTTAAATATATTTATAAGGTATCCATTTTATGAAAGAAGATTGCATGATTTAATTATTTGTTTGATTTCCTTGAATTGTGATTCAATTATTTTTAAAAACAACCTTTTCTTAAATGTTTTAACAAACTAATTTTCTATAGACAATACAACTAGTCTTAAAATTTCCTTGTCTAATTTTGTGCATTGATCTTTTAGCAAATAAAATTTAATTACATGTTTCTATAACTGAAACCATTTGATATGTAACTTTTTCTTAGCATTTTGAGTTCATAGAGAAGTTGCACAGTTACATGATAATGATATGAAGAAGCTACTACCAAAAAGGAAGCTCTATTTAGTATTGGATCTAGATCACACATTCCTCAATTCTTCTCATTTTGTTGAAGTTCTCCTCGAAGAGGTGGTATATGTCACATCAACTTACTTAAAGGGCATATCAAATGCTAAATCATGTGTGCTAGTTAGTCAATTACTTGGATAATTTTTAAAATATCATTTTAGCCTTTGAAATGATTTTTTCTATAGTTGTAAGGGCTCATGCTTTAGTTACCTATTCCTTTTTCTTGATTTCACCTTTCCATGTCTGTTAACACATCTAATTACCTTTTATATTTTTTATTGTTGTTTATTATTAGTTCGTTCACTTCTTATTTTCACTCAATTGCTAACTTAAGATTGTTTCCTTAGACTTATTTATTCTTATTCTCTACTACATGACTTGTAATCCTTTTCATTCATGATAAGAGTTCATACAAAGTGTAGATATTTGATCCTAAGAAAGAGGAAATATTTGGTCCTAGTAAACACTTTTAGCACCCACTTGAGCATAAGGTTGAAGAAGAAATATTTGATCCTTTGGCACCCCCATATGCTAAAACATGAGTATTTCAATTGATTATGTGTAGTTTTTAATAGATGTGAATTTTTAATGGGGATTGATGTTTTTATTTAATGCAAAGGTCTATTTTATTGACATAAGTTGCATAATAATTTGTATCTTTTTTTGAGAAGTTAGCACAAGAAATAATACTTGTTTGTGGCCAAAGTGCTCTAAATTATATTTTGTAAGAGTCTATCACTACAAGAATTTAGAGAAGTGTAATTCACAAGAAATATAATTTTAAAATGCTTGAACAAAAGAATTTAAAATTGTTAAATTGCTTTTTTTTTGACAAAAGTGGATGAGCCATTGAATATATATATATATATTATATATATATATACATATATGTATATACATACATATATACATATACATATATACATATATACATATATGTATATATATATGTATGTATATACATATATATATATACATATATGTATATATATATATATGTATATACATATATGTATATACATATATGTATGTATATACATATATGTATATGTATATATATATATACATATATGTGTATATATGTATATACATATACATATATGTATATACATATATACACATATATGTATATATATATACATATACATATATGTATATACATACATATATGTATATACATATATGTATATATATATATATATGTATATCTGTATATATGTATATCTGTATATATGTATATATATATATATGTATATATGTATATATATACATATGTATATATCTATATGTATGTATATGTATATATATGTATATATATACATATATACATATGTATATATAGATATATATATGTATGTATATGTATATATACATATATATGTATATATATGTGTATATATATATATCAAGAGCTCAAATGAGAAAAAAACCAATAAGAAAATTCAGTATCGTCATAGTATGTACAAGTGAAAATCATTGATATTTACAACATATTATATCGATGAGCAATTCAAAATTACAAAAAGTAGGAGTATTCCCACCGAAAATAAAAAATCTTTGAATTTTTACATTTTTAGAGCTAATTTGAACAATAGGCATGGAGGACTCAATGATCAACCAAAAATACCAATGTTTTAAAACATGCTTGATCTTGAAAAATTTAATACAAAAAAATTAAGGTAGCCTTTATGCTACAATTCTTCCATATCCTCACAAGAAATGCCCTTAGCAGAAGTGGAAGACATAGGAGGTGGTAGAGAATAACCCCAATCAAAGTCCAAAAATGGTAAAGGATCAACCTCCTAGCCTGAACCTAAATCTTTAGTGATGATAGTAGATGTATCAATGGATGAAGGCACACTTTGAACTGTAGCAACTAGGGTAGAGTAAGCACCTAGTTCACAAATAAACTAGTTTGGGGAGGCCAAAGGATTCATCATGTGAGCAAAAAAGACATGTGCATCAGATATTGGTAAACCCAAAATATTAAGCAATGCAAACCCATTTTTCTTCACACGCTCAACTAGCTGATGACCCAACACCCATGCCATGACTTGCAAAGTCTATGTCAGGAACCGTGGATTATGATTTTTGAAGGGATTTTGTAATACCTTGAATGTTGCCATAACTTCATGTTTCTGCATGTCTTGGGATCTTGAAAATAATCCACCCACCAAGGCATTCTTGGCCCACAAATCATAGCTCTACATCACTTGTTTCAACTTATTATCAGCCCAAAATTCCAGTTAGACCAACTTGAAAGCAATAATTTCTAGTTGCAAAGTTGATTAGAGAAGGTCCATAACATTGGACAAGAATATTAAGATCAAATTTGAAGGAAACAACACATGTCTTGAGGAGGCAAAGAAGAAATCCTCCCTAATAGTGGTGCAAATTGCAAGATGAATAGAGTAAGAATGCACAATAGACATGACATGCAGTGCTACATCATCCAAGGAAGAAGAAAGTGCATCTTCTTCCTCAACCAGTTGAAGCTTAATTCTAAAATTTTTGGGGAGGATTTTTTGGTGATATTGGTAGCAGGAATCACATTTCAAACAAGCATCAGATGGGGATGACATCCTAAGACCAAGAGAAATGGCAAGTAGAAAAAACATGGATACAAAAATAAGAAAAAGATATGTTTATCACATATAGATAAATCCCTCATCACACACTTGAAGGATATGAAATACCTATTCCCATGTGATTAATAAAGAGAGTACCACCAAAATTAGAACCCAATTGCAATTCTGATGGATTAAGTACAAACTAATGCCCCAAAAATAGAGATATTTCATATTGATCTTACCATTTGTAAAACCACATAGCCAAATTGAAGCAAAATCATACTTAGATTTGTATGCACCCTAAAATGGTCACCTAGACTATGGGCCTCCATTATTCAATTTATCAATTTATCAAATTTCCTGAATCAATGGTTTGCAATATTTTATTAAATCAATTCAAATCAATTTCCTTAATAAAATTCAATTTGTTTTATTTCTAAGGTTGGTCATTTTATCCTAAGTCTTATTTAATTAAAAGAAAACCTCTCTTTTAATTAAATAGTTCATCCACATTTAATTAATTAAGAGAAAAACCTCTCTTTTAATTTAATTAAATATTTCCTATTTAATTAAAAAAACTTGCTCTCTTTTAATTAAAAAAATAAGTCTCCATTTAATTAAAAGAAAACATCTCTTTTAATTAAATAATTCATCTACATTTAATTAATTAAGAGAAAAACCCCTCTTTTAACTTAATTAAATATTTTCTATTTAATTAAAAGAACTTGCTCCCTTGCCAATAGTGGCATGTTGTGATGGTTAAATTGTTGAGTTGTTATCCTTGCCATCAAGGTTCAAATCTATTGGGGATGAGGTCCCTTGTTTGTGGCCTCACTGGTTCATAGCTCTAGGTCAAAGCATTTACCCCTCTTTAAAAAAAAAAAGAGAACTTGCTCCCTTTTAATTAAATCAAATATCCCACTTAAATCTATTTTTGATGAAAAGGGAGTTAAAGCAAATAAATAAATTAAATAAATCTTTTATCTACACTTAATATTGGACTTATCTTCATCCTCTCTCCACTTTCTTCTCAACTACTCCACTTTTCTCATTGGTGGATCTTTATTTCACATGGATCATTATTTCTCCACCCTTGATTAAATCTTTTTCCTCTCAATCTAGATCGTCCAATATTCTTTATAAGGGAGAGCCCTCTCCTCATTTTGGATACCCATGATTATGCTATTGTTATGCTGCAAGATTAGAGAGCAAATTTTGAAGAAGGAGTTTTGAATGCTAAAGATTTTGTGTATAACTTCTATCTTCTTGTCTCATTCTCTCTTGCACCCATGGCTTTCATCATGGGCTTTTATCATTGCATTTTCATATTAGTTTAGATTCATATTTGCTTTCATAGATTAGATCTTGCATTGTTTTGCATTGTTATCATTTAGATTAGCTTGCATCTTCATTTTCATAAATATTTGATGATCATGGAGACTAGCACTCTTTCTTTTCCTCTTTGAATCTCTCATTTCATGGTGTACTTGCATGGGCATGAACTAGGTCAAACTGAGGGCCTCCATTGCAAACTCTTACACTCCATGAATAGAGAGCTATGAGTCACCGTTCGGGACCTCACTTTTGAGAAATCTTGGATATAATGACCCATAGTAGTGTGCCCACATTTTAGGCATACTTTCATAGATTAGATCTGCATTGTTATTTATTTTAATTAAATTAAATTTAATGTATGCCTAAAAAATAATAGATTTTGGGTGAATACCCTAGCACATCCCCTAAAGATTCTAAGTCTCTCAAATCTTCTACAAATCCTTCATCCAACAAAGATCCTAATGATTTTCATCCAGTTCCCTATAGTTATCCTCAAGGGCTACCTCTTAGAGAAACTCAAGCTAACCTTTACTTGGCTGCAAATACTTTTGATAATGCTAAACCTAAAGAGCCTAAGCTTTCATGCACTATAATGCATACTTCAGCTAGCCCTTCATCATCTCCTCCGAAGTCTTCCATACAATTCCAACATCTTTCCTTCTCCTTAGGATTGGTTCCATGTCAAGAGGACTCTAAAAATGATAAAGAAAAGAATATAAAAAAAGATCAAGATCAAGAACCTTCCATGTCATCCAATTATTTTCACAATGTCTCTGGTCTATTTCATGGTTCTTTTGATCCCTTATGTCCTTCCTCATTCATTCCACCATGTCTTAAGTCTCCTCCTAAGAAAGATCAAGCTACTACTTACACTGTTGAGCTTATTGATAATCCAAATGACCTTAATATAATTGTGCCTTCCAAAGATGATACTTCCATTAAGGTTATTAAAAATAGTGTTGTTACTTCCAATAATTAGCCTATTGAAAATCAAGAGAAAAATTCTACACTTATGTTATTCAAAGATTTTTGTCAAGGTCAAAGTGTTCCGTCTTCTTGTTCTACCACTCCATGTTCCCTTCCACTTTCTACTCTTCCAAAGTCTTCTCAAGCTTTAAGCTCTCCTATCAAAGAAGTTTCTCCTATTAAAAATGTTCATGATCCTATTGAAAACCCTAATGCTAACTCTAAAGATGATGATGTCCTTGATTGTCATATAGATGTTGATGAACTTATTGATTACCCTTTTGCATCTTCCACATCCATCCTTGGACCTCCCCCACCGATACTAAATGATTCATGTCTTCCTTCCATCTTGGGTCCTTATGTCCTTCCCTCTCCTATCTTGCCTCAAGATCAATGTAGATGCATATCCTTGAATCCTTTTTATCCACCCATTCACCTAAACTATTCATATCATCCTTCTTCTTCCACAAGTTGCAAATCTTTTGGAAGTAACTTGAATGTTCAATACAAGAAAATGAAGCAATTCAAGAATCCATATAAAAAAGAAGATCATCATGTCTCCTCTAATCAACATGGTGGCATAAAGTCAAAAGAGATATCTATGAAAAAATTATAATACAAGTATGGGTTCCAAAATCCATCATTGAAGATATTATCTCTACATCATCAAAAAGAAATGAAAAGAGGGCTATGGCTATATAGATTCCAAAGTCTCTCTTGAGAAAGCCTAATGTTGAACAACAATTGAAGTTGACATTCAAGCTTCCAAAGAATGCCACTTTATCTTCTTCCAAAAGCATTCTTCCATTCCATGCGCCTAAACCACAACCTCTTCTATCCACTCACCATATTCCTTTACATATTCCTTCATGCATGTTTTCTCTATCCTCTTGTCACCCTTCAAGGTGTGTGTTGATGTTGATCTTGCCTTCATTTCCATGTTCCAATCTCATTCGCTTTGCATAAAGCCATATCTTCCATTTTTGTCTTCCATATTCCTTTCCCTATCAACATCTTTGGGCATACCATTTCAACTCCTTTTCATGTCATGGTTTAAAATTTATAGAAGCATTATCTATAAAGCTTGACTTCTTCCAAAAAAATTCAAAAAAATTGAAAAAAATCGAGTAAAAAAAGAAATAAAAGAAAAAATTGAAAAAAATTGAAAATGTGCCTTGGTGAAAACCTGGTAATCAGGAACCTTGGTAGCAAAAGTAAATAGAAATAAATTCATCCTATGGTGAAAACCACTTCCTTGTGGCACCTTGGATAAGTACCATGATGAAAATTTGGCAATCAGGCATCATGTGTAGTTCTTCTACATCTTCATCCATTTTGTTTCCTCTCTTTGATCTTGACAATGTTGACTTATACATAAATATTTGGCTATCTTGTGAGCTATCTTATGATGATCTTATTTTCATTCTTTTCATGTTTAACCTTCATATCTATTTTCTTCCATTCATTCTACTCTTTTGCTACCCTTTTCCCATTTACCCCTTTGGTCTTGATCTAACAGAAAAAAAAAGTAAAATATGATGCTATGAAGCCTCTTGACATGTCTACTCCTTTGAATTGCATCTTTCCCACTTTGACATTATGCTTTCATGAATTATCCTATGTTGGCCTTTTATTTCTTGTCCAAATGTGCTTTACATGAAATTTTTTTCTCTAGCTTGGGTACTCTTGAGGAGTCAGCTTTTGAAGATCACTTTCACTTGCTTCATACACTCCTTGCTTATCCATCATATCCATTAACTTATTGCTCCATCATGTCCACCTTGTTAGACATTGGGACTGCATGATGTGATCTTGCTTAAGAGTTTGATGTCCATTCTTCCTAGGGGCATCTTTGTATACATTTATTGATCTTGAAAAAAATAAAAAAAATTGAATATTTCAAAAATTCAAAAAATTGATATATTTCAAAAATCCAAAAAAAAAGATATATTGTAAAAAAGTCTAAAAATTGAAAAATGTCCTGAAAAAATGATCTTCTTAGTGACAACCTAGCAATAGGCACTTTGATGTATCTCCAAAAAAAATTATATATTCCAAAAATTCAAAAAAAAAAAAAATCAAAAAATTCAAAAACAAAAAAAAAATATAGAAAAAGTGCCTTGGTGAAAACCTGGAAACAGGTGCCTTGGTAGCAAAAATACAAAAAATAATTTAAAAAAAAGAAAAAAAAAAAGAACCCAAGTGATGAAAACTTGGAAACGGGCGCTACTTGAGGCTTTTGCACCCCTATTTCTTAGCGCATGTCCTCGACATTTAGCCTTTCTCCATCATGCCTTGTCCTTGTTACCTTAGTTTGGAATTGGTCTTTGTCTAGGGGGCATAACTATGTTAGCTTTGGTCTCTTGGATGTGTTAGTCTTTAGGACACCTCACAAATGGTGTTTTTCAACACCCATTAACTTCAAGTATTTTTCAACACTTATTGGTTTGGTCTTACCCAATTTTGTCATGTGATCTTACCTAATTGCAAGCATTTGATCCTTATCCTCAGAACTTAGTATCAATTAACACAGTTAAATTTTAAATGTAACACTTACTGCTTGACTTATGTCATGATCTTTTCTTTGTGTGCTGACTGTTATTGATTTTTGTTGAGTGTCCTTGTCTAATAAGTCTCTCTGTGATGCATAGCTAGAGGACTTGGGGCATGGGGCATGTTTTTATTTGTTTTCTACTTGTGGGTGTGGTCCTAAACTCTAGAGTGTCTCTTTTTGTTCCCTTGAAACACTTAGGAGATTTGAGGCATCATCCTTGATTATTTTTACACAACCATTCTTATGGTCATCTTGGCATTTATGCCTTGATACGAGCATGGTTTTGCTACATTAAATTGGGTAAGCTAACAATGAAGTCATTTTGACCTTTATGTCTTTGATGCTTATGTTAGAATCTTTCCACATTATAATCTGATATAAATTACATTCATATCTTCAAAGTTGCTCTTGTGACTAGTGATGATTGTGTAATTTTTTGATGTCCATTACTAATGGCGCAATGATAAAAATAAGTTCTTTTACATTCTCTAATGAATGATGAACACAAAAATCCTATGTTACAGTTGCTCTTTTGCAAGTACACCATTATATTTTCATGTAGCTTGCATTATTAGACTTCATATTAGTTTGCATTTTTAGGCAGCATTATGAGTTTGAGAGGGTTCTCCCTTCATCTTTATTGTGGACTTTTAATCAACTATGGTCATGTTTTGATCTTCATTTCCTTATCTTCTTTCGTGATCTCAATCAAAATTTCTATCTTAAATAGTTGATTGATTTTGGGGCATTTTCTTTTCTTCTTTCTATTTCTTTCTATATCTTTCAAACTTCTATCTTTCATTTTCTTTTTCCCTACTTCTTTTCTTCTAAATCACCTTTGAGGCATAATATTTCTTGCTTGATCTACCTTAGTTATGTGATTCTTATATCTTTCATCTTACATCAATAACTTTATCTTTTGTTTGATTTGATCAAATTTACCAATTTTTTGTTTCTCCTCTATCTCATTTCGATTTCGATCATGAGGGGGTAGTAATTATCAACTTCAATCCTTGATTCAGATTTATCAATTTCATCCTCAACTTTTTCAAGTCAAAATTTATTTGCATTGTTTGTCTTGATGTGATCCCGAATTGACCACACATCTGGGTTGTTTTGTGATCCCAAATTGACCTCACACTTCAATTTCTTTCTTTGACTGCATGTATTCCCAAATTGATCACACATTAGTCAAAGAGGGGAAAATGTATGCACCCTAAAATGGTTGCCTAGACTATGGGCTCCCATTATTAAATTTATCAATTTATCAAATTTTCTGAATCAATGGTTTGCAATATTTTATTAAATCAATTCAAATCAATTTCCTTGATCAAATTCAATTTGTTCTATTTCTAAGGTTGATCATTTTATCCTAAGTCTTATTTAATTAAAAGAACTTGCTCTCTTTTAATTAAATAAAATAAGTCTCCATTTAATTAAAAGAAAACCTGTCTTTTAATTAAATAATTCATCTACATTTAATTAATTAAGAGAAAAACCCCTCTTTTAATTTAATCAAATATTTCCTATTTAACTCAAAGAACTTGCTCCCTTTTAATTAAATAAAATATCCCACTTAAATCTCTTTTTGATGAAAAAGGAGTTAAAACAAATAAAAAATTAAATAAATATTTTATCTACACTTAATATGGGACTTATCTTCATTCTCTTTCCACTTTCTTCTCAACCACTTCACTTTTCTCATTGGTGGATCTTTATTTCACATAGATCATTATTTCTCCACCCTTGATTAAATCTTTTTCCTCTCAATCTAGATCGTCCAATCTTCTTTATACGGGAGAGCCCTCTCCTCATTTTGGATACCCATAATTATGTTATTGTTATGCTGCAGGATTAGAGAGAAAATTTTGAAGAGGGAGTTTTGAATGATAAAGCTTTTGTGGAGAAATTCTATCTTCTTGTCTCATTCTCTCTTGCACCCATGGCTTTCATCATGGGCTTTTATCATTGCATTTGCATATTAATTTAGATTCATATTTGCTTTCATAGATTAGATCTTGCATTGTTGTCATTTAGATTAGCTTGCATCTTTATTTTCATAAATATTTGATGATCATGGAGACTAGCACTCTTTCTTTTCCTCTTTGAATCTCTCATTTCATGGTGTACTTACATGGGCATGAACTAGGTCAAACTGAGGGCCTCCATTGCAAACCCTTGCACTCCATGAATAGAGAGCTATGAATTGCCATTTGAGATCTCACTTTTGAGAAATCTTGGACATAATGACCCATAGTAGTGTGCCCACATTTTAGGCATACAAGATTATGTCCACAAGCATGATGCAAAAAAGAATTAGAAGACTTGCCATAACATTGCACATCCAAAAATGAGTTCAATAGTTAATCATCGGTACTTAGAAATGGCATGTACATAAGTTGGTAGATTGAATACAACTTGGTGACAACCCATCACTCGGCCAACACTACCCCCTCAGTCATAGTTATCACTCACTATCATCACACTTCCTGTTGATGTCCAACAAGAACTTGGTTAATCTTAGCACCACTTGGTACCCAAAAAAACACTCAATCATTACTGACCCAAGTCACTCAACAAATTTCTCATGATCAAACAACTCGAACACCAATAAGCCTAAGATCACTTAATAAAAATTATGCCAAATTCAACATAGCAAGGGTATCACCCTATCATGCTTAGCAAACACTAACAAACCTTAGTAAACACAATGCTGCTTGATACACAATATACACACAGTTACCACTAATCCAAGTTCTACAAATCAGTCAACACTAAGCTCGAGCTCACTGAGAAAGAACTATGTCTGAATGACTTGATAAATACATCATCCTATCTAGTTGTGCAAATATTGAAACATGACAAGTATTGGATCAATGCCGGAATTGAAGCTTGACAATATTAATAGGGCTCAAAAAAGACCAAGCTTTTACCACCATTACAAATAAGGGAAGTAAGAAACTACTTCTGAAATTCCACAATCCCATTGTAGACCAATTCCTACAAATCTTTATACTACTCAATGAATATAGAGGGAGGCACTGTAAAAGTAGTGATCCCATTACAATCTAAATTGGAGAGAAAACCAAAAACTCTATTTCCCTCGCTATATGTATGTGATAATGTAACCTCACGAAACTAATTAATTATATTCCAAATTTATTGAAGCACATATTTTAGTTACCAAGAAGATGATTGTCTCTTAATACAAGATGAGATTATAACTTGGGAAACACTTTCTATGTATATATGATGAAAATTCCCTTTCTTGGCAAGAATTAATCCTAAAAGCAATGACTGAGCCTTGACCATAATATTAGTTCCTGACGGTAGGGGTGCCATTATAATTGCTAGTATTTTGCTAGTGTAGTCTGTAATGCATGCTCCTAATCCTAAAAGGCTTGGATTTCCTATAGATGCCCCATCAAAGTTGAGTTTGATAAATCTAGCCATAGGAGGTTGTCATTTAATTGTAGATCTATCTATACTTGTTTGTAATCTTGTAGATATGTTAGATCCTAATGGAATAAATATTGATTTCCATTCCTGGATGATACCTCCATCCCAAGAAGTAATAGCTGGATTAAATTTACATCTATAAACACTTGCATTGATAACTTCTAAAAATGAATTTTCAATGGTTTGGAACACTTTATGTAGAGATGATGCTTCCTTTCTAAATATCCTCTTATTTCTCTCCTACCAAATATCCCAAATTACTAATGCAAGAGCACATTTCCAAATGCCTACAAATAGGGCATTGGGGTAAAAAATTGGCCAGGCCTAAAATATATCCCAAATGGTATTTTATAATGGAGTGGAATAGTTTAATTTGTTTAAAATAAATGTCCAAGACTAATTTTCAAAATGGTAGCCAACAAAAAGATGGTCAAATATCTCAAATTCTTCTTCACATAAAATAGATTTAAAAGGAGGAGCAATACTTAACCTAGCCAACCGATCACTTGTTAGAATGGTGTGCTTGATTGCTAGCCATGCAAAGCACCCAACCTTAGGTAACACTACCTTGTTCCAATAAAAAATGAAGGCTCAAGAAGGAGATTTTGCAGACTCAACTTGTTGGAGAAGTTTGTAACCTTCCTTGATTGAATAATTACCATTCTTAGCCAAAATCCATAATAGTCTATCCTCCATCTTTGACACAAAAGCATACCTATCTGAAAAATAGATTGAAGACACTATTTACATTGAGGGTCTAAAGGAAGTTGGTTTGGATCTTTCCATATTACTTTCCTCAAAAAAAGGCATACTTCATCCATAAAGTGAATCACAAGATTGCCCCAATTTGCTTCTGTAACTAAAACAATTTCTTGTATGTTTGGCATTGTAAGTAAAAGAGGTTTCCCATTCTAAGAGTCACCCCAAAAGTTGATCTTATCCCCACAATTTAGTTCCTAAGAAATGTATGTGCAAACAATATCTCTAGATGCAATCATGAAATCCCAAATAGTAGATCCCTAGGAGGATTCAACATAGATAATATTTTATGTGGATCATTATTATATGAATATTTCTATTGCATTATTTGACACCATATAGACTGTGATTTAGTATACATCTGCTAAACCAACATAACTCCAAAAGCTTTATTTCTTGTTGTCAAATCATGAATTCTAGCCCCTTCAAAAGTAGGAGAATGTGCCATGTCATGGAGAGAAATAAGAGGAAGCTTCTTTTCATTAGTCAAGTTTCTAGACCATAGAAAACCCCTAATAAGTTTTTGAATTTGTGAAATGATAGAAGATAGTGCTTGCATGAAAACCATGTAGTAATTTGGTATTACAGATAGAACTAACTTAATAAGCACAATTTTTCCTGGTAATGATAACCATCTTACTTTCCAAGAGAAAAAATTTCTCTTAATTCTTTGGAGGATGCCATCACAATTTTTTTTCTTATTGGATCCCATTAAAAAGGAATCCCAAGATAAGTGGAGGCTAAAAAATCCTTAAAAACCCCAAAACCTTCACTATCTTGTGTGATATAACTTTGTTTGTATTAAATAAGCAATTTTTTGACTTTTAGAGTTTTATTTTCTACCTTGAAACTTTTAAATATTGAATTAAAGTTTCTTTAGGTGCTTCACATCTGAAACTAGTGAAGTACCAAACAATAATGTGTCATTAGAAAATGAAGAATGTGTAATAGAAATTAATGTACCTTCAATTATTGCTCCTTTCCATTTGCTAGATAAATGATGATGCTTGATAATATTTCTCAAGGCTTCAACCATAATGATGAATAGAGCTAGTGAAAGAGGATCACCTTGTCAGACACCTTGCATGGAAAGAAAGTAGCCTAATGCTGATCCATTAATAATGACTGTAAAACAAGGCCCTAAAATGCATGATTGAATCCACTTGCACCAATGTTTATCAAAACCCAATTTTCAAAGAACTTGGAAAAGAAACTTCTAGAAGACCGTATCATATGCCTTTTACATATCTAACTTAATAACAAATTGGAGGATTGACTACTATTGATGGAGTGTAGGAGTTTGTGAGCTACCATTGCACCCTCCATTATTTCTCTACCGGGAACAAAGCCACCTTGTTCGATAGAAATTATAGATGCAAGAATATTTTAAGGTGCAAATAGACAGCTTTAGTGATGATTTTATAAGTCAAGTTGCATAGTGAGATAGGATGAAAATTTACAAAAGTTTTGGGCTCCTTAGTCTTTGGAATGAGTGTAATATTTGTGGAGTTGAAGTACTTTAGCATGGATTTAAACTTTCTTGATTCCTCCATGATAGCTAAAAGATCCCAACCAATGAAATCCCAACAACTCTGGAAGAATAGTGCAGTAAAAACATCTGGTCCTAGAGCTTTGTCTGGGGGGAAGGAGAAGACTACTTCTTGAACTTCTTTAATGCTAAATGGGGCCAAGAGCATAGAATTCTCCATAGTAGACACCACTATAGGGATATGCTAAATAAAGTCTCAACTTGTGAAGGCAATGGCAATGGTTGATTTGCTGGTGCAAGAAGATTCTTGAAAAACTTGACACCTTCATCTCTAATTTGTTGAGCATTGGTTAAAGTGTTGCCCAAATTTGAATCCAAATTTTGAAAAATTGACTTAGTAGCACATTTTTGTTTGTAGAAGCATGATTTTTTTTTAATGTTTTTGTCTCCTTGTTGTATCCAAATTTCTCTAGACTTTTGTCTCCAATATTCTTCCTCCCTATTACATAATTCCTCCCATTCATGTTAAAGCTCTTTTTTCTTAACGTATTTATCACTATCCATCCCAACTTGAATTATGGAGCAATGAATTTCCTCTAACTGCTTCTTAATAACCTCCTTCTACTTGAAAACATTCTTAAAAACTTGTTGATTCCAAATTTTGATTTTCTCTTTGACATGCTTCAATTTACTAACAAATTGATGCATTTTGGACCCCATAACAAAAGGAGCACTAATCCACCATTGTTTTAAAAGTGGGAGAAAGTGTGGATGGTGCAACCACATGCTTTCAAATTTAAAATATGACTTATGCTGAGTATGATCTATAGATGCCGATTGATCAATTTTTATGGAAATTGGAAAATTATTAGATTTTGACAAAGACAATATCTCTGAGTGAAAACAAAAATTATCTAATTTCCATTCATGAGAGATAAGGAATTTATCCAATCTAACTAAAATTTGTGCAAAACTAGATCTCCTATTTTTCCATGTAAACTTTCCATTAGAAGGCTAAATATCTATTAAATCATTCTTCTCAACAAACTAAGTAAAAACCTAAATAATTTTAATGGGTGGGAAAATGCCACCAACTTTGTCATTTTGATTCAAGATTGCATTGAAATCACCCCCAAGAATAACAAGGTGAGAGTTTTAGAGTTGAATTAACATTGCTAGTTTATCCCAGAGTTTCAATTTATCTTGAGTAGAAGTAGGACCATAATCATTAATCAAGGTAAAGGAAACATCAAAATCTAACACCTACAACATTTTACAAATTTCTTGCTGTTGAATAAAGTGAATCTGAATTGTGAATTGATTCCATAAGGTAACAAAACCACCAAAAGCTCCAATATCGGAGAATGTACTGAGGACCACCTTGGCCATTTGGCCATAGTTTTTTGAAATGTATCTTGTGATAGTTTTGTTTCTTGTAGCAACACAATATAACCTTTCATGGATTGAATAAACTGGTGAATCCTAATTCTCTTTTTAGAGGCATTTATGCCTCTGACATTCCATGAGATAATTTTCATTGTTGACAAGGAGAATAGTTTGTTCTCCTCATCACTCTCTTGTTCACAAAAAAATTGTCATCTAGTGTGGTCTGAATACTTGAGGCAAGCTCATTTCTAGTCTAGGATCCCTTAGGACACCCTCTTCATTTGGGTGTCTTGGAAGTCAGAAGTTGAAGAGATGGAGACTGAACAATTGAGAAAGTTTGATGATGATCAAAACCATTTAGATTATTCTAAAGACCAAATTTAGACTAATCCTTATAGACCTCAAGATCCCTCAAAATTATCTCTCCAAGTTGGAAATCTGACTTATCAACCATTTGCTAGAAAATACAATCCCCCATACTATTTGGGATGTTCTAAGATGGAGATTTAGGTTGATCCTTGCCAGTCTCATGTCCCCTCCAAATTGTCTCTTCAAGTTGAAAATCCAAATTAACTACCACTTGTTGGAAAGTGCTCATCTCAACATCTAATGGAACCTGATCGATGCATGATTCTAGAAATGAATCCTTTTTCTCTGCTTGACATGTAGTTTCTACAACTTGTATAGTCTTACAACTAGAAGCTTTCTTTGGGGTAATTTGACTATTCCAATGCTAAAATTCTTTGAGCAACATATCAAGATCACTATTTTACTAATTTTCTATATGGAACCCTTCTTCCTCTACTATACCAAATATTATATTGTTAGCAATTGTAGAAACAGTTTGATCTCCAATCTGAAGACCTTTCCAATCAGCATACTAGCTTTTAGAAAGAACATTACTTGTTTTATGACAAACTAATGGAAAATATGAGTGTGATTGCTCCAAACCATCCAAATCCAAGAAATGCATAAAAGGTTTGACTGATAGAGGATCATGAGAGATCTTCAAATCAGCCAGCAAACCTTGGATAAAAGGAAAGATCAACTATAAAAACATAGAAAAGTTAGTTGATATGGTAGACACCAGATCCTGGTTTCTTACTAAAGGAACAAATTGAGAAGAAACCATGTTGTCCATTCTAGGTAACAATTCTAAAGATACTTTATGAGCACATAACTTAGGTCTATATTACAATCTAGAAAAACTTCCTATATGTCTTGAATTAAATGTAAGCATTGAGTATTAAAATGACCCAATCTATCTTGAAACTTAGGAACTATTTGCTAATTCTAAATTTAAACTGACTGATCCCATAAAACCCATTGAGAATTTATAATCAATTGAGATGGAAGAGACTACCGCATATCTGACAACAAACAGATTCTCACATCCAAATGCAGTCAATCATAAGGGACAAGATCATGCTTGAGGAAGATTTCCAACTTATTTGCAAATATTTCAATAATCTAAGGATCCCTATACTCTAGAGGTAAAGAGGGGAAGGATATCTAGTATGGCATAAAATGAATTTTAAGGGATCGAGGATTAAAATTAGGGACCCAGATCATAGTAAATAAGCTAGACCCACAAAAAAACCATCCTTTTTGCTTATGTACCAGATCTCTAGCTACATTTGAATAAAAAATGGCTACAAAACATTTTGAATCTAAATCAATATAGAAGATATCCCTTAACTCTGACCAAGATTGAATGGGTCCAATCTTTAACAGAAGAAAAGAGCAAAGAATTAGAGGAAAACTTACCAATTAATGCAGTTTTTCGAAGCAAATCGATAGAGCTTTGCAACATATGACTTGGTAGTGTAATCATCACCCTATGTGTAGGCTAAACATGAGTCTCATTTGAGTTAGGACCAACCACTTGTTGAAGTTGATGAAAGATCAACCCCATAGCTCCCAAGAAACACCTGCATGCAAACACCTCTTACAGAAGAGAGAGAGGCAAAAAACTATGGAGGTAGGAATTGCTAGATCCATAGATGAGACATTCTTGATGAGCAAAAAATAGATTGCAATAATCAAAAAGTGAATTCTCAAGTTAAGTTTACAATAAGAGATCATCCTTATAAAGGAGATCAAAACCCTAGAAAAGGTCTAACCTAGGTTGCATCAAAATAATTAATAAAAAAAATTAATTATTAGATGCATAAAGTTTAGCTTAAGCAACTAGAGTTAATTAGGAAATATCTAATAACTCTAACACCCCCCCTTAAGATAAACTTAGGGAGTAGCTGAAAACCTAGAAACTACTGCTGAAAGTAGAAATGGGTCCCGGCAAACAAAGCCTGATGAGGTACCCAAGCACAACCAAATCTCTGAAAAGAGGAGAAATAGAGAAAACCACATGGGAAAAACTCTACTCCAAAAAGAGATGGAAAACATGCTGAAAGAAACTAGTGAAGGACTAAAGAAGCCTCTAAACTAGGGAATGTCCCAGAAGATAGGAACAAAGATGATCATGTAGAACACCACTGAAGCATGTAGAAGCTACAAAGCTATGTCAAAAGTAACTGCTGATCTAAAAGACCTCCACTAAAATAGAACCTAACCAGGTAGAGAAGACTATAATCTGCATCGAATCAAGAGGCACACAAAGGCAAACAACTAAACTCAAAGATACAGATGGCATGAAACACCAAAGCCTGAAGAGCTGATCAATCGAACCAAGGAAGCATGAGAAACAATAGAAGAACCCCCCCTAATGCAGACAAGGGTGAGGTGACAAGCACCTGAAAAGTGGGCCAAAAGAACTACATGTCAAGGAACCACGATCAAGATGCACAAAATAGTACATGTGTGTGTACTGAGGTGATCAATCTCAGACACGTCATGAGGCTAATGTCATGGAAGGGACACTCACTAGACAAAGGAAGATGGCAAACAAAGGCAAAAACATCAACCCCCCATGGCACTTTATCAAAGTAGTGCATGTACAATAAGGCACAAGACATAATGAATCCCAAGAATGTAATAATTTGTACGAGTGTCCTCAAATGACACTACTCAAATCAGAAGGCAAACAAAGGTAAACAACTGAAATGAAAATACAGATGCAGTATGGCACTTTATCTCAGTGTGTTTGCAATAATGCATACAAATGATGGCTAAATAGATCAAAAGAGACATAAGACTAATACAGTAGATAGTACAAGTCATGACGAATCATCTAAAGCAAAGAAATCGATCCTCGAACCTGAAACAACCAAGTTATCCATCAGAATGCAAAAAGTGCAGAAGACTGAATAGAATGTGCTTGGAGCAGAATCTGGAAAAACAACCAGCACCACTGAAAAGAGGTCAGAAAGACCTTTCCAACGATATAAAAATTCCAAAATTGGAGATCAGATGCTCAAGAAATGCCTCCCGGAGTGCAAAACTGTACCCTTGACTTTGACAGAAAAAAAAGCTATCAAAACAGCATCAAAACTGAAAACTAACTATACCACTATGATGGGCTTGGAACCAGCTTTTTGACAATATCTCGTTTGCAAAAAACGGAGTCCGTTTGCCCAAGATATGAGCGAAAAAGTGAATAAAGGTCCAAACAGAGGCTGAGGAAGTGATAGGTAGTGATGATGCAATGCTGATGTGGCACTGATGTCAGCAAGTGACGAGCCCAAATTTGACAGTTTCAACAACCGTCGAGGCAAAAAAATGCCATAAAATGACCCGTTGAAACAAAAAATTCAACTGCCGAAAACAAAAGCCGAACAAAGGGCCAGTGCCAGATTAAAAACCGGTGGCCAAGATATGTACAACATGAAAAAAATGTTGCTTCATTGTGCAAACTAGAGTGAACAAGGACTGAGTCATCAGCAAATAAATGTGCAGCTTTAGAAAACAAAAACAAAAGCTCCTCCAAAGCCGCGTGATCTCTGCATGTGATCAGAAGAATAGCGGGGATTCTACCAAGAAAGCAGCTAAAAAAGCTGCCAGCACACAAGCTTCCTCCAAAATGTGCCAAACCAAACAACAAGCATGTGCAGAGAACCAAAAAACAACCCACAATAACAGGCCCAAACTTCTGACATAGGGGTGCTACAAGGCATGAGGAGAGCCAAGGAGGTAGAGGAGGTGTTGACAAATACCTCAATGTAATCAAGTCACATGATTGGGGTCACTGATATCTACAAATAGATTTGGTGATGCGTGGAATGAAGACTTGGAAAAATCAAAGTCACGTCATAGAGGGCCCTATATCACCGCAAAGCCAATAATAAAATGGCTAATCCAAAAAACCACCGATTATGGAAGCCATCAAACTACCATCAAGAATTGCTACGAAATAACATTCAAATGACCAAAAATGCCATTATCCCTCCATCAAAATTCATTGCCAAATCACATGTAGATGCTGACAGAGTCAAAATCGCAACTTTGCAACCCCATGCTGGTAACAATAACACCAAGCAACATCAATGAAATTCATGCCGGCTGCCCTCTGCTCTCTCCCAAATCTCAATCAAACAAAGAAAGGTTGGAAAACAAGAAAATCCATAGCTCCCAAGAAACACCTGCATGCAAACACCTATTACAGAAGAGAGAGAGGCAAAAAACTAGGGAGGCAGGAATTGCCAGATCCATAGATGAGACATTCTTGATGAGGAAAAAATAGATTGCAATAATCAAAAAGTGAATTCTCAAGTTAAGTTTACAATAAGAGATCATCCTTATAAAGGAGATCAAAACCCTAAAAAAGGTCTAACCTAGGTTGCATCAAAATAATTAATAAAAGAAATTAATTATTAGATGCCTAAAGTTTAACTTAAGCAACTAGAGTTAATTAGGAAATATCTAATAACTCTAACACCACTTGCTTCTTTCTCCAAACTTGGTGATTTTTTGTTGGTTTGAAGGGGGCCCTAGGAGGTTATTGAGCATTCCTAACAATAGACCTTAATTTAGAACCTTCTATACCATTAGGTTCAACATGAGAAATATGGGAGAAATCTATAGGGATAGCTGCTATCTCCTGGATTGGCTCCTTAAGCTAATTTCTGGCTAACTAAGGTTGATATGGGGGACCTGGAGGAAACCCTTGACATATATCAAAAACTAGTTGTTTTGGTTGCCATCCATTCTTCTGGCTTAGGTTTCATTGACCATTATTCACTAGAAACTTGGATGTTTTCCCATCTTATAGCACATGTTGTTGAAGTTGTTTTGATGCCTACTTTGAAGATTGTCCTTTTCAAAAGTCAAAGTGTACCCATATCGCAATTTATCCTCAGACTCTTACAAATGAGTATCATGAAACCAAGGATTAACGAAGAAGGGTTTAGCTAGCTAGACCACCACTTTCTCTTACAATATTGTTTTTTTCCCTAAGAAGAAGTGAGTTTACCAAAAATGGCACTATTGGAATTGCAATTTATCATGATCCTTTGTAGCTTGTTGTACTACAAGGATTGAATAAAAAATACTTCAATAGGCATCAAGATATGATTGATATTTTTTGAAAACCCTAGGTTGATTTTGAACATTAGTCCCTAAACGGAGACCTATCTACACATCCACTATTGAATCTTTCTGTACACCTTGCCTTGTATTTGTGCCAATGTCTACAAATGGTCGCACCTCTACTCTAGCTCCAACACCTACCCCTACCTCTGCACTTGCACCAGTGCCTAATCTTACTCCCACCTTCACCATTAGTTTGAAGAAATTTACTTGATAGCTTAACCATTTTTTGAAAAAATAAATTGTTGAATTGTTATTGATTAAAAGTTAGATTATTGTTTTTTATAATAACCAAAATAATTTGTGTTCTTTGAGAAGAGTATATCATGTTATAATGACCATTATCATGGTAAATCTAATGTTGGGAAGACAACTTTGTCAATTTTTTGCATTATTCTTTAAAGAGTACTAGTTCAATGGAAGAGCACCTACTTTATAAGTAGGAGGATGGTGGTTCAATTCAATTTTGCCCTAATATGATTAAATTAATAATTAAATAAATTACCAAATAAATTACCAAATATACTACCATATATACTACCAAATAAACTACCAAATAAACTACTGAATAAACTACCATATATACTACCCAAAAAACTACCAAATATACCACTAAAACAACTACCACATCAACTACAAAATATATTAAAAATTCAACTACCAAATATACTTTCAATAAACTATTGAAACTACCAAATAACAATAATAAATGACTAAATCAATGACCTAATCAATGATTAAATAGATTTTTCATAAATTTGGTTGGGATATAAATGTTTGACAATAAACTACCATTGGTCATGTGATCAAAATTAGTCACATATCTACAATTTTTAGTAGTTTATTTAGTAATACGTTGTTGTTTTTGTACTAGTGCACCCAAGTTTGAGGTTCCTATATTTGTGGGAAATCTTGACCCAAAGGAATTGATCAATTGGATCAATGAATTAGAAGAATACTTTGAGTATGAATATATTAAGGATGTTAATAGGGTTAATTTTTTGTAGACCAAATAGAAGGGTCATACAAAGATTTGGTGGTAAGAGATTTTAATTGGAGAAAATAGAAGAGGGAAGGATAAAATCAAAGGGTATGTGTAGGATCATGGTGTGCCAAAAAGTGGTGATCTAACAAATATGTAGTGATGAAGTGACTTAAAGCATTTCAAAATATATTCTAACTTTTTTCCCACCCATCTTGATACCAAATCAAAATATTAATACCTTTATAAGGCTTGGTATTTCTTTGTATACCAACCCTACACGGTCAACTTTAAAAATGCCCCAAAAAGATGTTTTTGGCCTATTCTTGTGTATTTTTTACTTCAAACATGTGTTTGATGACTTTTCTTCACCCTAGTTTGATGAGATGGAAAGGGTTTCTTAATATTGTTCTTATCTTTCCATATGTGTAATGTTTGTCAAATTATGATTTCAATAAGTAATTATTATTCATTTCCTAATGTAGTTACACATAAAGTGTTAATTGACACATTGGTTGAAAAAAAAATATAACTTTCAAATAATATAACATTTTTAAAATCTAAAAGATGGATCACATTAGATACTTCTTCTAATATAAGAAAAATAAAAGAAAAATTAAAAATTTTAAAGTTTTGAATTAGTTAAGGTGGTTAGATATGGGAGTATTTTTTATTCCAAAAATATTATAGGAGAAATTTGTAATTAATTATTTATTTGGAATAAAAATACCCAAAAATATGTGTCACATCCATGCATGAGTCTACTTATTATATCTATAATCTTATAAAAATTTATTATCATTTGATTTTGATTAAGGTGGTTAGACGTATGCCTACTTCTTATTTTTGTCCTAAACTTTTTGTACTATTGCATTAAAATTCAACATTTTGACCAATCAAATTTGTCTTTCTTTAGATAAGGCCTAGTAGTTCAAAAACTAAATTCAATTTCCTAGAAATTATTTTATAACAACTTTTGTATTGAAAGTTCATAACAAGTTTAAAATCCTACATCGAGTTGACATAACCCTGATTTGTTGATTTTTCATTGCCACTTAAGGGCATAGTTTGGTTGACCATGATCCCACACATACCCCAAAAAATTGGATAAAATAATTTCTAAATTCAAGTGAAATTTTATTATCATTAATGATGAGCTTTATTTAATGAATAAAATGCAAGGGTTGAAGTAGTAGGAAGATATACTTAGAAGTATATAAAAGAGGTCCACTAAGTTCTCACTAGAATAAGCCATGTGGAAGCTAACAAGAAGAAAGTTTTGTATCAATATAATGTGCCTAGGTCAAGGATTTAAGAGTAATTGAGTCTGGTTTGATTAGTATTGAATAATCATACTAGTTTTCCATAAAATTATAGGAATGAACGAATAAGAAGTTTGAGAACAAACAAAGTAGAAGAGGTCATGGTGGAAGATCTGGCAAATAGTCTTATGGAGTTAAAAATGAAGATTACAAGAAGAAAGATGAGGTGAGAAGTAGAAATTAAAACTAGAGGGAAAATAATTTTATTCATGATCATAATAATAAAGATTAGAGAGAAAGAGTAAGAGGACAAGGATCAAGAAGAGGAAGCTTTTGTGGAACATGATTTCATTGTGGAAAATAAGGTCATAGAGAATTTGAATGTCCTCAATGACAAGGAAGGATAGATAGGGAAAAATAAAGGCTAGGATAAAGTTTCACATGTGGATGAAGGTCCCAAATCATCACATTCTAAAGATATTAAGGATAACATTGTTGAGTGGTTAGAATAAAGCTAGTCAAAGGAGGAGATTATTTTAAATTAGGTACAAGTGTGAAGATAAGTTTGTGGTGCGATTATTAATGATGGAAAAACTAGACATTTAGTTTTAGAAGAGATGGTCACAATTTTAAATCTCAAGTAGGAAAAGATTTTGCATCCATATCGTATTGCTTAGGTGCAAGATTACCACAAGGTCAAGATCAGTAAATAGTCTTGAGTAAGGTTCAAGATTAGATGCTACCAAGATGAGGTACTTTATGATATCATACCTATGAAAAATAAAGGCTAGGAAAAAGTTTCACATGTGGATGAAGGTCCCAAATCATCACATTTTGATGATATTAAGGATAGCATTGTTGAGTGGTTAGAATAAAGCTAGTCAAAGGAGGAGATTATTTTAAATTAGGTACAAGTGTGAAGATAAGTTTGTGGTGCGATTATTAATGATGGAAGAACTAGACATTTGGTGTTAGAATATATGGTCACAATTTTAAATCTCAAGTAGGAAAATCTTTTGCATCCATACCGTATTTCTTAGGTGCAAGATTACCACAAGGTCAAGATCTATAAATAGTCTTGAGTAAGGTTCAAGATTAGACACTACCAAGATGAGGTACTTTATGATATCATACCTATGCACATATTTTACATGTTCTTGGGTAGCCTATGGTAGTTTGGCATGCATTTTGTACATGATGGTTGTATGAATACCTACACTTTGATAAAGGATGGAGTGAAACATAAGTTGAAGTCATTAAAGGATAAAAAATAAAAGGTGTGTAGTATTGCCATAGTATGTTTTGTGGTTGGAAAGAAGTTTCTAGAGGATATGAGGCACAAGCATATTTTTTTCTATAATTCCAAAATATAATAAGTAATAAGTAGAAGAGATACTTGTTAACATTGGTGGCACATTGTCTCAGTGGTTGTTCAAAATATTGTTTTTTCATCAATTAACTTATAGTGGGCCTCAAACATATTTTTGTCATTTGTGATAATGTGTTCTAGTATTAAGAATCTCATGTGATCCTATAAACTTCCACCTCACTTGCACCCTCTATAGAATAATAAAAACACTCATTTGACTCTCAAAACCATGCCGCAAAAATGGTCTCCATGCTAGTTTAGTTAAATAGAAGCCAAAAATAGGCTGCCAAAAAATGTTTCATGTTTAAAAAATAAAAGAATGCTCACTGCATTAATGGAAAAGCTCAAATATAGTTTGAGTTCAAACCTCCTATGCTCTACTAATATTTCCATTCATCAATAAACTTGGATATGATCGACTCTAATTTATTTGGAAATCAGCAACTCTAAATTCATAGGGCTAGGAAAAATAATACTCTCTATCATAATAGACTATCAAGTAAAGTGGGCACCATTTATTTTTACAATTATCTCTAATGCAAACCAACAATGGTGACACCTATGTCCTTAGAGATGGTGGCTCAATAGGAAAGTCTCGTATCACCAAAGCATTTCTCTTCTAATATGATCTTAACCACTAGCTTTCAAACATATCATTCAACATTCATGTTCAAAGTCAAGATTATAAGCCATGGAAAACCATGATAGTCTCACTCAGATCTCCATTAATTCTTATAATGATAAAAATAGGATTATTGATAAAAGGTATCAAAAGAAAGTCATAATGAGCTTATAAAAGTTATCTCCTTGGTGTCAATACTTATGATACCTCACAAAGTTTTTAAATCAAACATTTACAAGATAAGTATCAAGGCTCAAAAAATTCAAATGGAAGTTGGGTCCCTAAGAAAACCTAACTAATAAAAATACAATTGACAATGTGTTAAAACTCTCAAAATCTATTGAGAAATCCCACTATGATATTTGATCAAAGATAACTAGCTTTTGAGTCACTTTAAAACCAATTTACAAGAATTCAACATGTTCTACTTGATTAAACTTCCAACTTGAGAAACCACTAAATAGGTAAATTCATGTAATTGGGTTTTTGCAAATGACATGCAAGATTATAAAAATTTAATTGTTGAATTTTTTCCAATCATTTTATTTAGCAACTTCTAAAGTTAAGCAGTGATGAAATACATTCAATTTGTTTTCACTACGTAAATAACTAGATGAACCTTCCAAGATGTGAAAATTTACACACAATTACATTAAGGTATAAAAATAAAAAAAAAGTGTCTAGTATCTTAGGATGTATTATAGGGCTTACAATATATCTATGTCAAGATGGCTACTTGTGAATACACTAACTAGAAAGGAAGAAGAAAAGCATAAAGTTGTATTTAAAATTGACTTCAAAAACATGGAAAATGATGATTTGGGAAATTAGAACAAACAATATAATTTACAAACCTATGGAAATTTTGGACATATAACAATATAATTGGCACATTTTGCAAGTCTTCAAAGTTGACTACATGAAATTACATATAACAATATAATTGGCACATTTTGAAAGTCTTCAAAGTTGACTACATGAATTTGTAGAACTTGCTATTATTGCAAAACAAAGACTTTTTCAAAATGAAATGGATCTCAAAAATTGGACAAGTATATTAGTCAAGACTTGAAAAATTTAATGGCGCAAGTTTTTTTAATCTATAAAATGCAAGGATGCTAATATTTTATGCTCATCTATCATGGGTTTCAAGATATGATCTCACAAATAGTGCTTGTGATAATTTTGCACATCTATTCGATATTAAAACATTAGAAATTACATTTATAATCCTCTTTGAAAACTAATCATATAGATTTTATATAAGCTCAAATTTGGAACATATAATATCTCTGACCCCAAGAACAAAATTGATGCAAGAGCATCTTGTGTGCAACAAAAATCTTGCATTGCTCATAAATATTTCCTTATTATTTCTTGAATAAATTTTGTCTTATTGTAGATTATTTTGTGGAAGATTTCTACTTAGTATTCTAGTCATACAAGCTCATAATGTTCTAATTTTAGAGGTAGAGGTTCATCTTGAATATATTAGCATGTTGATTAAGGTTCACTTCCATATCATGAGTATGTGTTAAGTTATTATGGATTTTGGGTATAATTTTGTGTTACAAAACTTTGTGCTTAGTTTTGAAAGCCTTAGAGGCCTCAGATGAGACTCAAAACTACATTGAATGGAGCTTATGCGAGTCAAGTATTGTAGAAAAAGGATAAAAATTTCATAATGGGGCCATAATAGCCAATCAACTCAATAGTTTACATGTTATGGTCTTCAAAAGTTGGGTTACCTAAAAAATCCCAAAATAACATTTGTAATTATTTTGGGCCAACCCTATATGTAATTCCAGGGTTGGTTAGCCTTGAGGGTTAGTGATTGATGTCTAGAGCCTTCTTGGATGGTAGAAAATTACCTATATAATAAAGGCATGTAGGTTGTCTAGGATAGTTCTAGGTGATAAATAATTATTTTTTCTTATATATTATTGTAAGGTAGGTGCCCATGTGGATTTGAATATTGTATTTTAGAACTTTTTAGTTTTGCATTTGTGGAGATAATTAGAATCCCATATTTTCTTCTCACATATTGTTGTTATTTTTGTATTTCTATTATGTGTTTTTTTATATTAATGAGAGTAACTGAGACAAATATGGGCCTCTAATTTAACCACAAACTTCAACATAGTATTAATTTGTCAAATTCACCCAAGAATGAACACGAGATTGTTCATCTTGAAGGGTTGAACAAGGAAACATGTTGCCTTCTATCTAGATGGGATTTTGAATGTGCTCTCAAAATCAAGAGTTTAGTAACCATAGACTATTACTCTCATAGACATGGTAACATGGTAAAGATTAGAATTAGTAGAATGAGAAAATTGGATGAATTGGTATAGGAAGTGATGAAACCATAGACATGAACCATTTTTGAGCATCTACATTTTGCCCCTCTTTGATACAATGTGATTTAGAGCATTGTGTCAAAGAATGCTAACAAAAAAGCTATAAAAGAATGCCCTAGTAATGTGGTATATATTTATGCCCCCTTGAAAAATTGAACAAAATAGGCACATGATAAGTCGATTTCATCAAAAATGAGAAAAAAAAAAATAGCAACTGACAAATCAAAAATCAAAGCTAAAATGTGAAAGTTATGGGCTCTGAAGTGAAAAAAGGCATCACAACCAACACAAAAAAGGCTTCTTGCACATCCATCTAGGTAGAAACACACTATAAAATGGCTTGGAGAGGGTTTTGAAAGTCATTTTCACCTTCACTTTTGAAAGAAAAGAGATTTGGAGCAAGCAGAATGGATTGGCTACCCAAGGAGCAACACTGTGGTGAATGAGTATAGACCTTTTGATGATGGGTAGATGTTGGACCTTTGGTGAGTACATCGAGGCCATCTTTGTACTTTTTATTCTTTTTCATGCTTTTCCATTCTTTCAACATGCTTTTTCCTTCTTTTTAGGCACCTAGGAGTCTATTGAGGTCAAATAAGGTCAAATGGTGGTCTCGAGGCTAGGTTAGGGCATCCAAACACCCCAATTATTCTCAAAATGCATCAAAGTGCACCATGGGAACACTTGGCATGCCCAAGTGTGCCATGGGTGTTAGATTGTGGTGACTGATCAGGAAAGTACTGTACATACTTCATAATTAGTGGCTATGTTGACTCAAATTTGGTAGGGGATATTGATACCAGGCAGAGTACTATAGGTTATGTCTTTACTATTGGTGGGGTAGCTATGAGTTGGGTTTCTAGGTTATAGAAGATTAATGCTCTATCCACTACAGAGGTAGATTATGTTGCTGCTACAGAGGTAGCCAATGAGATGATATGGCTTCAGTTATTCTTGGAAGAATTGGGACATCTTCAGAAGGATAATTATTTGTTCATAGATAGTCAGAGTGACATTCATCTTGCAAATAATTTGGCTCTGCATTCTAAGACCAAACACATATAGTTGTAGTACCATTTCATTCGGTCATTTTTGGAGGATGGATAGTTAAAGCTGGAGAAGATACATACCGATGACAATCCAACATATATGTTGATAAAGGTTGTAACACAAGAGAATTTGAACTCCTCTTTAGCTTTAGTTGGTCTTTTAGACTAAACATGAATAAATGAATAGTAGAGTCCAGGTTGGTTTGATCCAGTGGGAGCCCCATGTGGTAGTGGTATTGCTACATGATCAATCTCCAAGTGGGAGATTGTTGTTTATTGTGGAGCTTGATTAGTCCCCAAGTGGGAGATTGTTAGATTGTGGTGACTGATCAAGATAGTATTGTACATACTTCATAATCAGTGGGGTTTAGGAATTTTTTTTTGGGTACTATTCACCATTCATAGATTTGCCACTAAAGTTATGGCTAATTATGGCTAACATATTATAACCCTAAAGTAGTTTAATACTTGTATAAAAGGGTTTAGGTTTGGGTATTTTTATGATGTTGTGATGCAAAATTGCTTCTTACAGTGGTATTGAGCTATAAAGGATTATGGATTGTAATCAGGTTGTAATCACTAGATTGTAATAAGATTGGACTTACTATTTGGTGGACGTCACCCAGGGATTGGGTGAGCCACATTAAATCTTGGTGCCTTGTGTTCATTTTTGTGTGATCTATTATTTTCTATTATTGGTTATATTTGCATGTAGTTTTATTGTTGTCTATGGTTTATCCTAACAAGTGGTATCAGAGTGAGGTTGTCTTTCAGTTATCCTCTACAAGAAAGTCTCATAGTTAAGTGGGAGTCTCACAGTTGAGTGGGAGCGATGGTAGATGAGGGTATGCTGAGGGTTGATAGGTTTAATGGGTAGAACTTCTAGTTATGGAAGATGCAAATGGAAGACTATCTATATAAGAAGGATTTATGGAAGTCGTTGGAAGGAAAAGCCAAGAATTAAGGAACTATGTCAGAGGCTTAATGGGATCTTTTGGACAAAAAGGCACTCAGAGGCATTCGGTTATGCTTGGCACCATTGGTGGCATTTAATATTACAAAAGAAAAGATGACAGAAGATTTGATGAAAACCCTAGCGACACTGTATGAAAAGCCCTCCTCTTCAAACAAGGTATTTCTCATGAAGTATTTATTTAATATGAAAATGGTAGAAGGTGGATCTATTGCAGATCATTTAAATGAGTTTAATGCTATTACTAGTCAGTTATCTTTTGTGGGTATCAATTTTGATGAAGAAATTAGGGCTCTCTTGATTTTTTGTTCTTTGCCTAAAAGTTGGAATGGCTTGGTAATGATGGTGAGTAATTCTATTCCTGGATCTAGTACCCTAAAATATGATGATGTGATCGATGTTGTTTTGAGTGAGGAAACTTGTAGAAAATCCTTAGGTGGATCTACATTAGGAAGTGCTTTGAATGCACAAAGAAGGGGCAGAACGACTGAGAAAGGAAGCACAAAAAGAAAGATTACTAGAATCGAAAGAAAAATGAAGGAGATAAATCAGATGGAGAAAAGGAGGAAAATGTGGTAAGTAACAAATCCAAAGAGGATGCTTTGCTTCTATCTTTAGAAAGTGTTGATGATTCATGGGTTTTAGATTCTAGTACTTCATTTCATGCTACACCCCATAGAGGTTATTTCATTGATTATGTCCAAGGGGATTTTGGGCTTGTTTATTTGGGGGATAATGAACCCTGTCAAATTGTTGGAAAGGGAAAAATTAAGATTAAGTTGCAAAATGAGAATCATTGGCTACTACATGAGGTAAGACATTTTCCAAGGTGTTGGGACTAAAAATTGCATGTTTCATTTTAGTCACATCTTGAAAATTTTGAGAAATTAGGCCTATAAATGCTTTTAACGAGGTTGTACCCGACTGTCCATTTGAGACCCCTAAGGTGTTTAATACTTCTAGCACCTTTCATTCAGCATACCTAAGAATTTCGTGAAGTTAAATTGAATTTTTGAGTCATTTGACGAAGTCCTATTTCAAGCATTTGTCAAATTTGCAATTCTGCCCTACTGTCAAACAGCAACAAGAGGTTGTGTTTTCCATTGAATATCTCACACCCATAAATGTGTCATGACTCGCCACTTTGAGATTATCTAGTGTCCATACCCAAGAACCTACATTTCAAATTTTGAGTCATTTTGAGTTCATCTAACTAGGTTTTGAATCCCTCGAAGTTGGTCAGTTATTGTTTTCATGCTTTTGCACTTTGCACCTAATTCTGGGAAGCCCTGTTTGATGTGCTATAACTTTGACCCAATTGATCCAAATGTGAAAATTCTTATTGCATTGTATTTTAAACATCAGAGAATTTTTATGTTTTAGTTTTTGATTCTTGATGAATCTTTTTGATCAGTTCTCAAACACGATTCCAAATGGAATTTCTAAAATTTTACTGGTGTCAGCACTTGCAAATTTATCAGTACCCCTGTTCGTGGCATTATAACTTGAAATCTATGATTGGTGAAATTGAATGGATTGTACGATTGTGTTTTCCTCTAAAAATACTTTAAGTGTGTCAATTTTCAAGTCTTGATGAATCCATCTTCACACTTTTCCAGGTCAATTCCATTCGCAAAAAATGTTTTCTATCAGCATGTCCAGTTTACAAAATTCTGAGTAGCCCACTTTCACTGATCTCCATTTGCGCCCTGTTATTTTTCATGAGCCTAAACTATAGAATCATACTTTCTTCATGGAAAAGTACCAGCATCTCAGTTTTCAGAACTTCAAATGCCCATTTGCTAGATTTTCCAAGCCATTTCTAAGTGCAATTACTAGCTTTTTTACATGTTTATTTGTGGATGAATTTAAGTTGGCAACTTCAGGGGTCGATATCTTTTGACCTCGATGTCATCATGCGATGAGATTTGGCAGGCTTATTGTATGTGTAAGAGAGATGTTATATCTAGAGTTCTAGAGCTTGGCTAGGTGTTTGAATCACTTTTTAAGACCAGCTTATAGGCCCTACCATCAAAAAATTACACTTTGCAGAGAATAGTTAAAATGAGTTTCTAGTGTTGATTCAATGATCAATTTGGTTTATAGTCAGTTCAAGAAGGTCACTGGATCACTTTGCAATATTAGTTGTTCGAAAACAAATTTTTTTTTAGCCAGACCCACTTTGGGGTCCGACTAATTGCTTCGGACTGATTGGATACCTCGAGATTCTAAAGGCACCTTAAGTTTTAAAGTGAAAAGGATGGTAACATTCTTGCCTTTCTTTATCCAAATATCAATGACCTCGAACATTCTGCTTAGGAAAGGTTACCTAGAGTATCTGTTGTAATGCCGCTAAAGGGTTTTGGCGAACACAATTATAATAACTAGAAAAGTCAGTCTCTTTTTATATGGTGGGCCTCTAGAGTCCCTATTTATTGTTGAAAGCATTGATGACCCAACATATCCTATTATGTTATAGTTGATTTTGGATTTTAAGAATCAGGTCAATGCAAAAGTTGTGGTAGTTGGACTATCAACAACATGCAGCCAAAAAATACATAATCAACTAGTAGGTGTGGCAAGAATGCATAAAGACAGCAAGTATGTACTATTCTTAGATGATGACGCTAGACTCCATCTTGGATCAATTGGTGTTTTAATAGAAGAAATGGAGAAAAAACTAGAGATTTTTATCTAGGCAGGATATCCTTTTGACATACCTTCTCGTAGTTTGGGGAGTTATTGCATTTATAAGTATCATATGCCTTGCTCGATGGGTTTCGCTATGGGTGGAAGGACCTTTTTCCCTGGGGTGGATGTAGGATGATGCATGTAGATGATTTCAGGATAGATCGATATGGATTGGTTATGGGGCTTCGCAATGGAGGCTATTCTAATGATATGACTCTTCATGCTGTAGCTAGAGCACATAAGAGACTTATTAGTTCTTTGCCAGTTGCAATATTTGTTCATCCCCTATCAAGTGATCTTACCTTTTCAAGCAATTACCCTTACAGTGAATCAGTTGTAAACACTAGCTTGATTCTTGTTGGTTTCTTGGCTTTATGCATTGTAAATGGGAGTTCAAACGGTGTTAGAAGAAAAATCTACCATGAAAGCCAGAAGAGATCGCAGGTGAGACAGCAGAAAAAGACATAGTCCATGTTTTAAAAGGAGACGCCAAATCAAAGAGGAGCCCCACAACAATTAAGGTTGCTACACACATAAGGAAAGCTCCATGCTATTCAGAGAGAAGTCTCCCATCCCAGCAAGAATAAGCTGAAGCCGCTGCGAAGTCAAAGCCCCACACTTTTGAGTCTCACACATGAACCAAGAAAAGTTAAGCTAGCAATGCCAAGGTTAAGGAATAAATCCCAATGCAGTCCAGAATAGAGGCAATGTTTTTGCAATGGAGGATGCCATCCAACGTGGGTAGGCATGTACAAGAAGACAAAGCATCTAGCATTAGGAAGAGGCAGATCACCCCAATGCAAAGTCATAGACCCACGTACTCAAAATAGCAAGAAGAACCCTATGATATCATCCAGAGAAGTCCATGCAGTAGGCAAAGAAACAACCAAGCAAGAAAAAATGCAGGCTAAAAAGGAGAGACCCCACGCACTGATGGAAGAAGCTGCCAATAAAGAATGGAGTCTTCATGATAAACCAGTAATTTAAGCTAGAAGAAGGGAGGCGTTAGTAATGAAAAAAAACAATAGGATCATGTCAATTATAGGGGCAAAACCCATGCATCCAAAAGGAAATCACACATAGATGTGAAGAAGCTCATGCCACGCTAACAAAAAAGAAAAATCACAGTCACAGGGAGGTGAAAAGTAATATCCCACATTCGCCCGATGAGAAACTTTTAAAACTTTAAATACCTTTTCAGACAGAAGGCTAAGTGAACTGACAAAAGGCTTTTGGAAAGCCAAGCCCCTGTGGTAGGGCCCACCATCCAATCAGAACCTAAATGAGGATTACATGGACGATAACAAAGGTTGAATTTTGAAAAAATGCACAATCAGAGTTGATGATGTCAGTGAGCTAGAAGGCAACTGAAAAACCAAAAATTCGGCGCCTTGCTACTTCGCTAGCCAAAAAATCTTGGCAACTCTAGCTAACGAAGTAGCGAGGTTGCTAGGAAACGATAAAAATCAAACAAGATCCAAAATGTTAGATGAGTTCCATTGCAATGTCATCAGTAAATCATATCGTGACAAGTGGCAGCAAGCAAGAGGGGATGTGGTAAGTTCAGAGCATTTGAATGAGATCATGCCACGTGGCACATCCAAAGGTTCTTGTTATCTCGCTAACTAAAGTTGTTCATCGGTTAACCATAGCGAAGTGACAAGAAGACGCCACGTGGCAGTTGGTCAACTGAAGGTGGACCCCAGATTCAAAGGCAATAGAAATTAAAGAATAAAAAATAATAATATTTTATTATTATTTTTATAAAAAATGTACGTTCAGTCATCCAAGAGGTATTGTTTCTAAAGTTTTGACTTTAGAATTTTAAAAAAATTTCAAATTTAAAAATCAAATGTGCAGACATGAGTTTCTAGTAGACTATTTTTTCAAATAGACTTTCAGTGGGTTTCCAAGAGGCCAGATAGGCAATGTTATATATCGCCGAAATCAAGAGAAGAAAAAATTTTTGATTCTTGAGTCAGTTTTTGCACAAGTATCAGTTTGTTTGAGCTACATGAGGTTTTCCATCAGGTACCTGAATTGCAACCATATTCAGACCAGGAAGTTCATTTTTAATTTTTGTCAAGATAATGACCTGAATGTCAGTAGAAGGCAATGGAAATGTAGTTAGGGTTGAATTTGTTCAAATTTACTTAGTAAAAACTCATTTTCACTGGCTTTTTCATGGGGCAATCAGATATTTTAGTGACTCAACAAGTTTTCATCATTCAAACATAGGCATTTGCAAATCAGTTACAAAAAATGATGAAATCAAATCAAATCACAATGGTAGAAAGAAGAGAGAGGTGATTCAGCTGAGAAAGATTGAATTCCAAGTGGACAGATGGCAGTTGTAGATCAGATCCGAGAATTCACCCTTGTCTATATCATTCTTTCTCTGATACATTGTAAGGGTTCCAGTTTTTGCACTGTGAAACCATTTCTTCAGCAATTTTTTCTTGTATTGAACAACATTTTGAGTTTTATGCAAATAGTTCATGTCTATTAGGTGATTTATGAAGTATTTTGTACATCTTTCACATATTTGATTTCAAGGAAAGAAAATAAAGAGCAGAAATGGTTTCAAATTCAGTCTGAATCTTGTCTCTTGTTTGTGGATCTGTAATCTTTTCTAGTTCATGATTAAAGACCATAGATTAGGTTGCATCTCATTTAGTGATGTATGTGATTGAAATACCTTGCTTATGGAACCAAGAGCCATATAACTGCTTGGTGTTTATCACAAGGTTTACTGATTTCATGATGGGATATTCTGAGTATGAGATTCATTTTGATGCAGATGTCAATTCACAAAGTGAAGGATAGATCAGGGATCTTGATGTAGAGATATGTCTGAGATTTTTAGGAGATGTATGGTTATAATTCATTTAATTTCCCAATAGATAAGGCACTGATCACAGATAGGATCATTAAATTTTGTTGCTCATACCTGGGTCTTGCTATCATTAATCTATTAAATCATGTTCATTTTATGTTGAAAGGCATTCAACATATAACCCGCACTTAGCTTTCCAGTTTCATGAGCCATGTCCTTAGTTATTTCATGCTTGTGATCTCCTGGTTAAGCATAGAAGAATTAGGGGTTTCATCTACTTTTATAGATTCTGATTATGTTTATTACACTGGTTCCATATGTAGAATCTAAAGAGGTTCACCCACCTAATTTTTGCAGAGCCTGAAGAAGAAGAAGGGTCATGTCTTACAGTTGGCCTGGTATCTGAATGGATGTGTTGATAATGGGAGTTAGCTGCCCCTGGATGCATCTTGTTCTCATTAGGGTAATTGGAAATGGATAACATTTTCAAACACCAACACAAGGCTAAGTAGGAATTTAATTTCAGCAGGGCAACTCGGTGATGAGTGTTGTGTAGTTACTTTTAATGATAAAAATTGGAAGGTTTCAAAAGATTCCCTTATAGTAGCAAAAGGTGTGAAAGTAGGCACCTTATATCTTTGTACAGGTCATATTGTTCCTTCTACTTTGATTGTTTTAGAGAAAAATGAATGTTCAGGAACAATTCTTGCAGTTGAGTAGGGAGAACAAATAGATGTTGTAGATTCTGGTACAACACTGTGGCACAACAAACTTGGGCACATGAGTGAGAAAGGTATGAAAGTACTTCATTCAAAGAAAGTTTTACCAGGTCTGAAATGTGTTAATATGGATTTTTGTGAAAGTTGTGTGTATGGAAAACGAAAGAGAGTGAGTTTTGTAAAGACTAGGAAGGAAAACAAAAAGGAAAAATTAGAGCTTGTGCATATAGATGTATGGGGACCAGCTCAGGTATCCTCCCTTGGTGGCTCTCATTATTATGTTACATTTATTGATGATGTAACTAGAAAAGTATGGGTTTATTTCCTTAGATAGAAATCTGATGTATTTCAAACTTTTAAGAAATGGAAATGCTTGGTTGAAAATGAGACTAGTAAGAAATTAAAATGTCTCAGATCTGATAATGGTGATGAGTATTATAGTCATGAATTTGAAGATTATTTCTCCACTAATGGTATTCGTAGATAGAAAACTATTCCAAGGACTCCACAGGAAAATGAAGTGGTTGAACGCATGAACAAGACTATAATGGAGCACACAAGGAGCATGAGGTTGCATCTTGGGTTTCCCTTACACATGTGGGTGGAGGCTGTCAATATTGTAGTATATTTGATTAATAGAGGTCCCTCTACTCCTTTGGGTTGTGGTATTCTAGAGGAGGCATGGACTAGTAAGAAGGTGAGTTATTCTTTTCTCAAGACCTTCGGTCGTGAAGCTTTTAATCATATAGACTCTGAAAATAGAACCAAGCTAGAAGAAAAATCAAAGAAATGTGTCTTTGCTGCATATGGCATTAGTGAATTTGGTTATAGGCTTTGGGATTTTGAAAATCATAAAATTGTAAGAATTCAAGATGTCATATTCAATGAGAAAGTGTTGTACAAAGATTTGTTGCAGCAACATGAGAAGAAAAAAGATGATTATGTAGTGTTGGATGATACTCCAAAAGCTAATGTTCCAACCATTCCTCATGATGTGCCACAACTACAACAAAAAATACCACACACACCAGTGAATGTTAGATGTTCAATGATGCAAATTAGACTCCACAAAGATTTTTTCCCTCTTTGTATTCTATTTTACTTACTGATGCTGGTGAACCTGAAAGTTATGATGAAGCTGTGCAAGTGGATACTAAGATTCAGTGGTGATGCAAAGGGATTTTAGAACCTTTAGAAAATAAAATGCACGACTTAAGGCTTCACATGCATGAATGAAAATTTCAGCAAATGCATAGAAATTTAATAAAATGAGGGTCAACACATGAAGATGTTGCCCATTCAAATCTGCATTACAACTGGGTTTTCCTGTAACTTGATATGAGACAACAATACAAAAATAAATAAATGCATGAAATTACAGAGGATCCTCCAATGGTTGACAAAGACCATTGGAGGATCTTTAGAAAACCCCCATGCAAAGACCACTCTCAAAACAACAGAGAGATCTGGCTAATACGAAATGAACGATAAGAAAATATTAAACTATTAAGATCTGATTTTCAGATTTCTTCCAAATTGTTGATCGAAATAAAAATAGAAAAATGTATGTAGAATACTACACGATCACATCTATACAACACTAGAAACTTAAGAAAATTACAGGAAAACTCAAGAACTTCATTCTATTCACTTTCTCCCAAAAAAAATCTCTCTCCAAAAATATCTCTTTAAAAATCTCCCTTAAAATATGCACTCTTTCTCTTTTTGAAAAACCTTCTAATGTAACTCCCAAAAATCCATCATAGATTTCTTGTGGTGGTTACATTTTGAATGCCTACACATGGTGCTTTAGGAGTATTCATCATTTTCTTCCTTTTGATTTTTTCCATAAACATTTTCAACAATTAGAAACCTTTAACACACCCAAAATAATCTAAAATAAACTCATACTAAGTCCTAAGTGGATAATGTTGGGTAGGCTTATAAGAATGCCACCTAAAAATTTCCACCACACAAAAAAAGGACATTTATTTTAAAACATAAAACTCTAAACTCACACACACAAACATTTCAAATTTCAGATTTTAAACTCAAAACTTTCTAATATTTGCTTTGTGCCCTGCATTTTAGTCATATTGCAGGTTTTCTTCTTGTCGCCACCAAACTTCCTGTCACAATATAATTTTGCATAAATAATGTTGCATGTTATCTTCTTGTTGCAGACGTGCTCCTGCACCAAGTGGGAGTCTGCAATGAAAGATGAAATGGACTCTTTGCTGAAGAATAAGACATGGGATTTGTGCAAGTTGCCTGCAAGTAAAAAGACTTTATAGAATAAGTGGGTTTATAGGTTGAAAGAAGAGGAAGGAGGTAAGAAAAGATTTAAGGTCAGGTTAGTTGTTAAAGGATTTGCACAGAAAAAAGGAATTGATTTTGATGAGATATTTTCTCTTGTTGTTAAAATGACTTCTATCCATACTTTTTTAAGTCTTGTGGCTATTGAAGATTTGCATTTAGAGTAGCTGGATGTTAAAATAGCCTTCCTTCATGGTGATTTGGATGATGAAATATATATGGCTTAGCCATGGGGATTTGAGGTCAAATGTAAGGAGAACTTATTGTGCAAATTGAAGAAAAGTTTATATGGCTTGAAGCAAGCACCTCGGCAATGGTATCTAAAATTTGACACATTTATGCATGAGAATGGCTATAACAGGTGTCATTTAGATTATTGTGTTTATTTTAAGAGGTTGGATGATGATAGCTACATTATTTTATGTTTATATGTTGATGATATGCTTGTAGCTAGGTCTAACATGGATCATATTAAGGGGTTGCCAGTTAGCACATGCATTTGCTATGAAGGATTTAGGGGCAGAAAAGCAAATCCTTGGTATAAAGATTTGTAGAGATAGGAAGAATAGAACATTAATGCTATCTCAGGCTGATTATTTTTGAGAAGGTGTTGCAACATTTCTCTATGGAGAATGTTAAAGTTGTCGACACGCCTTTACCTGGTCAGTTGAAGTTGACTAAGGAGATTTATCCTAAGACACAAGCAGAGGAGGATAAGATGTCCAAGGTACCCTATGCTTCAGCTATAGGAAGCTTGATGTATGCTATGGTATGCACTAGGCTAGATAATGCACATGCAGTGGGAGTCATTAGTAGGTATACAAGTCATCCAAGATTTGAGCATTGGAATGCTGTCAAGTGGATTCTTAGATATTTGAGAGAAACATCTAACAATTGTTTACACTTTGGGAGCTCTGCTACTGATTTACAAGGCTATGTTGACTTAGATTTGGCAGGGGATATTGATACCAGGGGGAGTACTACAAGTTATGTCTTTACTATTGGTGGGGCAACTATGAGCTAGGTTCTTAGGTGATAGAACATTAATGCTCTATCCACTACAGAGGCAGAGTATGTTGCTGCTACAAAGGTAGTCAAGGAGATGATATGGATTCAATTCTTCTTGGAAGAATTGAGACATCCTCAAAAGGATAATTATTTGTTCACAGATAGTCAGAGTGCCATTCATCTTGCAAAGAATTTTTCTCTGCATTCTAAGACCAAACACATACAGTTGTAGTACCATTTCATTCAGTCAATTTTGGAGGATGGATAGTTAAAGCTAGAGAAGATACATACCAATGACAATCCAATAGATATGTTGACAAAGGTTGTAACGTAGGAGAATTTAAACTTCTCTTCAGATTTGGTTGGTCTTTTAGACTTAACATGAATAAAAGAATAGCAAAGTCTAGGTTGGTTTGATCTAGTGGGAGCCCCATGTGGTAGTGGTATTGCTACAAGATTAGTCTCCAAGTGGGAGATTGTTGTTTAGTGTTGAGCCTGATTAGTCCCCAAGTGGGAGATTGTTAGATTCTGGTGATTGATTAGGAAAGTACTGTACATACTTCATAATTAGTGGGGTTCAGGGCATCACCCCAAAAGAAAAAAATTTGGTACTATTCTCCATTTGTAAATTTTCCACTAAAGTTATGGCTAATTATGGCCGACATGTTATAACCCTAAAGAAGTTTAATATTTGTATAAAAGGGTTTAGGGTTGGGTATTTTCATGATGTTGTAATGCAAAATTTCTTCTTATGGTGGTATTGAGCTATTAGGGATTACAAATTATAATTAGGTTTTAATCATTGGATTGTAATAAGATCAGACTTTTTGTTTGGTGGATGTAGCCTAGGGATTGAGTGAACCATGTTAAATCTTGGTGCCTTGTGTTCATTTCTGTGTGATCTATTATTTTCTAGTATTGGTTATATTTTCATGTAGTTTTATTTTTGTTCATGGTTTATCCTAACAATGGGCACACTTGGTATTACCAAGTGCACCTTGGTTGTAGTTGGGAGCCCCAACCACGTCCTAGGATGCTCTGGGAGTTTGAACGAGGTCAAGATGGTCGTGGATCAACCTAAAAATTGGGGTGGACTAGCATAACCCTAGGGGGATGTTAGAAATATGTTAAAATTTAATCAAAGGTGGTTAGAGTGGTCAAATTTTGGTCAAACTTAAGGAAAATGTAGGTCAAACTTGGGTAAATGTTGATAGAGGACTATGCAAAGGGGCCAAAAGGGTGCAAACAGACTTAAAATGACCCAAAACTTGGAGCATATGTACAGAAACCTAGGAAGAGTTTGAAAAAATGGTTTAATTGAGGTTAGGATGGTTAGAAACAAGTCAAAATTAGTCAAACTTAGCTCAAATGGAGGAAAAAAGGTGATAGATGGATAGGGATAGGGTCAAAATGATGCAAATGAGCTCGAAATGACTCAAAACTTGGTAGACATGTTCAAAACCCTTAAAAGAGTTCAAAAAATTAGCCAACTTAGTTAAATATGCTTAGAAAAATTCAAACTAAGTCAAACTTGGGTCAAACTAAGTCAAACTTGGGTTAAAAGTAGGGTAAACTTGATGGAAAATGATTAGAGGTTGACATAGGCTATATGATTATGCAGGAGGAGTTGCCCCTATTATGGATAAGGGGAAATAGACCATAGAGTTTGTGTTATGTCACTAGATGATAGTTGGTGAGCATGATATCTTGGATAGGCTTGGTTTATATCATGTTACATTCATGGCAAAGGTGAGGGGGAACAAGGTGCTATTGATAACTTTGACAAAGAGATGGCACTCAGAGACTGTTTTATTCCATTTATTTATAAGGGAGGTGACTATGACTTTAGAGGATGTATGGCACATCCTTAGGATCCCTATTTATAGAGAGTTAGTAGTGTATGACCCAGCTAGAGGATGAGCAACACTACATCACCTATTTGGATGTGGAGATGAGGAGCTAGAGATTCGAGATTACAAGATCAAGTGGGACCTCTTGGTGGCATGCCATGAGCAACTAACAGCTATGATATGCTAAGTGATTGGTGGATTATTGATACCTGATAGGTGGGGACATGGATTCCCTATTGGATGGGGCCAAGTTCTAGAGCAGATGATCATGGAGGGTACTATGTTTGCCTGGGGCCCATGCATGTTGGCAATGTTGTATTACTATTTTCATTAGGTGGCATACAGAGGTGGGCTATCATTTAGCACCAATGATACATTTTTATAGATGTAGGCCTATGAGCATGTTGTAGTATTTAGGCCTCTTGTGTAGCTAGAGTTGGTGGAGGAGATGCCCTATGCATATAGTTATAGAGGTGTATTGGCATGAGGACCACTAGGTTACATTAGGTACTTCAGACATTAGATAGATACTATGACACTGTTTATTTGGAGACCTTACAAATATTGTCCCAAATGGGATGATGATGATATTCACCTACCATACTATAGGCAGGAGCACTATCTCATAGGGTGCATAGTGATTGGGCATTTGGTGATAGAGATGTACCTACTAGAGTGGGTATGGAATACTTTGGTGAGAGATAGGATGTACCAACCAGTCTAGTATTATTTGTCCAATCTAGAGTAGAGGTCTAAGAGTGGGGAGCATCCATTAGGACACAGGTGGCATATGCACAACTAGAGGGTTTACAATTGAGAATATGGGGGGTAGCAACATATAATAGATGATTTACACAGCATCATCCTAGGCCTTTCATAGATCTAGCAGTACTAGTACCACAAGCGAAGCCTTAGGCAGAGTAGGATGAGGAGGAGGAGAATGGGGGAGAGGATGAGGAGGTAGGAGAGGAGGAGGAGGATGGGGGTGATGATAAGGAGGGGGGAGATGAGGATGTTGAGGGTGATACAGGGGGGTGATGATGAGGATGCTAAGGGGTTGGATGAGGGAGATGATGAGGAGAATGCTAAGGGAGAGGATGAGGGGGATGACAATGAGGAGGATGAAGATTGTGGGGGTGGGGATGGTGTTGGAGGTGGTGATGAGGGAGAGGATGAGGATGGCTATTGGGAGGCTAGGGATGCAACTATGATGGATGTAGAGTGGGATCCAGTGGATTATGCTAACAAGGCACTAGTACCTATACAAATAAGGCCTAGTTAGTTAAACTTGATGGAGGTGATTAAAGGTCTACAGAGTTAGTTGGATCAAGTTGCAATAGAGAGGGATGTTGTTGCAATAGAGAGAGGTTGAGTTATGGCTGAGAGAGACATCATGGTGTATAGTGAAAAGATGGTAGTACAAGAGTCTCAAGAGTTCATTAGCATCATCTGAGATACAAACTTCTAGGAGATGGTGATGACGATGAGTAGGGAAAAAATTCAAGCACAGTAATGGTGAGATTAGTATGAGAGAGTGGTGCCACTAGGGCAGAGAGTAGAGAGTTTCCATGCACCAAGATCTTACTCCCATAGGACATAGAGGACACAAAGTAGTGCAAGGGTGATGGGGCCTATAAAGCCACCACAAAGAGTAGAGGGATCATCCTCAAGTTCAAACAAAGGTCACGAGGCTCGAGATAGCACAAGATGTCATTGACAGACTCATGTACAAAGGGGCTTCCCTATTTTTCTTTTTGACTTCTATTATGCTCTTTCATGGTTCATGCCTGTAGGTAGTTAGTATTGATGTAAACCATGGTCATGTGCTCTAATACTTTTGTAAGAAATTTATGAGATGCACTTATGTTATGATGACTATAGGAGATGGATTATACATATGCTTTAGATGTTCTATATGGATGTATTTATGTTTTTTATGTGAACCTTGATATGATGACATCATGCATTGATTTATCACATGTTATGCATAGGAAATGCCATGTTTTATTTTTGCCACATGTTTTTCTCATGAATGAATGCCTAATGCAATGTAAAGGATATGGATTGAAAGAAAATGAAATTTAAAATGATATGAAATGTAATGTGCACTATATGTCAAATGGAGCTTTATTTTGATATGTAAAATGGAATGTGACACATCATGGCATAAAGTGTTAGAGCACAAAATGCAAAACCTTTTGCATAAACAAGCATGATGTAGATAGAAAATGACCTTGTCCTTCCTAAGGCATATTAAATGCTCCAAAATTTCAAAGGTACATTGTAATAGATAGAAAATAGAAGATGACGATAAACCATCCTAGCCACTCTCATAGATCAGTTTATATCATCAAGTGGCATAGGAATATGATCGAAGAAAAACAAAGAAAAAGAATAAATCACTCACTAAATAGCATGAGCCTATAGCTATTCTTGTCCATTATTACTTGATTTTTAGTGTTTGATATGTTGATCATGTGATGGTTCTGGTTGTTGATTTAGTTGATAGGTTCATAGTGACAAGTTGGGTCAATTTTTGGTTCACATTGCTCAGATAGTGTGATTTTAATTGAAGTGTAGTGCTTTGAGTTTTAGTCTAAAAAAGTGCAAGTTTTCACATAAAATGCATGATTATGTACAAGGTTTATTACAAATTTTTGATGGGTTTTGTGATTTTTAGTGTTTTTGAGAATATTTGATGTTTTTGGTGTGACTAGTTTTTTCAAGACATTTTACAAATTTTATGGTATATTTTAGGACATTTTCTAATTTTTAGTGATTTTTTTAGGACATTATATGTTTTTTAGTGCTTTTTTCAAGACATTATATGATTTTTAGTGCTTTTTTCAGGACATTTTATGGTTTTTAGAATTTTTTTAGGATCATATTCGAATGTTTAGGGTTTTTTGAAGATCGTATTTTAATTTTTAGGATCATATTTGAATTTTTTTTAGGATAGTATTTGAATTTTTAGGATTTTTTTAGGAATGTAAAAGCATATACAAGTGTTAGGTCCAATCTATCATGCAATAAGTCCGATGGATAAAAGGTACTTAGGGTTATGGCCCCAACTAAATTCAAACTCATGCATCATATAGTAATATGCCCCTGGACAAGATGCAAACTATGTACAAAGGCCAATAATAGGATGTGTACAGACTGGTGATGCTTTAGGTAAGACAACAATGGATATTAACTAGTTTCTGAGACATGGTCAAGGAGCCAAGGATGTCTTGCAAGATGAAGAATATGATCAAGGAATAGAAAAAGGGGAGAAAACTAGATGGAATCCTGTTAGATGATGGAGCAACAACTAATTACGCATGGCACCTATTTGCTAGGTTTTCACCATGGTACTTGCCCAAAGCACCTATTTGCTAGGTTTTTACTTTTGGACAAAAATTTTCTCTTCACTCCAATTTTCATGCCAAGATGCCTATTTTCCAAGTTTTCATTAAGGCATCCATTTTTTCATGACTTTTTTCACTTCTCTTCTTTTTCTTTTTTCATGACTTTTTGCTTTTTTTTTTTGATATTTTTAAGGACTTTTTGCCATTTTTTGATATTTTTTCAAGACTTTTAGATGGAATCAAGAATATTACTAAAAAATGTTGAGAAGAAATCTATTGTTGGCATTGCTAGCTAATAATCTGTCGACCCACAACTGAAAATAACTATGTAGGATTCAATCCAAGTTTGTAGCTAAGATAAAACCACTAGAAAGACCTCGAGACATACCATCATGTACCATATGTAAGATAGTGTTTGCCTATTGTGAATTAAGGCATCTGAGGATAAATGGGTCAATGGATATGTTGTGTGGGATGTCACTGATGATGATGTTCTCAAAGGCTTGTTGGATAGAGGTTGAATTTTGGTTATTGGAAAAATTAGGTAGTAGGATTGGGGGATAAACAATTGGATATAAGGAAGGATTGGGAGGATTAAGGCCAACAATTTTCCACATGAATGCTGATTGAGAGAGCCCAAGAAGACTTTGTGACATGTTGAACACTAGCACACTGATATTCATGGCATCATATTTTTCACCTTATATCCTTGGGACCTACTTAGCTTTTGATTTTTCATTGTCTAATGGTGCCTTTTGATTTTCACTAAGAGACCTATTCTTGTCATTTTTTTCTTTGTATCCATAATATGGAATTGATTCCCCAAAATATTTCAATGTGTTCCCTTTAGGAGAGATTACTTTTTGATGATCATCAATTTTAATTCCTTTATATATTTCAAAGTCTATTGTGAGAGCATCATCATTGTCAAATTGATCAAGGATCAGTGGTCCATGTTGGTCCCAATCCAATAGTTTGGGATAACTTGAGGGGATGTCATCATCAGTGTTGAATGGGCTTTGGTTGAAGATATAGACATGGATATTGGATTCATTTGTATAATTGGGGTCATGCTTAGAAGCTGGAGGGATATTGGTTTTAGGTTGGATATCCTCAGATGCCTTTTCATCATTCAGAACACCCATAATCTTACATGTACATACCGTAGTACTAGGAGGACCTATTCGTAATGGTTTAAATACAAGACCCAAGCTAGGGGGTTGTCATTTTGCAATGATAGGTTCAATTATTCCTTGTTTCTAACATGCAAGACTAGTATAGCCATCATAGCCTTGTTTCTGCACGATAATAAACCCAGGTCCACACTTGCTAGGAGATATCAATGTGGGTTCATATTCTACTTTTTCTTTCTCAATGCATATAGAAGTATTCTCGTTGATAGAAGTATTATTTTGTATACTGATCTTAGAATGTTGGTCTTGCAATAGTTGTGATTTACTATAAGATTGGGAAGAAAGTGGTGACACCCTAATGTGGGATACTTGAGACATAAAGTATTCTCCACACCCTTTGTCTTCAATATTCATCTTTTCTTTGGCCTTACTAAGGAGTGTATTAGCATCCACATATTTAGAGAAATATATGGGTTGTGCTTCATTTTTTATTGGTACTTGGTATGTAGTAGCATCTCTTAGATTAGCACAAAAATGGAAAGGATTTGGATCACTAGGGATGGTAACCTCCACATTGTTATAGGAAAACTTTAGACATTGATGATATGTAGAGGGCACTGCTTGCATAACATGGATCTAAGGGCATCCTAGTATCATGTTGCAATTCATTTCAATATCTAGGATATGGAATAATGTGTCTTTAATAGCCAAACCAATTCTTATGGGTAATATGATAACTCCCTTAGAGAAGCATTCACCATCATCATAGGATTTTATTGTGATTCTTTGAGAGGGGTCCACATCATCCTTAGAATAACCCAAACCCTTGACAACTTTAAGAGTATATATGTTTAGTCCTACTCCTCCATCTATTAGGACATGTTTGACCTTGGCATTATGGACAAAGACTTCAAAGTGAAGAGGATAATTATGGTTGGGTCTATCTCTAGTAATATCTTGAGGTGAAAAGGTGATATGTTGTGATATGGATAGATTCCCCACCATGGCTTGGAACTAGGAAACATCAATGTTACCTGGGACTATTTAATCTTTAAGGGCTTGATCCAAGATCTTTTAATGTTGGGGAGACACACGTATAGGTCCAAGATGGATATTTGCATAGGGGTCTTGCCAAGCTATTCAGCAAGGCTATAATGAGATGAAGTGGGAGCAACAAGTCTACTAGGGGTGTAGGTCTAGTAGACATAGTAGGTCTAGAGGGGGCTCTAGGTAGAGTGATTTTGGTATGATGTGTAGTGATAGCACAACAAGGTTCTTCAGCCTTTAATGTGAATGTAGATATGCAGGAATCAGACCCATCGAAGCAATTGATGGTGTAGTCATATCTAGTACATGTGTAATTCACATTACCTTATGAGTTTGAGTTTGAACTTGAGGGTTTCTCTTTGTCATGATTACCCAAAGGACCTTTGAAGATAGTGCCATTAGAGTTATATGCTAGTATTGATGGATCAACTATGATTACACCATGATAAATAAGGTCCTATATTGCAGGCTTTAGTTGGAATCATGATGAAGTCTTATGTCCTTTGGTGCAATGGTAATCATAGATTTTTTTGTCATCCCATCGATATACTTTAGTTAATGGTTGGTGTTTGATCAGGGGTAACTATAGGAATTTATTATTAACTAACTATTGTAGTGCAGTCTTAAGAGGTATCCCCAATGGTGTGAATTTCTTGTCCTTGGTTCTAGGGTGTCTACAAGGTTTGTCTTGCATGGAAGTCTCAGTCTTCTATTATGGTGTTGATGTTTGATTGGAAGTTTGTGAATTTGTAGGGTTTTCATCTTTCAAAGTCATTTGAGGTTGTGTTGTGTTAATCATGCCAGCATCCACAATGATATCATTGGTCACATCCTTTTTTTTGGAGAAATTTTTTTCCTTGGCATTAGATGAGTTGGTGTTTGCATTTTCCTTGTTTATCTTAAGGATTCCCTTATGGTTAAGAGCATCTTCAATACTAGACCCTTTTTTTATTAGTTTAGAAATGGTGCTTTGACTCTTGATTTTGAGTTTATACATCAAGTCTGGGACTAAGTTTTCAATGCATAGGTTAACTTGTTCTTCTTTAGGAATCTCTAGTGAGCATTGACTGACTAAGCTTCTCTAGTGTAGTAAGAATGTGATAAATGGTTCTCCCATCTTTCATTTGGTTGAGCACAAATTGGAAAGTGTCACCTCATTCATAATGTTAAAGGAAAAGTGGGAGATGAACTTGTTAGCTAGCTCTAACCAAGATTTGATAATACCATCAAGTTTGGAGTACCATTAAAGTGTGGGCCCACCTAGAGAATGGGGGAACATTCTCATGAGGTAAGTGGGCTCATTACTGAGTTTGGTACAAGAGGCACATAATTCTTGGATGTGATCAATAGGGTTACCTTTTCCTTAGTATTTTTTAACCTTGGAGCCTTAAAGTGTTTTGGGAATGGAGGCACATACAAGATTTTATCAAATGTAATAGGATGTAAGTTCCTATCTATATATAGAGCCTATTTCTTTTGGACACCCAATGCCTTGACATGTTTGGAAATTTGTTTGAATTATCGCAATAGCTCTTCATTAGGGTTTTGCATTATAGCTTTCCCTTCAAGTCTTTTGTGTCTATGAGTGGACCATTTTCTATGGTGAGATCTATGTCTACTTGGTTTTGATATGTCTTAATTTGATAAGTCTGGTCATGTGTCACTAGGTGGTGGACGTATGTTAATACCTCAAAGAATAAATGATCCCAATTGTGACACATGTTGGGGTACTTGTTGTAGTATTTGATGTGGTACTTGTTGTGGTATCAACTATGATAAATGTACCATGTGTTGTTGTTGTGCCAGTTTTTGTGGTTGTTGTTGAGATACCTATGTTGGTTGCATATGAGACAATGTATGCGACTATTTTTGTATAGGTATCTATTGAGGTTGTTGTGGCACATGTTGTTGTAAAAAATGTTGCTAGTATGTGTAGATGCTCAAAAATGCTTTGCATCTATGACATTCATCACTTCTTCATACTAATTTGTCCCATTTTCTCATTCTACTAACTTTGATCTTTTGGCCAGATTGACCATATTTTGTCATTTGTATCCCCTTTCACATCAATTTCACATCAACTCAGAATCACCCCAAATCAACTTTGAATCATTCAAAATCAGTCCTAATCAACCTGAAACATATCAAACATCCCAAATCAATCATCATTTATCTAACTCCTAGGTATTTTTGTGGCTTTTAGTGCCTTGGAAATCTTATCAATCTTATCAATCTAACCTTAGTGCTGTCATGGCTCTCCGTGCTAGGTCAAATTATCATTCATGTCATCCAATATTTGACATTGTTGAGGCTTTCAATTTTAGATGATAGCATCATCAACCGTTTTAATAACATTGACAATGTTCGTCGATGTTATTATGATCAAACTGTATCAATCAATTTCAATCTTGTAGCATTTACAATGTCGGTTAAATGTTACATATCAACCAGTTCATGTCATGTGTCCTTGGCATGTTATCAATTTCAATCTATCAATCAATTTGATCATGGCTTTGATCTATTGTTCATCATCTTATTCTATATCTATCATCATTACATTTTCATCAAAGGGTACAGTCGCATTCATTTAATCAATTTGGCCAATTATCTACTAATTTTCTCTATAGGATTAAATAACCCATAATTTAATTCTATTATTCTCACTAATTATTCTTCCTAATTATCATCCTCAATTAATTAATTTTATTAATTAATTGATTCATTATCTGTGAACCATGGAAATTCTTAATTTCCTAGTTCCATTTTCCATCATTTAATTCCATTTTCTACTAATTCTTATTTTGTGGAATAAGAGGATTTTTAATTCAAATATTCCATAAAATATTGTGTCATCATGACACTTGGATGCAACACCTTGTGGATCCTCCTTTGACACTTGAATGAGATTTTTCATAATCAAATATTATTACCTCTTACACATGTCCCTATTTTTCTTTTTCGTCATAGATTCTTGGCTTTGAGTGGGTTGAGGAATCTTATGACGCGTCATAGATTCTCTTCCAAATTTTACTTGCATGTGTCATAGAATCTTACTTTTGGAATATTCTATCATATGCATCATAGGAATCTCTTAACATCGCATGTCTGTGGGTGACAAATCCAATGCTCTCACCCTACATGAAAATTATAAAATGGACACCCTTCCTCCCATTTCAGATCTAAATGCTTAAGTTTTGAAAGTCCAAATCTTTGAATCTTTGAGTCTCTACTTCTTTGCATGTTGCATTCTCTCTCTCACATAAAATCACACTTCAAGTATTCTCATGGCATTATCCACATCATAGGCTTTGGCTTCAACCTTGTGTGCACTATAGGTGAATTGGAGCTACAATCATTTGGAGAAGAAAGAAGAACATGGGAACTACAAATGAAAAAGGGGGTTTCTATTGCTTTCTTAATTAGTTTGGATTTCATGGTAGACTAGTGGGTGCTAACATATGATTATTGAGTTTTGTGATTTTCTCATAGTATGTTATGCATTTTCTCATTCTACTAACTTTGATCTTTTGGCCAGATTGACCATATTTTGTCATTTGTATCCCCTTTCACATCAATTTCATATCAACTCAGAATCACCCCAAATCAACTCAAAATCATTCAAAATCAGTCCTAATCAACCTGAAACATATCAAACATCCCAAATCAATCATCATTTATCTGACTCCTAGGTATTGTTGTGGCTTTCAGTGCCTTGGAAATCTTATCAATCTAACCTTAGTACTGTCATGGCTCTCAGTGCTAGGTCAAATTATCATTCATGTCATCCAATCTTTGAAATTGTTGAGGCTTTTAGTGTTAGATGATAGCATCATCAACCATTTTAATAACATTGACAATGTTCATCGATGTTATTATGATCAAATTGTATCAATCAATTTAAATTGTGTAGCATTTACAATGTTGGTTAAATGTTACATATCAACCAATTCATGTCATGTTTCCTTGGCATGTTATCAATTTCAATCTATCAATCAATTTGATCATGGCTTTGATCTACTGGTCATCATCTTATTCCATATCTATCATCATTACATTTTCATCAAAGGGTATAGTTGCATTCATTTAATCAATTTGGCCAATTATCTACTAATTTTCTCTATAGGATTAAATAACCCATAATTTAATTCTATTATTCTCACTAATTATTCTTCCTAATTATCATCCTCAATTAATTAATTTTATTAATTAATTGATTCATTATCTATGAACCATGGAAATTCTTAATTTCCTAGTTCCATTTTCCATCATTTAATTCCATTTTCTACTAATTCTTATTTTGTGGAATAAGAGAATTTTTAATTCAAATATTCCATAAAATATTGTGTCATCATGACACTTGGATGCAACACCTCATGGATCCTCCTTTGACACTTGACTGAGATTTTTCATAATCAAATATTATTACCTCTTACACATGTCCCTATTTGGCTTATTCGTCATAGATTCTTGGCTTTGAGTGGGTTGAGGAATCTTGTGATGCATCATAGATTCTCTTCCAAATTTTACTTGCATGTGTCATAGAATCTTACTTTTGGCATATTCTTTCATATGTGTAATAGGAATCTCTTGCCACATTGCATGTCTATGGGTGACAAATCAAATTCTCTCACCCTACATGAAAATTATAAAATGGACACCCTTCCTCCCATTTCGGATCTAAATGCTTAAGTTTTGAAAGTCCAAATATTTGAATCTTTGAGTCTCTACTTCTTTGCATGTTGCATTCTCTCTCTCACATAAAATCACACTTCAAGTATTCTCATGGCATTATCCACATCATAGGCTTTGGCTTCAACCTTGTGTGCACTATAGGCGAATTAGAGCTACAATCATTTGGAGAAGAAAGAAGAACATGGGAGCTACAAATGAAAAAGAGGGTTTCTATTGCTTTCTCTATTAGTTTGGCTTTCATGGTAGACTAGTGGGTGCTAATATATGATTATTGAGTTTTGTTATTTTCTCATAGTATGTTATGCATTTTAACCCATTTTTTTGGTCCTACATTTGGTGAACCCAACATGAACATGCATATCTAACTTGGGTTTTCTTGTTTGTGCTTGTAGGTGCAAGGAAGGAGCTCACTTGGAAGGGTATAATGACTATCCGCTCTTCCTTTTCACACATAGATTAATCAAGGGGTCTAGTAAAATTCTTATATTCTATTGTTTCATACATTCTATTAGATTGCTGTCCTAGGGCGCACTTTGCTCTATTAGAGCGTACTTGGGACCCCTATGAGTAGTTTTAGGAGCCCAGAAGACACCAAAGCCTCTTTTTGCTATTTCCAACTTACCAAATACACCCATCTAGGCCCCAACTACATCATTGACATAGTCTACACTATTTGGGAGCACTTGGGAGTGTAGCTCTAAAAATTTTAGTTTCTGGGTCTTGACTAGGCACCCATTTCCCCACACCCTGCACCTGACTTCCCAACTGCACCCTAAAACTACCAACTACACCCAACTAGGCCCCAACTACATCATTTCTGTAGTCAATACTGTCTCGGTGCACTTGGGGATGTACAGAGTGATTTTGGCCTTCTAGGGAGCAATTTGCACTGTCAGAGCACACCTAGGTTCACAGTAAGCACATGCATAAATCAAAATCTGCATTTCAAGTTCCTATCACTCTCTAGGACATAGGTTAGGTGATTTTTTGTTACCAATGATCTATTTTCAGCATGTGGCAATCATTGGATGAAGATATGACCATAACAAACTACTGATGTGTGCTTTGTAGGACGTTGTCAAAGACTTTGTGTGTCTTTCAAAACTATGTGTGTGGATTTCCTAGATTAGATAACATTTTGTTTGGTACTTAAAAAGAACCTTTTTCTTTTTTTCCTGGCATGTCTATGGTGTTAGATCCCTAGGAGTTGTATTGGACATATCCTCTCCCCTCACCATTCATCGATCTTGGGTGTAAGAGAAATCTGTGTAACTTCTATAGGAGGCCTGCCTTGGACCAAGATACTCGATATTGGGTATGCCAGGGGACAACCTCAGAGTGATAACAGGCCAAAGCCAGGTCAACATTTCAGCTGCTATATAAAACTTGATTACAGTGAAAGTTGTGTCGGCGGTATTACTGTATGATAGCTCTCCTCTAGTAACCTTGTGGTGCATCAAACCTCGATTCTCAGGGCTGGGAGACCTTCTATAGAAGTTTATCATTAACTTGCCGAACATAATGCCCTTACTAAAAACCATGTTTTAGTGGCCAAAATCCTTTCTATCCACTAGCTCAAGGGCTCACCCATGCCTGTGAAGACATCCTACATTCTCATGGTCCTTAGTAGAGGCAACAATCCCTTGGGAAGCAAATCTTGGTAGCCTCAAGAAGTGAGTGCACTATAAGGGGGAGCCTGTGGTGCCAAGATCCTAGGTTTTCTACTCTGGATAAGTTCAACTGAACTTTAGTTCAAGTAGGAATTCAGTGGATACAGTCCTAAAAGCCTAGGTTGTGGTGTGTTTGTTAACTTTTTACAACATCTATTCTTGTCTTAATGTGTCTTGCATGTGTGTAAAACATAATCAAGATAAAAGACAAACTTTTAAATTTACACCTTGGATATCATTTGAACTTTTCAAAACCTCACACATTGCCAAAACATTTCAACCTTTATCAAACTTTGGTTCAACACACTCAAACCCTGGAAAACATGTTGACTTGTGCTCCTAAATGTGCTTGGCAAAATGTAGATCTCACATTTGCATAGATTTCACTTGCATTCACCCTAGTATAGGCCTCATTCATGCATCATATAGACTTCATATTACACCTTTTAGTTCTTATTTAATATCTATTACCTTTCATATTGCATCCATTTAGGTTCAAGTTGACTTTCCTTAGTTTTTTGCATTCCCATCTCAAAATCAACACTTTGCATTCATCGCCTTGCATCTTTGCATACCTATTCATCATCTTGACCACTTTATCTATCATTTTCAGTGTCCTAGTCATCATTTTGAGCATCCAAACTAGCCCTAACACTATCCTCTACCATTTACCTCTCTGTGACATCAATCCTGAAACCATAGCTTCCAGAATTGCCTCAGTTTTAGCTCAGCTTACCAACTGTGCCCAGAAACTACCAACTGCACCTAACTAGGACCCAACTACATCATTGATATAGTCTACACTATTTGGGCACACTTGGTGGTCCTGACATCTAGTTTTGGGTTCCATATAACATTTTGGGGCTTCAACAGTGTCCTTAGGTACCTGGTTAGCTCCCCTTGCACTAGCTTGCCTAGATCTGCATTCTACAGCACCTAATTGTCATCACCTTCACTTAAGAAATCATTCTATACATCATAACCTTAATTTTGCATCTCCCAACACATCCTAACATCAACTGCAGCATCTTGGCTTCCTAGCATGTCAGTTTGGTAACCATACCCCTCAGAATCAGCGAACATTCTTCCTAGCTTACCAACTGCGCCCAGAAACTACCAACTATGCCCAAACTGGCTCCAAGTGTGTCAATGATTTAGTTGGTACTTTTAGAGTGCATTTGGAACTATTAGGGTGCACTTGGCTACCTGCATGACCATTTTGGGCCTCTAAACTGCACTTTAGGACCCCAAAACTGCATCTAGGAGCCTCTAGACCTCCATGTTCTGCACTTGACCCAAAATCATATATTGCACCCAAAATCCCCTTTTGCATCATTGAAATTGTCTGTATCACATATCTACTCAGTATCACCATCATTTCAAGTCCTCAAAACATCATTTTGAACCCCCAAAACCTTTGAATTTAGTCAAAAATCTAGACACGGTATAAGTCTTAGAGTATCTCCTAGTGTTGACGAATAATGGATCTTGACTAGTCCTTTTACCTCTTTTCTTATCATTTTCTTTGGTCAAAATCTATCTATGTCTTGATATATTTGACCTTTTCATCTTTTATCAATTTGATCTTTTTGTCTTTTATCATTTTTTGGTCAAGATCCAAAGTCCTTTATCACAAGGTTAAACTCTTAGGCAAAATACTTTCAAAAGGTTTTATCTAAGTTCAAACATTTCCATATACACTTGTCATAACATAATCATATCCCTAGCATCCCCAAAAATTATTTTGACCTACCCTAGTGGTATATCCCCTTCATATTGCATTCGTCAGAATCCTTAACATCATTTTCACTACCAAACCCTATCAAATTGTCCATCAACCAAATTACCTTCTTGAGCATTTACCCTCATTTTGCATGTCCCAAATGTCATTACAAACCCTATAAAATCATCCTTTGCATGATATACCTTGCATACATCAACCTTTAGCATCCTTAACAAGTCCAAAACATAACCCTAATTGTCATTTTTCATACCTTAGAGTCATTTTCATCCCCTCTAGTCAAACTTCAAAACATCACCTTGCATGTTGCATTTGCATAATATCCCTAGGACATTTTCACTTTTCACATCAAAACCATAATTCATTTATCATTTCCTCACACTTCATAACATTCCTGAACAATTAAAAATGCCAAAAACACTCATATCTTGCATACCCACCACTCTAAAATCATCTAAAACACTCAAAAATTCCATTGCATTTGCACTCTTAGGTATCATGCCAGCACTTACTAGGACACAATCAGCTCAGAGACCTAAGGAAATCTATCAAAATTTGTTTTTTGAGGCACAAGCACAACCAAAACCTTGTCCAAGACAAAGAAAGAGCAATAAAATCCAACAAAGCTTTGACAAAGACCAAATCGAGGCATCGTAACCATTACTAGCAAACCCCTTGAACATGCTTCCGCAAGATCCTCATAATCAAGCTATGACAAAAAAAAAATTGAACAATGCACCTACCATGAGATTTCCTCCAAAAACTTCCCCCATACATGGGATGGTTCAATGGAGTCCTGACTTTGAACCTATATTCGTGCCAATGCCACCAGGAGAAGGAAGTGTACCAACCTCACCTAAAGATGAACAATCACATTCATTTGAATTCAGCCAACCTAACACATCAAAAATACAACAAGATATTGTACACCTAAGTGATGACTTTGACACTGATTATGGAATCACTGATGAAGAAATCGCTAGGGCATGTCAAGACAAAAGTTTTCGCAAGAACTTCAAACGTTTGGCAGCTCAAGAAATTGTCAAATTTAATCCAAACTTGGAAGGTCCTAGGTCCAAAAATCAAACCAACACAACAATTGAAAACATCCAACCCATGATAAATTTGGACTTAGACAAGGGAAAACAACCTTTGGAGTTTTCAAACACAATAATGGCACCTATAAGATCCCATCAAGAACCAACAATTAAAATCCTCCAAAGTACATTTGAACACATCAATGTCAACCCCTTGTTTGATGAAATACCACCAATCCCTAAACACCCCAAAAGGATATTAAGACTTGATTTTAGTCACATGATGCAACAAAAAGATGCACCTAAAGGGACCCATGCTCTAGGGATGCCAGACATACCTTCTTTGGAGGCAAATCAACAAAGTACACCTTTTCTCATAACTTTACCCAATGCTACGACATCAAACACTATGGAGCCTCTCATAAATACAATGTGTGAAACATCAAGCACAACCATCCCTATGGACACACAAAGGAAAAGTCTTATTGACATTACACCCATTCTGAATAGAAATGTATCTCATAGTCAAGTCAATATGACGTCGCAAGCAGGAACATCTAAAACACAAAGGTACCAAAACAACAATACAAACATGACGTTCAATTCTCAAGGACTTAGTCAACCCCCATGACAAAAAAAACCTATAATGGTACAAGGACTCAACACTTCCAAGGCACAACCAAGTATACATCTGGTTGAAACACATCCCACATATCAAAAACAACATCAAATGCAACAACAACAACCACAAGTGGGGCAAACATTCAACATTCCTAACTTGCAATCCCATGTGGACCCACTTGACTTACACACAATTTATCAAAAACAATTCCAACAACAACAAATGATGTTTGCTAAAAAACAAGAGCAACTCAAGCAATAGTTGGAATACCAAAGATGCCTTGAGCAACAAATTGCATACCAGAAATATTTTTTACAACAACAACATATGCCACAACAACCACAACAAATGCCTCTACAACAACAAGCACACACATGGTCTCACATACAACCAACATAAGTATCCCAACAACAACCACAACAACAACACATGGTACAACAATCATAGTCAATCCCACAACAAGTGCCACATCAAATACCACAACAAGTACCCCAACAACAAGGACCTTTCCATGTTCAAGGTACCAACATACCTCCACCACCGAGCAACACTTCATCAGACTCATTAGACACAGAAATGTCAGAACCAAGTAGATATAGTTCTTGCCATAGAAAATGGTCTACTCATAGACACAAAAGACTTGAAGGAAAGACCATCATGCAAAACCCCAATGAAGAACTATTACAACAATTCAAACAACTTTCCAAACAAGTCGAGGCATTGGGAGTCCAAAAGAAACATGCTCTATATACGAAAAGGGACCTACATCCTAACCCATTCGATAAAAGTCTATATATGCCTCCATTCCCAAAACACTTTGAAGCTCCAAGGTTTCAAAAATACCAAGGAAAAGGAAACCCTATTGACCACATCAGAGAATTTTGTGCTTCATGTACTAAACTCAATGATGAACCCACTTACCTTATGAGATTGTTCCCTCATTCTCTAGGTGGGCCCACACTTGAATGGTACTCCAAACTTCTTGGTAATATCAAATCTTGGTCAGAGCTAGTAGACAAGTTCATCTCTCATTTTTCCTTTAACATTACAAATGAGGTAACACTTTCTAATTTTTTCTCAACTAAATAGAAGACAGGAGAATCATTCATCACATTCTTACTACGTTGGAGAAGCTTAGTTAGTCAATGCTCATTAGACATCACTGAAGAACAACAAGTAAACTTGTGCATTGAAAACTTAGTCCTAGACTTAATATATGAACTCAAAATCAAGATTCCAAGCACCATTTCTAAACTAATGAAAAAAGGGGCTAGTATTGAAGATGCTCTTATCCATAAGGGAGTCCTCAAGATAAAAAAAGAAAACACAATCACCAACTCGTCTAATGATAAGGAAAAAAATTTCTCCAAAAAAAAGAATGTGACTAATTATGGCATTGTGGATGCTCACACAATTAGCATAGTACAACCTCAGTTGACTTTGAAAGGTGTAAACCCTACAAATTCACAAACCTCTAATCAAACATCAGATCCACAATAGAAAACTAAGACTCCCACGCAAGATAAACCTCGAAGACATCCTAGAACCGAAGATAGGAAATTCACACCATTGGGAATACCACTTGAGACTGCATTACAATACTTACTAAGTAATAACTTCCTACAACTACCCCCAATCAAAGATGAACCATTGACTAAAGTTGATTGGTGGGATGACAAAAAGTATTGTGATTACCATTGCACCAAAGGACACAAGACTTCATCATGCTTCCAACTGAAACATGCAATACAAGACCTTATTGATGATGGTGCCATCACAGTTGATCCATCACTATTAGTATCTAACTCTGATCACACTATTTTCAAAGATCCTTTGGGTAATCATGAAAAAGAGAAACCCTCAAGTTCAAACTCAAAATTGCAAGGTAATGTGAATTACACACATACTGGCTATGACTAGACCATCAATTGCTTTAATGAGTTTGACTTTTGCATATCCACATTCACATTGAAGGCTGAAAATCCTTGTTGTGTTGTCACTACATGATGTAGCAAGATCACCCTACCTAGAGTCCCAACTAGACCTACTACTTCTACTAGACCTGTATCCCCATCTAGACCTACTACTCCTACTCCAGCTGATTATAGCCTTGTTGAACAACTTGGCAAAACCCCTGCACAAATATCCATTTTGGACCTACTGCGTGCATCCCCCCAACACCAAAAGATCTTGGAGCAAGCCCTTAAAGAGTCAATAGTCCCTAATAACATGGATGTTTCCCAGTTCCAAGCCATGGTTGGGAACCTATCCATGTCACAACATATCACATTTTCACCCCAAGATATTCCTAAGGAAAAATCTAACCACAATGATCCCCTCTACCTTGAAGTCTTTGTTTGCAATGTTCAAGTTAGACGTGTCTTGATAGATGGAGGAGTGGGGTTGAATATATGTACACTTAAAGTAGTCAAAGGTTTGGAGTATTATGAAAATGATGTGGATCCCTCTCGAAGGATCACAATGAAAGCCTATGATGATGGTGAGCATTTCTCTATAGGGGTTATCATCTTACCTATCAGAGTTGGTCCAACTACTGAGAACACTTTATTCCAAGTCTTAGATATAGAAATGAATTGCAATATGATACTAGGCCACCCATGGATCCATGCTATGAAAGCAATTCCTTCTACATATCATCAATTCTTAAAGTTCTCCTATAATAATATAGAGGTAACCATCCCTGGTGATCCAGATCCCTTTCAGTTCTGTGCCAATCTTAGAGGATCACTGCATACCAAGTCCCAACAAACCATGCAGTAAATCCACTAGAGTCCTCCAAGTATGTTGATCCTTCGACACTCACACTAACAACCCAAGGAAAGCTTAAAATACAAGACCAAGGTTGCGGTGAATACTCTATGTCTCATGCATTTCACATTGGGAAACTTCCTTTATCCCCCAAGTCATATGGTAAACCTCATCTTATACAAAACAAGCCTAAGTTTGCACTTCAAAACAGACCTTCTATGGCATTCACTAGTGTAGGCGGGCTACATGAAGAACACGTCTATGAAAATACCTCTACATGGATTGAAAAGGCTAAAGAAAAACAAGAAATTACTCCCATATCCCCCGACAGGTATGGACCTGGATTTGCCATCATGCAGAAAAAGGGATATGATGGATGTAGTGGTATAGGACTCCAAAAACAAGGCATTGTTCAACCCATCACTGCATCAGGACAACCTCATAGCTTGGGACTTGGATTCAAACCATTTGTTTTGGGTCTTCCTAATACTGAGTCATCCTCATCTGAGGAGGTGAATGCTTCAAATGATGACAAGGCATCTGAGAATAATCAACCTAAACCCACCCAATCTGTATCTAACATTGACAATATTGATACCTCCTTTGGTCTTGATCATATGTTTGTAGACCCAGATAGCTTACCCATTGAAGATAAATATGTTAATCTACCTGTCACTCAAACCAACTCTTCACCTTGGATTGAAACATTTTGGGATCCAAGCCCTCCTACTTTTGAACATGATCCCAATGACATCACTAAATCAAATATACATATATATGCCTTGGACCAAAGCTTATTCAACACCAATGATGGCATTTCCTTAGTTTTCCCTAAACTTATTGATTAGGACCAACAAGGACCACCAATATTTGATCAGTTTGAAAATGATGATGCCATCATAGAATTCTTTGACCTCTGTGAAGATGTACCAAAAGGTGATCACAAGTCTAGATGTTCCATTAATCTAAACATCATGGCATATTTTGGGGAGTCAACTCCATCTTACAGTCACAAAATTGAGAAAATAACCAAAAAAGACACAAATAGGTCTCTTGGTGAAAACTGAAAGGCACCATTAGACCATGAAAAAGTAAAAATAAAGGACATATTTGAGGGTAAAAACCTCTCTAAGGCACCTAAGGATGGAAGATTGGACACACTTCCATTAAAGGAAAAATCAGCATTACTTGTGGAAATGACAGAAGAGATTAATCCAGGAACTCCTAACAACCCCAAAATCATACACTTTGCGGCCTCATTATCACCAGAAGAGAAGGATAAATTTATTAGATTTTTTCTAGAGAGGTAGATCAACTTTTCTTGGTCTTACGCAAATATGCTCTAATTAGATCCTGAACTAGTCCTTCATCACTTACCACTAAAACCAAGAATGAAACCAGTAAAGAAAAAGTTGAGGAAAATGCATTCTCAAGTGGGTCTCCTTGTGAAATCTGAATTAAAGAAACTATTGGATGCCAGCTTCATAAGACCCATTGATTATGTAGAGTGGATATCTAATCTAGTACAAATAAGCAAACACTTTGGGGGCATCCGGATATGCACCAATTTTTATGATCTTAACAAGGCATGTCCCAAGGATGATTTTCCTCTACCAAACATAGATACTATTGTAGACATGATAGTAGGGTATGAGATGTTATCACTAATGGATGGATTTTTTGGCTATAATCAAATAAGAATCGCCCCTAAAGATCAACACAAGACATCTTTCACATGTCCTTAAAGAACATACTATTGGAATGTCATGCCATTTGGTCTTAAAAATGCTAGGGCAATATATCAAAGAGAAATGACTACCATCTTCCATGATTTCATGCACATCCTCATGGAATACTATGTTGATGACTTACTTTGCAAATCTTATAAAAGGAAAGAACACGTGGGCATCCTAGATCAGATATTCACCAGAATGGAAAGCTATAAGCTTCGTCTAAATCCAAAAAAGTGTGTATTTGGAGTTGTCTCTGGAAAGCTCCTAGGCTACATTATTTCTCAACGAGGCATTGAAGTGGATTCTGAGAAAGTAAAAGAAATACTTGACATGCCTCCTCCAACAAATCTAAAAAACTTGAGAGGGCTATAAGGAAGATTGTAGTCTATTTGCATATTCATTTCACAATTGGCCAATAAGTGTCACTCCTTTCAACACCTCTTATGCAAAGGAGTATCCTTTCAATGGAATAAGCGGTGCCAAGAATCTTTCCAACAACTCAAGGATTATCTTCTACATCCACCAATTTTAATGGCTCCTATTCCAAGCAAACCATTTATCTTATATATATCTGCTACAGATATAGCATTAGGGGTTCTCCTGGCACAAAATGATGAACAAGGAAGAGAGCGAGCCATATATTACATCGGTAGAACACTTGTGGGATATGAGCTAAATTATTCACTAGTTGAACGAGCATGCCTTGTTGTTGTCTTTGCAACCCAAAAACTTAGACATTACATGCTCCATCAAAAAACAATGCTGATCTCTAAGATTGAGCCACTGAAATATCTCCTTAGTAGGGCTGCTCTCACAGGCCGCTTAGCCAAATGGGTCATGGTCCTTAGTAAATTTGACATAGAATATGTAGACAAAAAAGAAATCAAAGGGCAAGTGATAGCAGATCAATTAGTAGAAGCAGCTATGTCAAATGATCATCCCATGTTAATAGACTTTCTAGATGAAGCCATATTTCTCATGGATGTAGCTAACAAATGGAAGCTTTATTTTGATGGATCACATACACAAAATGGTTCAGGAGCTGGCATTATGTCTGTCACTCCTCAAGGAGACATAATCCCCAAGTCATATAGGATTGCATTTCACTATACAAACAACATAGAAGAATATGAGGCACTGATCATAGGGCTTAAGATAGCTATCCAATGGAACATTCAACATTTACAAGTCTTTAGGGATTCCCAGTTGGTCATCCACCAAGTAAATGATGACTATCAAACCAAAGATGATAAACTAATGCCCTACAAGCAGATGGCAGACTTCCTTAAGTCTAAATTTGCTACTATATCTTTTCATCAACTACCAAGAATACACAAAAAGCAAGCTGATGCTATGGCTACCATCGCTTCTATGATTGACATGCCTCAAAATGTGGAATTTTGTGAATTCCTTGTTGAGCAACTTTTGATTCCAGCATTCGAGCTCTCCCAATCTGAGTTTGTGTGTGAACTTGTTGGTCCCAATTCTCCTTGGTATCAAGACATTTATGATTACCTACATGCCCAAATCCTACCACTCAACTTATCCAAAAATGACCAACAAACCTTTATCCGTCAAGCCGCTAGATATGTCATCATCGGTGACACCCTTTACAAGAGATCTTTTGACCAAACCCTTCTTAGATGCCTTGACTTGCAAGAAGCTGAAATTGCCTTGCATGAGGTTCATGAAGGTATATGTGGAGGCCATTTCAATGGTATGAGTCTAGCCAAGAAGCTTGTCAAAGCTGGGTATTATTGGCCCACCATAGAACAGGATGCCCCTGACTTTGCCAAAACATGCCATAAGTTTTAGATACATAGCAATCTAATACATGCACCAGCACAAGAATTGCAGCCAGTCATATCACCATGGCCCTTTTCACAATGGGCATTTGATCTCATCAGAGCTATCTCTCCTCTCTCCTCTGATGGTCAAAAGTTCATTATCATGGCAACAGAATATTTTACCAAGTGGGTTGAAGCTGTCCCCTTGACCTTCACCACCGGCAAGAAGATCTCCAGGTTTATTCTAAACTATATTATATGTCAGTGTGGAGTCCCCTTGGCTATTATTAGTGCCCATGGTACTCCATTTCAAAAAAAAGATGTAGACAAGCTTTGCGAGAAGTAAAACATATACCATGGATATTCTAGTATTTACCATCCACAAGGCAATGGCTAATCAGAAGCATCTAACAAGACCATCATTAAGATTCTCCAAAAGATTGTCAATGATTCGGGCTGAGACTGGCACCTCCAGCTAAATCCAGCTCTTTGGGCATATCGAACAAGTGTCCGTGCTCCTATTGGTGCAACACCATACTCTCTTTTCTATGGCACTAAGGCCATACTTCCCATTGAAGTTGAAATTCCATCATTAAGAGTATCCCTACAAGATGTTCTTGATGATGAAAACTACCGAATATCTAGGCTTCATGAGCTAGAAATGCTTGATGAATGAAGACAAGCTGCCTTGACACACTTACAAGCTTACCAAAATTGACTCAAATAGAGCTATAACAAGAAAGTCTGAGGTCGTCATTTTGAGGTAGGTGATCTAGTCCTAAAGATGAATTACAAGACACAACAGCATAGAGAAAAACAAGGCAAATTTGAGCCAAATTGGGAAGGAGCTTATATAGTTACTGCATCTTTTGGATTCGGAGTATATTAGCTTCCAACTCCAAAAGGTGAACCATTGCCCATGTCCATCAACAACATGCATCTTCGCAAGTACTATACTTGATTCTATATAAAGTCCTAAAAAAATACAAAAATATTGAAAAATATCATGAAAAAAAAAGGGGTGCCTTGATGAAAACCTGACAAATAGGCATCTTGGCATGAAAATTTGAGTCAAGAGAAAAATTCTGTCCAAAAGTGAAAATCTGGCAAACAGGCGCTTTGGGTAAGTACCATGGTGAAAACTTCACAAATAGGTGCCATGTGTAATCAGTTATTGCTCCTCCATCTATCAGGATTCCATCTGGTCTTTTCCCCCTCTATCATTCCTTGATCATACCCTTCATATTGCAAGACATCCTTGGTTCCTTATCATGGCTCATGAACTATTTAATGTCCTTCCTTACCTTGCTTAGGTATCACCTGTCTACACACACACTCTGTCATTGGCCTCCATACATAATTTGTGTCTTGTCTGAGGGCATATGCTCTTGAGAAAATCCTAAAAATTCAAATATTCAAATTCAAAATTCAAATATGAATTTGATCACATAATGTCCTAAAAATTAAAATCCTAAAAATTCAAATATGATCTTGAGAAAATCACTAAAAATCACATCATGTTCTAAAAAAAATCCTAAAAATTCAAATATGATCCTAAAAAAATCACTAAAAATCACATAATCTCCTAAAAAAAATCCTAAAAATTCAAATATGATCCTAAAAAAGTCACTAAAAATCATAACATGTCCTGAAAAAAATCCCTAAAAATCATAAAATGTCCTAAAAAAAACCTAAAAAAACGTAAAATGACCTGAAGATATCAGTTACACAAAAAAAGAAAATATCTCCACAAAACCCTAAAAATCACAAAACTCATCAAAAATTTGCAATAAACCTTGTATATACTCACTATGGATAACCACCCCTTTTGAGTAAGCACTTGCAATTTGCAGACTGAAAATCAAAGCACTACACTTCAAGACAAACACACTATCTGACCAATGTGAACCAACAATCAATCCAACCAGTCACTATGAACTTATCAACTGAATCCACAACCAGAACTATCACATTATCAACCTATTGAACACCATCTAAACACCTAAAACACTCAAAAGAAAGTAAAAATGGATAAGGATAGCTGTTGGCTCACGCTGTTTAGTGAGTGATTTATTTTTTGCTTTCTTTGATCATGTTCCTATGCCACTCGATGATATAAAACTAATCTAAGACTGGCTGGGATGGTTCGTGGTCATCTTTTTCTATTTCTATCTATTATAATGTACCTTTAAGAGTCTGGGGCATGTACATATGCCTCAGGAAGGACAAGGTCATTCTCTGTCTGCATCATGCTTGTTTACACAAAAGGCTTGCATTTGTGCTCATGCCCTTTATGCCATGATGCGTTGCATTCCATTTGCCATATAAAAATAAAGCTCCATTTGACATATATTGCACTTTCTAGAAGCAAAAGTCTTTCCATCATATATCCTCATCTCATCTTTCTTCTTCATCTCATTCTCCATCACCATAAACATGTCTTCCAATTCACCAAATCATCTTCATCTTGCATTCATGCATTCTTGCATCATCCTGCACTGTCAATCAACTTTTTGTGGCTTTCCACCTAGTTCAACCTTAGTCTAACATTTTTCTCATCATCTTTGATCAAATACAACCATTTTTGATGATTTTCCTCATGTTATGACATCTTTCAATCATTTTGGGCATGCACGCAAAGTTTCGGGTCATTATGTGTCCAATCGAGCTAATTTTGGGCCCTCGAGCCTTTTAGGGCACAATCTACACTTTCAAGGTGTAGTTGGGGTTCCCAAATACATCATTGATGCACTTGGTCATGCCAACTGCATCATTGATGCACTTGGTAGAGTTTGGGCGCACTTGGGGACCTAGGTTATCTAGAACTGCTCGCGGAACCCCTAGGTTGCACTCTGGAGGCCATAACTTTTGCGTTTCAACTCCAATTTATGAACCGTCAATTGTGTTAGACTCATATCTTTCTTGTGAACACAATGAGCTATCATTTTCATTATTTTGTCACTATATGGAGTGTTAATCCTTGCAATTACTCTTGGGATCCTAGTTGCCCCACGTCATGTTGATTTTGGCCCCTGGAGCCTGCTCGGGCACATTTGGAACTTTTTGAGACCATTTGGGCTTCCCAAGTGCGTCATTGACACCTTTGGTACTTTAATGGCGCACTTGGTTGAGTTTTGGGTGTAGTTGGGGACCTAGGTTATCCAGAACTGCTCCCGAAGCCCCTATGTTGCACTCTGGAGCCTATAACTTTTGCGTTTTAACTTGGATTTGCAATCCGTCAGTTGTGTTGGATTCATATCTTCATTTTGGACAACATGAAATATCATTTTCATCATTTTTTGTTTTTCTTGAGTGGTAAGCCATGCAATCACTCTTGGGCTCTCGATTGACCCTACTTTGCATTCTAGACCTCATAATTTTCACATCTTAGCTCTGATTTGCGATCTGTCAATTGCTATGGTTTTGTCTCCTTGTTGTCGATAAATTGACTTATCATATGATTATATTATTCGTTTCTCAAGGGGGCACCTATATATATCATCCCTACTGGGACACATTGTGGGTTTCTCATCAATTATTCTTTGATACAATGCTCTAAATCACATTGTATCAAAGAGGGGAAAAATGTAGACACTAAAAACTGGTTTGCATCTATGACATTCATCACTTCTTCATAGTAATTTTTCCCATTTTCTCATTCTCCTAACTTTGATCTTTTGGCCACATTGACCATATTTCATCATTTGTATCCCCTTTCACATCAATTTCATATCAACTTAGAATCACCCCAAATCAACTCAAAATCACCTCAAATCAACTCAAAATCATTCAAAATCAGTCCTAATCAACCTGAAACATATCAAACATCCCAAATAAATCATCATTTATCTGACTCCTAGGTATTATTGTGGCTTTCAGTGCCTTGGAAATCTTATCAATCTTATCAATCTAACCTTAGTACTGTCATGGCTTTCAGTGCTAGGTCAAATTATCATTCATGTCATCCAATCTTTGAAATTGTTGAGGCTTTCAATGTTAGATCATGGCACCATCAACCATTTTAATAACATTGACAATGTTCATCGATGTTATTATGATCAAACCATATCAATTAATTTCAATCTTGTAGCATTTACAATGTCGGTTAAATGTTACATATCAACCAATTCATGTGTCCTTGACATGTTATCAATTTCAATATATCAATCAATTTGATCATGGCTTTGATCTACTGGTCATCATCTTATTCCATATCTATCATCATTACATTTTCATCAAAGGGTACAGTCGCATTCATTTAATCAATTTGGCCAATTATCTACTAATTTTCTCTATAGGATTAAATAACCCATAATTTAATTCTATTATTCTCACTAATTATTCTTCCTAATTATCATCCTCAATTAATTAATTGATTCATTATCTGTGAACCATGGAAATTCTTAATTTCCTAGTTCCATTTTCCATCATTTAATTCCATTTTCTACTAATTCTTATTTTGTGGAATAAGAGGATTTTTAATTCAAATACTCCGTAAAATATTACGTCATCATGACACTTGGATGCAACACCTCATGGATCCTCCTTTGACACTCGACTAAGATTTTTCATAATCAAATATTATTACCTCTTACGCATGTCCCTATTTGGCTTATTTGTCATAGATTCTTGTCTTTGAGTGGGTTGAGGAATCTTATGACATGTCATAGATTCTCTTCCAAATTTGACTTGCATGTGTCATAGAATCTTACTTTTGGCATATTCTGCCATATACATCATAGGAATCTCTTTCCACATTGCATGTCTGTGGGTGACAAATCCAATGCTCTCACCCTACATGAAAATTATAAAATTGACACCCTTCCTCTCATTTCGGATCTAAATTCTTAAGTTTTGAAAGTCCAAATCTTTGAATCTTTGAGTCTCTACTTCTTTGCATTCTGCATTCTCTCTCACACATAAAATCACACTTCAAGTATTCTCATGGCATTATCCACATCATAGTCTTTGGCTTCAACCTTGTGTGCACTATAGGCAAATTGGAGCTACAATCATTTGGAGAAGAAAGAAGAACATGGGAGCTACAAACAAAAAAGAGGGTTTCTATTGCTTTCTCTATTAGTTTGGCTTTCATGGTAGACTAGTGGGTGCTAATATATGATTATTGAGTTTTGTGATTTTCTCATAGTATGTTATGCATTTTAACCCATTTTTCTTGTCCTACAATATGCAATCTACTGCTCAAGGTGTCTTCGGTATTCCAACTATTGTTTGAGTTGATCTTGTTGTTTAGAAAACATGAATTGTTGTTGGATTTTTTATTGATACATTGCATAGAAGTAAAGTGGGTTTACATTTGATTGAGTGTTAGAGACATTGGATCCTTGTATCACTTGAGGTTTTCATTATTATGGTTGATGTTACTATTGATATGTCACATGTGTGTTGGAAACATTAAATCCTTGTACTATTATAGGTTGATGTTGTTGGGGTAGTTGATTATGTCCTTGAGAATTGATCACCATGTTGGTATTGTTGTTTTGGAACCTTTGTGTGTTAGAGGTTTCTGCTTGGGACATCATATTAACTTGAGAATAAGGTGCATTCCTTTTGCAAATAGGTGTAATGTCAATAAGGCTTTTCCTTTGTGCATCAATAGGGATTTTTTGTAGTTGAAATTTCACATGGTGTACTTGTGGGAGGCTCCATAACATTTGACATCATAACACTTGGTAGAGTTAGGAGCAAAGGTGCACTTTGTTGATTTTCCTCCAAAGGAGGTATATTTTTCATCCTTAGAGCACAAGTCCTTTTGGGTACACCTTGTTGTGTGATTGAGGTCAAGTCTTAACATCCTCTTGGGGTACTTAGGAAGAGTCTTATTTCCCTTCATTGGTTGTGGTTCATCAAACAAGAGATTAATGTTGATGTGTTCAAATGTACTTTGGAGGATTTTGATGGTTGATTCTTGATGGGACCTTATAGGTGCCATTATTGTGTTTGAAAACTCCAAATGTTGTTTTCCCTTATCTAAGTCCAAATTGATCATGGGTTGTACATTTTCAATTGTTGTTTTTGTTTAATATTTGGACTTAGTTACCTCCAAGTTGGGGTTGAATTTGAAAATTTCTTAGGCTGCCAAAAGTTTGAAGTTCTTGGGAATTTTTTTGTCATGACATGCCCTAGCCATTTCTTCATCAATGATGCCATATTTAGTGTTAGAGTCATCACTTAGGTGTACAATACCTTGTTGTGTGTTTGGCATATTATAGTTGAAGGTACTTGCATTGGGTTTGTTGAATTCAAAGGAGTGTGTTTGTTCATCCTTGGGTGTGGTTGGTACACTTCCACCTTTGGGTGGTATCAGCACAAATATGGGTTCAAAGTTAGGACTCCATTGAACCATCCCATGTGTAGGGGAAGTGTTTGAAGGAAATCTCATGGTAAGTGCATTGTTTAGGGTTTGTTGCATTATCTCTTGGTTATGGTGATCTTGTAGATAGATGTTTAAGGGGTTTGCAAGTAAAGGTTTTGATGCCTCAATTTGGTATTCATAAAATTTTTCTATGTTTTCTTGCTATTCTTCTATCTTGGACAAGGTTTTGGTTGTATTGGTGCCTTAGAAAATAAGGGTTGATAAATTTCTTTAGGTTTTTGAGCTGATTGTGTCCTAGTGAGTGGTAGCATGATACCTAAGGATGCAGATGAAGTGGAGGAAAACCTAAGTGGACTCCTTGCCTATAAAGTGTGCACCTAAACTACCAACTACACTTAGATAGTACCAAATGTGCCCTTGGTGCACTTGGGGCCCTAAAGTTAATTAGTTGGTAAGTGGGGGGTATGCAATGGGTAAACAAAGGTGGTAGAGTGCCTAAATTGAAAAATGTGAATGATTTTAGTGTTTTCTAAGGTGGAAGTGTAGATTAGGGTTCTAAAACCTAGAATGAAAACCCTAATTACCAAGTGTTATTTGAAACTATGAAGTGCACTCTGAAACTACCAACTATGCACCTGAAGTGTGCAGTTGGTAAAATAGGAGTGTAGTAGGTAAAATAGGTCTAAACTTGATAATTAGGATGTGGGTATGCAAGATGTCAATTTTTTTTTGGATTTTTAGATGTTTAATGATGTTATGTGACCTAGAAAAATGCCAAATGATGTAGGGTTTTGATATAAAAGGTGTAAATGTCCTAGGGATGTTATGCAAATGCAAATGCAAAGTGATGTTTTGGAGGTTTGACTAGAGGAGATGAAAATGACCCTATAGTATGAGAAATGAAGGTTAGGGTTGGATTTTGGACTTGTTAATGATGCAAGAGGTTGGTTTATGCAAGGTGGAATATGCAAAGTGAGAATAAATGATCAAGGCGACAAGTTGGTTGATAGACAAGTTGACAGGGTTTGATAGTGGAAATGATGCTAAGGCTTTTGAATAATGCAAGATGAATGGAATATACCACTACACTAAGTGAAAATGAAATTTAGGAATATGAAAATGTAATGGCATGGGTGTATGTAGAGTTTTTTGAACTTAGTAGAAACCTTTAGAAAGTATTTTGTGTAAGATTTTAACTTTGTGATAATGGACTTTGGATCTTGACCAAAAAGTGATAAAAGACAAAAAGATCAAAATGATAAAGATGATAAGGTCAAATATATCAAGACATAGATAGAGTTTGACCATAGAAAATGATAAGAAAATATAAAAAGACTAGTCAAGATCCATCATCCATCAACACTAGGAGATAATCTAAGATTCATACTTTGTTCAAATTTTTGACTAAGTTCAAAGGTTTTGGGGTTCAAAATGATGTTTAGGTGACTCAAAATGGTCGTTATGCTGATTGGATATGCAATATGGAAAGATGCTAAGGTGCAAAATGAGATTTTAGGTTCAAGATATGGTTTTGGGTCAAATGCAAAATGAGGAGGTATAGAGGATCCCAAATATAGGTTTGGGTCCTAAAATGTAATTTCAAGGCCTAAAATGGTCATACAGGCACCTAAATATAGCCTAATAGCACCAAGTGTTCTCCAATAGTACCAAATATTCCTATGGTGTAGTTGGGGCTAGTTTGGGCATAGTTGGGAAGCTAGGCTAAAACTAAGGAAATTTTGAGTGATAGGGTTTCCAAATTGATGCCATAGTGAAGTAAACAGTAGAGGAAAATGTTAAGACTAGAATGGAGGCTTAGAATGATGTTTAGGACATCTCAAATGATGGTTAAAGTGTTTAAGGTGAGGGTTTGGTATGCAAATATGCAAGATGGACAATGCAAAATGAAAGTTTTGGGGTTGAAATGCAAAGACTAAAGGATGCAAACTAAACCCTAATGAATGAAATGTGAAAGATTAGGGAGGCATAATGAGGACTAGAAGATGCAAGATGAAGCCTATATGATGCAAGTATGAGGCCTAAACTAGGGTGAATGCAAGTGAATAATATGCAAGGATGAGATCTAATGTTATGCCAAGCACACTTAGGATCACAAGTTGCCATGTTTTCTGAGTCTTGAATGTATTGGATCAAAGTTTGCAAAATTTTGACAAAAGTTGTAACATTTTGAAAAAGTGTAATGTTGTGACAAGGTTCAAGGTGTAAATTTGAGAGTTTTTTTTATCTTGATTAATGTTTTACACACATGTAATACATATTAAGACAAGAATATCTATTGTCAAAAGTGAACAAACACAACACAACCTAGGCTTTAGGAATATATCCACTGAATTCCTACTTGAACTGAAGTTTAGACACACTTATCTAGAGTGGATAACCTGGGATCTTGGTACCATGGTTTCTCCCTTATAGCGCACTCACTTCTTAGGGCTACCAAGATCAGCTTGCCAAGGGGCATGACTTCCCAAGGGACTATTGCCTCTACAAAGGATAGCAAGAATGTAGGATGTCTTCATAGGCATGGGTGACCCCTTGAGCTAGTGGATAGAAAGGATTTTTGCCACTAAAACACATTTTTTAGTAAGGGGCATTCCATTCAACAAGTGAATGATAAACTTCCTCAAAAGGTCTCCAACCTCAAGAACTAGGGTTTGATGCACTAGAAGGGTACTAGAGGAGAGCTATCACTTAGCAATACCAGCAACATGGCTTTCACCATAATCAAGTTTTATAGAGTGGCTAGAATGTTGACCTAGCTTTTGGCTCATTACCACTCTAATGTTGTCCCCTGGCATACCCAATATTGAGTATCTTGGTCCAAGGAAAGTTTCCTGTAGAAATCAAATGGATTTCTCTTACACCCAAGATCCACAAATGGTAAGGGGAGAGGATGTGTCCATGTAACCCCTAGGGTTTTAAACACCATAGAAACACCAAGAAGAAAATAAAAATTTCATTTTAAGCACCAAAAAAAGTGTTATTTACTCTAAGAAATCCACACACATGGTTTTCACAAACACAAAAGGTCTTCTACAACATCCTAGAAATAATCATTAGTAGTCTTTTATGATCATATTTCATCCAACAATAACCACATGCTATAAATAGATGATCAATAACAAAAAATCATCTATCCTATATCCTAGAAGCAAATGGAAACCTTAGATGCAGATTCTAATTGAAACAAGTGCTTTCTATGGACCAAGTGCACTCTAATAGAGTAGACTATGCCCTAGAAGGCCATAATAGCTCAGAATGCCCCCAAGTGCACTTAGATAGTGCTAACCACACCCATGGTGTAGTTGGGGCTTAAAAGAGTGTAGTTGGTAGTTTCTAGGCATATTCGGGAGGTCAGTGGCAAGTTGTGGGGAAATGGTGCCTAAATAAGACCTAGAAACTAAAAATTTTGACATCTATACTACCAAGTGCACCTAGACAGTGTAGACTATGCATATGGTGTAGTTGGGGCTTAGAAGGGCATAATTGGTAGTTTTTGGGTGTAGTTGGTCAGTTAGGAACAATAAACATGGGTTATGGTGTCTCCTAGGCCCCTAAAACTGCCTCATAGGGGTCCCAAGTGCTCCCTAGGACAGCAAGCTAACAAAATGCATGAAATAAGAACATAAAAGAATTTTATTGGGCCCATTAATTATACCATATGTGATAAAGGAGAGAAAATAAGGAGTAAACCCCTCCAAATGAGCTCCTTCCTTGCACCTATGACCACAAACACAAGAAACCCAATTTAGATAAGCATGTTCACATCAGGTTCACCAAAATGTAGGAGCTAGAAAATGAGCTAATGTCTAACATACTATGAGCAAATCACAAACCCAATAAACATATTTTAACACCCTCTAGTCTACCATGAAAGCAGAATGAATCAAAATAAGAAAGAAAATCTAAAACTCACTCTTTCACTTGTAGCTCCCATGTCCTTCTTTCTTCTCCATGTGATTTAGCTCCAAATTTCCTATAATGCACACAATTATGAAGCAAAAGCTTATAGTGATGATAATTCCATGATAATACTTGAATTTGTGATTTTAGTGTGAAAGATGAAGTGAAAATACTAAAGATCCAAGGACCTAAGAATTAGGAGTTAGGACTAGAAATGAGAGAAGGAATGCTCATTTTATAATCAACCTAGAGGATGAGAGCATTGGAATTATCACTTTGGATATACAACATGGAAAGAGATTCCTTGGAGAATCCATGATGCATATGACATAATATGCCAAGTGTAGGATTCTATGATGCTTGGAAGTCAAACAAGGCTAAATATGTTTGAGAGTCTATGGCACATCATATGACACCTCAAACCCACTTAAAGCCAAGAATCTATGACAAAGGAAGCCAACTATGGATGTGCATAAGAGAATAAGAATATTATATTATGACATATCCTAGCCAAGTGTCAAAGTAGAATCCACAAGGTGAAATAGCCATGTGTCATGATGATGTCAATATTGTGTGGAATATTTGAATTAAAAATCCCTTATTCCACACAAATAGAAAATAGGGAAAAAGGAATTAATGGAGAAAAATGTGACTTAGGAAATTGAGAATTTCCATGATTTGTGGATGATGAATCAATTAATTAATAAAATATCAATTAATTGAGAAGGTTAGTCAAAGAAAAATTAGTAATGACAGGATTAAATTATGGGTTATTTAATCTTATAGAGAAAATTAGTACGTGATTGGCCAATTTGATTTGATAAGCATGGAAATATTCTTTGATAAGATGTGATGATAATGGAGATTGACTAGAATGATGATGGATAGACCAAAGCCATGGTCAAATTGATTGATTGATTGAAATTGATAACATGCCAAGGATACATGACATGAATCAAAGATACATAACATTTAACCGATATTGTAAATGCTACAGGATTAAGATGGTTTGATAGGGTTGATCATAATAATATTGATGGACATAGTAAATATTATTAAAATGGATTGATGATGTCATGATCCAGCATTGAAAGACTCAACGATGTCAAAGATCAGATGACATGAATGATAATTTGAACTAGCACTGAGAGCCATGATAGTACCGAGGTCAGATTGATAAGATTTGATAGATTGATAGGTTTCCAAGCACTGAAGCCATACAAAATCCTAGGATTGGATAGATTATGATTTATTTGGGATGTTTTATATTTTTCTTGATGATTCAAACTAATTTTGGGAGATTTTGTGTTGATTTGGGGTGATTTTGAGTTGAATTGAAACAATTTTGAAATGACATGCAATTGATGTGAAAGAGGATATGAATGATGATAGACACTGTTGAGATATGATCAATTTGGCCAAAAGATCAAAATTAGTAGAATGAGAAAATGGGCTGAATTAGTATGAGGAAGTGATGAAACCATAGATGCGAATCATTTTTTAGCATCTACATGTGCATACACCTACTTCACAAATGAGGCAAAGAAGGGCTAGTTACCAAGACTAGACCCATGGTGGTCTATGATAGATGTTTGAGGAGTTTAGATAGCTAGGTGGGATTACTTTCTAGGGCTGGCAGATGCAGGGATGACACTAGAGTTCTACGAGTATTTTATCAATCACCCATTCCCATAGTTTATATATCTAGTGACACCTATACCTAAGTGGGAATAAAACAATAATTGGTACCTCCTTAGTAGTAGGCCCAACAATAGGTACCATAATAGGTATAGTGATAGAGAGTGGTTCATTTCCCCAATCTACTTTTACAAATGAGGATAGATTGAAGCATAGGTGATGATAGTTAGGATTGTGATGACCCTAAGGAGAGATGGGTACTGTGGGGTCAATCAGTGGAGAGATCTAGATGCCTAGGGTGGATTCAATGTAGTAGGGGAAGTAGGGAGATTAGAATGAACAAATGATAAGGGAAGATGAGGAGATGCAGGACCATCCTCCACAGGGTCCTCTAGTGGGAGATATATTATCTTAGTCATAGGATGCTCTTTGATGATCTAGGGAGAGAGTACAAACTACTTAGTGATAGGTAGGAGAGTTTTAGGTCCTAATGGTAGTATGGGGTGTATGGCTAGCATAGTAGTAGCATGAAATCTAAGAGATAAGAGAGAAGCTTGAGTGTCAGTGAGATGATGCTCATCACCAGACATCCTAAGGAACATATTACCTTGCGGTGCATATTGGGATTGTTCCTAATGTGGTAGAGTAGGTGCCCTAATTTTTTGAGTATGAAAATACATATGAGATGTGTGACCCCTCTTGCAAGAGTGGATGCAACCACCTACTCATCTTGGTGAAGAGTGGGAAAGACATAGCTAGCTCACTCTCTTCTCCTCATATTTTGATGTATATCATTTATTTCAAATGTATCAACATCTTATTTTATATTATTTTAAGACATTGTTATTGATAGTGCTTGAGTAGCACACATTTTTTAGCAACCCCCATTTTGACTTTGATCTATATATATGAGAGCTCATTTTGATATCTTTGTACATGTCATGTTTTTCCTTTACATTATTCTATTAGAATATATAGTTCACTGATATAACAAAGAGGGGGAGTGAATTAGTTATCCAACTAATATCACTTATAACAATTTAAAACAATCATAACCATATGAGTAATATAACTAAGAATAACCAAGATAACTAAGAAGGGGGGTGGGGGTGAATATGTTATCCAATTAAAACATTTATCGACCTTAATTAATCTTAACCATTCAATCAAAGTAAACAATAACCATAACAAGGTGCACATACATAATTACACCATATTTATTAACTAGAGAAAACCTTGGTGGGAATTATGCCTACAAATATATATATATAACACAATTCATACATAAGAGTCCCTATTAGGAGAATTTGAATCCCTATTAGGAGATTCCAACTCTATTAGGAGTTGTAGAAGGAAGAAGGATCCACTATCCAAATAGCTTATGGAGCAAGACCACTAAAATTTACTATGCAACTGATCTCTCAACTATTCCTTATAAAATAATTTTTTGTACTATTCTTTAACCTCTTTCCTCTATCTTTTCAATCAAACCAATCACTTTTAGACCTTCTAGACTAGGTCACAAACCTTGAATCCAAATATCAAACCTTGGATCTTAACATAAAACCTTAGCAACAAATTTTTCTCCAACTTCATTCTACTCTACTTATCCTCATATATCAACTTGTTTCTCTTCTATTACACTCTTTGTGCTCCATACAATTTTTTTATGTATAAAAAAGGAAATTTCCATCCTTCAAACTGAATCCATAAAACAATTCCCTAAGTCATCTCTTACACTTTCTCAATTAATTATTATAGGAGATCATTAAGAATGCATTATACTTAGCAATAACATTAATCTATCATTTGTAAATTGAATAAAATTCCCGACATGTAATATTATGATGAACAAGCTTAGCGATGTCATCTCCAACATGTCTTCTATGCACCTTTAACCTTTCTTCTTAGAATAAAAAATCTACTAAGAGATATAAAAAGTTTACCAGAACGTGCTTTTGTAAATTCTATCTTAGAATAACCTTCACCAAAACTTGCATAACTTCTTCTAGACTTAATATATTTTTCTCCCAAGGTTCATTGCATATGCCAGACACTTAGTACTATCTCCCTTTAACCTCTTTAGTGAAAATACTCAGTGACTTGTTTGTACCAACTTGATCTTACCATTTTTCTTCTATTAGATACCATATAAAACTACTATGTTGACATCAGTGAAAAACACAATCATGAATGTAACATCTCATCAAAATAATGATCTAATCATGCTTCTACAATAACTCCCCATAGGAATATCATCAACATTCATGCTTCCATTAATCTCTTCTTTTGGCATTGATGGCAACATGGATGAAAAACATCTAGTTCCAAGAATACCAACTGTAAAATATGGTTATCCTTTCTTTTCAAATCCTCTTTATTAATCATTCTCCCCCATTGATATACCTCAATGTGCTCTATAACTTCCCCATGTATTAAAATATTTTTCATGCTATGATCTCTCCCCCATTGACATCAATGTCAAAAGTTTCAGCAACCATCTATCACTACAACAACTATCTCTAAACTACTCAAGTGTCCAAAGAAACTATTAAAAAAAAGCTATCAAGAGTCTTAGATGACTCTATCCATCATAGATACCCCCCCATATAGGAAGCATCAAAATTTAGTCTAGAAAAACAATGGTGCTCTATATCACTAGATTGATTCACTCTTGCATCATCTACTCCAATGTAGGTTGGGGCATAACCCCTAGCATACCTCACTAATACTCAAAAGTCTCTTTGGGAAGAGGCTTGGTGAAAACATCTACAATTTGATCTTTGGTGCTTACATACTCCAATCCAATTTCATTTTCTACAACTTTCTCTCTCAACATGTGATATTTGATAGAAATGTGCTTATTCTTGGAATGAAACACTAGATTCTTAGACATATTCATTATGCTTGTGTTATCAAAATGTATGATAATAGGTTCACCCAATTCTATACTTATATCCTTTAGCATCTGCTTCATCCAAACAACTTGATTACAATTTTTTATTGTTGTAACATATTATGCCTCTATTTTTCTCTATGAGATATAGTCCTACTTCATACTTAACCAAGAAACCAATCTTCCTCCAATAAAGAATGCTCCACCACTGGTGCTCTTTTTTTCATTCATACTATCTAAACAATCAACATCAATATAAGAATATAAAGTGAAATTGGTAGATTTTTCATACCACAATCTGAACTCTAGTGTTCCCTTCAGATATCTAAATATTCTTTTAACTACTGCATAATGTTCTTTTTTGTGATCAGCTTGAAATCTTGCAACAATTCCAACTTCATTTTCTATACCCAACCTTGTGTTAGTCAGACATTGTAATCCTCCAATCATGGATTTGTACTTCTTATGCTCAGTAGTATGTGTCTCATCCTTTGTAGATAACTTGTGACTAGTTACCATAGGTGTTCCAACTAGTTTTCATGTTTCCAAACCAAACCTTTTCAATAGATCTTTCAAATATTTAGTCTAAGAAATAAAGATTCCTTCTTTAGCCATCACAATATGTAATCCTAGGAAATATTCCATTTCCCCTATGATGCTCATTTATAATTTCTTCTTCATTTCTTCTTCAAAATTATCACTTTCATTTTCATTTTCTCCAAATATGATATCATCAATAAATATTACCAAAATCATCAATCCAACTTCTATTTCTTTCTAGTATAGATTACTATCTATTATACCTTTGCTAAATCCAATTTTTGTCAAATGCTTGTCCAACCTTTCATACTAGTTTTTGGGTGCTTGTTTTAAAAAATTCAATGCTTTCTTTAATCTTCATACCATTTCCTTGTCATATATTAAAGAAAAAACTTTAGGTTTTTCAATGTATACCTCTTCTTCAAGTTCTCCATTTAGTAATGTTGACTTGACATCCATCTGATACACTTTGAATTTCTTATGTGTTGCATAGACTAAGAATAACCTTACTACTTCAATTCTTTCCATAAGAGCATAGGTTTTGTCATAGTCTATTCCTTCTTGTTGTGACTAACCTTTACATACCAATATTTCTTTGTTCCTTACAACTTCACCTTGTTCATTCATTTTGTTCCTATCACATTCTTCTTTGTTGGTCTAGGGACCAATTTCAATATCTCATTCTTCACTATCTAATCTAGTTCTTCTTTCATATCATTCTTCTAATAGTCCTCTTTGCATGCCTCATCTATATTCTTTTGTTCTACTTTAGATATCAGACATAGTTCTTCATTGATTCTTCTTTCTATCATCACACCTTTATCTCTACTACTGATGATTTGCTTAGGTGGATTATTCTTTGTCATATTCTTGTAAGAAAACTTGCAATAAAGAATATAATCATTTCCACATAAGCCATAATAGATCTGAAAATAAATATAGAATTAAAATCCACATGCAAGATAATAGACAACATACCCACAAAAATGTGACACAAGATATATCCTATGAAATCGTCATTGAGGGAAAAACCTACCTTCCAAAAGCATCCATCACCATGTATTATTTAAAAAAAACACCATTGCAATACAACCATGGTGTCCTTCAAAGTCATAGCCATAACTAAGAAATCCATGTGAACAAGCATGAATCTGTACATCCCATGTCATGCTTCCAACCCTCACAAATGCTCCCTTGGCTAACCTATCAAGCCTTTCCCTGCTCGAGTCTTTCCCTTTTTCCTTTTGTCTTGTCACACCAACAACTACACTTGTGGTTGCTTATATAGTAGCAAGTCTTACAAAACCACTAAGTGGTATTACATAAACCATGTTCTAACTAACCCATTAACCCCACATTTAATATTATAATTTCAATTCATTTTTCCAATATTAAATAATTACATAAAATATTATCACAATGTTATAATACAACTCATTAAGTATATCCCATGGGAATCTTTACATGTTGCACATTCATCTAGGTGTAAGATTACATAATAAAATAAAATTATACAATAGAATAATATTATGTAATCTATGCAACACTCATTATCTCAAAAATCTCCCACTTGTTGTATACATTGCATAGGGTCAATCCATAGCCACATAAATGAACAAGAGAAAAATCCCTTTTAGCACATCCACCATCATGGATCAAAGTACACCAAGTGCTCCATCCTGGTATCCACAAAAAAATCAAAGTATCCATCATCTCAAACATGAATGATCTCACCTCTTAGTATGCCACTACCATCAAACATTCATAGAAGCCATCCAAATAGAAAGCCACCCAACCTATCACAGTAGAAGATCATAAAATTCTATATCAATTGAAATGCCAAGTAACAAAAACCTGATCCAAAGGTAGTCACATGTATCTATAGTTGTCAAAATATCCATAGATAAAATAGCACAGATAATAAGTACTAAACCAATCCAACTATCCATCTCTCCAAAGGTACACCAAGTGAATCTCACATCAACAACATATGCAATCTATAACTTGCAATCGCAGGCCTCAAAAGCAATACCTACCACATATATACCAAGAAGCTCCCACTAGAAAAGATAATGTCAAATCTATAACCAATCCACTCACAAAATCTCAAAGTGAATCCATGTGGTCTCAAGGATTTCCAAAACACATAAACCAATAACCTATAAGAACATCTCTCATATAAAATCTCCAATAGTCTCCCAAGCTCTCCACAACCAATAGAAGAAAGAGATAAAATAATATCCATGTCATCTCTCACATGACATAGATGAGCACAAAATAGTGATCAAAATCTCTAACCAATCTCAAATCCATTGTAAGAAAAACCAAACATCTACAAAGATAACCAAGACCAAAGAGAAACCATGAAAATCATATCCTATGTCATGTCCTTTTACACACACCTTTAGATGTAAACTATGTGAGTATGATCTCCACTATAAAACCCCAACCAAGAAGCCTCAACAAAACTCAAACCATACATATAACTAATCATGGATGTAAGCCTCTCACAAGAAGATCAAACTCATAAACTATTCCTAAATCAAGGAACAATCATTCCTAAACCAAAGAATATGCCCAATATAAAACTATCTCCCAAACTCAACTAGTATAGAAGCATATGCAAATAGAGATAACCAATGCTAAACCATCTCTCAAATAAACCCTCTAGAACTAGTTCATGTACCATAGCTCAAGATTCATATCCATGAAAGACAAGCATAAACATAATGTACATAAGAGAAACAATGGGCTATACCTCATCAAGATATCCAAGTCTCCAACCAAGACTCATCTAAGAAAAATCTCCTCTCAAATCCATATTAGGTGAATGCCCCTCTAAATTCTTGTTGAAACCATCAACCATGTCAATAAATAATTCTCTAATCCAAGAGAAATCAACCAATCTCTCTAAGTATCCATGAGCACCTGTAACTAGTCAATCCATTCCAACTCCAAATGCAACATAGAAAATCATGAAATATTCAACTTATGATCAATGTACTCAATATGAAGAAACTAAACCAAGATCAATGTCAAAGTTCCAACTATGGCCTTTGGAACATAAACATGAAAACATGATCTAACCATCTCAACCAAAGAGATAATATGATCCATATGAACATACTATAACATTACAAAAATCTTAACATGTTTCAAGATTATACCATGACATAATAATGAAGCCATCCACACACCAAGGATAAAATATCAAATGAAAGCATAAACCACACCTTTTCCAAGAACCCCATTAGTCCTCGAGAAGCAACCATCTCCACATACCATGAAGAACCATCTACACACACCATGAAGATAACTAGGAACCCCATAAGTCTTCAAGAACTAACCATATTCACACACCATGAAGATTAAAAAGTGCACCATGCAAATGTCAAAGATGCTTCTACAACAATAAGATCTAAGACAAACCTCCAACATCTACAAACACTTAATAAATATATCAATGCCAATAAATCCCACTCAACTATGGTACCAAGTCACCTATGGCATCATAAAATGCATCTCCTAAATGAAGATCCTCTAGGTCTACACTCACACCAAAGTCTCACTCTAAGTCAAAAGATATCAAAAACAAGAAGATACAAACTAAACTAGGAACTAATCTTGTATTGTCACCTCATCACTCTCACAAGCTCCCACTAAATCATGTATCTATGCTATTCATGACATCATGATGAAAGCCCATCCTCTAACCATGAGAATCAACCAAGGCATTAAACCATCAAGGACCTCAAAGTGCACATCATGAGCTCCTTAAAAGAAACCAAATAACTATGAGCCTCAACCAAGAAAATATACAACCATAAAAATATCAAGAATCCAAGCCAATAAACAACAATGATGTACTTGTATATCCAATCATGTCATGCCAAAATCTATGGCACCATGATCACATCCATGAATTGATAAAATAACTCTCAATATGTCCAACTTGTTAGCATAAAATAGTCAACCACAATCCTCCACCATGACTATACCTAGTAACAACATCTCATCCCTTCTGCATGAAGAAAAAATAGAAAATCATGTGGCTTAGGGCACAAACAACCCAAATCCAAACCACCAATTTGAATATGCATGAATAATGAAAGATAAATGGGCAAAGACAACCCATAACCAAGCTATAAATGCAACCTATAAGTATAGGCCATTTATAACACTACACATCTTGTAGATCCAACAAGTCATCATAGAAATCCAAACCGAACACTGATTAACATATCATAATGAGACCAATCTAAAATATGAATTGAGTATACAATGACAACAAATCTTAAATCTCCAAAAACATAATCACATAAACTCAGAAGGCTACCATAGTCAATATATACTATAAACTATCCAAACCAATATATCATAAATAAACCATATCAAACCTACATAAAATTTGAACCAATGTGTAGATGTCTCCAAGATCTTTCTGTTGACTACTCAAAGTCCAAAATATGACTTTGTATGCTCTAGTTATGCCCTAATTTATGCTCAAAATAAACAAAATCTAACTTTTGAGCTCTAAAAACCTAACAAAATGTCAAAAGCATAGAAACAAACCTACACAAAGTTGTAGTGCTCTAAATTATGTCTTACAACTCCTATAAGAAGTCTAAAATACAATATCTTGAGAGAAAGTTATGGTTGTTTTAGTAAGATAATCTTTTTACGATTTTCACTATGATTTTTTCTTCTTTTTTTGTGACAAAAATTTTGATAGGATTAAATTTGACGGCCATCATGGGCTGAAACTTAAAAACTCATTCATTTCATCTAAACATGGCCAAACTAGGGCATATTCTATATCAAAATTTATGAAAATATAAACTCGAATCCAATGGTGAGGTTTGTTTTTACCCAGGAGATCATTTCTACAAGCTCCCCCTAAAACCCTCATTTAAATGAAATATCCAAAAAATCTTTTTGACCAATAATTTCACATGCCCAAAATCTATCGACATCCCATCATAACAAAAAACCCAAAATCTTAGATCTATAATAAGGAACTCGTATATATTTCCCTTTTTTTCATCCTTTCATACATTCCCATTGATTCAATCTAGGGTTACAATAATAAAACCTGGCTCTGATACCACTTGTAAGGAAACTTGCAACAAAGAATATAATTGTTTCCACATAACCCATAATAGATCTAAAAATGAATATAAAATTAAAATCCACATGTAGGAGAATATACAACATACCCAAAAAAATGTGACACAAGATATACCCTAGGAAACCTTCATTAAGGGAAAACTCAGCCTCCAAAAACATCCATCACCATGTATTATTTAGCAAAAACAACATTGCAATACAACCATGGAAGCCTTCAAAATCATAGTCACAACTAAGAAATCCATGTGAACAAGCATGAATCCATCATCCCATGCCATGCTTCCAACTTTCACAAATGCTCCATTGGCCAACCTATCAAGCCTTGCCTTTTGTCTTGCCACACCAAAAACTACCATTGTGGTTGCTTATATAGTAGCAAGTCCCACAAAACCACCAAGTGGTATTACATAAACCATGTGCTACATAACCCTTTGACTCCACATTTAATATTTAAATTTCAATTATTTTCTCCAATATTAAATAATTTCATGAAATATTATCACAATGTTACAATACAACTCATTAAAAATATTCCATAGGAATCTTTACATGTTGCATGTCCATCTAGGTGCAACATTACATAATAAAATAAAATAATACAATATAACAATACTATGCAATGTGTGCAACACCCATTATCTTAATAATTCTTACCAAAAGTGGGAGTTTTTATCTCAACTCATAGCTCAATTCTAGAATCTAAACATTGTTACTACCTTAGCTCACTTTCATTATGTAAGCCATTGCTAGTCTTAGAGAATACTTCACCATTTTTTCTAACAAATCCATAATTATCCTATTCTTCATAATAATCAATAATAGTTAGCAAGGCTATCTCTTCTAATACTTCTTCTTTAAAGTCACTCTTATCATCATAATCATTAAGGAATCTTTCCATACTTGCTTTAAATTATTCATCTTAATTAGAAAGTGAACTCTTTATAATTTTTCTAATTCTCTTAGAAAATGTAGATGAAAAATGAACAAACTTATTACATGTCCAACAAGAAAAAAAATTCATAGCTTCTGGCTCCCTTTTTATAAGCAAATCAATAATTTCTTTGATCTTCATGTCTTCTTCAGATCTAGATCTATCTTTACTTGTGCTTCTATCCAAAAACTCAATGCTCTGATCTCTACACAAATCTAATTACTTCTATATCAAAATTTCCTCTATCTGACTTAGGATAATTTTTTCTCACCATGATCTTTCAAAGTACTGATGCTCTAATACCACAAAAAAATTCTATGTTGACATCAATGAGAAACATAGTCATGAATGTAACATATCATCAAAATAATGATCTAATCATGTTTCCACAATACTCCCCCATAGGAATATCATCAAAATTCATGCTTCCAATACTTGTGTTATCAAAGTAAATGATAACAAGTTCTTCGATCTTAATTTTGATATCCTTCAACATTTGCTTCATCGAGATGACTTGATTACAATTATTTTTTGCTACAACATACTATGCCTCAATAGTGCTCTGTGAAATACAATCTTTCTTCTTGCTTAAACAAGAAACCAATCTTCCTTCAAGAAAGAATGCTTCACCACTGATGTTATTTATGTCATTTACACTGCCTACCCAATCAACATCAATATACGTGTACAAAGTGAAATCATTTGATCTATCATACTGAATTTCATAGTTAGATGTCTCTTTTGTAAGGAAACTTGGCAACAAAGAATATAACCGTTTCCACATAACCCTTAATAAATTTGAAATAAAAACGGAATTAAAATCTGCATGCAAGAGAATAGACAACACACCCACAAAATTGTGACACAAGGTATACCCTAGGAAACCCTCATTGAGGGAAAAACCCAGCCTCCAAAAGCATCCATCACCATGTATTATTCAGCAAAAATACCATTGCTATACAACCATGGAAGCCTTCATGGCCATAGCCACAACTGAGAAAAGTATGTGAACAAGCATGAATCCACACATCCCATGCCATGATTTCAACCTTCACAAATTCTCCCTTGCCTAACTTTTCAAGCCTTGTCCCGCTCGACTCTTGTCATTCTAACTCTTACTCTTCAACAACTACCCTTGGGGCTACTTATATAGTAGCAACTCCCACAAAACCACCAAGTGGTATTACATAACCATGTGCTAAAACCATGTGCTACCTAACCCACTGACCCCACATTTAATATTGGGCATTTAATTCTTTTTCTCAATATTAAATAATTACATAAAATATTTTCACAATGTTACAATACAACTCATCAAGAATATTCCATGGGATTCTTTACATGTTGCAGGTCTATTTAAGCACAACATTACATAATAAAATAAAATAATAAAATATAACAATATTACACAATGTGTGCAACACTCATTATCTCAACAATCTCCCACTTGTTGTATACATTGCATAGGGTCAATCCGTAGACACATAAATGATCAAGGGAAAAATCCCTCCTAGCACACCCACCATCATGGATCAAAGTACACCAAGTGCTCCATCTTGGTACCCACAACAAAATCAAAGTATCCAACATCTCAAACATGAATGATCTCACCTCCTATTATGCCACTTCCACTGGACATACATAGAAGCCATCCAAAGAGAAAGCCACCCAACTTGTCGCATTAGAAGATCATAAAATCATGTGCCAACTGAAATTCCAAGCACAAAAACTCTGATCCAAAGGTAATCACATGTATCCATAGTTGTCAAAATATCCATAGCTCAAATAGCATCCACATCAAAGTGCCAAACCCATCCAATTATCCATACCTCAAAGGTACAACAAGTGAATCTCGTATCATTGACATATCCAATCTATAACCTACAATCACAAGCCTCAAGAGCAATACCTACCACATATATACCAAGAAGCTTCCACTACAAAAGATAATGTCAAATCTATAACCAATCCACTCACAACATTTCAAAGAAGTGCATCCATGTAATATCAAGGACATCCACAATACATAAACTGATATCCTACAATAACAGCTCTTGTAACAAGTCTCCAACAGTCTCCCAAATTCTCCACAACCAATAGAGGAAAGAGATAAAGGAATAACCATGTCATCTCTTACATGACATACATGAGCACAAACTAGTGATCACAATATCTAACCAATCTCAAATCCAATGTAAGAAAAACTGAACATCTAGGAAGATAACCAGGATCAGAGAAACCATGCAAATCATAACTTGTATCATGTCCTTCTACACACACCTCAAGATGTAAACTGTGCAAGTATGACCTCCTCCATTAAACCCTAACAGGAAGCCTCAACAACACCCAAACCATACCATATAACTAATCATGGATATAAGCCTCTCACAAGAAGATCAAACTCATAAACCATTCCTAAAAAAAGGAAAATTCATTCCTAATCCAAGGAAAATGCCCAATATAAAACCATCTCCTAAACTCAACCAATATAATAACATATGCAAATGGAGATAACCATTGCTAAACCATCTCTCAAATGAACACTCAAGAACTAACTCATGTACCATAGCTCAAGATCCATATCCATGAAAGACAAGCATAAATATAATGCAACTGAGAGAAACAATGGGCTATACCTCTTAAGTAGCAAACCGTCGAGTAGACCAAGAGTGGGGGATGAGAATGCTCATCAAGATACCCAAGTCTCCAACCAAGACTCATCGAAGAACAATCTCCTCTCAAGTCCATATCAGTTGATTGCCCCTCAAACTTCCTACTAAAACCATCAACTATCCCAAAAAATACTTCTCTAATCCAAGAGAAATTAGTATCACCACTGTCTCTAAGTATCCATGAGCACCTATAACCAATCAATCCATGCCAACTCCAAATGCAACATAGCAATATCATGAAGTATCCATCTTATGATCAGTGTACTCAATACCAAGAAACTAAACCAAGATCAATGTCAAAGTTCCAACCATGGCCTCAAGAACATAAACATGACAACATGATCTAATCATCTCAACTAAAGAGATAACATACTCCACATGAACATACTATAACATGTTGCAACTCTAAATGCGTATCAAGAGTATACCATGACATAATAATAAAACCATCCTCATACCAAGGATAATATGCCAAATGAAAGCATAAATCATACCTTTACCAAGAACCTTGTGAGTCCTCAAAATGCAACCATCTCCATACACGATGAAGAAAAACCATCTCCACATACCATGAAGAACCATCCCCACACACCACGAAGATAACCAATTGCACCATGCAAATGTCAAAGATGCTTCTATAGCAATAGGATCTCAAACAAACTTACAACATTTGCAAACACTCAATAAATATATCAATGCCAACAACTCTCACTCAATCATGGTACCAAGTCACCTATGACATCATAAAATCCATCTCCTACATGAAGATCCAAACCAAACTAGGAACTAATCCTGCACTGTCACCCCATCACTGTCACAAGCTCCCACTAAACCATGTATCCAAGCTATCCATGACATAATGATGAAAAACCATCCTCTAACCATGAGAATCAACCAAGGCATCAAACCATCAAAGAAATCAAAGTGCACATCATGAGCTCCTCAAAAGAAACCAAATAACCATGATCCTTAACCAACAAGATATACCATCATAACTAAATTAGAAAATCCAAGCTAATAAACATGAAGGATGTACCTATATAACCAATCATGTCATGTCAAAATCCATGGCACCATGATCACATCCATGAACCGAGCATCTGTCTTTCAAAGTGTCCAACCTATCAGCATAAAATAGTCAACCATAATTCTCCACCATGACTGTACTTGGTAACAAAATCTCATCCCTTTTACATGAAGATAAATCAACAAATCATGTGACTTAGGGCATAGACAACAAATCCAAGCCACCAATCTGAATATACATCAATAATGAAAGATCAATGGGCAAAGACAACCCATAATCAAGCCATAAATGTAACCTATAAGTATAGACCACTTACAACACTACACAACTTGTAGATCCAACAAGTCATCATACATATCCAAACCAAACACTGATAACCATATCATCATGAGACCAATCTAAAATATGAACTGAGTATACAATGACATCAAATCTTAAATCTCCAATGCCATAAACTCACAATGTTACCATAGTCAAAATATATCTATAAATTGTTTAGATCAATATATCACCAAATAAACCATGTTAAACCTATACCAAATCTAAAACAATGTGTAGAGATCTCCAAGAGCTTTCCATTGACTACTCAAAGTTCAAAATCTGACTCTGTATGCCCAAGTTATGCCCTAATCAGTGCTCAAAATAAATAACATCTACCTTTATGGCTCTTAAAACCTAGCAAAACATCAAAATCATAGAACCAAACCTATACCATGTTGTAGTGCTCTGAATTAGTTTTTCAATGCCTATAAGAACTCTAAAATCTAATATTCTGAGAGAAAGTTATGGCCGTCTTACTGAGACAGTCTTTTTTACCATTTTCACTACGATTTTTTTTTTTTTTGCTTGTGAAGAAAATTTTGACAAGATTAAATTTGATGGCCATCAAGGTTGAAACTAAAAAACTCTTTTATTTCTTCTAAACATGGCCAAACTAGGGCATATTATATATCAAAATTAATGGAAATGTCAACCCGGATCCAATGGTGAGGTCTATTTTTACCCATGAGGTCATTTTTGCAAGCTCCTCCCCAAAACCCTCATTTTAAATGAAACATCTAAAAAAATTCTTTTGTCCAACAAATTTAGATGCCAAAATCTTTTAACATCCTATCATAATAGCAAATCCAAAACCCTTAGATCTACAATAAATCACTCATATATCTTTTCCATTTCGTTTCTTTTATCCTCTCATGCATTCCCATGGATTCAATCTAGGGTTACAATAATAAAACCATAGCTCTGATACCACTTGTAAAGAAAATTGGCAACAAAGAATATAACCATTTCCACACAACCCATAATAAATTTGAAATAAACACGGAATTAAAATCCACATGCAAGAGAATAGACAACCTACCCACAAAATTGTGACACAAGATATACCTTGGGAAACCCTCATTGAGAGAAAAACCCAACCTCCAAAAGCATCCATCACTATGTATTTTTCAACAAAAATACCATTTCCATACAACCATGAAAGCCTTCATGACCATAGTCACAACCAAGAAAACTATGTGAACAAACATGAATCCACACATCCCATGCCATTCTCTCAACCTTCATGCTCTCTTGGCTAACCTATCAAGCCTTATCTTGCTCGACTCTTGTCTTTCTAACTCTTACTCTACAATAACTACCCTTGTGTCTGCTTATATAGTAGCAAGTCCCACAAAACCACCAAGTGGTATTACATAACCATGTGCTAAAACCGTGTGCTACCTAACCCATTGACCCCACATTTAATATTGGGCATTTAATTCTTTTCCCCAATATTAAATAATTACATAAAATATTTTCACAATGTTACAATACAACTCATCAAGAATATTCCATGAGAATCTTTACATGTTGCACATCCATTTAGGCACAACATTACATAATAAAATATATCAATATTATGCAATGTGTGCAACACTCATTATCTTAACACCTTTCACATATTTGAATATTCTCTTTATTTTTGCAAAATGATATTCCTTAGTATTAGCTTGGAATATAGCTACAATCGCAACTACATTTTCTATATCTAGTCCAGTGTAAGGTAGATACTACAAACCACTAATGCTTCACCACCGATGGTTTTTCTATCATTCACCACTAATGATTTTCTATATATGCTTCATCAGTGATGCTCTTTCTATCATTTACACTTTCTACCCATCAACATTAGTATATGTCCACAAAGTGAAATCATTTGATCTGTCATACCAAATTCCATAGTTAGATGTCCCTTTCACATATCTAAATATTCTCTTTATTTTTGCAAAATGATATTTGTTTGTATCAGCTTGGAATATAGCTATAATCCCAACTACATTTTCTATATCTGGTTTGGTGTGAGTTAGATACTACAAATCTCCAATCATTAATCTATACTTCTTCTACTCCACTGCAAGTGTCTAATCTTTGTTGGGTAACTTGTGACTAGTTATCTTAGGTGTGCCAATAGGTTTGAAACTTTCCAAACCAAACCTTTTCAACAAATCTTCTAGGTACTTAGTTTGTAAAATAAATATACCATCATTATTTAGCACAATTTGCAATCCTAGGAAAATCTTTATTTCTCCTATCATGCTCATTTCAAATTCATTCTTCATCTCCTTAGTAAATTTATCATTAGCTTCATCATAACCTCCAAAAATAATGTCATCAAAAAATATTACAATGATCAACAAACCATCTTCAATTTTCTTTAGATACAAGTTATTATCTAGCGTACCTTTGGCAAATCCAAGCTTTGCCAAGTAACTGTCCAACCTTGCATACCATGTTCTTGGTGCTTTCTTTAGACCATAAAGAGCTTTCTTAATTCTACAAACCATGTGTTTATCTTTTGATAAGGGAAATCCTTCAAGCTCCTCAGTATAAACCTCCTCTTCTAATTCTCCATTTAGAAATGCTAATTTAGCATCCATTTGATATGCCTTGAACTTCTTATTTGCTGCATATGCCAAGAACATCATTGTTGCTTCCATTCTCTCCATAGGTGCATATGTTTCCTCATAATCAGTGCCTTCTTTCTATGAATAACCTTTAAAAAAAAGTTTGGCCTTGTTTCTCACAACTTCTCCTTGCTTGCTCATCTTATTCCTAAAAACCCATTTAGTTCCTATCACATTCTTGTCTTTTGGTCTAGGCACCAATTCCCATGTATCATTCTTTATTATCTGATCTTATTCTTCCTTCATTGTTTGGATCCAATGATTATCTTTAACTACTTCATCTACACACTTGGGTTCAACTTGCAATATCTAGCATATCTCCTCATTTAATCTATTCCTTGTCATAACACCTTTGTCTTTACTTCCAATTATATACTCAAGTGGGTGATTCCTTGTTATATTTCTATTAGGAGTAGGATTTGACATAGGTTCAAAGCTCTATCCTCCTCTATGCTCAAAAGTTAGCACATCATTTTGCAAGTCATTGTTATTCTTAAACAAAACTTCAACATTCTATCTAAAAATTCTAGAGTTATCATCTTCTTCATTTGAATTATAATCTACCATATTTTATTTAGTTCCAAACTTCTCATCAATCCTTACATTTTTGCACTCAACTATTGTCTTAGTTCTATAGTTGAAACATCTATAAGTGTTAATTTTCAAAGAGTAGCCAAGAAACATACCTTCATTGCTTCTTGGATCAAACTTACCAATTTCATCATCTCTCTTAATATAACATTTTCTCCCAAATATTTTGAAATATTTGATTGACGGTGAATGTCTAAACCATAGCTCATAAGGTATCTTGTCCATACCTTCTCTAATCTATACTTTGTTTAGAGTATATACTATTGTTTTTACTTCTTGTCTCTAGAATGTCTTAGAAACATCATTTTCAAATAAAATTGCTCTAGCTACTTCTGCTATATATTTATTTCTTTTCTAAGAAATCCCATTTTTCTCAAGTGTTCTTGGTGCTGATAGCTATCTTTTGATTCCATTTTCTTCACAGAATATATTAAATTCTCTAGAGGTGAGTTCTCTCCCTCTATCAGATCTCAAACACTTAATCTTCACACCAAATTCATTCTCAACTCTATTCTTAAATATCTTAAACTTCTTAAAAGCTTTAGATTTCTCTTTAAGAAATGTTACCCACATCATTATAGTGAAATCATCAACAAAAATCATAAAATACCTTTCATCATAGAATCCTTTGGTTCTTGCTTGACCACTTAGATCTGTGTAAACAATCTCCAATTTCTCTATAGTAGAGAAATTCTTGCTAGGAAAATATACTTTCCTCTTCTTAGCCAATATACATTCCTTGCATACAACTAGGTAGGTCTCTTACTACTACTAATCTTCACAATATTATGAAAGTATAAATGAAAAAATTGTCTATGCCACAACCAATTGTTATCAAATTTTGTTACCAAACATGTCATCTTAGTAGAATTCAACTAAAATATATTACCTCTAGATCTAGTGCTAGTTACAATCATCTTACCATCTCTATCTTTGATAGTGTTGGTCTTCTTAGTAAATTACAATTGATAACTTTTTTTGGTTAACTGTCCAACACTCAAAAAGCTATGCTTCAATCCATCAAAAAAATAGATATCATCAATGTTAGTTTTACCATCAAGAGTTATGGATCTAATTCTTGTTATATGATAGACTACATTGTTACTAACTCTACCAATTCCTCCATCATGATTCCTAAACTTAATAAACTTATTCATATCACTAGTCATATGATGTGAACAACCACTATCAGATATCCAATCAGATTTCTTTTCTACTTTGGTAACTATAGCTCTTTCTCTTCTAATTTCTTTATCAAGATCATCTTCCTTTATAGCCACAAATCCTAATTCATCATCACTTTCACTTTGACCTTTCTCATTAGATTCTTCATCTTCATTTGCATACAAATAATTTCTATCTCTATCTCTTCTAGGGTTAAACCTTCCCTTATACTTCTTTTCTCTTTTAGGACATTTAGGTGCATAATGACCAAATTCATTACAAGTTTAGCATTTAAATATTTTCTTACCATGTTTTTTCTTCTCTCCAAAAGGGCTATTCCTTCCTCAATCTTCTTCTCCTCATCATCTCTACTACTACTAGTGAAATCTCCATGGATGCTTGCACTCCTTGTCAATTAGGTCGAATGTTTAGGGAACTAAAGGTTGTTTTGACTCTTGCAAGTTCACTAGACTATCTTAGATCTTCTTTTGCTGATTCTAATCTTCCAAGAAATGTTTTATTAGTGAAATCCTTAGTATGAGGCATCACTAGCTGAATCATCTATTCTATTGGCTTGAAAGGTAGTGTCAAAATTTTCAAGATCTTCCAAATGAATTCATCATCTTCCTTAGTTCTACCATGAGACCAAATACCTACAACCATTTCTGGTATTCTATCAATATAAATTCTTATATATTCATCTTCCATCATCCTAGAATCTTCAAATGCACATATCCAATTCTATAATCTCAGTCTTTTTGTGTGATCATCACCTTCAAAGGTAGATTCTAATACTTTCCAAATTTAATGAGATGTTACAAATGCCCTACTTGACTACACTCATTCTCTAGAAGAGTTATTAATAGGGGTTCTCTTTCTTTTTCACTACAACCTTCAAGGTTTTCTTCTTTAATGATTTTCTTTGAATTTTTTATAAAGAGCCAATATCTTGGACCCATGCATAATAGATGAGTCTTCATCTTCTCCTTCCAACTATCATAGTTTTCCCCAAAAAATATAGGGCTATCCTTTATGAAAATATTTGAAATTGACCTCCCAAAGATATTAGGCTTATCCTTCAAGGACTTGATGCTTTGATACCAATTGTTAGAATATACACTCTACTAATATCAGTTATCTAACTAGTATCACTTATAAAAACTTAAAAATATCTTTAACCATAGAGTAATATAAATTGAAACCACAATAAGATAATCATACATAATAATATTAGATATGTTAACTTGGAAACCCTTGATTAGAGGGAAAACCCTAGTGGGGATGGTACCTACAAGATGATGTACTAATATAAATATTCTTTGTTAGAGGATAGACCTTGGTAGGAGTCTGTTACAACAATCATTACATATGAGTCCCTATTGGGAGACTTTGAATCCCTTTTAAGAGATTCTAACCCTATTAGGAATTGTACCAACCCTATTAGGAGTTCTAGAAGACAACTAGACCCACTACCCAAACAACTTCAAGGTTAAGACCAATGAACCCACTATCCAAAGGATCTTTATATTATTCCTTGCAGAATAATAGAACTAAAATGTACTTCTTTCCTCTATCTCTATCCTATCAACCAAACTTCTTCTCCTTCTAATCATGTAACCATATCACAAATTGCACATCCAATAATCCCTTAGATCTCTTACATGCATTCAATCAACACTCTGCTCCTTTTTTGCACTTCACACATACAATGCACAATAGATACTTGATACTCATCATCCTTTTAAAACCAAGGAAAACATATTTACTTTATACCATATCTTCATAATAATTTCTTGAGTTGGCCTTGAGGGTTTCCCGATTAATTAAAATAAGATATATAATTAATTATAATTACAATAACATTGTCAGCTCATAGTCTATTACAAAACTTCGCACATGTGACTATAGGTCTTACATACTTGCTGACATCACCACCTAACTATCATCTATCACTGGTTAATTGCACATCAAATCATTATATCTTGGCTAAAAGATATGATGCAAACATTAGAATTTACCAAATGGATGCTTTGTTTTTGCACTGCTTGCAGTGAATTGAACATAACTGTTGTACATCTTTGACTTAGACTTTATCCTCTTAAACACATCATCAAGACATACTCAAGAACATATCCTTAACTGTGCATCACTTAACCCTCACACAATTACCATGCAACATAAGATCTCAAACTACTATTTTTCCAGTCTCTACAAAAACCATACTATGTTGTCATCAATGACAAACACAATCATGAATGCAACATGCCAATGTTATCCAATGCTCAAGATACACCCCCAACATAGTATCGTCAACATTCATGCTAACATTTTCATACATTAGATGTATTTTAGGTGGATTTTGATTATGTAGATGTTAAGTTGTATTGATTTATAGCATAGATGATATGAGATGTGTATACATATGTATGTAAATGTGAAGGATTAGAAATAGATATATGATGTACAGATATGAGATGAGATGACTCTATTTTTGCATAAGTGTAAATGGATGTTATGATAGTGAAAAATAAATATGTACTAGTATCTCATGTAAATCTCACTTCTTTTTCTCATGATAGGTGATTCATCAAATTTTTGAAGATTGACCATGAGATTGAATACTTGTGTAGTCAAGATTAAATGTGATACATGTAAGAATACTCCTACCTCTCAAGTTGAGGAATACCATCAAATGAATTACTAAGATAGTGCCAAAATAAAAGTATAAAACAAAGTGCAATCCTATGCTAGATGCAATCCCTAGGATTTGGTTACTAAACTCATAAGATATATTTTTCATCACAAAGCATTTTTTAATTTCATCACATGTTGTAAAACTTGCACTAACATTATAATCGAGAGAATATGAATATGACATGATTCATAGATTTTTCAGAATGAGATGTAAGAATTAAGGCACAAGAAGAAAACCTAACCAAAACATCTTTTTCCTTTTTGATTTAGCAAGCAAACATAAGCATCATAGCATAAATGCTAGGATGACCAGAATGTTTCTTGCATACAAGCACACCAAACATATGAGAGATCCTTCTCATGCTAGGTAATCCCTATGTATTATGTCTGAAATGATCCTTACATTCATAACTTGAGACATAAGTATGTTAAGACTACTCTTAGTGACCCATACATTCATTTTAGATGAGGAGGATTATAATTTATTATAGCATGGATAATTCTCTTAAAAAAAACTAGGAGAAGAACCAACCTCACTAAAGTTTCCATATAAAATGAGTTGAGGTACACATGACCATCCAACATGAGATAGGGGCTCTTATAGTGAAAACCACTTTTATATGGGTCCTTCAAATCATGGGAACTAAACCAAAAACCAAAAAAATATATCATACTTCCTAGTCCTTTTTCCTCTTGTAGAATTAGACATCGTAGAGTTTCTTGAAGGGGATTAATAGAGAAAGAAAAACACAAAAAGAAAAGTTCAACATGGCTAAAAGAGTTTCAATTTTCAATTTCATTTTTAGTGTCAGACGATTGATGTCAAGTATTGAATTTCATGACATGTTGCGAGAAATATTTTTAGTAGATGGATAGTAGTAAGTGGACTCAGTTAGGAAAAGTGATGACTAACACAAGAGAGATTCTCCTCAAAAGGGATCTCATCAGTAGACTAAGTGATAGTAGGCATGTGAATTCTAGACAACTATTGACTAATGCAGGAGAGATCTTCTTTGAAAATAATCTCGTTAGTAGACAAAGTGATAGTAGGAAAACATAGTTAGAACACTTGCTGACTGACATAAGTGATATCCTTTAAGAACATAGTTGGTTTCCCCCTAGACTAGGTAGGTTCCCCCTAGACTATGACAATTTTTAATCCATGTAGGTACACGAAGAGTCTTGAAGATAACTAAGAGAAATGAGAGAAGAAACCTTAAAGTAGAAAACAAAGAACACAAAGTAGGAAAGAGATTGCATAAAAGCTAGAAGGTGCACTACTAAAAGGAGCATGTGGAACAAGAGGAACCTATTTACTAGGGTTTCACCTTCTTCGTAGAGATTCTATTTTTTCTACCATGATGCCTATTTGCTAAGTTTTTATCAATGACATGTTTTCTTCTTTTTCAATTTTTTTTGGTTCTTTCCTCTTTTTTTTGGTATTATCAAGCCACCTATTGCTAGGTTTTCACTAGGATAATAAAATTTTTCTAGATTTTTTGCATTTTTAGAAAAATAATTTTGAACATTTAGATATGCACAAATAGCTTCAAAGAATATTAGTTGTAGAACCCTTTCAAATGAGGGGTGATAATTGGCTCCTTGAGAAGTTCTCCTTTAGTAGTTGAGAGTTGATGAATGCCTGATCCAAACACTATAGTGACGATGTATGGAACAAGATAGTTCAACTCAAACTCTCCCTTTTGTACTTGATGTTGTTGATTCTTGGTGTTCTCCCTTAGAATAAGGTCACCCACCTAGAAGTCATGTGGTTCAAATTTCTTTTTGTAGCTCTTGGAAATCCTCTTTCGATAAGCTCTTAGATGATCAGACACCACTTGTCGACATTCATCTAGTAGTTCTAGCTCTTGTAAATGAGATATTATATAGTCATCATTAGTAATGAGGACCTTCAAAGAGACTAGCAGAGTATGAATTTTGAATTCAATTGAAAACACAATATTTGCTCCATATACTAAATCTAATAGCATTTCCTCTATAGGTGTTTTGATACTTATTCTATGAGTTGATAGAGATAGATTGATTTGAAGGTTTGTGTCCCTTCTAAACATATTAACTATGTGATGTAGGATTTTGAGAATAGACTTATTAGATGTCTCTACTTGTCTGTTACCTTGGGGGTAGTAGATGGAAGACCAATGTTGTGTAACTTTGAACTTTGAGAAAAACTCATTCAGGTTTATTTTTTTAAATTGCCTCTTGCTATTAGTAATTATTGAGGAGGATAAACCCTACCTAGAGATGATGTAATTGAGAATGAACATAGGAAAAAATTTTCCATTGGCCTCAGTAAGAGGTATTTGCACTGCTTATTTTGTAAAGAAGTTTGTAGTTGTGTTAATGAACTTGTGCCATTCAAGCAGGAAGGATGAATTTGACCAACCAAATTGGAAGTCTATTTTTGGAATGGAAAAACTATGATGAATAAAATTAGCTCCCTAGATGGAGTTTAAATCATATTTATGTGGAGTTGGCACTACTTACAAGACTTAGCATACTTGATTTCCTCTTTCTTCATTTCTAGCTAATAGCAACTAGCTCTAATAAGTTTGTAAGCTAGTGTCAAGCCATTTGAGTGAGATCCAAAAATTCCTTCATGTACCTATGCTAAAAAATATTTTAATTTGTGGGGTTTTAGACACCTAAAAGATTGTACTATTTAGAAATATTCTAAACAAGTCATTAGCTATGATGACATACCATAAAACATTTCAGATAAGGTGATGTTTCTCATTCTAGGTTGGAGTATCTAGAACAATCTGGTCACATAGGTAGGAGTATATGTGATGGTAGAAAGATGAATAATTTCCTATGATAGAAGATATCATTTGAAATTTAAGATATTCATAAGTAGGGTAGGGTAATGTCTTGACTAGGAACACATGTTTGAAGTCATTTTCTAGTATTTGTAATGTGGAAGCCAAAGTAGCCATTGCATCAGTTGCATTATTATTTTCTCAAGGAATCTATTGAAAGATAAAATGTGCAAAGTACTTCTTTAGATCATCAACCATTATTTTGTACGGCATCAATTTTCATTCATTCTTTGATAAATGGAATTGACCTAATTGATCACTACTTATGAGTTTCCAAAGATGTTTAGTTTGTCTACCCTGCATTCAATGGTGATCTTCATTCCATTAATTAAGGCCTCATATTTAGCAATGTTATTTGTACAAGGAAAAATAATCTTGTAAACCTTGGGTAGAGAGCAATTTTATGGTGCGATGAATAATATTCCAACACTAGATCCTTGCTATGTGAATGATCCATCAAAAAACATAATCCATGTTTGGTGTGTTAGAAATAGAATTTACTCATCAGGAAATTCAATATTCAGTGGTTGGTGACATCTTTTCAATAGAGTTTTTGCTAGTTGATCCATAATCACTTGTCCTTTATGGCTTTCCTTTCTACATATTTAATGTTGAACTCACTCATTATCATGAACCATTTTTCTAGTCTTCCTATTACAATAGCTTTCTTGGCAATATGGTCAGATGAATGTATTGATGGTTGTCATTTATGGCAACATGTATTCAAAATTTTATTTATGCATTTAGAGATAGAAAATTTTCTAAGTGGTAAATAGTATGTAGAAGCACAAAGAACATATATGAAGTGTATATATGACTTGTTGAGAGTTATATTATGTGTAGTTAAGGAAAGCTTTATGATATTTTCATGATAACATGTACTAGTGTGTAGGTGTGTATGCACAATATGATGGGAGATATGGTTAAAGTACTAGTATGGGTATTTAATAGAACAAAATAGAGTATAGAAAAGTATTGGACTGTATTCCTTGAGGAATTATTTTGGTTATGAAATAGTTATAGTCATGATGAGCTAACTATGTAGATATTATTCCATAAGTTATTTTATATTATGTCAAGTGTGCGAAGACATGAAGGTCGACTGAGAAAACAATTATGAAGATGTGAGGTATAAGTAAAGATCTTATCTTGTGAAGATAAGTGTGAAAGATATATACAATATATGATGAACTACATGAAATATGTATGATCTATACAAGATTTTTGATTGATGATATGAAAACTACATCTGATGTTTGATCAGAGAAAGTGTGAAATATAGTAGACATAAAGTATGGTATGTATATCTATTCTTGTGAAGAAGTGAATTGTATAATTTCATGTTAGGGAAATGGGCTCTTCTTGTATATATTAGATTTGTTGTACCAACTCCTAATAGGGTTGAAGCAACTGCTAATAGGGTTAAGGCTTCTAACAAGATCTAGTCCTTTAACAAGGACTCAAGATACTATATGTACTTCATAGACTCCTAACAAGGTCAATATCCTTAATAGGATCCTATTGTTGAGTGAATCATCTAGTGGGTAGCATCTCCACGAGGATTTTCCCTTGGTCAAGGTTTCCCTAGTTAAAAAATAATGGTTTAATGAGTTATATCTGCATTGTTATATTTACTTTTCAAAATTGTTGGTTTACTTTCATATGAAATCTATAAAGTAATAAACAATATTTAGTTTTGTGAAAAAGTTTGTAGAATACTAATTAATGCCCCCCCTACCCCCCTTCTTAATATTATATTTTTCTAGCAATTGGTATCAAAGCCCAATTACTTTGAAGAAGTTTAACAACTTGAGTAAGATCCTTGAAGATATGGAATAGTTGAAGAAAAACCTTGAAGAATCTCTTGACAAGATTAACCTTCTTACAGAAGAATGAGATAACTTGAAAGATAGGTATGAAGATGCAAAAATTTTCATTGGTAAACTAAAAGACAAGATTGATGATCTAAAGTATGGCAAGAATCAATTGCATAGAGTAGTGAAAATGATGAAGTAGGAAATCTCTAGAAAGAAAATGAGAATTTGAAACATGAATTGAAAATTGTTGAACTTAAGTTGAGTCTTAAGAAAAATTGTGGTAAGAATGAACCTGAACTAAAAACTGAGAATGAAGACCTTATATCCCAATTAAGTCAAGTTACATTTGAACAAAATACTATCAAGATGGAGTAACCAAAATTAGAAAAGTACAATATCATTGTGAAATGAGAATTAACACAAGCTAAGAAACAATTATAGAAACTTTATTCTGGTGGTGAGAAGATAGATCGACAGATATTTCACTAGAGACCTTCTAATGACAAGACATGACTTGGATATCTGATTGGAGAGAAATCAACAAAGAAAGTTGAAATTAGAAGAGAACTAGATCTAGTTATTGAATTCCCTAAGGAATTCGATCTGATTAAGGTACAATCAAGCACATCTACTGAAGTACCAAAGGAAGTAGAATTAATTGATTTATCAATAAAATGTGATTAACCTAAGAAAATCGAGAAAATTGATAAGCCTAAGTAAGATGAACCACCCAAGGAAGTAAGACACAAGTTCAAAGGTAAATAATTTATATGTAATGAAGTTGGAAACATGAAAAGAGATTGCATAGGTAAGTATTTTAAACCTATTACTAATTTCTATTGTTATATCATGGTTATGGACACAAGGTAGTAGAATGTAATAAACCTAAGTTTGATGGTAATAATGAAAATAGTAGAATGTTTAGGAATACTAACCCTATAGGTAATGAAAGAGAAAATCATAGAACAAATCCAATGATGGAAATAAATCTAATGGAGAGAAAAACTAGTTTGTGTGTTACTAGTGTAACAATCTAGGACACATTGCAAGGAATTGTAGAGCACTTGAGAATTAGAATGGAACTAATCAAACAAGAAATGCACTTGTATGTTAGTTATGTAATAACTTCAGACATACATCAAGATATTGTATAATATATAGAAGGAACTTTAATAGGAATCTAAATAACAAAAAGAACAAAAAAAGAAATGATAGAAGGTGTGTTTCATAAAATTGTAACCAAGATTATGCAAACCTCAAATTATGAACATAGCAATGGAGTGAATGTTCGGTATGCTCTTAGGAACAGAACAGTGGATGAATCTCTTGGATGTATGAATGCAAATGGAAAATGTACCTAGACTAGATGATATGAGAAATCAAAATAACAGAATGATGATGCAATGATGGACTTTGAATGACTCCTATCCCAGCCAGTATCAGGCCATTCTTCTCGTGTGTGTATATCTCATCGTAGTGTCAAATGCTTGAGACAAGATGTCTATTTAAAGTGGATGGAGGAAGCATCTAGAATGTGCTTAGAAACCACTAAGAGATAAGGATAAGGATTTGACAACTAAGCATAGGAGATAAGGATAAGAATCGACAACTAAGCATCTTATCTCACATTCTAGATAGATAGATAAGACTGATGAGATGACATGTGTGTAGAAGATTCCTATGGTGTAGATAACATGTGCTTAAAAGATGTGATGACAACTCATATGAATGCACATACTCTTAGGCGTTTGGAATAAAGATTAAATTAAATAAAATTTAATTTAATCAAGGTCTAGAAGAATTATTAGGAACATGGAGGATTTAAATAAATAAAATTTATTTTAAAAAGAATTAAATGGAGAATCATGTGTTAATTAAAATTAACACATTAAGGCTAGGAAGTATTTAAATTAAATTTAAATACTTAGGAAAAAATGAACTTATTTAATTAAAATAATTTAATTAAATAAGTAGAAGAATGGGACTATTATTAATTAAATTAATAAAGTCATTCGGGACAATTTTTAGTGTATACATTTTGCCCCTCTTTGATGTGATGTTAGCACGACATCATATCAAAGAACATACAAGTTGCCCCAGAGAAGGAAGGAGAATTGAGGATGCCCCCTCACGGAAATTGTGCAAGAAATACAAATTTGAGCAATTTTTGTGAAAAGGTCTTGGAATGGAAAGAAGGGAAGGAAAGAAGAAAAAATAGGAAGATGGAAAATGATAATCTAAATGCAACTTAACTACATGAATGCAAGAGATTCAATTGTGTTCATATGGAGAGCAAACCTTATTTTAATATTGCAAGAGGAGTTATGCACCAAATGCTATAGAAGCATAGATGACAAGATTCCTTTGCGTGTATTAGACTCTTAACACAATAGATGCAGGTTTCAGAGTCATGAGGGAACAAATGACATATACACACTAGAGAGGTCTGGGCACACCCAAAGTCTTTTGAAGGAGCTTGGTGGAAAGTGTGCTAACCCATTGCCCCTAGTGAGCAATGAATTAACATAACTTGAAACTCACATAGATGTGCTAAAGAATCATGAAAATAGATCATATTGCAAAATAACACGTGTAATCAGGATAAGCCATTCAAATGATACCAATATATGGAAGATCGAGGCACACTTGGGAAGGCTATCACTGACACACAAAGATAAAATTAACAAAAAGACATTATGACCAAGTAGTCATTCAATTCACCATGCTTGCCATAAACTTGATAAATTTGTTAAATTTGTTAAGCCTGTGTAGGAAGGATTCATCCTGTAAGGCAAAAATTGATTGATTGATTGAATTGAAATGAGATATTTATGATTGGTTGCTGGCAATGATAGTAAAAGGAATGATGTTCTCAAATCATTGAGTCTAAATGTGAATTTGTGTAAGCTTGTTTGCAATCACTATTTGATGAGGTTGGTTTTATGGATGGAAGCTCAGTGTGGTAAGAATATGGATAAGATAAGATAATGGATGAAGAAGGAAATGACTAAAAGAATAGAATATGATGAGAGTAGAGGATAAATGAATTGATTGAATAGATTGGGAGACTTGGATTGAATTTGATATGAATGAATAGATAGAATGGATTGAATGATTGCGGAATAGACATGAATGAATGTGGAAGATTTAGATTGAATTTGATATGAATGAATGAATAGAAGTGAATGAATGTGGAATAGAATGGATTGAGACCAATGACAAGGGAGAGCCATGGTATTTGTAAATGAATAGGAAGGTTGGGTAGATATATGAATGGAGGAATAATATGGATGACCAACGGATATAGTGTTAGATAAAGGGGAACCAAGAACCATATTTCAAAGGAGTGACCAAAAATGCCCCATTCCAAGGATATGAAAAGAGAAGGAAATAATGGTGGGGAAGGATTGACGGATGGTGTGAAAGCTCGCATATGGAGGAAGAGAAGGCATGTGCTCTTCTTAAGCATGTATGAGCATTTTTGTTGTTGTGCCTCTAGTATTGATTATGAGCATGGGTATGAAAGTGGAATGAAGGAAGGCATGAAAAAGGGATAATGAAATGAAGGATATAAAAGAGGAATACTTATATGAAGGATATGGATGGAAAAGGGATAATGATATGAAGAATATGAATAGAAAAGGGATAATGATATGAAGAATATGAATGGAAAAGGGATAATGATATGAAGGATATGAAGGAAATGCGTGATAAGAAGTGGATGAAATGAAAGGTGATAACCAAGATCAAGGGTATATAGAAGAAGGATAGACATGCATAGGATTATGGATGGAAAAGATATGAATGAACATGAAAAAAAAGGATGGGAATATGTATGCATATGGATGGAAAATGGATGCATGAACATGAACGTGACAAGGACTATGGAATGCAAGATAGGGATAACATGTCAAGATCAAACATATGGAAGAATGTAGGAATATGTAGGATAGTGTATAGATAATGGACAGTAAGATGGGAGCATGAAAGGATATGTATAGATGGTTTGTATGGATACAGCACAAGAGAAAATGGAAAGTGTAAGTCAAGATCAAAGATGGGAATAACAATGGATGATAGATGGAATATAGAAGATAGGTAAGGAAAAACAATATGGATTGGAACTTGCCCCTAGTGTAGAGTGCAAGTGGAAAAAGGGAAGTTAACGGATAGGTAAGTAAAAGTGGAAGACAATGGATACATAGTAGGAAAATGAAGGGAGGACTCAAGCATCTAGGTATATGGATGTATCCCTTGATATTTATGCTTCTTTAATTTGTTTATTATGTTTTTTTTTTTTTTTTTTTTCAAGGAATTATTGGTATTCCCTCATAGATGTTGATGGGGTAAGAAAAAGAATGCTAAAGTGAATTGGGGAATAGAAGAAAATAACCTATGAAAAAGTTTGGATTAAGGGAGTTGAGTAGGTAGGAGGAAGACATGATTGATGGATACTAGGTTGGAAGACTTGTGAAGGAAGTGGAAAGATCTTCATTGGCACACACCTTGAAGGGTGGTGAAAAGGAGTAAATTGTGAAGGATGTGTAGGAGAAAGTTGGAATTTCGAGATATAGAGACCCAAAATGGATGAAGGAGATGATAGAGTTGGGATGGCAGATTTGGGTGTATAAGGACCCAAAATGGATTTGGAAAATGGAGGTTGAGAGAATTTATGAAGGAGGGAGGCTTTTGGATAAACAAAATTGGATGTCATTTGGAATCTTTCTTTGAGATTCATTGCTACATTAAGTAACTTTGGTACCCACATAACTTTTACACTTTTGATTTTTAGCCTTTATGGCTTTTTGATTGCATTTTGGATCCGATTTTTCTTTTCTTGGACATGTTGCTTAGATGGGACATGTTGATCCTTACACTTTTGTGGATTTTTGACTTTTTTTTCTTTTTCTTTTGCATCCAATTTTCTTCCATTTGCCATGGTATGGGTGCATGAAGGTAAAAAAGATGGAGAATGTATGGAAGGTGAACGTTGGAAAGAATTCAAGGACGTGCACCTTTGTTGATCTTTACTAGGACTATGAGGGGATAAATTAGAAAATGTGGATAAGGTAGAAGGATGTATATAAGGACCTAATATGGAAGAAGGGAAGAAGAGTTTGACAATGGAACATAAGGACCTAAAATAGATGGACTATAAGAACCTAGAATGGATGGACTATAAGGACCTAAAATGGACTTGGAAGATGAAGGAGGTGAAGTTTTAGGTGTGGAAGGAAGAGTTTTGGAATTGGAAAAAGTGGAAGGTGTACCAACATCTTGAGGAATTATTTTTTTAAGGGGATGCTTAGTATTCTCAATGCAAGATGCGAGTCTAGGTGTATGAGGTTCATGAGGAGATTGGATAGGTGTGATAGGATCATGTGAAGGAGTAGGGTTATGAGGGGAATCATGAGGAATAATAGGATCATGAGATGGAGAAGGATTGTGAAATGTGGATGAAGGGGTGCATTGATCTTGACTTGGAAGAAGATCATTGAATGGAACGAGTGGATTATGAGATGGAATAGGTTCATGAGATGGAATGGAGGGAGTGGAACTATGAGAAGGAGTATTTTGATCTTGACATGAAAGAATATCATATAGCTCAAGGAGTGGATCATGAAATGGACTAGAATCATATGAGGACGTGGAAGGAATGGAATCATGTGGTGAAAGAAGATCGTATAGCATGGTAAGTGGATCATCATATGTGGGCGTGGAGGAAATTGAATCATGAGATGGAATAATTGGATCTTGACATGGAGGAGTATTAGTAAATGGAGTGGAAGAAACTTCTTCATGAAGTGGAGGATCTATGGAGGCTAATGCTAGAGATGGAATGGAATCAGTAATGTTCATGGTAGGTGCAATGTCTTGATCTTGATTAGGAAGGGAATCATAAGATGGACTAAGAGGGATGGATGAATGTTGAGGGATAGTGAAATGATGGGATGGAGAAGTGCTCAGATCTAGAGGAGAAACATCATGCTTTGAAGGAAGGTCTTGAGACGGAACTAGAGGTGAGGCTTTAGGTGATTGGCTCACATTATGCTGAATATTTAATCTAGCCAAAAGTGATGTGAAATACCCCTGACAAGGTGGGGATGAAATTGTTGTAGGCTTAGGAGATGATGTTTTTGGAGTACTAGGGGATGATGTAGTTGGAGGACTAGAGGATAATGTCATTATAGGATTAGGATTTTGTGGAGGTGGAATTATGGATAAAGGATTTGGATTAGGTTTAGAGCAAGGGAGATTACATGAAGGATTAGAATTGGATGGGACATGAGAACTAATGCCTTTGAGATATGAGAGACAATTCTTCATTTCCTCCATTTTCTTGGTAAGGGTTTTTACGTCTGAGGCATTGTGTGGCCATGAATGGAATTGTATGGAGGGATATGTGAGCTAGAAAATGAAGGACACATAGCAAAGAAAATGACCTTTTCCTACGGACTTAGTTTGTTCAAGAGCGTGTTCTTTAGTTCCTCAATTTCTGTGGCAAGGTCATTTATGATGGAGGAATTATATTGGCTATGGATGGAATTATCTACCGATGAAGGATAAGGAGATAGATTTCCCTTGTCAAAGCTAGGAGAATGATGAACATGAGATAGATTAGAATTGAAGTTTTGAGAAGGAATTTGATATGGAGGAAGTACGAGACCATGTTGTCGTGCAATATTGGAAATCATTGAAATAAGCCGATTTAGATCCATGGATGCAAGATGAAAAGTGATGAATAGATTTGAAGAGGGAATATGAACTTGGAATTAGGAGCTTTGTGCTGATTGGACTTTGATTTGATTTGATTTGAATTTGATTGAATTTGAATTGATTTGATATTGATTTAGTTTGGATTTGGATTGGATGAGGGTTCGATTTGATTTGATAAGAATCCTATGATAGTGCAAACAAAGTGAATGTTTGATTTGAATGGAAATCCAATGATAAGACAATGCTCCTATGTCCGAAGTAGAATATGTGATGTCAAATTGAAATAGAAGAAGATGTGAATGAATTTTTTGAAAGATTGATTATGACTTGATTGACTGAATTTGACAAGGGATTGGATTACAAGAATGCTGATTTGAAAGATCGAATTAAGAATGCATGATGAGCTTGACTAGGGAAACTGAAAATGATGAATCATGTCTAGGATGAAGATTAGGAATGTGATTGAATGAAAAGGAAATGATTTGGATAAATAAAGAGGATGAAGATGTCAAGCAACATTTTGAATGATGAAGAAGATATGTAAGAGGGAATGATGTCTTGGATGGAAGGAATTATGTGACGTGAAATGATTTGGAATGATGATTAAGAAGAGGCATTTTTGTGTTTTTGAAATGTTTTTTTGATTTTTTTTTGGATTTTTAGGTTTAAGATGGAAAAGAAAATAATGAAATATGTACAATACCAATGTGCTTCAAACACGTCAAACACACCAACAATCTTATAAGGTTTGACTAGGGTGTACAAGGCTCAACTAGGGGGCGTCCTCGATATACACTAGGTACGTGAGGCCCAATTCTGTAGATGAAAGGAAATACTGCCACACAGTCGGGGGGAGATGGTAATCCAAATCTCCTCCTTCACTTCCCAAAGGTATAAAGTTCTTTGGGGCTTAGCCAAGAGTGACAATATTTACACTTCCAAGAGAGGTGTCTTTCGATTCACCTCCCGATTTTTATACTCCACCAGAACGCTGGAGTTGAGGTCATCCCAAGGGGTGATGAAATCCCCAAGCAGGCCTCCTAAAAAAAAAAAAAAAAAAAGTCCACTTATTTCTTGTGCTCCCAAGGTCGCCCAAAGGCGTGAGGGGAGAGAATACGTAAGTGGACTTAGGTTTAAAAGACACTTATTCATTGCCAAAGAAATTTTAAATTTTTCAATCTAATTGAAGACACACGTGATTAAAATGTTCAATGTTCGTTCAATGTTGTAAAAATTAGGCACACGAAAAGCCAATTTTTTTTTAGGTTTTTGAATATTTTGGCTAAAAGGAAAATAAAAAAATTTAAATGCCTTTATGCACAAAAAAAAAAAATAAATAAATAAAAAATTTTGATTCTAAAAGGCCTATTTGAAGGAAATAAAAAGCAAAAAAAAAATTTTTTTTTTTTATTTTTTGATTTTTTTTGATTTTTTTATTTTTAGTTATATATAAGATTCATGTTTTTATAAAATATTTCCATTTTCACATCAAACAAGTACATTAGTGGATTATCATCGCTACCAAACTTGAAAAGCTAGTCAGAATTTTCTCGCTGCTATCAAATTACACAACTCAGCCACATTAAATATTTGAAAGCAACACCTGACATTATGCCAATGTGAAGCAGCGTCATCTTCGGCATGACAATATCCATACAAACTTTGAAACATCCATCACTTCTGGGGACACTGCATTGATACGAGCTTTCAACATTAAATAAAATACGAGAGAGATTATAGTGGAAAGAGAGAGCAGGGGAAGTTAGGAGCGACTGGCTGCATAGGCTTGGTACAAACAACAAAAGATGTAGGCAGCGGAGAGTAGATACAGATTAAAGTAGTGCCGAGTATAGGTGAGGAGTCAGATCAGCGGCAGACTGAATCGCTTCAATCACAGGATCGTACGCAGCTTCTACTAGATAAGTAAGGGTGGTTCCAGAGTCAATGATCATGCCTCCACTACTGTCCAATCCGAGATCAAATTTTTTGGCCAAAATATCGACGGCCCTCTCATTAAGGGTGATTCTAGTGAATGGAATATATCAGAAAGTGGGAGCAGCACTGTTGTTAATCAACTAGACTGTCTTGGCCTCGCGGAAGGAAGCGGTGTCACCGAAGATGAGAGGGCTTGTTTGTGAGGGAGCAGAGCAGCACGATCTGCAGTGAGGGCACGGAGGTGAGGCCGGCAGTAGAGAGTGTAGGATGTGGTCGAAGGCGCTAGCAGAGGTGACGACGTGCAGCAAAAAAGGGTTCTCTTTTTATCACGCAGAGGTGGCTGTTGGAGTAGCAGTAGGAAGTAGGATGAGTCACAGGAGAGGCGGTGGTGGGAAAAAGGGGAAGCCGCTGGCGGCGGCGACGGCGCCGGAAGGAGGGGAGCCGCTGGAGAGGCGACGACGGTGCCGATAGTAGGGGGAGCCGCCAGGGGAGGCGGCTCGGGTTGGAAAAAAAAAGAGGGAGCGGCGGTTCTAACCTAATTTTTTTTTTTTTTAATAACCTAAATAGCATAAAGCAAATGGAAGAAACCCAAGCCCCTATACATTTTTTTTTAAAACTCAAAACAAGAACAAAATATAGGGTACTTACCTCATGCGCTTCCAAAGATGATGACTGACCTCGTGGCTTGATGAGACGCTCTGTACGCAAGTTAATCTCCAACCACAAGCCTCCAACCTTAGCTTGAATAAATTTGAACTCACAAAGTGGGTTCCACCGGGCGTGCCAAAATGTGTTGCATAAAATTGTAACCAAGATTATGCAAACCTCAAATTATGAACATAGCAATGGAGTGAATGTTCGGTATGCTCTTAGGAACACAACAGTGGATGAATCTCTTGTATGTATGAATGCAAATGGAAAATGTACCTAGACTAGATGATATGAGAAATCAAAATAACAAAATGATGATGCAATGATGGACTTTGAATGACTCCTATCCCAGCCAGTATCAGGCCATTCTTCTCGTGTGTGTGTGTATCTCATTGTAGTGTCAAATGCTTGAGACAAGATGTCTATTTAAAGTGGATGGAGGAAGCATCTAGAATGTGCTTAGAAACCACTAAGAGATAAGGATAAGGATTTGACAACTAAGCATAGGAGATAAGGATAAGAATCGACAACTAAGCATCTTATCTCACATTCTAGATAGATAGATAAGACTGATGAGATGACATGTGTGTAGAAGATTCCTATGGTGTAGACAACATGTGCTTAAAAGATGTGATGACAACTCATATGAATGCACGTACTCTTAGGCGGTTGGAATAAAGATTAAATTAAATAAAATTTAATTTAATCAAGATCTAGAAGAATTAATAGGAACATGGAGGATTTAAATAAATAAAATTTATTTAAAAAAGAATTAAATGGAGAATCATGTGTTAATTAAAATTAACACATTAAGGCTAGGAAGTATTTAAATTAAATTTAAATACTTAGGAAAAAATGAACTTATTTAATTAAAATAATTTAATTAAATAAGTAGAAGAATGGGACTATTATTAATTAAATTAATAAAGTCATTCGGGACAATTTTTAGTGTATACAGAAGGAATGATAATGGAAGTGAAAATAGTCAGAAGGAAGCAATTAAGCAACATGTTGATGAATTCAAAGAAACCTTTTTGATAGCTAAAGATCTAGAAAGCTCTTAAATAGTTTTGGAGGAGCAGTATTTTGATGCACCTGATAAGACATCGAACTCACAGATTGTTTGTGACTCATCCTACTTGAATTAAGAAATATTAATAGAGGAACTGCATTAGTTGGCCAGAACTGATGTTAGAAAGAAAGTTGGAAGTTTTGCAATTAATAGGAGGTTAAGGACATAGAGAGAAGACTATGGTCAACTACAGAAGTCTGGATATAATCACAATAAGTAGGAATTGAGAAATCAATCTTACTAGTAAATAGATATATTTGAATCTATGGTAGATATGCATTTAATGTGTTGTGTGATTTGAAATGATTTAAGAATCGTAAGAAATATTGTGTGTACCATTTGTCCATGTGAAGTGTCTTGAGAAAATTGAAGATAAATTTAACATTGAAATAAAGTATGAAGTGAAGGCTATGAAGAAAAATGTTGTAGAAGCCCTAAATCATGATTTTAAGGTATTTTACAGAGTTTGAATCTAGTTATTTAGTATTTATAGTTGAAATTCAATGGCTAGTTAGAATGTGTATGATGTGAGTGATAGACCATAGCATATTTTCAAGAAGCACCCATTTGTGTCACTATTAGATGAATGATTGGGTGCATGTTTGCAAGTTCCAGAGAATGTGCTACATGTTGAGGATGTGAGATGCTATATTCACTACAAGATATAAAGTATTGGTGATGATGATATTCATCAAGATTTGAGAAAAATGTGTAACAATGACCTAACCTTGAGTTCTGAGTATGCTCACCTAGATGTCTTAAATCTAGTGAATTATATGTTCTATATAGAATTCACTAATCATGATTGGACTCTAATAATTTTGGTTATGGTACATGATGATTTGTTGTGGCTAGGTGATGTGTAGATTTTTATTGACAATGACCTAATTCATAAGGTTCCAGGATTGACGAATGAAGGCTACAATCCTATTAATGAGAAGAATGTTAGGAAGATGGTTGAGATGAATCTAAATACAAGGTTTGATAGAAGAAACATGAAGGTATACTCCGTTCAAGACAAAGGAGTAAAGCTACTAGGCAAGATATTAGGGTACAAGTTCAACTATGGATCAAGGGTTAACTTAATACTAGCTAGATTTTTACATGAAACTTATGTAATGATAGTACAAGGAAGAAAAGTTAATCTATGTGATATTATCAAATTGCAATTGTTGGATAACATTGCAAAGTTGAAGAAAATAAAGAGCCCAATTTTCAGACTTGAGTCCCTTCTTACTCATCTATTCTTTTATGCTAAAAATAAGTTTCTTGGTATGAAAAATTGGGATAGCAATGAGTGCATAATAAAAGTGGTGACTCAATGCTACAGGTCAAATTTAGAAAATGTCAAAGATAATGATGTTGACAAGATGATAAAGAACTTTTATACTGAAATAAAATAGAGGTATATGATACCTCCTTCCATGGTGGAGAAATATAAGGATGAGATATGTTTCATGGTGAAAACTGATAAGACCTATATGGAAGTTGTGGTACCAAGTGTAAAATTCATATAACCTATGGGATATGAGATGAGCATAGATCTCATAGAAGGATTTGTGTAGATCATACTCTAGCCAAAAAATGACATAGAGTGCCCTAGATGGGGAAAATATGAGGAGAAGATGAGAGTAGTTTAGTCAAAACTACATAAAAAGGAGTGCAAGAGGAAATTAGAGAAAGTAATTGATTCTATCCTTAAGGGATTAGGAATGACAAAATAAGAGTTCAAAGAGGCAAAAGGTATTGTGATAGAAATGAGAGCAAGAAGACAATCTAAAGTGATTGTAATAGCTCCTATTTATATAGTAGGACATTTAGAAGGTGTGACAGTGGTACAACCATGTGTTTACACCTTATGTTGTAGTTGTGGAAGTGTAACCTATAAAGACAAGAAGTGAGCAACCAAGGAAGTAACCAAAGGTGGAAACACCTACATTGTAGAGGAAATCTAAGAGATGGTCAAGGTGAAGCAAGAACCTACTCCTTCACCAAAGAAAAGGGTCAAGAAGATCACCAGTGGACCAAGAAAGATGAGGAAAATGATGCAAGTGAGTAATTCAGAGAGTTCTGAGGATGAAGCTAGAGGTAGGCCATTAGTGCGAGATGTGTAAGATGGTAGAACTACAATTAGAAAAAGAGCATGGAAACCAAAAGTAGAGAGCCTTAACATGTAGATAATAAATGATGATAATTTGTTAAATTGAATAAGTATTATAACTTGTATAGTAATATGGATAGAAGATAGTTAGAAAATGCCATAGTGAGAAATATGATTTTGGAATAAGAAATTTGAGAATATACAATAATATACCAAAAGATCTATATAATAGGCTTATAAATAGAAAGAAGAGAGTATTGGAAGAATATTTAAATATGAGGATCTCTATGATAAATAAAATTTTGAGGTTGACTCTAAGGAGGACTCAAAAATAATTATGAAGGGTATTGAACACGTGCCGAGGAACAAAAGAAAAGCAATTCTTTTCATGGAAGGAAATTATGAGGAGGTAAGGATAGAAAAAAAGAATGCAATTGTGAAATTCATGACCTAAATGTCAGAGGTGAGTGTGTAGTCAAAACTTGACAACCTAGTGTATGTGAAAGTTAGTACACTTTCCAAAAATGAGGAAGAAATAGATGAGACACAAAAAGCACTCTCAACACTACATATTGTTAGGGGTACCAAATCCATGCAAGTGGATAGTATACACATAATTGTGGACACAAAAGAAAACCCATTTGGGGCTTATGGCCAAACTATTGTTAGCAACATTATAGCTTACTCTAGCTCAGATGATGATGGAGAAGAGGAGAAAAAAGAGAAAGAAGAAGAGGAGCAGAAGAAAAAGGAAGAGGAAAAGAAGAAAAAGAAAGAAGATGAGAAGTGAAAGGAAGCAAAAAAGAAGAAGAAAGAAGAAGAGAAGAAAAAGAAAGATTTTGAACTTAAGCATAAGTGGAGGATTTTGAAGCTAAAATTGACATTCTTGCCCAATCTAAAATATGTAGAGTCAAGAAATTAGGAAGGTAGTATTCTAGCATGAGGCTGACATACCTTATGCAGCTCTAGTAATTATATATATTGTAGTACTAGAAGTGAATGCCTCAACAATAGTATCAAATGATGAATATTAGGAAGGATTAATGATCTCACTAATTTGATTAGGATCTAGGATGATTACAAAGGAATTCTTAGCATAATTACATAAAGTTAATTCAAATCAAGATTTAGTGAATTAACATAAATTAAATACTTAAATGAACAAAGCATTATAAGGTAATTATTGGAAGAAAGAGAGAAGAAAGATAGAAGACAAAAAAAAATTGATAATAGAGTTCATTCATGGGTTGGACTACATCTTTGGGTCTTGCTCCAATAGAGAGACCTGTCCAATTAGTTCCAAAATAAATTACAAGTGTTTTGAAATAATTCCCTTCAAGCACAATTGTAGCATTAATCTCCAATGTGCATGAATAATAACCAAGTCTCCAAAATCATAATCTCCTTCTCATCACCTAGAAAAATTTTCAAAAAGCTCCTACCTCCATTTTATATGTGAAATTAGCCATAATTAGGCTTTAACCATAAAAAAAAAACAATCTTCCTTGAGAAAATAGTCCTCAAAAATATCCCCTTTGCCATTTTACAAATATGGCCTTATTTCATTTTTAGGACTATCTTAACAAATAAACCTTGTTTAACTATGGTTGGTGGCTAAATCAACTTGAAATTTAACTAACCCCATCCACTTCTTTGAATTTTCCAATGGTGTGTTGGTCGGTCTTAATTTTAAGAGATGTTCATTTAGAAGTTAAACTCCCACTAACCTCCATTTGTGTGATTTGTTTACTAAATTTAAATATATTTCCCTCTTCAAATTAGTAAATGTAGTAGTTAAGGAGGAAGGTTAAGATATTAAGGTTGAGAGTTCAAATCTACTTAATAAATTTTTGCCACCCTATTCCCAATGTGCCATGTCACCATGTTGACTATAATGGTGATATCAATATGATGTCATCATAATCCATATTTTTACCTAAACTTTAAAGCATCATAACTTCTACATATAGTCTCTATTTTGGATGAAATGAACACCATTGAAAAGATCTTGACAAGTTCTTCAATTTGAAATCTATTGTTGACTACTTTTGAGATGATTAATTTTTCACCTTTTTACAACCTCTATTCCTAGTTTGAGTGAACTTTGACTAGCCATAACTTTGTCATCTAGACTCCAATTTTTCCTATTCAAGTTGCATTGGAGTTAGAAATGTGAACACTTTTTAATGATGTTGATTCTTGGAGCATTAGGGACATTTCAATTTTAACTAATTTTTATCCCCTGGATCACTCATTGAGCAAGTTGTTTGAGAAGAACATATCAGTAAAGTCTCTAGAGAAGACATTAATTGAAGCCTTGAATAAAATGCAAAATATAGTTACCATAATTGTAGAAAATTGAGACTTGGAGTCAAAGGCCTATTAAGATTAACTTCAAATAGAAATAATAGTTACATGCAAATATAACCAATACCAAAAACTAGTAGATCACATAAAAGAAAACACAAGACACCAAGATTTAATGTGGTTTGCCCAATCCATGGGCTACATCCACTAAAAAAAAGTCCAATATTATTATTATTATCTAGTGATTACAACTTTATTACAATCCATAATCCCTTACAACTCAATATCACTACAAGAACCAATTTTTGCATCACACATTATGAAAAAATCCCTAACCCTAAGCTTTTTTATAAAATCTTATTTCCACTTACTAAACTAGGTCTAGAATAATAGAAAAATAGTAGCCAATGCCTTTTACAATATAAGGGAATTTTTGGCTTTGAGGGCACTACCCTTGAAAACCCTTGTGGGGGCATTGCCCCTCGACCCCAGCCTATACAACAACAAGGAGTGCACCTGGGGCGCTGCCTCTTGACCCTGTCTTGGGGGTGTTACCCTCAAACCCCCATAGAAATAATATTTGGAGAAAACCATGCTGAATAAACCTCTAATTCTAATTAGGCTCCTTATCAAAACAAGGCCAAGGAGTTGGTGAAGATGTTTGATGAAGATATCATAGCTCTAGAAGAAGTAGCTTTAGTGAAAGCACACATGAAGCATGATGCATCACTATTTGATGCAGTATGAACTAATGTGAGAAATGATTTGAATGTACTTGATGAAAGAATCAAAGAATTAATAAAGCACAATGATCAAGGGAAGATATTTTATGGATAGTGCACACTATCATACAAGTACCTGACTGATTTTGAGAGTCAAATAAACGGAAAGTTGATTTACAACTTCTAGAGACCACCATTAAGGACTATAAAGTAGAAGTTGAGAAGATGCATGATGTGATCAGCAGCTTGGAATCTAATAAGGATAAGGAAGAATAAATATTCTCTAGTCTTAGAGAAATTTTGTTGGCAAAGGAAATTTTGTGTAGTTCTTCTTTTTTATACTATGTATGACATCATTTTGGACTTAGTCAATTTTTAAAAAAGTTTCTATCAATGCCAAATGAAGATATTGTTGGAAATATGGTCAGATATATGTATTTATGGTTGCCATTTATGGTAATATGTATTCAAAATTTCATATATACATTTAGAGATAGAAAATTTTCTAAGTGTTAGACAGTTTACAACAACACAAAGAACATATGTGAAGTGTATGGACAAATTACTAAGAGTTAGCTTATGTATAGTTAAGGAAAGCTCTATGACATTGTCATGATGACATGTACTAGTGTATAGGTGTGTATAGATAGTACAATGTGAGATATGGTTAAAGTACCAATATGGGTATTTAACAGAATAGAACAAAGCATAGCAAAGTATTAGATTGTATGGCTTGAGGAATTATTTTTCTTATGAAATAATTACTAAGTCATGATGAGACAACTATGTCAATATTATTCCATAATTTATTTTATATTATGTCAATCATGTGAAGACATAAAGGCCAACTAAGAAAAGAACTATGAAGATGAAAGGTATAAGTAAAGATCTTATCTTGCAAAGATAAGTGTGAAAGATATGTGTCGTATGTGATGAACTATGCAACATATCTATGATTTATGAAAGATTTTTGATTGAAGATATGTGAATTGCATCTAATTTTTGATCAGAGAAAGTATGAAATACAACAAATAGAAAGTATTGTATGTATATCTATTCTTTTGAAGAAGTGAATTATATAATTGCATGTTAGGGTAGTGGCTCTTCTTGCATACATTGTATTTGTTCTACCAAATCCTAATAGGTTTGAGGCTTCTAATAAGGCCTATTCCTCTAAAAAGGACTCCAACTATTATATGTACTTCATAGACTTCTAATAGGATCAATATCCTTAACAAGATCCTATTGTTTAATGAATCATCTAGTGGGTATCATTCCCACTAGGGTTTTCCCTTGGCCAAGGTTTGGCTAGTTAGCAAATAATGGTTTTATGAGTTATGTATGTGCATGGTTATAGTTATTTTTCATCATTGTTTGTTTACTTTCATTTCCAAGCTATAAAGTAATTAACAATATCTAGTTGTGGGAAAAAGTTCATAGAATATTGATTTACCGCTCCCCCCTTCTAAAATTCTTTTCTTAGTAAATATTTTAATAGATAAGTTTTTGCAATCAATCTTGTAGTGTTAGAAAGCATGTAGTGTCTCTACTTTTGGGAAGTGAAAATAAGGTACCAAGAATGATTTCTCAATGATACTATAATTCATTTCGTATGAGACTAACGTACACATGATGTAGTGGATAGCCCATTCCTTACTATTGTCATCTTCTTGAGCTAGTAAGATGCCCAAGGATGAGTGAGTTGTAAAGATGTACAAAAATGAGTGGCTTCCCATGAATGGGATGCATTTGTATAGGTAAGTTAGCAATATATTGCTTGATCTATGTTAAGCTCTAATCACATTCTATATTCCAATTGTATTTCACTCCCTTATGCAAAGTCTTAGTAAAGGGTTGTGATTTATCTTCTAGTTGTGAGATGAATCAGTGAATAGACTAAAGTGTTCCTTGTAGTCATCTTATTTGACTAATTTTTTGAGGTGGAGGCATTTCCATTATAGCTTATAATCTTCTAGGATCCATCTCTACACCTTTTGTAAAAATAATGTACTTGAGCAATTTTCTTGATGTGACACCAAAAGCACACTTCTTGGGATTCAGTCTAAGACTAAAGTCTTCATTGCAATCTAACATAGGTCCTAAGTTTATTAGGTGATTTATTCTCTATATTCTCTTATCCATAGTACCATCAACATAATCATCCATTTTTTGTACATCATATCATGGAATATTATTGTGATGACTTGTTGGTATGTTGCTCCAACATTCTTTAAGCCAAATGGCATTGCATTCTAGCATAATGTCCCCCATGTGTAGGTGAATGAAGTCTTTACTTGATCTTTTAGTGCAATATTTATTTGGTTATAGCTAGATAAATCATCCATTGGTGAGTACATTTCATACCCAACCATCATGTCCACTATCATGCTAATGTTAGGTAGAAAAAAGTCATCCTTCGAGCATGCCTTAATGAGATCCCAAAAATTAGTACAAACTCTAATATATTTTTCTTGTTTTGAGACTGAAACTATGTTTGACATCCACTTAGCATAGTTAATGGCTCAAATAAATCTAACTTTTAGTAATTTTCCCAATTTAGCTTTGATCAAAAGTGCGACATGCATGTGTATATTTGGAGCTTTTTAAAAAAAGGTTTTACCCTTCATGTAATGGATAAGTGATGCATAATGAGTTTAGGATCTAAACTTGGCATATGTGAGTATGCCCATGCAAAGTTGATTTTCTTTTATTGGAAGAAAGCACTAAACTCTTCTTTTTCCTTAAGAAATAATTGCTAGAAAGTAAAGTCCACCAAAAAAACTGAGAGGGAGCACAAGGTAAATTAGTTATCCAACTAATATAACATTTATCAACCTTATTAATCCTAAATATGTGACCAATATAATCAACATCTATAATGAGATACTCATACAAAATAACAATAGATATGTTAACTAGGGAAAGCCTTGATCAAAGGGAAAGCTCCTTATTACTAATATAAAATTTCCTTATTAGAGGATGGACTCTATTAGGATCCAACAAAATACATTTAGTACATATCAATACTAGTTAGGAGATGTTCAATCCTTATTAGGAGATTCTAACATGGTTAGGAGTTCTGCCAACCCTGTTAGGAGTTGTAGAAGAAGGTATATGGACCCACTATCCAAAGAACTTTAGGGGAAAAACCACTAAACTCACTATCCAATTGTTCTTTATTTAATTATTTGTAGAATAATAGAAATTTACAGCTCCTTCTCTATCCTCTAACTAGACTTATTCTCTTCTAGTATTGATACCAAGTCACCAACTTCATATTAAATAATCCCTTAGATCGCTTACTCATATTTTTTGGAAATAATTCATTAGTTGTATATTGTCATTAATGTTCAACATAAATGTTAGTATCAACCCAAAAATGAAGATTTTGTAGTATTAACCTTGTCTATCTTAGTATTAACCAAGAAGTTAGGTAAATAAGAAAGATTCGTATTAAATGAGTAGTTGGTTAATGAAGGATTCTTGCTTCTAGTACTGACTAAATGGTTGAGCATCAAAGGAATCACAATGTCAACTGGGCATTCAATCCTAGTATTAACTAATTGGTTATGCATCAAAGGATTCATAGTTTCGACCGAGCATTCAATACTAGTATTGACCAAGTGTCAACAAAATGCATTTGTCAAATATTTGATTGATTAAGGCTAACTATTTGGATGTTTATTATTATTTTTTAAGGTTATTCAAGATGACTTGTCCTAGCTTATAATATATGATAAAGTTCAAGTTGTGAGGATAAAATAATTAAGTTGAATATGAAATAAGATGGATATGTAAGTGAAGGCAAAGGTAAAGAAAGAAAGTGTGGAAGATAAGTTGCAAAGAATATCTAATAAGGAAGGATCTAGAGGTTAAGCTAGAATAGAGATCTAAATCTTAAAAGAAAATTTCTTCATAAATTAGGTCAAAACTGTTGTTTCTTTCTAAACATTGTAGTGATAAAGAGATCTCTTAACAGAGTTGACTTAATAATCATCGTGCATATCCTCTGACAAGGTGACATTTCATAATTGATGTGTTTTGAAGACATCCTACCAGACCACTCCTAACATGGTGATCTAAATCCTCTAACAAGTTCATATTTAACAGTATGTTTTGTAACCTTTAACAATGTTGACTCCTAAGAGGGATCACTTCATAAGAGTGAAAGTTATTATGACTAGTTGCCAAGTGGTTTTTCCCAAATTGGGTTTCCATGTAAAATTTTGGTGTCATCTGTGTTCATGTTATTTTCTTATACTTTATGTTTCTTCAACTAAGTTACTAAAGGATAAAATAGTTTAATAAATATTAATACTTCTTTTTTATTTGAGTGACAATCATATTTGAAGTGTTAACTAAGTTGTTCAATGTTGCATGATTAATGGAAGTTTGTATTGACATCTAAGGGAGAATGATTTTCTTTTATGGTAACTAATTAACCCCTCCCTTCTTAGTTACACTCTTACATTTTGAACAATTGGTATCAAAGTTGTTGGTTCTTGTAGGTAAAGGTTTTGCAAATCTAAGATAAAGATCAAGATGTCTTATAGAAGGGAGATCCCTAAGCTTAACATAGAGAACTTTTCAACATGGAAAGAATTAATGAAGCTACATCTATCAAACATCAGTGATATTGGTCTATTCTACTTGGGAAATAGATATGTGTCACCACCTAAACCTTTGACTATGGAGTAGATGAAAGAGGAAAACGATTACAATATAATGATGATTGATATAGCTTCTTCTCTAAAATATTCTAAATTTGATGAGGTCAAATATTTTCCTACCACATATTATATGTGGGAAAAGATGTAGAAATTCTATGGAGGTGACAAAAATGTTCAAAGACCCAAGGTAGAAAGTTTAAGAGGTAAGTCTGATCGATTAAAAATGCAAGACGATGAGAACATTTCCAAATACAATGAAAGGATCAAAGAAAGTGTAAGTGTAAGTGTAATCAAAGCTACAAGAGGTAAAATTGATGATGAGATAGTAATTAGAAAGGTACTAAGAACTCTTCTTCCTATTTATAAAATTAGAGTTTCAACTATTGAAGAGATGAGATGTAATCCAGCAAATGATTTGATCTTAGATTCTCTTATGGAAAGATTAACTACTTTTGAGTTTGATAAATTTGATAACCATGCTCCTACATCTAGTAATCTTGAATCAACATTGAAAGGAAAATTCAGAGTTAAAAATTCCTTTGATTCATTTCTCATATGAAGGTGATCACATTTCTACAAGGTGTCTAAACAAAGAAGATAAAGATGAGAAAAAGTTCAACAAGTTCAAAGGAAAGAAAGACTTCAAAGGCTACAAGGACTTCAAAGGAAAAGGTAATAAATCTTGTTACATTGCTAAATATTTTGATAGTGATAATTATGGAGGAGTAGTCTATACTGATGTTAAAGATGAATCATATCATGAGGAAAATGAAAAGATGGCACTTATCTTTCATGATAGAAAAAATGATACATGGATCATAGATAGTGGTTGTTTTCATCACATGACTAGTGACAAAGCTAAATTTGAACATTTAGAACATTATGATGGTGGAAGTGTTAGATTTAGAAAGAATGAACCCTATAATGTTAAAGAAAAAGGAATCATTGCATTAATAGAATGAATTAAATGTGAAAATTCTTACCAAGTTGAAGGTTTAAGACATAATCTACTCAATGTAGCTCAGTTGAACAAAATAGGATACAAGGTTGAATTCATGAATCTCAAAGCTAAACTATTGAATTGAAAAGGAAAACTAGGTGGAACTAGCAATAAAAAAAAAAAGGAAATTTGTTTTATCTAGATCTCACTAAAAGTACATGCTTACTAGCTTAGACAGAAGAAAGTTGGCTATGGCATAAAATATTGTATCATGTTAACTTTGATAACTTGGTGACAATAAGCAAGAAACAAAGAGTAAGAGCCATACCTTATCAAAAGAAAGTTGAAGTGGGAATGTGAAAACAATATCAAATTGGTAAGATGAGTAAAAGAAGCTTCATAAGTAAGTCCTACAATACTAAGAATTTATGGAACTAGTTCACATAGATCTTTGTGGGCCAATAGGTGTGGAAAGCTATTGTGAAGAAATATATTTTGTTCTATTTCTTGATGATTATTCTAGGATGATGACTAAAATGTTTTTAAAAGATAAGTGTGATGGTTTTCAAAAGTTCAAATGGTATATGGATAGAATTGAAAAAGAAACATGGAAGAATTTGAAATGCTTGAGATCAAATAGAGGAGGATAACTCATCTCAAATGAATTCAATGAATTATGCAATGAAAGAGGAATCAAAGATAACTATTAGCACCTAGAAATCCAAAGAAAAATGGAATAGAAGAAAGGAGAAAAGATCCACCATGGAATGTGAAAGGACACTAATGATAGAGAAGAATGTTGCACCAGAATAATGGAGAGAGGCAATCAACACAATAGTTCATATGTCATACTATGCTCAACTAAAGAAAGGTACAAAAAAAACACCTTATGAATTATGGTATGGTTACAAGTCCAATGTTTATTATCTCAAAGTATTTGGAAGCAAATTTTATATCTTAAAAGATGCAAGGAAAGAAAATCTTGATGCCAAAAGTGATGAATGCATATTACTAGGGTGATCTAATAGAAGCAAGCCATAGAAATGCTCAAATCTTACCACTCACAAAGTGATAGAAAGTGCCCATTTAAATATTGATGAGTTTGGAGAAAGAAGTGAAGAATAGAGTAGAGATCCTAAAGATTATAGAAAAGTTTTCTATTATGAGGAGGATCCTAAGACCTCACCTTAGAAAGTTGAAGCCAATCAATAATCAAATAAAAAATTACTAGCAGTTCAACTCAAGTCATAGAAAAAGCCAACCAAGTCACAAATAGATCAACCCAAGCTTTAGCCTTAGGTAGTGAAACTCAAGTCATAGGTAGTGCAACCCAAGTCATAGTTAGAAGAACCGAAGTCACAACCAGATCAACTAGAGGACCTAAGAAAAAGTATGAAGATCCTCGAGAATCAAGTGAACCAAGTTTAGAATCAAGAAAGAAAGATCCAAGAACTTCTAAATATGCCAAAAGACATTATGCACTTGATAAAATAATTGGAGGAGAGATAGAAGGCATACAATCAAGGAACAAATTGAAAGGTACATGTTTTATTAGTGAATTTGAGCCTGGATCTATAAAGATGCTTTCAAAAATGAAATTTGAATAAAAGAAATGAATGAAGAAATTGAGAAAATAGAAAAGAATAAAACTTGGTCTCTTGTTCCTGGACCTAAGGATAAGAATGTGATTGGTAAAAATTGGGTATTCTTAAATAAGTTGAATGACAAAGGAGAAGTGACAAGGAACAAGGAAAGAATTGTATATAAAGGTTATGATAAAAAGGAAGGTATTAATTATGGGGAACAAATTCCCTAGTTGTAAGAATTGAAGGATCCACAATACTTCTAGCATACACAACACAAAAGGGATTCAAAGTATATTAGATGGATGTTAAATCAGCTTTCTTGATTGGAGTCCTAGAAGAAGAAGTGTGCATTTAATAGCTTGAAGGTTTTGTTCATCCATTAATCAAAAGAAACATGGTATTTAAACTTCATAAAGCCTTATATGGATTAAAGGAAGATCCTAGAGAATGATATGAAATATTACATGGAGATCTAGTAAATATTGATTTTGAAAAGACAAATGATAATAGCAATTTGTAAATCAAAGAAGTACCATAGGACAAGATATTTCTTACAACAATATTTGTAGAAGATATAATATTTAGAGGACATGAGATGATATGAAAGTCATTTACTGAAGAAATGAGAAGAGAATTCAAAATATCTATGTTTGGGGAGATTAAATTCTTTGAGGGTCTAGAAGTTCATCAAATGAAGGATGGGATATTCATCACTCAATCAAAGTACATCAAGGAGATACTGAAGGTATTTTGAATGAAAGATTCTAAACAACTTGGAACACCTATGTCTATTGGAGATAAGTTCTCAAAGAATGATGATTCTGTTGGTGTTTTAAAATGCACTAAAACTACTAAGCGACAAAATGCTTAATACCAAAATGATAGTACATAAACGATCTAAAGACTAGCCAATTCTTATTAGCAATTGCGTATGCAAAGTATTTGGACCCAACTTCAACAAGACCACAGATGGTTTTCTACTCTTTTGGCTTTGCAAAACTAGGGTGGGTGTACCCAAGGATGATTCAAAACTGGAACAATTGTACGAGGATTATTCTTAGTTTCATCCATATTCTCATTTTAAAATCCTCAGACATATACATAATTCTTTACTAACTTGATAAACACATCCCATAAAATAGATATGGCCAAGAATTCTTCTATAGATCTGTAGATGTTCTTAACAATAGTGGCTAACTGAAGCTAAAACATTCCATGCAGAAAAGTGCTAGCCAACTTTGAAGATCTATAGGAAATAAAAGTAAAATTTGATTTGATGCTGCATTTTGATAATCATTTATGATCTATTTCTCCTTCAGCTGAATCAATTTGATCAGTGCCTAATCCATTGGGATTTAGAGTCTATAGCAAGTTCTCAAATCTAATTTGTTGCCTTACAACAAATTCTATCAGATATTCTTATCAGAATTCATCATTCAAAATCCTTCCCACTACTAAAGAAGACTTATCAAATTCACCAAAGATTTTATTTAATCCATTGAATTAATAGTAGTGATAAGAAGATATACAACCTAACAAGATTACATTCAATTGCACAAGGTTTTACTTATACAATATCAAGACAACCAAGTAATTGGAAGGAGACAAGATTCAGAAAGAATAATATGGGGACAGTTCACAATTTGTATTCATCTTCTTTGAAAATAGTATATCATTTACAATAGACTCAGAATGACCTTCAGAAAGAAACATAGCTCATTCAATATTCATGTATTCTTAGAGAATTGACAAAGAAAATACATCTTAAACTGGGTTTCAAAATTTGGACCAAAAACAAACTAAGCATATCACTTAGAAAAATAGAATTCGGACCCTTCTTTAGCCTTGGGATCTCACTTAAATAGTGTGAGATGCAACAAGCTTCAGGCTAAAGACAAATGATAGGTGTCCTTTAAAAGACACTTACATATACCTGTAACAAGATGACAAAAATGCGAGTAACAACAAAAGTTTTACATCAGACATTCCTTTTGTGGGCCCTTTTGTTACACGCTCCTGTGTTGCTAAGTTGGTTGCTATTCTGATCCTTCCTTGTATGCAGTAGCCAAATTAACCAACGATGAAGTTTTTTCTAATGATGGCACATCAACCTCCACCTATGGGCTTTCACCATCTTTATCCTGCATGGGCAAAATAACTTCTACCTATTCCCTTTCTTTAGTTGTATCGGTATCCTGTGGTCCTGGGTCTATAACTGAAGGTAATAGATTATCTGTGTCTTCTTCTTCCAGTTGGGTATGAGTAGTGATAGGGTCAGTGATTTGGATCTCCTCACCTTGAATTTCATCACTATCATCTTCATCTTCATCAAAATGCTCAATAGGAGCCATATCTACCATCCATTTGTCAAATAATGTATCATCTGGCCAATTGAACTGTAAAATATCCCTCTATCTTTTTAGCACATATTCAACATCCTTGTTAATGGTAACAAATTCTTGCTTGAAAGAATCAAAGAATATTTGGGCCTTCACCATTTCTTCTATTATGGCAGCCGACCATGCATGCCCTGATTCATTAATGACTTGATTCATTCTCAAACAATACAAATCATTAAGTTCCTTTGCCCATTCATCTTTGCCTTTCAAATTATTCTTTTTGTCTAGGGTATGAGGAAACAAATTGAAATTCTAGCTCTTATATTTCTCAAAGTAGCCTATTACTGCTTTTTGTAAACAAATCCTTTTATTACTAAAATCAGTAAGATCAGAAACAATATCAAATTTTTTTTCAATTTGATCAAAAGAATTATCTATGACAGAGAAACACAAAAGTGTTATTTCTTTCTCCCTTATCACCCATTTATTCAAAAGAGGCATTAGAGCCTCATCATTAGACTTCAAATCCTCCCAGATACTGATCACCCTGACCAACTAATCATAAATTAGCGGCCATCATCCCCCAAATATGTGAGAGCTTTTCTCAATTTATCTTCATATTTGGATTCCAATTCTACATGTAAAGGCCACAGTTTTTTTTTTTCTTTTTCAAAGTCCTCAGCAGTGTAGTATTGTGGCCTTTGGGGTGTATCTAGTATTTCTATGAGAGGGGTGGATTTAAAAGGTTCAACTGGAGGGTGAAGGTATGTTATTTTTGGCGTAGTGGTTTTTTCCAATAGCTTGTTCTGAAGCTCAATTCTCTTTCTTACTTCTTTATTGTAGGCATCCACCATTGTTTCATACTTACTCTGTAGATCAGTCATTTCCTTTTCTTCTTTTTTTGCAGTGGCCAAGGAAAATTTAGAATAGTCCACATTCATGTGAGCTACCTGTACATGTGAAGTATCAGTGACCCTCCTCACAATGATACTCCCTATTAGTCTTGAATCATCAAGCTATGATGGAGTAGTCCTGGATCCTCTTCTTAATGACCACATAACAAGAGTAGCTTGGTCATTACTTAATGTTGTTCCCAATAATTCCTCTTTATCTAGATCCTATAATCCTAAATTATTTGACATAGAATTAAAAATTAAGGGATTAGCAATATCCCGATTTGGCAATAATAAAATATTTGCATCTTTCACCACCTGTCTACCCTCTTCAGGGGTTATATTCTAGAACTCTTGTATCATTTGTTCCTTTATTTAATTCTGAATAGAGGCTTCATCCATTTTTGGATGCTCTTTTTCCATATTCCTACACCTTTTGTCAAAAATGTGCATGCTTTCCCTCCATGCGAATTGATGGAAAGCCCTAGATTTTACAAAACTATTATCAGAAAAAAATTGTTGACTGGCTTGTTCTAAAACAAGGTCTAATTCCCTTCCCTTGAAATCTTCTATTGTTAATACAAAACTTAGCACAGGAGGCTCCTGGGGGTTCCCTTCATCAATTTCTGCTTGAGTAACAAAAAATCCTCCTTGTGATCCTATTTGTTCAATTTGCTCATTGGTGAGCTACTCCTCCTCAATTCTCATTAGTGTTTGGGTAGGTGAGTAACCTTCATCATGTGATTCCTCTTCCCTAATTATTTTTCTTCTTTTAGGAGAGGGTTCAAGGAGTCTTTTTTCAAAAGCAGTACTAGTAGATTCAATAATCTGCTTTCCTTTGTTTACAGTGGCCATCTGATCCTGAATGATAGTATATCCTATCCTCTTTCGCACAACCAATGGACCTGCCCCTATGTTAGGGGTGAAACCCAATTTCCTCATTACTTCCTTGGCTTTATCTAGAAAAGAATCAATAAAATGTTGTTTCTTCTCATTTATTACCTCCATTATTTTGGGGAATGTACTCATGAGCTTACTTATTCTATTTGCATTAGTTGCAACATTACTAAGAGGACTCTAATCCTTGTCAAAACAATTAATAAAATCCAAAACTTTTGAATAGACTCTCCATTTCTCTTTCTTTGTTTCTTTCTCCTGGAGAGAAAATTCATTGCTTATTACATCTTCAGGGAAATAGAATTCATGCATACTTGGACGAAGCTTGATCCTATGTCTAAGAGTAGAATTAAAGAAATCTTCTGCATCACAAAAATGAGAATGAGATACTGCCATCTTATATTGATCCAAAAACTTGTAGAGGAAGATCCACCCCTCTTTAGTTATTACAAATTGGTGAGCTATAGGGCAAGTAGGAAAAACTGATCCTGTTCTCCTTTTGTGCAAAAAGGTCTCCTCCACTCCTCCCAACTGCCATAAAAATTCAGCTACTCCTACCTTTAAAGGCACCTGATAGGGTAGTACATGGGGTGTCCCTTTAAATCCATAAACTCTAATGATAGTTGAGACCGGATATGGGATGATATCTCCCCAATTATGTGAAACTTTTAGACTATGGGGTCTGTCCATAGGCCTAACAAGGTGCATTAGTGCCTTAGGAATTCTGGGATTGTCACTCAATATGAGGCACCTTAGTTTAGAAGCAAAGTGCCTATCAAATCTAACAAAACTAGCATTTTCTGCTTCCCCAGTCATGTCTACACTCCATAATTGAATTGGTAGTGCTTCAGCCTCTTTTTTTCTATTTAAAACCATTTCTTTACCGAAATATGTAACCCCTTTAAAAAGAGACATATGCATCAACAGGGAGTACTGACCCCAAACCTTCTCCACCTTGCCGTTTACAATCCCCACCAATCCACTATGAATCTCATTAGTCAGGTAAGATGTAAAATCAAAAATTATTTCTACACTGAAAGAGGAGATCTAGGTGATCATATACATGAAGCTCACAGGAATAAAATCTTCTTCACCCTCTCCGAAGACTCTGCAAGGGTCCTGTATATCTCTACTACCCTAGCATTAAAGCATGATTTCTTGAAAGGTTCTTTAGAAGATGATGTTGTTGCTGGAAGGTTTCCAATTCTTCCTATGTGGGCCTTCAGTGCACCTTGTCTAACTACATCCCTTTTTGACATATATTCTTTTTCTAATTCTATCAAATCAATGGGCACATGATACCTAGTGAGAGGTCCCAAACTAAAAACTTCTCTAATCTCTTCTGGACTGATGGTAATTAAAACTTCACCATCCATTCTTCTCACTACCCTAGTGGCTTGATCATAAATCCTTCCCACAACATCAAGAAGGTCATAATCCATAAACACACTGGGAACAACTAGCTTTCCCAGATCAAAATTCCATATATTGGCATTTGGGGCATATAATTTCCTTTCTGCAAACCATTTTTTGAATAAAATCAAACCAGTTTGATAAGTTTGAGCATCTTGGACCCAATTACCCTTATAATTCAATCCATCATCTATCCTTAGCCTAGGGCTCAATGAGGTTAACCATTTAACTTGCACTGTCTCTACAATAGACTCAGGGAGCAACTCAAGCAAGTCATCATGCACATTTCTATCCAAACAGTTTATTTGACCTAAAAATCCCTTCTTCGAAAGCATCTTGGATTATTTTTTACAGAACTGAAAAGCCTATAAAGATTATGGTAGTACTACTTACTTGAATTTTGTCTTTTCTTTCCTCTATATTTCTGCAAACTTTTCGTGAACAAACAATCTCACAAATTCTGCCAAACTTTAGCACGCTTTCCTTCAGGAATTGCTTCTGCACAGGAATGGCTCAAAATCTTTTCTCACGTAAGATGAAACTAATAAAATCTTTTGTGTTATACTCTATTTTTTCATGCACGATGCTTTCATGTCTAATTAATACATAGAGTGGCACCACATTCTTTGTTTAAAGCTATGATGTCGATCTTTAAAAATCCTACGATCATGTGATACAGAGAAAACAACTAGGCATTGCACTTGACATGTTGGTCAATTTATCCAATGAAAATTTACCACGTATATAACTCTTTCTTTGATGGTGCTTATGTCTAGACCCACTAACAACTGAGGATACGTGTCAGTAGGTTGCTACTTCGTTATGCATAAAGAACGAGCACTTTGCCATAGCGAAGCAGTGACAACCATTGATCTGATCTAAATCTGGCAGATGATATGTTACTGGGCTTACTTAGAAAGATGGTGGTGGGCCCTTATTAGCTATGTCACTATACGTATCTCCCTAGCAACTCTTCATAGCAAGAAGATGACGGTCGTTGATCAGAAACCTAATCAAAGGTGGAAAAATTGCAAGCAATTTTTTGACTTATACTCGCTACGTCGCATAGCTTAAACAACATGCAACTTTTTAATGTGAGATAGTGAGGACTATTGATTCTATTCTAATCTGACACTCAGGATCTCTTGCACATTTGATCAGAAGGGCATTGATGAAGTATGAAATTCTGCACAGTTGCCACCCTCTTAGTCCTAGTCATCATCCCACATTACTAAAGGTCCCACTGGCTCTTGATTTCATGGGGCCTCGCTACTTCGCTAATGGTGAGATATCAAATTTTTTCGATAGTGAGGTAGCAAACTCTAGCAACTTTAATGAATTTTGGCACCGTGAAATGCAAGGGACCATCAGATTATTATTGTTGCTATTAACTGCTTCTGACAATGGTAGTTATTACTTATCATGCCACCTAGATTAGTCATGGTACTGATGAATTACAATGTTACCAACTCTTCAATTTCATGAGCCTCGCTACTTCGCTAACGGCGAGATGTCAAATTTTTCTACTAGCGAGGTAGCGAAACATCAAAAAAATCATCATTCTAGCTCTGACTTCAGACTGCTTCTGCTGGGTTCCCTTTCCTGTTTTGATGGTAATTGCAATGTGTACTTGAATAATAAATCAGCCATAAAACAAAGCTCGAACCACCGTATCTTCATTTTGCGGTCTTGTTTTATAAACTTTTCAACACTCACTACCTCACCAAACATAAAAAGTGCCCATGTTTGCATAGCGAGGTAACGACAATGGTGGATCTACTTAGATCAGATGGTTGGGGAATATGAGAGGAAAGGTATCTCGGGGGCATAGAAGATAAAAAAATAATAGAATATTTTCCTTATTTGAAAATTCAAATATTTCGCGCCTGAAAATTTATGAATAGAAAGAAACATAGGGTTTTCACAAGGTTTTTTCAAAGGCTAGTAAATGGATGAATTATCTAGAAACCCTATTATCCACTAGAATGAAAAATCTAACTTTTCTACAATTGGACAAAAAACTTCTATCAAACAAAAAGTTAGACCAACAATGGCTCTGTCTGGGGATGATAGACTACTTGAGTCTATGCAAGATTTTAGTATCTATGGGAGAGCAGACCACATACTTCATAAAAAAAGACAACTTCTTCTGAGAGCACTGAGCAACACATAGAAACAAGGAACAAGACTACACAGGGATATTTACAAGGACTTACAGAATATACAAAATGTACAAAACAATAGGAAACCCTAAAACTACTGTTCATGGAAGAAAATAAGTATTTTTCAAGAAATACCTCTACAAGAACTGTCCATGAACTAGCAATTCAAGAATATTGTCAAATACATCTTTAAGTATATAAGAATCTTTAGCCCAAGTATTTTCAATTAGATATGGGCCTAACCAAATAGGATCAAATTTGCCATGTTTTCCTTTATCCTCAATTATGGCATTCCACATTAAGACTAAATCTCCATCTTCAAACTTTCTTCTTATAGTTCTTTTATCATAGAGTGTCTTGGCTTGCAATTGCAACTTTTGGTTCTTTAGAGATGCTTCTCTTCTGGTTTTTGTCAGTCCTACCAATTCATCCATTCTTTCTTGCATTTCATCTATAGTATCTTCATCATATAATTGGATGTAATTGTAGAGTCCCAACAAGTTGTTCTAAGGCATTCTGGCTTGAATTCCATACACTAAATCAAATGGAGCTACACCAATTGCTTTCTTTACAGTTACTCTGTCATCCCATATTGCCAACTGTAACTTGGAATCCCATGCCTTTTTATTATCATCCAAGGTTCTCTTAATGACCTTCAACAGGCTCTTATTTGTGGACTCAGCTTGTCCATTCCCTTGTGGATGATATAGAGTAGATGATGACCTTGTCATTCTATATTTATCACAAAACTTGATGAATTCCTCAGACCTGAAGCACATAGCATTATCTGTTACAATTTTCTATGGACAGCCAAATCTAGAAATAATATTATTCAGTAGGAAATTATTGACCACTTTACTTGTTGCATTTCTTGTGAGGATAGCCTCTACCCATTTTATAAAGTAGTCAGTAGTAACCAAAATTCAAGAATAGCTAGTGCTAGACTTGGGGAAAATTTCTCCTATGAAGTCCAGACCCCATTGTTGAAAAGGTGCTTGAATCTCCACTGGCTTCAATGGGGTATTTCTTGAGAACTTTAGCTTTCCAGCAAACCTCTAACAAGGGGAGGAGCTTCCATGTGTTGCAAGTAATATATGACATTGGTGTACCAATCACACTGGTCCATGTCACATAAATCAGCTCTGAGATAATCATTTACCAGATTTATCTAGTTAGCCTCTAGATTAGCTTTAGCCATGAGTTTGGCCAAACCTTGACCCCTTACTAACTTTTTTATCTGTATATCAATGCTAAATTCCTGGATTCTATTGATCCATCTGCATCTCCTGCCTGATACTTCCTATTGAGAAAATATATCCTTGATTGCAGCACTAGGTACAAAAGCGATAATAGTAGCACCTACCAAGTAACATCTGAATGCTTTTATAGCCTTTACTAAAACATATGCTTTCTTTTCATTTATTTCATACTTAAGTTCAGTAGGCTGTGTGACTTACTAAAAAAGGCAATAGGTTGGTCATATCCTTCTTGATTTTTTTGCAATAAGACTGTAGCCACAGTGTGGAAAGATGCAAAAGAAAAAATATGCATGGGTTTTGAATAATCTGGGGTTCTCAATACTAGAGCATTTTTTATTGCAACTTTAATATCCTGGAAAGCTTGTGAAGGCTCACCATTCCAATCTATAGTGGCTCCCTTTTTGAGAATCTTTGAGATAGGTCTACTTATCTCAGCAAAATTTGTAATAAATCTTCTAAGGAAATTAACTTGGCCAAAGAAAGATTGAATTACTTTTACATTTTTTGGCTTGGGGACTTTGTCAATAGCCACTACTCTCTTAGGGCCTATTTTCACCCCATCCTTAGACACTATATGTCCTAATAGTTTTCCCTCTATGACCCCGAATGTGCATTTCTTTGGGTTTAAAGAAACTCCATATTCCACAGCTTTGATAAAAAATAATTCCAAATGTTTGCAGTGATCTTTAGCCTTATTAGAATATGTTGTAAGATCATCCTGGTACACAACCATAAATTTATCAATATAATCATGGAATGCTACATATGTGGCTCTTTGGAAGGTAGCTCCTGCATTAATCAGGCCAGAAGGCATCCTCACATATACATATGTTCCCCATGGGGTTGTGAAGGTTGTCTTGAACTATTCACTTTCCTTTACTAGAACTTGATTATATTCAGAAAAACCATCCATCATTGACATTAATTCAGAGCTAGTCACTTGCTACAACATGGCTTCCATATTAGGTAATCCATAATTGTCTTCTAGAGATGCAATGTTTAAGTTTCTAAAATCCACACATAGCCTAATATCTCCATTCTTCTTCCTAATAGGAACCAAGTTTGAAACCCAGGTGGAATGTCTAATTGGCTTGATTATCCCACCATCTCTTAGTTTCGTCAGTTCTTCTTGCATTTTTGGGGCAAAGGTAGGATTGATTGGTCTCTATTTTTGCCTTAAAGGTTTTACATTTTCCTTCAATGGTATGACATGCTAGAACATATCCTCCCTGTAAGCCTTAAGGTCATCATATGACCAAGCAAAAACATGTATGTATTTTCTAAGTAGGTCAATCAATGTTTTCCTGATTTTAACAGGCAGATTTTGGCCAATATAAACCCTTTTAGGAACATCATCAGTACCCAGGTTTATTGCTTATAACTCCTGAGGTTTGGGGTCGTTAACTCCTAATTTTACTCTATCTTGCTTATCAAAAATATTTTCCAAGACCACTAACCCCTTCGGAATCTTATTTGTTTTCAATTGCATAATCTCTTGACCAAAAATGGTTTCCCTCCCATTTGTGGTTTCAATCAATCTACTACAACCCATTTCCTAACCGTGGTACTTGTCTTCATTTAACAAAAAAATTGTAATATCTTTGTCATCTTCAAAGACCTGCCAATTTTCAATGTTATCAGGTATGGAAGGTTTATTTTGCACCTCAATCTGAGAGATTCCTACAAATGATATCTCTTTTGGCTTGATTTCTACATTTGCTAACAAATCAGCCATCTTATTTTGAGTCCTATCTCTCCATGAGATCCCAAATGCATCAAAGAATTATATCTAATCCCAAACTACATTTCTATATTGTTTCAATCTCTTATTCTTAGATGAGTAGGTTCCTTTGATTTGAGAGATAATTAGTTCAGAATCCCCTATAAAACATAATTTCTTAATTCTATGATGTATGGCAACTTTGAGTCCTAGCAGAAATGCTTCATATTCTACAATATTATTAGTGCAAGAAAACTTCAAAGTGAATGAATACCTAAAAGTGTTATTTTCAGGGGACACAAAAACTACACCTGCCCCTGCACCCTCTTTAGAACTAGCCCCATCAAAGAACATTATCCATAATTTTGGTGAGTTCATGCAACATTCAACTTCATGTTCAATCATAGCAGGTAAATTTTCAACTTCCTGAATAATTAATTCAGCCCTGAAAGCATTAATCCCAGTATCTTGGAAACAAGTGGTATCTTTGTCAATTTCTTCTCCTAAAATGTGGTTAACCCTTGGCTCCTTGTTTACCCTGACAGCTTTGTCCCCTATATGAAAAGTGGCATAAGTAAGATCACATTGCAGGCTTCCCCCCATGGCAACACTCCATTTCTTGGAGAGTAACATCCCATAGTGTGGAGGTATATCTACCACAAGGGCAGACATGGTTAATTCTACTTTAGGATATGCAGCTAGTTTGAATGGTAAGGTATTTATGGTACCTATGACTGGGACTTCCCTAGCATCCATTCCTCTGCATCTGCCCTGCTTGGTATCCACCTTCGATTCTAAGGCTTCCATTACTTTGAAAGGCATTATAGTGTTGGAAGCTCCTGAGTCTATCGTGCAATTTTTTAAGGTCTTCCCCTTTATGATTAGATTGAGGAAAAAAGGATCAATATCTTCTACAAATGCCACTAAGGAATCATCTAAAAGCATTTGAGGAATTTGGGATATGATACCACTATCCTCTATTACTAATGGGGTTTGTTGGGACACAGTTTTCTCTACAACAATATTATTGTTTCCTATTCCACCCAACCATGACAAAGCCTTATTCTTATGCTCTTCAATTCTAAAAAGTTCATACAAGGGCACTTTTATAGTTTGAGATAACATAGATATCATATCAACAGGTTCAACCATAGTGGGTCTTACAAGAATACTTGGAGTTGGAATCTTTTGAGCAGTAGGCACCACTATTTGCTTGATAGTATCAGGTTCTAATTTCTTTGGTTGCAAAACTAGTTTTGTTGCTTCACTTATCTAAAATTGAACCTTCTTCTTTGGTTCCCATTTCTTACCCTTATTTTCCTTGATCTTAGGCACATCTACTTTTACTTTCTTGTTTTGATCATTCATCTTATGAGTGATGTCTTTGATGAATACACTAGATGGCTTTCCTGCATCATTATTTATTGTTCTATTTCTCAAATTGTAATTACTATGGACTTGTGAAATCATTTTTGCTGTAATTCTGTCAATCTCCTCCTTGGAGGGCATTCTTAAGCTTGTGAGACCTACATCAAAAAATGTACTGCATACCTTATCTGTATCATACCCTTCATCATCTGAAAGCACCTGCTGATGATGTAGATGGTAAGCAATTCTTTGGCTAGTAATATCATTTTTAGGCTCTTTTGAATCAGAATGTATCAAATGATCACACATGCTCACCATATTGCAACTTATATCATCATGGCTTTTCTCTTCAATTTCTTCTTTAGCTTGCACTCCTTGACCTTGGGCAAATGACTGAGCAACAGCACAATAGTTAGCAAAATAAGGTGATTGACATATAATGCACTATGGTACGTCATCATTCATATTTATAGTGTTCCTTTGTAGGGGATCTAGAGTACCCTTATCCTTCACATTGTGGGTCTAGTTCGGAACTGGTTTACCATCTTTCCACTAAGTGGTGTAAGGGTAATTTTTCATTCTAGGCTACCTATTGAAACTATTGCTATTCACAGGGGTTATCTCAACAACATTTGGCTTATTAAAATTAGTGGGATTCATCTTTTTGAGCATTTCTAAAACTTGGCCTATAGTAGGTTCTTCGGGCTTCTTTCCTATAGGAGTTTTATCCCCTTCTCTTTTATTATTGTTCTTTGGATTGAAAAGCTTAGGATCATCCCTTCTACCTAGTTTTCTAGATGCCTTCCTATTATTCTCTATATTCACTACAATTTTATAGGCATCCCTTAAAGTCTTAGGATCCTTGTCCCTTAATTGATAAGCCATTTTTCTATCAAAAGCATTGAAATATGTTGTGAGATAGACATCTTCATTTAACCTCATAACTTGAAATAGTCTGTACATACTTTTCTATAATCTTACATTGAAATTGAATGTGGACTCATTTGGATTCTTCTTGATGTTGTTGAATTCATTTAGCATGAATCCTGCATTAGTGTTGTCTCCATATTGCTCCTTGAACAATTTTTCCAAATCACTCCATGAGGTAATACTGTCATTAGGAAACCTCCTAAACCAATCCCTTGCATCCTTTGTTAGTGAATTCATAAACAATTTCATTACATATCTTCATGTTCAACTTCATAATCATTCAACATATCAATGAAAATTCTCAAATGTTCTTCACCAGTGACAGCATTATTCCCAAAGAACTTAACCACTTTATCTCTTAAATCAAATGATATGGGATGTGGAGCACCAAGAATACCCGCAAATGATATTTGTCTATACTTTTCCAGATATACAGGTTTCTTCTTGAAACCAGGAACATTTGAAGTACTAGCTATTTAGCTTGACTCAGGGGAGCAGCTTGGGATTGTTGAGGTGGGACAAATGGCACTTGGGTGCCAATAGTGGAAGATGAGGTAGGAGCAGATTGGGGTACTCCCTGAGTTGAGATTATTAGACCACTAGCTGTTGCAGGAATTGCAGGTGGGATAGACAAATTGGGCCATGAAGCCAATGCAGAATTAGATTTTATGAATTGGATTTTTCTCCTAATTTCTGTAGCTTGAGCTTCATTCTCAACCTTCTCGAGTTCTTTTGCAAGATCTTCCTTCTCTTTTCAAGCCTTCTCAAGATCTAGATCTAATTTTGACATGGAGGGTTGTATAGGTTTGCTTAGTATAGCTTGAGGCTCATTTATTTGGATTCCTATAGCCTTGCCTTTCCCTTTATCTAGAACTTTTGCAATGGGCTCTACAAGATCCATTTGAACAGGTTTATAGGCTTGGATTTGAGCAATAACTAGTTCTTGCCTTTGATTTAGGCATTTCTCTTGTTCTTGAACTTTAGCTCTCAGATTATCAACATCTCCAAAAACATCCTTAGGGAGAGTTGTGGTATTCTCTTCTAACTTTTTATTTTGCTCTTTCAAAGCAGCCATCCTTCTTAGCAAAGCATCCCTTTCTATTATGGCATCCAAGGTGGCTTGCTCCTTTTCTTTTTCAAGATGAATGCATTTAGCTTCTTCCTCAGCAATCCATTTCTTCAAAAATCCTATTTCAGAGTGCACTTCTTTAGGATATGTAAAAGTTGCCTCTGAATCAATAGGGTCATCCAGATCTATAAGATTTGGTTCTACATATGGGGCTGCTCTGAGATTAAAAGGATTATCAAATGAACTCCTAACTCCTATTGTAGACACATATTTGTCTTGAAAGACTCTCTCATCTAGTAATGGGGTACTGAAAATGCCTCCTAAGAGTCCTGTAGTTTTAGATTCAGAGCTAAGCGAAGAAGACTCTCTTCCTATTACTAGTTGATAATGGGAATTGACAGATGCATTACCTCTGGGTTTTCAAGTGGGATTTGGATCTATCTTTTTCTTATTTTGATTCTTTCTACCACCTTGGGGTAGATCAGTATACATTGATACATCAAGATTGGCTCTCATGTAAGCTCTTGTGTTTTTTCTCTTGTCAGCCATAATCACCTTCTGTTACAACAAGCATTAGCTTCAAAACCTTGACTGAGTCGCCACCCTATTTTGGGAAAATATGTAATGACACTTTTGCTGACTCAAGGAAAATAATACACAAGTAGAAACAAAAATATCTGGCACAAATAGACCAATCATTGATGTTGTAAGACTGCAACTCTTGCTTGTTAGATAAGACACTTGGATAAGCTGGATATGTCAGTGTGTAGCAATGGTACTTGGGCTCTATCTTCTTTAAATTCTCAAGATTTGTCACTGAATGATTCCCTTATAACCACAACAAAAACTTAGATAACATAACACACACGTACACATCAGGACCAAAGAAACTACAGTACTTTCTCACAAATGTCTTGGACAACTCCCCAGCAGAGTCGCCATTTTGTTGGTGTTTTAAAATGCACTAAAACTACTAAATGACAAAATGCTTAATACCAAAATGATAGTACATACACGATCTAAAGACTAGCCAATTCTTATTAGCAATTGCATATGCAAAGTATTTGGACCCAACTTCAACAAGACCACAGATGGTTTTCCACTCTTTTGGCTTTGCAAAACTAGGGTGGGTGTACCCAAGGATGATTCAAAACTGGAACAATTGTACGAGGATTATTCTTAGTTTCATTCATATTCTCATTTTAAAATCCTCAGACATATACATAATTCTTTACTAACTTGATAAACACATCCCATAAAATAGATATGGCCAAAAATTCTTCTATAGATCTGTAGATGTTCTTAACAATAGTGGCTAACTGAAGCTAAAACATTCCATGCAGAAAAGTGCTAGCCAACTTTGAAGATCTACAAGAAATAAAAGTAAAATTTGATTTGATGCTACATTTTGATAATCATTTATGATCTATTTCTCCTTTAGCTGAATCAATTTGATCAGTGCCTAATCCATTGGGATTCAGAGTCTATAGCAAGTTCTCAAATCTAATTTGTTGCCTTACAACAAATTCTATCAGCAATTCTTATCAGAATTCATCATTGAAAATCCTTCCCACTACTAAAGAAGCCTTATCAAATTCACCAAAGATTTTATTTAATCCATTGAATTAATAGTAGCAATAAGAAGATATACAACCTAACAAGATTACATTCAATTGCACAAGGTTTTACTTATACAATATCAAGACAACCAAGTAATTGGAAGGAGACAAGATTCAGAAAGAATAATATGGGGACAGTTCACAATTTGTATTCATCTTCTTTGAAAATAGTATATCATTTACAATAGACTCAGAATGACCTTCAGAAAGAAACATGGCTCATTCTATATTCATGTATTCTTAGAGAATTGACAGAGAAAATACATCTTAAACTGGCTTTCAAAATTTGGACCAAAAACAGACTAAGCATATCACTTAGAAAAATAGAATTCAGACCCTTCTTTAGCTTTGGGATCTCACTTAAATAGTGTGAGATGCAACAAGCTTCAGGCTAAAGACAAATGATAGGTGTCCTTTAAAAGACACTTACATATACCTGTAACAAGATGACAAAAATGCGAGTAACAACAAAATTTTTACATCAGACATTCCTTTTGTGGGCCCTTTTGTTACACGCTCTTGTGTTGCTAAGTTGGTTGCTATTATGATCCTTCCTTGTATGCAGCAGCCAAATTAACCAACGACGAAGTTTATTCTGATGATGGAACATCAACCTCCACCTGTGGGCTTTCACCATCTTTATCCTACATGGGGGAAATAACTTCTATCTTTTCCCTTTCTTTAGTTGTATCGGCATCCTATGGTCTCGAGTCTATAACTGAAGGTAACAGATTATCCTTGTCTTCTTCTTCCAGTTGGGTATGAGTAGTGACAGGGTCAGTGATTTGGATCTCCTCACCTTGCATTTCATCACTATCATCTTCATCTTCATCAAAGTACTTAATAGGAGCCATATGTACCATCCATTTGTCAAATAATGTATCATCTAGCCAATTGAACTGTAAAATATCCCTCTTTCTTTTTAGCACATATTCAGCATCCTTGTTAATGGTAACAAATTCTTGCTTTAAAGAATCAAAGAATATTTGGGCCTTCACCATTTCTTTTTTTGTGGCGGCCCACCATGCATGCCCTGATTCATTAATGACTTGATTCATTCTCAAAAAGAACAAATCATTAAGTTCCTTTGCCCATTCATCTTTGCCTTTTAAATTATTCTTTTTGTTTAGGGCATGAGGAAACAACTTGAAATTCTGGCTCTTATATTTATCAAAGTAGCGTATTACTACTTTTTGTAAACAAATCCTTTTATTACTAAAATTAGTAAGATCATAAACAATATCAAATGTTTTTTCAATTTGATCAAAAGAATTATCTATGACAAAGAAACACAAAAGTGTTATTTCTTTCTCCCTTGTCACCCATTTATTCAAAATAGGCATTAAAGCCTCATCATTAGACTTCAAATCCTCCCAGATACTGATCACCCTGACCAACTGATCATAAATTAGCGGCCATTCAATCTTGTCCTTTGTCCATAAACTCTAATGATAGTTGAGACCGGATATGGGATGATATCTCCCCAATTATGTGAAACTTTTAGACTATGAGGTCTGTCCATAGGCCTAACAAGGTGCATTAGTGCGTTAGGAATTATGGGATTGTCACTCAATATGAGGCACCTTAGTTTAGAAGAAAAGTGCCTATCAAATCTAACAAAACTAGCATTTTTTGCTTCCCCAGTCTTGTTTGCACTCCATAATTGAACTAGTAGTGCTTCCCCCTCTTGTTCCCTATTTAAAACCATTTCTTTACCGAAATATGTAACCCCTTTAAATAGAAACATATGCATCAATAGGGAGTACTGACCTCGAACCTTCTCCACTTTGCCCTTTGCAATCCCTACCAATCCACTATGAATCTCATTAGCCAGGTAAGATTCAAAATCAAAAATTATTTCTACACTGAAAGAGGAGATTTGGGTGATCATATACATGAAGCTCACAGGAGTAAAATCTTCTTCACCCTCTCCGAAGACTTTGCACAAGGTCCTGTATATCTCTACTGCCCTGGCATTAAAGCATGATTTGTTGAAAGGTTCTTCAGAATATGATGTTATTGCTGGTAGGTTTCCAATTTTTCCAATGTGGGCCTTCAGTGCACCTTGTCTAACTACATTGCTTTTTGACATATATTCTTTTTCTAATTCTATCAAATCAATGGGCACATAATACCTAGTGAGAGGTCCCAAACTAAAAACTTCTCTAATCTCTTCTGGACTGATGGTAATTAAAACTTCACCATCCATTCTTCTCACTACCCTAGTGGCTTGATCATAACTCCTCACCACGGCCTTAAGAAGGTCATAATCCATAAACACACTGAGAACAACTAGCTTTCCCAGATCAAAATTTCATATATTGGCATGTGGGCATATAATTTCCTTTTTGCAAACCATTTTTTGAACAAATTCAAACCAGTTTGAGAAGTTTGAGCATCCTAGACCCAATTACCCTTATCATACAATCCATCAGCTATCCTTAGCCTAGGGTTCAATGAGGTTAACCTTTTAACTTGTGCTATCTCTACAGTAGACTCAGGGAGCAACTCAAGCAAGTCATTATGCAGATTTCTATCCAAATAGTTTATGGTACTTGAAAATCCCTTATTCAGAGGCATCTTGGATTATTTTTTACAGAACTGAAAAGCCTACAAAGATTATGGTAGTACTACTTACTTGAATTTTGTCTTTATTTTCCTCTTTATTTTTGCAAACTTTCCGCGAATAGACAATTTCACAAATTGTGCCAAACTTCAGCATGCTTTCCTTCAATAATTGCTTCTGCACAGGAATGGCTCAAAATCTTTGCTCGCATAAGATGAAACTGATGAAATCTTCTGTGTTATACTCTATTTTTTCATGCGCGATGCTTTCATGTCTAATTAATACAAAGAGTGGCACCACATTCTGTGTTTAAAGTTGCGTCGTTGATCTTCAAAAATCCTATGATCATGTGATATAGAGTTAACAACTAGGCATTGCACTTGACATGTTGGTGAATTTATCCAATGAAAATTTACCATGTATATAACTCTTTCCTTGATGACACTTATGTTCGAACCCACTAGCAATTGAGGACATGTGTCAGTAGGTTGCTACTTCATTATGCATAAAGAATGAGCACTTTGCCATAGTGAAGCATCAACAACCATTGATCTAATCTAAATCTAGCAGATGATATGTTACTGGGCTTGCTTGGAAAGATGGTGGTGGGCCCTTATTAGCTATGTCACTATATGTATCTCCCTAGCAACTCTTTATAGCAAGAAGACGATGACCGTTGATCAGAAACCTAATCAAAGGTGGGGAAACTGCAAGCAGTTTTTTGACTTATACTCGCTACGTCACATAGCTTAAATAACATGCAACTTTTCAACACAAGATAGCGAGGACTATTGATTCTATTCTAATCTAACGCTCAGGATCTCTTGCACATTTGATTCGAAGGGCATTGATGAAGTATAGAATTTTGCACAGTTGGCACCCTCTTAGTCCTAGTCATCATCCCACGTTACTAAAGGTCCCACCAGCTCTTGATTTTATGGGGCCTCGCTACTTCACTAACGGTGAGATGTCAAATTTTTTTGATAGAAAGGTAGCAAACTCCAGCAAGTTTAATGAATTTTGGCATCGTGAAATGCAAGGGTCCATTAGATTATTATTGATGCTATTAACTACTTCTGACAACGGTAGTTATTACTTATCATGCCACTTGGATTAGTCTTGGTATTGATGAATTGCAATGTTATCGACTCTTCAATTTCATGAGCCTTGCTACTTCGCTAACAGTGAGATGACAAATTTTTTCGATAGCAAGGTAGTGAAACATCAAAAAAATCATCATTTCGGCTCTGACTTCAGACTGCTTGTTTTGGGTCCCCTTTCCTGTTTTGATGGTAATTACATTGTGTACTTGAATAATAAATCAGCCATAAAATAAAGCTTCAACCGTCGTATCTTCATTTTGCGGTCCCATTTTATAAACTTTTCAGCACTCACTGCCTTGCCAAACATAAAAAGTGCCCATGTTTGAATAGCGAGGTAACAACAATGGTGGATCTACTTAGATCAGACAGTTGGGGAATATGAGAGGAAAGGTATCTCGGGGGCAAGGAAGATAAAAAGACAACAGAATATTCGCCTTATTTGAAAATTCAAATATTTCTCGCTTGACAATTTACGAATAGAAAGAAACGTAGGGTTTTCACAAGGTTTTTTCAAAGGCTAGTAAATAGATGAATTATCTAGAAACCCTATTATCCACTAGAATGAAAAATCTGACTTTTCTATAATTGGACAAAAGACTTATATCAAACAAAAATTCAGACCAACAGATTCAAAGGAGGTAAATTAGACTACTTATAGATTAATGATTGGGAAACTTTAGTATGTGATACACACCAAACCTAATATTGCATTGGTGGTTAGCATAGTTGTAAGATTTTTTACTAATCCTAAAGAAAAATACATGATGGTAGTCAAAATAATTTTGAGATAACTAAAAGGAGCTGAAGAATATGGGTTCTAGTATAAGAAAGGAGGAAATCTTGAGTTGAGAGCCTTTAGTGATGCAGATTGAATAGGAAGCATTGATGACTAGAAAAGTACTAGTGGAGAAGAATTCTTTCTTAGAAAAAGATTAGTGTCTTGGAAAAGGAAGAAGAAGAATTGTATCTCTCAATCCACAATAGAGGCACAATATATTGCTATAGTAGTCAATTTTTCTAACATAATATGGATCAAGAAACTAATATAAAAAATGAAGGAAGCAATCAAGGAACTAGTGCCTATCTATTGTCATAACACAAGTGCAATTAGTATATCCAAAACTCTTGTGATGCACACCAAGACAAAACACATTGAAATCAAATATCATTTCTTAAGAGAATTTGTTCAAGATAAAGAGGTGAGATTAGATTATGTGAAGATGAAGGAGTAGACAATTGATATATTTACCCACGCATTACCTAAGGATGAATTTATGTATCTAAGAGGTAAATTAGGGTTATTACCCTATCAAATTCTCACTAAAGAAAAATATAGTGAGGCATCAACCAAGGTTCATTGAAGATCAATCAAGTTGATGCATTGAAATGCAAAGCATACTGCATACGAATCAATACAAGGGTACATAGTAATTTTAAATTTTGTATCATTTGGTAATTGATGTCAAAGAGAGAGATTCCAGTGTCAACATGCAAGATCAAGGGAAGTTAAATATCAATGATAAAGAGGGAGAGTCTTGATATTTAGATGATGGAATGTAAAACAAAGGGGGAGAAAATGACAAGTAGAGTATTGACAAGAAGTGGCAGAGACAAATCCAAGAAGAATCCAACAAGAAGTTGATATGGATGAGAATTAGAATGAAACTAAGGATATTATCTTATTGCTCATGTTTTATTAATTTATGTTGACACATTGTGTTTCCATCCATGCCAAAGAGGGAGTTTTCTAGAAATAATTCTTCAATTTTATATTATCATTAATGTTTTAAAAAAATGTTAGTATCAACTAAGTAATGAAGAGTTTGTAGTATTAACCTTGTATATCTCAATTACTAACCAAGTAGTTGGGTAAAGAAGATAATTTATTATTAACCAAGAAGTTGGTTAATGAAGGATTCCTTCTTATAGTATTGACTGAGTGGTTAGGCATCAAAGGAGTCATAGCGTCAACTGAGCATTCAATCCTAGTATTGACTAAGTGGTCGAGCATCAAAGGAGTCATGGTGTCAATCGAGTGTTTAATATTAGTATTAATCGAGTGTCAATAGAATGTATTTGTCAAATATTTAATTGATTGAGGCCTACTATTTTGATGTTTATTATTGTTTTGGGAGGATACTCAAGTCGACTTGTCCTAGCTTATGATATATAAGAAAGGTCAAGTTGTGAGGATTAAATATATAATTTGAATATGTGAGTGAAGGTAAAGGAAGAGAAGGAAAATATAGAAGATAAGTTAAAAAGAACATCTGATCAAGAAGAATCCAGAGGTCAAGCTAGAATAGAGATCTAAATCTACAAAGAAAACTGTTGTTTTTGTCATGCCCAAAATTTCAAGGAAAAACACAACCAACCATTTTTTTTTTTGAATAACAACTACATACATTTGGGTGATACATACTTTAATTGTTAAATTGAGGGTGATTCTCTAAGTTGTTTGATTTGGCATGGAATAAAGTGGTTTATAAACTCTAGGTAGCGTTAGCATTTTCAAGTAGGTGTAAGGTAACAATGGTAGAATAATTATGTACTATGTATCCTCAAGATACAGTTAGTTGGATAGATAATCCTAGTTGGTGGTAATGTATAGGATTGTTTTCATCAAAACTCCAGCCTCCAAAGGAGAGAAAATCAAGGGATATCTATCCTTTATAAGACTCCATGATACCACCTTTGTTAAAACTCAAGTATTGACATAGGGGTAGATATGATGAGATATCACTTTTAATTCCACATCATAAACTTGCAAATAAATGTTGTGTTTATAAATGTGAATTTTCAATTCTCATTCCAATATGGGCTCATAAAGATGATAATTTAGAAGTGTGTGAATTACCATATTATTCTAATTATTAGATTATTTGCAAAATATATATTTCTTTTCATTTGTATAGTAACTTGGGTTAATTACTTTACCATTATTACTATAGTTTACAACATATATATATATATATATATATATATATATATATATATATATATATATATATATATATATATATATATATATATATATATATATATATATATATATATATATATATATATATATATATATATATATATATATATTGATTCATACATTTTATTTTATTTTAGTTAGATGTGACCATGTTAATAGTCTACCCACCATGTACTACTATCTAGATTATTGATATCATTTACCAATTGTTTCAATCCCAAACACTACCACATTTGTATTATTATCTATTAACAATTTAATAATTTAATATAATATACTTTAAATACTATTACTAACTAGGCTATCACTATCTACTAGGTCAACTAATCTTAAAATTTTAACTACATACCCCCACTAACCAAATAATATTAAAAAATAAAGACAAATAATAATCTATACTTAAACCTTTAATTCCTAACATCCACTACCCAACCCTTTTCAATGTAGTAACATTTCCATTATTAGTAACCACTCTCTTTCTTACTCTACTAATACTAAATTTATTAAATATTCCTAAAAGGACTACTGTATTATCCTACCTTTATCTTTTTCTAACTTAAATTATTTTCTAAAAGCCCATGCCCACACCCTCTAACATATATTTCTAACCTACCTTCCTAACATACTTTCTTACCTATCCTAGGTGTGGCCCTCCCTCCAACACTCATGTGGGTCATGAGAGAGGAGGCACCTTATCCAAGTGGCCCACCATAGGTGCTAAACCCCATGCTTAGAAAAAATATCCTTTTTTAAAATTTGGTTTTGTTGGTGTAAATAAGTATTTACTTATTACACTTACTTAAGTTTACTTAGGTTAATGCATTATTTAATTATTTTGCATTATTTTATTATTATTTTATGTGAGACATTTAGGAGTTTGTGTACTCTCATTGAGTTACACAACTCTAATTATGCACATGGTGTCTACAACATAGGAGTATGCATCATTCACTGAGTTGTCATGATGACAACATAGTTATCCACACTCCTCATTTAGCACATGTTGTCTACACCATTGATTTGCATGCTACACCATTGTAGGCTTATTCTCACATCATCGCACTTAATCCCGTGCTTAATGGAGGATAACCCATATTTGGTGGACATGTGTTTGGTTGTATGACATATCATGATGCTGACTTCTATCTATTCTAGAAGCTCTCCTAAGGCCTTTATATTCAAGCACTCCTAGTGTACTCTCAACTAGTTATTGAATGAATATTGTCATTCTGATCATACTCTATCTATTTTGGTCTACTATGTGTTTGTGTTGAGCTCTTTAGTTGTTGGGTGAATTTTGGCCTAAGAAAAATTATTACATGGTATCATAGATGAGGAATATTCTCATCATATAGCCATTCAAGACCATTCATGCTTCATCACCTCGACATGAATCTAGAGGATCTACGAAAATTGGGAGCATCTAGAGCTAGATTTGACCTCATCGTTGCATTCAAAGCATCAATTCGGTGAAGATTGACTATAAATTTTCCTATATTAGGTGAAAGTTGATCATGAGGAAATTTTTTTTTGCAAATCAAAACCTGGAGGCCCCAATTTACAGCTTGGATATGGTCAATTTTGGATCTATTTAATTTAATTTCATAACTGATTAATTTTTTTCTCTACAAATTTTTTTCTGCAAACTAGTATTTTTGGATTTTTTTAATTAGTTGCACAAGTAGAGAAATTTTTTTGGCCAAATTGGGCAGTGACACCCCAACTCGGCTCTATTTTTTGGTGGGATATTATTATTTATTTTGTAGGGTTTATTTATTTTACTACAGGTGGCTTCATCAAATTTAGTCCATAAACTCTGCAAATATCTACTTAATCAAATTTGAGCACATGCGGCCGTACTACCCATCTCTACAAATTCTAGTCAAAGCAGCAGCGGGGCTATTTAAAATTTTGGTAGCTACAACCAAGGGCTTGTGATATCTTCATCGGCGGCTAGCAAACCCTGACAGGCATGTTCTTTTGGTTGCTATTCCCACCACATTCTTTTTATAGATTGTACTTCCTCAAATCCCCATGAATGTGGGACAAACATTAAGGAATCTGGTGCAAAACCCAAACTTCATCATCGACAGTCTCTACAGAATATTTCAGCTTCAGAGTTTTTTAAAAAACATGTTCACGATAATCACTATCGTAGACATATCCCCTGCCAACATGTGGCAACACTCCCATGCAGACCTACACAATTGCCATTAGACTAATACCCACATCAACACTCCATAGTGGTGCCCATGTGAGCATACAATCAGCTGCCATGTATTTTTTTTCTTACAATTTTGTACAGTACGAAAATCCACATCATCTGCCACATCATCCAAGGGATTTTTGCTAACATTATCACTTCATGTGATTAAATTTGATGCCCATCTAGACATCATTTAAGGGAAAATTATGACTACTACAATGGTCGTATGACTATCAAATTTAACCCCATCGTTTGCTAATGCAACCCCTCTCTAGATTCATTTTGGTTTTTGCAATCTGACTTTGAGAGGCCATAAATTAGACATCCAGACTCTAAATTAGGTGTGATTTTTTTTTAAATTGGGTAAAATTTTCTAAATTTTTCACTAGATAGCTATTTTCTAGTTTTGGTGCACGGATTGTTCAGAAATTACATTTTTTGGCATTTATACCTAGATAATCCTTTTTTTTGCAATTTCAAATGCTCCATAGAGGCACATCTGGAGTCAAAAAAAGGTTCCATATTTTTTTGAAAGTGTTTTATTTTTCTTCTACTTTCCAGATCTAGCATCAGATTATAGGGTTTTGTAGACAAAAGTGTCACTTTCAGCAATAGGGCCTTACTTTGCCCTATAATGCTTCAGAATTGTAACACATTGTAAAGTTTCAAATTTTTACTCCATCAAGAGGTTGTAACAAAAAAAAATTAGAAGTCCACGAAGGCTAAAATTGGCAAGTGGCCCATTGTAATCAAACTATTGATAAAGTGACCAAAGCATCTATTTTGGGGGTGTTCCTTGATTTAATGAAAAGGGGGGACGTTCTTGGTGTTGTGTTCTCTCTTTTATGCACTTTTCTTTCACTTTCTGCATTATCGGCAACTTTAAGTTTCCTAAATTAACTCCGCATGACTATGCTTCATGGTCAATCAAAATGTTGTATCACTTAATGCATAATAGAGTTTCAAAATATGTAGATGGTACTCTTTCTAAACAACAGGTAATAATTTATTAGCAAGTGAAATTTTAGATTGGGTATCCATGGATAGGAAAGCCCTAGGTGATATATGTTTAGGGGTAGATGATAAGATCATGTATCAAATTAAGAAATGTACTACATCTAAGGAAGCTTGGGATACCTTCGAAATCCTATATGGTAAAGTGTCTAAAGAGGACGTGTTCAAAATTGAAGATGAGCTTGTATCCTTAGATCCTAAGTCATATGACTCAATACATGACTTCATCATCAAGGTGAATGAATTAAGGACAAAGCTTACTGATTATGGGAGTTCTATCAAAGATGACAAACTAATCTATCTCATCCATAACAAGCTGCCATCAAAATATTCCACATTTGTATCTTCTTTTAACATCTCTAAGACTACCTTAGGTTTTTCCTACAAGAAAGTCACTTTTGATGAATATGCTAAGCTATTGGATGATGAAGAAATGAAGTTGAAATCAATAGTGATTCTCAAAACACCTCAGTCCAAAGCATTGGTGGCCAACAATGAGGGTTCTCAAAATTCAACTACACAATCTTCAAATAAAGGAAAGGGTAAGAAGAAGTAGAACAAAAACAAATCAGAGGATGCAGAAAAGACAACACCACAATCAAATCAACAAGGCAAGTCCTCAAATTCCAACAAGAAAGGGGACAACAACAATAAGGAGAAGAAAAAGTGCACTTATTGCAAGAAATCGAGTCATGAAGAACATGAGTGGTATCTCAGAAAGATTGATGAGTTGACCAACATCATGAAGAAACATAATATTCCATTGCCTAATGCTTACAAGGAGAAGGGATCTTGTTCAGATGCAAAGGGCAAAGGGCAAGCACTCATGGCAAATTCAAACTCTTCAAAAGAATGGATATTTGATTCAAGTGCCTCATATCACATGGGTTCTTCAAAGGAGTATTTGTCTTCATTGAATCAGTCCAAGGTATGACACATCTTCATGGGGAATGATAGTAAAATAGAATTTGAAGGAAAAGGAAATGTGGAGATGGAAAATGGAGAGTTTCAAGAGGTTCTCTATGTTCCAAACCTAAGTTTGAATCTCCTATCAATCTGCCAAATCACTCACCTTGGAGATGGACATAGAGTTGAGTTCCTTCTAGACTCAATTCAAGTTTATAGTCTTAGAGACAATTCCTTGGTTGCAGTGGGGAAAGTGAATGATAACAAAGGGTTGTACTCTTTCTCTCATTTTGTACCCAAGTCTTCTTCAAAGGCCTTGTTATCTCAATCCAATTCAAATATGCAATTATGGCATGAGCGGTATGGTCATCTTGACTATTGCTATCTTTAGCAACTTTGCACATACCACATGGTGAATGGTCTACCTCAAATCAACTTTTCTAAGGGTGAGTGTTCAACAGATTCAGTGGATATGCATCTAGAGGGGAAGTTACAAAGAGGGAAGTCTTCAAGAGCAACTGGTGTTATTTAGATGGTTCACATGGTATTAGTAGGTCCTTTTACATTCAGCCAGGGTCGCTATATACTTACCTTTGTTGATGAGTTTTCAAGATTCACTTGGGTCTACTTTCTGCATAGTAAGAATGAAGTGTTGGACACATTTCTAGACTTCAAGGCTCATGTAGAATGAAAATCCAGAAAGGCCATCAAAGTACTCCGCATGGACAATGGAAACATGGATGTGAATAGAAGACTTATGGACTTTTGCACACATGAGGGAATTGATCTTCAGACTCTGCCAGCATTCAGTCTGCATAAGACAGATGTTGCAGCTTTGAGGATCTACACTCATAAGTCTATGGCAAGTTGCATGATTCATGGCAAGTCTCTAGATCCATCATTAGAAGTCGAAGCAATCTCTAGTGCCACTCACATTCTTAATCATTCTCCTCATCTAGCCTTAGATGGAAAAACTCCTTTTGAGGCATGGTGTGGCAAAAAACCTATTGTTACACAATTCAAATTCTTCGGTTGTCCTGTATGGATAATTAGATCTTCCAGGGGATGCAAGGCACATCCATCTTGACCTTGTACCTTTATTGGTTATGAAGATAGTGTGAAGGCATATAGACTTCTAGATCCAAAGACTCATCAAATATTTGTAGAAAAGGATGTACATTTTGAGGAAAGTTCACCCAACTTGTCCTCTACTCCTCTCCACACATCATACAATGTGGAAACTGATAGTGATTTCAGCGGTAGTGCTTCAATAGCTTTAGACATGTGGGATTCTATCGATAGTTACAGTGATAGGTCAGTTCATTAGTTCGGTCCACATGCATACATCACCACAGTGATAGGTCCAAAATAGTAGGGTACATCCAATCTTCCAGATACAAGTTCAATGATAGATTTGGGAGATAGTATTCATGATCTGCCTCTTCTTGATGTATAATTACCTTCTTCAATTGTCACAAGGCTTCCATCCAACTCTCTTGTTCATTCTCTACATGATCAATCCTAATAGGTTGAAGTTATTGTGGATACTTGTGATTAGCAGTTGCAACAGGGTTCTTCATCAGTTGTAGTGATAGACAATTCTTTGGGATAGGTTCTTCAGCTAGTTGAGCAGGTTTTAGAGACATCACTCATCCATGGGATTCTTTCCACACACAGTGGAAGCCTTTCATTTGTACCCTTGGTATTGTTTCTTCCTAAGGGGAGGAACACCATTCTGCAATCTTGGATTAGCTTCTTTATTAGAGTAGTCACTGTTCAACATTCTTCTTTGGGGGGGGGGAGCCCATCCCATCTCTCTTCCTCTTCTCATCATTCTCTTATGTATATACTAGATGTATGTCATAATGGGGGGTTATTGATTACTCCATTCATCCATGCATCCCTATTTATCTCTCTTTTTAGGGGAGGGCTTTTCCCATGAGGTTTTCCCTCTTTCCTCTTTTTATGGGAGATTGCATATCATTATGTACATGGGTACCTAACATGGCCTAGTAGCCGAGACCCATCTTGCATTTCATCCTAGATTTCATAAGCTTAAGGGAATTCCCCTAAGTTGCACTTAAGGGGGGGTGTTGGTGTAAATAAGTATTTACTTATTACACTTACTTAAGTTTACTTAAGTTAATGCATTATTTAATTATTTTTTATTATTTATTATTATTTTAGGTGAGACACTTAGGAGTTTGTGTACTCTCATTGAATTACACAACTCTAATTATGCACATGGTGTCTACAACACAGGAGTATGCATCATTCACTGAGTTGTCATGATGACAACACAATTATCCACACTCCTCATTTAGCACATGTTTTCTATACCATTGTAGGCTTATCCTCACATCATCGAACTTAATCCCATGCTTAATGGAGGATAACCCATATCTAGTGGACATGTGCCTGGTTGTATGACATATCATGATGCTAACTTCAATGCATTCTAGAAGCTCTCTTGAGGCCTTTATATTTAGGCACTCCTAGTGTACTCTCAACCAGTTATTGAATGAATATCATCATTCTAATCATACTCTATCTATTTTGGTCTACTGTGTGCTTGTGTTGAGTTCTTTAGTTCTTGGGTGAATTATGGCCTAAGCCAAATTCTTACAGGTTTGAATACTTTTTTTTTTCCACACACAAAAAACTCATTCAACCATGTTTTTATTCTCCCTAGATCATGTGATTGGGATGAATGGATGTCTCCCGAGAGGAAAAAGAAACCTTAGCACATGTGGGAGAGAGAGTGGTAGGTACTATGCCTAGGGTGGTAGGCTTAGGTAAAGATTTTGTTTAGTTTTTTTTTTTTTACTTTTAATATGTATTGTTCTTAGTATATGATCCTTTCTAGGGTGGGTCATATCCTATTTCAGTTTATTTTATTATATATATATATATATATTATATATATATATATATATATATATATATATATATATATATATATTTATATATATAACTTTTTTTTTATGTGACTTGTGTACCAAACTTGGGTCAGGTTCATTATGTGCTAGTCTTCTCTTTTATTTATTTATTTTTTGCCTTTGACCAATACTTTTAGGTTATTGTTCCTCTATATTCACAAGATACCAAGGGATATTCTCTTGATTATTTTAATTGTCTATAATAGAAGATAGGATTATGTTTTTCTCTCCATACAAATTCCAGAGAGAAAAAGTGCATGTTTAGACCTAGTTTCTTTTGGTAGTTTATACTAAGTAGCCTATTTGATTTATCTTCTCTACTCAACTAGGATGCTATTTTAACATTTCAATATGGTCTATCTAGATTAATAGATCCTGTTATTATCACTTTGATCAATAACTTAACAAATGAAATGCATATGGAACAAGATTAATTATGAGACTTATAGAATAATCTTTTACTTTCAATAATGGAACTAAAAATGAATTTTCTCTTGAATTAATGCATATTGAGATTTATCTACTTGAAGCCTCTTTGAGATACATTTTATTATATTGATTCATTACTCAATGAGTGTGGTTCCATATTTGCAAGTTCATTTTGATTGCCAAACCATTAGATTACTTTTGAAAATAAATCTCTTTCACATTCAACAGTGACTATCATACTAGAATTCTTTTAATTTCATTACATCTGAATGCATTTTACAAAAAACATATGAAAATTACCCATTTTCACCATTTTCTTCATGGATCCATTCCTCACAATGAAAATGTAAGAACATAAGTGGAGAGTTCAAATTTTACAATACAATACATAGTAAGATGGAGGATGATTTCATCCTTTCAAAACATTACAAAATGATTCATCCCTTCCTTCTACTACACAATCATACAACACAACAACATGAATAAGGTGGAGGGAGATTCTCTAATACATGTAAATGTTGAAAATATTCAAGACCATGCTAAGTTACTGAGAGGGGAGGGGTGAATCAGTAACTTCTAAAACTTCTACCAATTTCAATTCTTGATCTAATAAACCATTTAGCATTTAATTTATCACATCTAATCTAATTGCATGCATGAGAAACTGAAAATATAAAAGCATTCACAATACTTGAACACAATGATTTGGTGACCTACAAACCTTCCAAATAGAAAGTAAAACTGGGGTGAGGATGATACCCACAAATGTTAGCAGTGTAGTATAAAGTTTCCTGGTTAAGGCTTACATGGATCACTTCTGATGATCTGCCCTATTAGGAGCAAATAGGACTACTAGGTGCACCTTGTGAGAGAATTTTCCAACATATAATGAAGTATGCACTCAGTAAAGAGATATATAAAATACCATTAGGTCTACCTTGTTAGATATTTTTGACTAGTTCACCTATTAAGATGAAGCAGTAGATCTCTAATTTGCAATTGAGTTTGCTGATAGAGATTCCTTGATGTACTAATCACATTTCTGTGATAGATTTTTCACTGTTTCTCCTTACATTGATATGACCTTTACAATTATCAATCCAATTTACAAAATTTATAAAGTTGGCCATGACACAAGTTAACATAAATATTACAAATTTGGCCCACATGAAGATACTCAGGTTCTGAAGACTAACTTGACGAGATTCTGATACTTGGCATCCATTGTCACTACTTGGCATCATCATGCTCTTGGTAGACATAGAAGCTCGGTCCATACTAATCACTTTCATGTAGTCTTGAACTCAGTCTACACTAGTGACTTAGTAGATATTGTGCAACTTGGAAAACACTAAATTACTTGGTTACCATGGAGTAGCTTAGTTAACACTATCTTCTAACCACATAAACTAAGTACTTGGTAGACACTACAATGCTTGGTAACCACTGTCTTAGCATCATATGAACTGTGAACTCGATAATGACTAATAAACTTTACATTGCTGAACTTTACACTAAATCTGCTTGATCACCACTAGAGTTAGTCCAAAGGACACACTAGCAACTGTAGAAGCTTAGTAGCTACTAAATCTGAATGAGCGTGTCACTAATAACAAAGTTCACTGATATGTCAACAATCTCCCCCTTTGGCATTAGTGACAAAAACACTTTTTAGCCCAAAAGTGAATACCTTGTATTCATCACCATGTGATACTAGCTTGGTCTATTTTGAGATTTTTCAAAATTGATCTTTGTAAGATATATATAAAGTATATCTGCATCATAGCATATTTCTCTCCCATACTATGATCAATTATGTACATGCAATGTTTTTCTTCTATAGATTTCTCCCCCTATGACTCTGTTCTTCTCTTTTAAACTCTTCTCCCATATCTTATCTCCCCTTTAACTCTGCTCTTCTCCCCCTTTTTTATAGTAATTGCAAAGATATATTCAATATATTTACATGGAGACACCAAAATGAGATAAGAATTTAGAGTGTACCTTGAGGGTAATTGCCAATGATTTTATCCAAATTTATTGAAGAACCTTACATGTTTGAATGGAAATTTGCACTTCAACTAATAGTTCAATCATGTGGAATAGAGAAGTTGTTATCATGAATTAGGGTTTTGGAATAAATAATATGTTTCTACATAGAGTCCATGACTAGAAGGATCATATTTTGTATATCAACTAGTGTGGAACAGATCCTTGCTTCTTCTCTTAATAACTATACTTGCATGTCTATTGAAATCCAATCTTCTTAAAATGTGTAGAGCTTGAACTAGGTTCAAGTTGCAACTGTTGAGCACTTGCCTTAAGATCAATATCAATTTTGGAAAATTTTTCCTTAACTTCTATTGTATACGTAGTAACATCACATAGCTTTTCAAAAAGTGATGACACATTGGAACAAGATGCTTCAAGATTAAACAAAATTATTGATAATTAAACTTGATTAACAATGATTTTCTAATAAATGTGCTCCAACACTTTATTATTGAATTTATTTTCTACATTTTCAATCAAATTCTCTTGTCCTTCTGTGTCTTCATTAAACTTTTGGACTGCCTCCTCAAGCTAAAACAAAATAAGTTGAGAAGAATCAACCTCAATTCCAATAGCCTCGGATAAAATATTTTTAGCATCATCTAATATCTTGTATTCTCTATCTCTTTCTTCTCTTAATCTTTGTTGCTTGTGTTTTTCTAAAAAAAATTCACCAACTATGTGTATTTGGTCTATAGACAAATTATGGAAATTCCTTTTGGGAATTTCTATTTCCTTATCCAAATCTATATCTTCTATCTCCTTTCCTTTCAAAAATTTTGTACTCGGTTAAGCCTCGAGCTCAATTGTACTTGCACTTATTACTTTAGTATCTAGAATAGAAACAATAGTGGACATACTTAGGCTTGCAGTAAAAATTGTTATAGTGCTAACTGGTGGAATACTTACAAAGATGCTAGAAGAATCCAAAATTGATGAAGTCAAAATTGTAGAATCCAAAACTGAAGTAAACAAAACTAGAGTGCTTAACATGGATGAGCTCAAAATTACAGAGGAGATGATTGAAGAACTTAACTCAGCAAATGAAGAGTGAGACTGTAGCTTGGTTGATGAAGCGGAAGTCACCTCTGTCAATGATATGCTAAGCTATGTTGGTGCAAAGAGTGATTGGACATTTGATGCATCTGACATAGTCACAACCAAACTTTCTGAAGTTGCCTCCATACTTGATGTTATCAAAGATTTTTTCGGGGAGTGAGGAAGTGAGGTAATGACTGTAGTTGCTATCTTTTCTAGGTCAGTCTCCTCATCATCTTCCTTGTCTTCCTTGGTAGTTTCTGCATCTTGCTCCTCTTCTTCTTCCTTTTCTTTGGCTTCTTTCTCTTTATACTATTCATAATCAATAGTAATATAGTGAGTTGATCCTTCATCATCTTCTTCATCCTTACCTTCTTCTTCTTCATCATCCTTTACAACATGCTCTATATCCTTAATCAAAACTAAATAGGTGTTAAATCTTAAAGTCATTTTCTATTTATTTTTCTTTAAGGACTCTTTTACCTCGACATCTAATATGCTTGTTAGTAACTGCCTTAGGGTTTGTGCATATATGCATTTTACTATTTGCATTGAAAAATCCCATCTTGGCTTTATTTTCTCCAATAATTCATTAGAGATTTGAGAGGTGATCTAGTTTGGTGAATACTTCCATTTGCCCATTTTGGTTAGCACCAGCTCTTCAACTTGTTTTTTCTCTACCTTTGTCCTTGTCTCATAATTCAAGAATTTAAAATTTTTTATACCAGCACCTTCTTCCATTTTCTTTAACTTTTCTTGAAAGGTGGGAGGATGTCTGCTAAGTACAATGCTACTTCCTTTCTTCCTAGACCTCCTTGTGAAGACTACAGTGGATGACTTTGTAGGCTTGGTGATGATCACCTTGCCCTTTTCCTTCAAAGATTCTTATTCTTCTTCTTCTTCTTCTTCTTCTTCTTCATCCTTTACCTTCTCCTCATCTTCACTTTTACCCTTAGTTAACATGAGAGGTGCACTAGATTTCAGTTTGCCTATCCTCCTCTTTCCTTTTTTAAACACCTAAGGTGGCTCGATTTCTAGCTATATTTTTTACTTTGCCTCTTCATAAGTGCCAAAGTAAGGGGCCTTGGGATTGATAGGTTCATTAATAAGGGCTTCAATGATATCCTTGATCTCATCAATTTTTACTTCATAACCAAGAGGCTTGACCCACATAGTCCTAGGTTTGACTACCTACATGTATAGCTTGTCACAATCAACCATAAAGCACACATCATCCTTATAGTCCTCAACTAACTTCTTAGGTATCCTGAACCTATTGTTCATTTTTCTTTAAACACATCAAAGTATTTTTCCACAATGTTGCCATAATTTTCTCCCATTTTTGCAATGTATTCATTTAGTTGGTACACTAGTAGCACATCCTTTCTCTAGACTATAGTGACTTTGGAAGGGAAAAACTTTTGAACATAGAAGAATAAACATGTTACCAAAGAACTAAATTTTCACAAGTTAGTCTTTTGATTTCTTATTCTTTCCATATTCTTATTGAATTGTCTCACTAAAAACTTGGCGAGGTCATAACACAAGTTATTCTTCACTCCTTTGTATGCTAAGTCCACAACTTCACATGATACACTATTGCAATGGCTTGAACTATATATCTTGTGGGCTATAACAAGAATACAAAATTTGAGTTCTGCATCTATAACACTACTTATTCTCATGCCTTTTTGATCCCACTTAGCTAGGGTTTTCTTTTCCAATTAAGCTCGACCTAGGGTTTTGGTCATTTTAGCTTTGGCGAGCATGCGAATGTTAGCAATTTTATGAATCATCTTTTTCATTATCAATATTTGCTGCTCCAACTATAATTGACCATTGTGCACCTAGCTAAGAATATACCTAATCCATTTTATTTGAAACTCTTAGGGCATATAGGGAATATGAGTTAAACCTTTTGTTTCCAAATGTTGATGCTTAGGTTCTAGGATTCCATCAACACATGACTAAGTTAGGGCATCATCCATTTCAAGAGTACTATTTTCTTGAATTGCACATTTAAAATGAGTTCTAATATTATTGACAAGAAGTACCTTGGGAGGGATTTGTGACTAAGCTCCGCTAGGGTCTAGGATTTCTACAACTATGAGCATGAGCTTGAAGTTTGACAGCTTCCATTCAACACCATGAACTAACATATCAAAACCTTTCTTTGCCTTGCTACTACTACTAGATGCCATTTTGCTTGGTAGCTTGAGAGAATTTTGAAAACTTTTGTAGGAAATTTGCTCAAACCACTTGATCACTTAAAAAATAACATTTCAAAATATCTCTTTAAAATTCATGGTAAAAAATGAATTCACTTCCATGCCTTTTTAAAGTTTCACTATTTATGCTTAGTACATAGGTAGATGAGTTATCATAATGCTTGATAGGCTACCATCCACTACTTTGTATTGATCACTTGATGAAGTCTTCGTTATTGCTGACCTTGCTTAGTAGAGTCTATGACCCAACCTTACTCAATATAGAAGGTAACTCAGTAATGATTAATATAGATCATGCTTAGTGATCCCTTTGTATCTTGTATACAAATTTGCATCTTTGTCACATTTTAATTGGAACCTTACTTGAGAACTTAATTAAAGGTGGTAGAGTCACCTAGTTCTTGAGTGACTTGACCATCATTTCTCAGACCAATATCCTTAGTATACTTAGGAATCCATTTTTGTCTCATCTACTTTCGAATGTTATTAGCTTTTTCCTTCTCGTCTTCAATCTTACTAGTATTCATATAATTCTTAGCAAAATGACCAAGTTTTTTCCAAATGTAACAACTTATAGCAGTATCTCTTTCCCTCATATGATGTTTAACATAATTCATACCAATGTCTCCATATTCTCCATAGTAATGACATCTGCACTAGGTAATGTAATTCCAACCAAATATTGCCTCCATAATTTATTCTATAGGATTCAATATATTCATTTTTCATTCTGATTCCTTATGTCCATGTTTCTTGCATTTATGATAGTTGCCTTCAAATTTAGGTTTCTCTTTGCATTCATTAGCCTTGTGACCATGCTAATTATAGTTGTAAGATTTTCTATTGAATTTTTATTTTCCATTACTCCAACATTCATTTGATGTATTTCCTATCTTACCACAATGATTGCAAGTAGGTCTTTGATTCCTTTGAGTGCCTTGTTTGGAGGATTCACCTTCTCATTTGTATCCAATTCCTACTTTTCCTTTTCTCCTATAGAGGTTTTGCTCATTCAGTTGAACCATGTCTATTTTAGATTTCATCATTCTTTCATTGATTTGCTCCTCAATGTTTAGGTCATTTTTCAATCTTTCACTTTTTTTTTAAAGATCTTAGCTCATTTCTTATTCTTTCATTGATTTGTCTTTCAAAATTTAGATCATTTCTTAATCTTTCATTGATCTTTCTTTGGCTCATGATTTCTTCATTTGCATTGGAGAGCTGATCAAAAAGGTCTACATGCTAAAGGGATTGGTTCTAGATCTCATTATTTCTTCCATCAATTTCTTCTTTTATCTTATTCCTTTGTTCCAAGACTTCATACAACCTTACTGACTGAATTTCTTGTTCTCTTTTCAGCTTTCTTACTTCTTCTTGCAATGAACTTTTTTTCTCTAGGAGTTCTTTGATTGCATTATTTGCTTCATCTGAATTGCTTGAAAGGAAAAAAATATTTAATTATTTCTTCAATGTAGAGATGATAATTTATTTTATTTACAATTTCCTTTCTTCTTTTTAGAGATTGGGAAAGTTGCTCCTTAGCTTTCTTGAGTTGGGCAATGGCAATTTTCGGATCGAACTTTTCATTGCCAATAGATTTGTCAAGTCTAAATATCTCCATATCCTTGATCTTTTCTCAAGTTATTAAAATTTTTACTTGAGAACAAAAAATCTCTAATATCAATTGTTTAAAATATTAAAGACTATGCCAAGTTACTGAGAGGGGAGATGTGAATCAGTAACTTCTAAAACTTCTACCAGTTTCAATTATTGATCCAATAAACCATTTAGCATTTAATTCATCACATCTAATCTAATTACATGCAAGAGAAACTAAAAATATAAAAGCATTTAGAATACTTGAACACAATGATTTGGTGACCTAGAAACCTTCCAAATAGAAAGTAAAAATGGGGTGGGGATGATACACACAAACTTTAGTACTATAGTATAAAGTTGGCTAGTTAAGGCTTACATTGATCACTTCTAATGATCTGCCCTATTAGGAGTAAATAGGACTGCTAGGTCCACCTTGTGAGAGGATTTGCAAATAAATAATGAAGTATGCATGTGGTAAAGAGATTTAGAAAAGATAGTTAGGTATACCTTGCTAGAGGATTTTGACTAGTTCACCTATTAGGATAAAGTAGTAGATCTTTGATTTGCAATTGAGTTTGTTGATAGATATTTCTTGATGTACTGATTACCTTTCTATTATAGATTTGTCACTGTTGCTCCTCTTGTTGATATGGCCTTCACAATTCTTTATCTGCCACATTTATTTCACATTCACATTCTTACATATGTACATATATATACATATATATGTATATATGTACATACATACATACATACATACATACATACATACATACATACATATATATATATATATATACATACATATATATATATATATATATATATATATATATATATATATATATATATACATATATATATACATATATGTACATAAAATGACTACTCAGTAGACACTACAATGCTTGGTAACCACTAGCTTCATGTCATATGAACTGTGAACGTGGTAACCATTGATAAACTTTACATTGTTGAACTTTACACTAATTGAATCTTCTTAGTCACCACTGGAGTTAGTCCAAAGGACTCGGTAGCAACTATAGAAGCTTAGTGGCTACTAAATTTGAATAATTGTGTGTCACTAATAACAAACTTGCCTAATATGTCAATAATAAATTGTACATTAACAAGTTTTCTCTTTCAAGCAATAATTACAAGATGATCATTCCAAGCATTCTTTCCATTGCTCCTTTGGACACCAAATCTACAAATACATCACAACAACAACAATAACCATGGGTACTCTCCTCCCAACCATAGGTCTCCAAAGAGACCACCCCCAAGCTTGGGGAACAAAGCTCAAATAGGGTTTCATTCTAATCTCATAATGCATATACATCACATTACAATACTTGTACAATTCTATCCCATGGTTATTTCACATAAGTTCATGAATGAAACCATGAACATAGGGTGAAGATGTGCTTTTAAAATGTATACTTGCCATATCAAATTATATCTACAATAAAAAAATTTCATGCCCTTTCAGGACTATCAAAATCATATTCCAAACACACTACCATTATATGGAGCTCCCTTGGAGCCCATACTCCATAGACTTTCTTTATACACCATACTTCCCTTATCACCCTAATGTAGGAGCATCTAATGGTGTAAGGGCAATCTTGTATCACCCAAAAATATGCTTATTATTAGTTTCTATTTAAATTTTTTTCATTTCTGCATACCCATTTGGATCAAATAAAGATTCCAACTATCATAGTTCCACTATTGGTAGTCCAGGTTAGAGTTTTTGAGCACCTTGGGATATGTGCCAATGTAGAAAATAGGTTATTTTTTAATTGAGAAATAATTATAATTAGTTAGAGGGAGTAATATTAAGGGACGATTATACTTATAATTTAAAGCACTCTAGAAAAAAGAATCAAGTCAAAAGGCTTTATGGTTTGAAAGTTATTGTAGTTTTAAGTTGCCTGGAGGCCTCCTAAGAGTACTTCAAAGTCAAATTTAAGGCACTAAATGACCTTGTATAGGTCCAAAAAATGGGGGAGGAGAAAATCTCATCCATAGGGATATAGAGCACTTGGAGAGATTTCTAGAAATGTAAACAGTTTGTCAATTAGAGTCTTAGATCAAAAGTTATGCCTCTTGGAAGTTGGACTACCATTTCTAGATTCTTCTAATTTTACACTAAATTCTAACATATTTTCTAGAACCTTATAGATTTATTGTGGATTCCAAATGGCATATTCTAAAATGTATTCCTATCCCTAAACCTAATTTGAATTACTTAAGGACATTTTTGTCATTGTAAAGGTAGTTTTTGGTGGAGTTTGGGAGAAGGTACTATGAGAAGGGTTTCTCCAAGATCTAATAACATTGTAAGCCTATAGGGCATGTCATAGAGTCTATTTTGTTGTACTAGATATAATAGCATATCACTTCTGATAACAATTTTCCCCTTTTTCCTATTGCATTCATTTTTTGTGTTGGATTGTCCCCATCAATAGGGCTATAGAGTGCTTGAAGAGGTTTCAAAAAATGTAAATGGTTCATTAATTAGAGTCCTGGATCAAAAGTTATGCCTTCTAGGAGTTCAAATACTATTTCTAGATTCTTCTAATTTTACACCAAATTTTGACGTGTTTCCTAGAACTTTCTATTTTGGTGATGGATGCCAAATGACATATTCTAAAATGTATTCCTAACCCTAAACCTAATTTTTTTTACTTAAGGACCTTTTTGGCATTATAAAGGTAGTTTTTCGTGGAGTTTGGGAGAAGGTATTGTAAGAAGGAGTTTTCTCTAGAATCTGATAACATCATAAGCCCATAGGGCATGTCGTGGAGTCTATTTTTGTTGTACTAAATGTAATAGCATATCATTTCTGATAATAATATCCCCCCTTTCCTGTTGTGTTCATTTTTGTGTTGGATTGTGCCTTCATCACACCCCAATAAGATATGAATGATTGTGGCATTTAATGGAGCCCATACTCCAAGGTTCTCAATATATTTTCAAGCCCAACTAACCCTTTCACCCTAGACTTCTCTTCCCTCCCCAAAGGGTGAGTGAAGTCCATACACCCATAAATAACATACATACCAAAGTGGAGAAACAAAGAGAAAATCAAATGCAACAAGACATTTCACCTCAACCCCACAACACCACAATCTTCCCACAACATGGAACACCATTCAAACATTTACATGAATACTATAATCATAATACAATACAATGAAATCTACTCACAATATGAACACACACTCCTTTATGCTCATGAATGCAATACCTTTATACAAGTTTTGAAGAAAAATACTAAATGGGCAAGAAGAAACCAACCTTAAATCCTTTTGCAAAATGGTAATGAATGGTTGTAGAAGAGCTCCCTACCAAGCTTCCAAACCCTAAGAGTCTCTAAAGTTAGAGAGTGGGTCAACCACCCACTATTTCCCCCCATGCCCTCTAAAAAGCCTCCAACTTCTCTCTCAGCTAAAAATGGCCAAAACAAGAAGCCTCCTCTTTCTTACATCCTTGCCCCTCTCTAAAAATTGTAATCTTCACCAAGTGGGAGAAACATGTGAACTCTTCAATTTCGAAATTCTATGAAAGTGAAATGTTTGGAGTGTTCCCAAGGCCATCTAGGCCTACTAAAGGTTAGATTTAGACACCCAACTCATACTACTATCATGAGAGCACTAATTATTCACCAAAATAACCCCCTAGGACCACTTTTTTATCCTTAAAAGTTAATAGGAAGTTGGAATTCGAATTTCCCTTGATGGAGACTTCTCTTAACACTCTACCATAAGGGGTTAACTTGGATATTACATTGGGTTAGGTTTAGATTAGGTGAAATTGTCCCAAAACCCTAAATGACAAGTCATCAACACATGGACAACACAAGTTTCAAGTGTCACATAAAAATAACACATTACATTTATAGTGACATGTTTCTAATTATATATGAATTAAACTATTACACACCCATACAATTCATGTTTACAAAACAAAACACATTATAACAAGGTTTGAATCTTTTCTACTGATTCAACCTTGGCTATGTCATGTTTACATGGGCTTGAGCCTTGGTTCCCCATTAAACCCCATGGTTAAAATCCTACACACTAAACTCAAGCATCAATGGTCCAAGAAAATTATATAAGAAATATATAAATAAGTACAATAATACACTTTCACATTCAAAATTAAGCTTACATATTTCGTCATTTCTAATTAACTTGCCCTTTTCTAATCCTTTTTGTGTAAAACCTTCAAAACATAAAAACGTCAATCCTTGCATATCAACATTGATTCTTACGTGACATGATCAAATTAACATTTTGGATAACCTCATAATCCATTTTCTATCATAGTGATGAAATATTTAATCCATGACTATCAAGTTACTAGTCATGTGAGTTGGGTCTGTTTGCATATCTCAATCTATCTTTAACACTAATTTCCACTTGAAAAAACTTGACATTTCAAGTATATCTACAACTCAGTTTCTATTAAAGCATTGAAATAGTTTAGAACATGAAATGAAATAATTAAATATATCAATTGGGTCCTAATGTGTAGACATAAGTGGGAATGATAAAAAATGTAGATATTAAAATGACATAAGCCTATAGTCTCACAATTGTATTAAAAAATAGAATAAGAAATATCATAATGCAAATATGTTACCTACACCAAGGAAGGTTGGGTGAGGTCTCATAGTTTCTTTCTAGCCATTGTAGTGGTAAAGAAATTTCTTAACAAAGTTGACTTAATAGTCATTGTGCAAATCCTCTAACAAGGTGACATTTCATGATTGAAGTATTTGAAGACCTCTAACTAGGCCACTTCTAACAGGGTGATTAAAATTCTTTGACAAGGTCATACTTAATACTACCTTTGTAACCTTTAACAAGGTTGGTTCCTAACAGGGCTAACTTCATAAGAGTGAAAATTATTGTGACTAGTTGCGAGGTAGTTTTTCCCAAATTGGGTTTCCACATTAAATCTTGTTAACATCTATGTTTGTGTTATTTTCTTATTCTTTATGTTTTCAAAAATAAGTTACTAAATGATAAAACAATTTAATAAATCTTAAGACTACTTTGTTAACTTAGTGATAGTAATATTCTAAGCATTAATCGAGTTGTTTAGTATTGCATGATCAATGGAAATTTGTATTGACATCTAAGGGACAAGGATTTTTTTGTGATAACTAATTCACCCCTCCCCTCTTAGTTACACTCTTAAATTTTCAAAAACATTTACCAAATACTTGTCATATCACACTTGAATACACACTTACTTTCTTATATCATTACAAAACACTATCAACTCACAGTCTTTATAAATTCTCACACATGTAACCTCAAACCTTGCATACTCACTGACATCATCATTAGGATGTCTACTATTATTGTCTAACTACACATATCATGATTCTATTTTAATAAAGAGATACAAATCAATCATTCAAAACCACTTATTAGGTACTATGTTTTCTATGGTTATCGAGCAATCTAGTGTTTGCCTAGTTCAAAAGGGAGTGTCTATCGAGTTCACTTAGGTGTCAAAGGAAAGTCTATAGAAGATGAGTGTTAACTGAGCTCACTCAGTTAATGAAGGAAATATTAGATGGAACCAATGTTAACCAAGCTCACTTGGTTACTAAAGGAACTTTGCTAGTATGCAGTGTTGACCAAGTTTCAATTGCTTAACATAGGAAAATCATTTCTAAGTTAGTGTTTATCAAGCAAGGTTAGCTAATGAAGGATTCTCTTATTTTAACAGATTGAGTTCAATTTATTTAACTAATGGTTCTAGCTGATTGAAAAGATGAATATTAATTATTCTAAGTTGTATTTGAGCTGACTTGACAATATGAAATATATAAATAAAAAGGTCAAATTGATAATTAGAGAATGTGTGTAAGAATGTGGATGCATGAAAGATTATGTAGATCTAATGATGTAGTGAGGAAGATAATTATAAGGATAAGAAGAATATCCTTGTAAAGCTGAAAAGATATATTTGATCAGGAAGAATCAAGTATTCAAGCCAGAATTGAGATCTATAATCAGCAATTCAATTGCATCCAAGTTAAGTCATGTCATTTCTCCACTCTAACCATTGTAGCAGTAATCTAAATCTCTTAACAAAGTTGTCTTAATAGCTATTTGTAAATCCTCTAACAAGGTGGCAATTCTATTGCATTATCTAAAGACCTCTAACAAGGCCACTCCTAATAGGGTGATAAAATCCTCTAACAGGGTCACACGTAATAGTCCATTTTGTAACTTTTAACAAGGTTGGCTCCTAACGGGACTCGCTTTAAAAGAGTGAAAATAGTAACTAGTTGTAATTGGTGGTTTTTACCAAATTGGGTTTCCATGTTAAATCTTGGTGTCAAATGTGTTCATGTTATTTATTTTTTGTATTTTCAATTAAGTTAAAGTAATAAGTAGTCATAAATAAAATCTTAAGATTTCATGTTAAGTGTTTATCAATCATTCTTAGTGTTTACTAAGTTACAAAATCTTTGCATGTTTGCCAAGCATCAACAAAATTTAGTTATCAAAGTTTATTATTTTGTTCTGACATATAAGTGACCTAGGATTTATTTTTTTAGTAACTAATTCACCCCTCCCATCTTAGTTACTCCTCTTAAATTTCCAACAATTGATATCAGATCTTTTGGTGCTTGCTGAGAATGTTTCAAGGGCCTAAGCTAAAGATTAGGATGTCTTATACAAGAGAGATTCCCAAGTTCAATAGAGACAACTTTACAACATGGTAAAGACTTATGAGATTACATTTGGCAACTATCAGTGATTTAGGTTGTAAATATCTTGATGCTGAATACAAGACTCCTACTACAACATTATTAGTTGAAGATATTGTTGAAAAGAAGAATCATAACATCATGATGATTGATATCAAATTTACTCTTAGTTATGTTGAATTTGATGAAGTAAAAGACTGCAAAAAAAATCATACAATGTGGACCAAACTAAAAGACATCTATGGAGGAAATGACAATGTAAGAAGAGCTTAAACAAAAATTCTCAGAGGTCAATTTGATGAGATAAAAATGAGAGAAGATGAAAACATTGCAAAATATGTGGAAAGAATTAAAGCAAGTGTGAGTGGAATCAAAGCATCTGGAGGAGACATTGATGACAAAATAGCTATAAGGAAGGTACTCAGAGCTCTTCTTCCTATTTATGTAATTAGAGTATCAACTATTCAAGAAATGAGATGTGATCCAAATAAAAAAAAAACTTTGGATGCTCTATTTGGAAGATTGATAGTTGATGAGTTAGATAACTATGATAACTATGCTCCTAGTTCCAAGAATATTGAGTCTACATTTGAAGCCAAACTCTCACTCAAAGAAAAGAGAAAGATATCAAAGGTTAATCAATCTGGAAGTGAAAAAGAAACAAAAGAAATTTTTGATAGTGATCTTGAAATTTTTGAAGCCCTACTTGCAAAGAAATATTCAAAAGGTAGAGGAAAGTACTAAGGCAAGATTCCTCTAATCTATTTTTCTTGTGAACAAGTTGGTCATATTGTTGCTAGGTGTCCAAACAGAGAAAACAAGGATGCGAAGAAAAATAATAAGTACAAAGGAAAGAAAAAATTCAAGAGCTACAAGGACAAAGGTAAGAAATCTTATTTTATGACTAAAGATTCTAATAAAAATGAAGATGAAATGGTATATATTGTTGTAAAAGATGAATCTAATGAAGGAGACAACATGACACTTATATCTCATGTTAGTAAAAATGATATATGGATTATTGATAGTGGCTACTCACATCATATGAGTGGGGATAAAATAAATTTTGAACACATCGAACATTATGGTGGAGGTGTTGGGACTAAAAATTGCATGGCCAATTTTGAGTACCATTGAAAAATTCAAGCCATATGAGAGCTCATAAATTCATATGTACCTGAATGTACATTTGAGCCCCATGAGGTGTTTAATATTTCTAACACCTTTTATTCAGTATGCTTACATGTTCCATGATGATAAATTTTCATTCCAAGCTATTCCATGAAGTCTTGTTTTAAGCGAATTCCAAATCTGCATTTTCACCTGTGCCAAACAGCAACAAGAGCCTATGTTTGCAATTGAATATCTCACATCCAAAAATGTTTCATGATTCACCACTTTGGGAGTATGTAGTGTCCATACCTAAGAGTCTATATTTCAGATTTTGAGTTGTTTTGAATCTGTTTGGCTAGGTTTTGAATCCCTCAAAGTTGGTAGTTTACAATTTTCATGCTAATGCACATTGCACATAATTTTGGGAAGCCTTGTTTGATGTGTTATAATTTTGACCTATTTGACCAAAATGTAAAAATTCCTTTTGTGTTGCATTTTAGAGGTTAGAGAATTGTCATGTTTCAAGTTTGAGCTTATGAAGAATCCGTTTGATCAGTTTTCAAATATGATTCCAAATGCAATTTCTAACTTTGTACTGGTGTCAGCATTTACAAATTTTTCAGTATCCCTGTTTGGGATGTTATAACTTGAGATCCATGATAGGTGATATTGAATGGATTTTACCATTGTTTTTTCATCTAAAAATACTCCAAGTTTACCAATTTTAAAATTATGACAAATCCATCTACACACTTTTGCAGGTCAATTCCATTTGCAAAAATTGCTTTTTTGCCATTCTTTCCAGTCTGCAAATTTGAGTAGCCCACTTTGACCACTCACCATCTGTGCCCAATTATTCATCATGAGCCTAAATCTCAAATTTATACTCTCCTCATGATAGTGAACCAATGTCCCAATTTTCATCTTCCCAAGTGTTTGTTTACCCAATTTTCAAAGCCAAATCTGAAGGCGACTTGTTATTTTTTGACATGTTTTCTTGTAGGCAGTTTTGAGAGGTCAACTTCGATAGTCAATATCTTTTGACCTCAAATTATTCATGAGATGAGATTCAATAGGGTAGGAGTATGTGGAATAGAGAGTCAGTGTGTTCAATCTTAGGGCCTGGTTAGGTGTTTAGATCAATTTTTAAAGCCAGTCAAAGGACCTCTTGGTACGAAATTGATAAGTTGCAAAAAGAGGTGAATTAGAGTTTCAAATGTTGGTTCAGTGGTCAAGATTGATTCTAATCAGTCTGAGATGATCAATGGATCAATATGAGATTTCAATTGTTTGGAAACAATTTTTTTTTAGCTGGACCCACTTTGGGGCTCGGCTAAAATTCATCAAATTTGTTTCATTTGTGAGGATTAAGGATTTTTTAAAACAAATGATTATAATGACATCAAATTTATAAGGTCTTGATCAATACATATTGTCATGCAGAGTCAGGTGGATAGTGAAGAAAAGTGAAACCTTCTTCATATTCCTAGATTAAATTAAAGAGTGTTATGAGGGCCTGCTATTTGAATATATCAATCAGCTAGAATAGGGTATTTGATGAAATTAAGGGGAGAGAGATTCATTATTCATTTCCTATGATACTATTCTAGTCTAGTACTGTGCATCTAATCATACTTGTGTCTGTGCATATCCTCATGATTCAAAATATTATCTTCTTGTATTCCTTGAAAATCATGAACAAAAGAAAAAGAACTTGAGATTAGAGAAGGGCATATTTATTAGTCATGATGATTAGCAATATGGATGCAAAATTTGAGATATTTCCTTCAATGAGATATCTAAGGAAAACTAAGCTTCAAATTTTCTATAGAATACTTGCATCTTAATCTGGAATGAATATAGTTTAAAGAGTCCTTTTGAAAATGGTGCATAACATAGACAAAGCCCATACAAAATCTAGTCAAAACCAGTTATTTTAGTTTTATATCTAATCATATTCCCATAGAATTGATGCAACTTTATCATTTATTGCTCACATCTTGGAAGCTTAGGACAAGGGTGAAATTAATGAGGATCTCCCATGCTGAAGCCATCTCATAGAAAAGGAGTCAAAGACAACATGTTAAAGGTAGTAGGGGAGTTAAAGAACAAGCCAGAGCCTGCAAAGAAAAAGCCACCCAATGAAAAGGCACCCCCACACATTCATAGACCCAGGTGGCATTAAAGTAATTTCATGCCATAAGAGTGGGAGTAGATGCTAAAGAGGAGGGAGCACACCCACCATGAAAGGAAACCTGCGAGCACTAAACAAGTAGAATAGGGGAGTTTAAAAAAGAACTCACGCCAACTGTATAACCAAAAATAACAACAAAAGAGCAGGAACAAGGGAGCAGTTACAACAAGAAAATATCTTCAAGGAAAAAAATGCATGAAACTAGAGCCACTAGTTTTAAAAGAAAAATAAGATCATCCACGTGAATGGCAAGAGGAGGGCCAACCAACGAAAAGGAGAGAAGTTGCACACATCAAAAGAAAATCATGAACTTGTAGAGAGAAGATCCATCAAAGAAAAGGGGTAGAAAAAAAAGCAAAGGTGCAAGACTTTAGTCTCACATTGCTCGTGGGAATTTTTTTGTCATGATTTAAATACTTTTCCTTGTAAGAGGCTTAGTATCTAAAGACAAGGCCCATTTTGGAAGGCCACTGCATGTGTGGTGGAGCGTGTGCTGAGCTGGAGGGCAACCCAGAAGAAATTTTGAATGCCCAAATAGTTTGAGATGATGTCAAGAGAAGTTCAAGCAAGTGCCAGAAAAGTCAAAAAAATTGCAACTCACCATGTTGCTACCCAAAAAATTCAAGGTTTTCTAGTAGTGACATAGCAAATCATTGAAAAACCTCCAAAATTTGGCCAAGGTAAAATCCAAGGTAAAGTGCAACATGGGTCCTGCTTCTAAATGCAGCCAACAAACCAAAAATTGACAAGTTGTAGCTGATAGTGTTTACAAGATGACTCAATGGTGATCTAGCAATCTAATGGTGAATCACAAAAGGACAAATGGCACTATGGTAGGTAGATTTCTCAAATGCACTAGATCATGCCATGTGGTAGATTGTCTAGTTCCCATTATGTTGATAAGGCAAAGATGGACAATGGTTAATATAGAAACATAGCGAGTATGATGTGGCATCTAGGTGCTGTAGTGACATGGTGATGAGATGGATGAATCGGGTGATGCCATGTAGCACAAGCTATGCAGGTTTGAGCCAATCATGTCTTGACATGTGTTATTGGGCTAGTCATTAGGTTTGACCTAGATAGAGAATGGTGGAGAATTTTAGAAATATCAAAATTTAATATTTTAATAATTTTCCCTCAAACTCAAGTGCATCTCTTTTTAAATAAAGTTTGAGACTTTTAATATAGTTCAAACTATGTAAAAGGTTTTAAATTTTGCAAAAATGTTATGCAATTGTTTGATACAATTGCTCAATTGTGTGTTTCCTTTGATGTTACAAAAATCTCATATAAGTTATTAGCTAGAGTCTACCAAGCTCAGTTGGTCAGCAAGGAAAAAGATAGAGTCTACTGAGCTTAGAAGGTTTGCAAGAAGGTTTACAGTGTCTACCGAGTGTTCTCAGACTTTACCTTGTGCAAACAACTATTACCAAGCCTTCAAGGTTAGTAAGGAAATTCAATGTCTACTGAGCTTACTTGGTCATCAAAGGAAAACATAGTAGAGAACAATTCTTATTGAGCTCTCATGGTTAGTGAAGGAAATTCAATTCTTATCGAGTTCACTTGGTAGCCAAAGGATTTCACAAAATTTGTAGTGTTAACCAAGTTGAGATGGTTAACTCAAGAAATTATTTCTAGAGTAGTGTTCACCGAGTAGGGTCAGCCAATGAAGGATTTCATTATTTTGGGAAATAAAGTTTATTTGTTTAATTTAATATTTGTAGCTGACTAATGTATGGTTTATTGGTAAATGTAACTTGTAATTGAGCCAAATTGAGAATTTGTAATGTATAAATAAAAGGTCAAGTTGCAAATTTTAAGTGCATTAGATTTGATGTGATATGAATGTGAAGGAGGACTGATTATTGTGAGAGTGAATTTTGAAGGATGATCAAAGATCATTGAGGAGCAGCAAAGCTATATTTGATCAAGGAGGATCTAATGGTGCATAATAGAGATCTATAATCAGTGAATTTAGTTACATCTTATTTAGGTCAATTCATTGCTACTTTCTAACCATTGTAGTAGTGATTTCAAAATCTCTTAATAGAGTTGGTTTAGCAACCATTTTATAAATCCTCTATCAAAGTGACAGTTCAATTGAATTTTTCTAAAGACATCTAGCAAGGCCACTCTTAACAGGGTGATTAAATCCTCTAACATGGTCAAACCTAATAGTGTGTTTTATAACCTTTAACAGGGTTGGCTCCTAATAAGGCTCACTTTAGAAGAGTGAAAATTGGTAGCTAGTTACTTGGTGGTTTTTCCCATATTGAGTTTCCATGTTAAATCTAGTGTCTCTTGTGTTCATGTTATTTTCTTTTGTGTGTATGTTAATAATTGTGAATGCTTAAGATTAGTAACAAGTTAATCTACCAAGTTACAACATTTTTGTGAATGTTTACCAAGTGATAGCAATAAATAACTTGTTGACATCTAAGGGATCTATGGATGTCTTACAAGAGGGAAATTCTAAGGCTTAATAGGGACACATTCTTAGCATGGTAGGGATTGATGATACTTCATCTAGCTTCTAATGGTGATACAGTGTTGAAGTACCTTCATGAAAAATATGTAGAACCTTTTGGCACATTATCTATCAATGATATTGCTAAAAAGAAGACTCACAACAACATGATGATAGATATTGCATCTGCCCTAAGTTATGTAGAATTTGATAATATCAAGGATTGCAAAACTACCTTTGAAATGTGGAACAAGCTAAAAGAGATCTATAGAGGTGATGATAATGTGAGAAGACCCAAAGTAGAAATTTTGAGAGGACATTTTGATCAAATAAAGATGAGAGAAGATGAAAATATTGCAAAATATGTTGAAAGAGTTAAAGCAAGTGTTAGTGCAATCAAAGCATCTAAAGGAGATATCAAAGAGGAAATATTTATAAGTAAAGTTCTTAGGAAAATAATTCCCATTTATGCAATCAGAGTTTATGCAATTCAAAAAAGAAGATGTGAAGAAAATCATTAGATAAATTTAGATTCCATAGTTGGAAGATTGACTGCACTCGAGCTAGATAACTATGATAATTATGTTTTAGCTTCCAAGAACATTGAGTCAACATTTGAAGCCAAGATTTCACTCAAGGAGAAAGACAAGAAGATAAAGGATTCTTAGTTAGATAGTGATGAATAATCATAACAGAGTTCAGACAATGATCTTGAGGTGGTTGAAGCTCGGCTAGCAAAGAAATATTCAAGAGACAAAAGGAAATACAAAGGTGAGATTCCTCTAATCTATTTTTCTTGTGAATAAATTGGACATATTGCTATTAGGTTCCCAAATAAGTAGAACAAGGATGAGAAGAAAGGTCACAAGTGCAGTGGCAAGAAACACTTCAAATCATTCAAGGACAAAGGTAAGAAAACATGTTTCATGGCTAAGGATTCTAATGATTATGATGATGAAGAAGAACATGAATTTTTTTACATTGTTGTAAAGGATGAGTCTAATAATGATGAGGAAATGGCACTTATTTCTCATGTAAGAAAAATGATACATGGATTATAGATAGTGGTTGTTCTTATCACATGACTAGTGATAAAACTATGTTTGAATAGTTTGAAGACTATTATGGTGGTAGTGTGGGGTTTGGTAATAATGAACCTTGTTGTATAAAAGGAAAAGGAAGAATCTCACTAACCAAATAACTTGTATGTGATAATTAATATTGGGTAGAAGGAATAAAACACAATTTATTAAGTGTGGCATAGCTACTCAATAATGGATTCAAAGTGGAATTCATGCATAGAAAACTAAGACTATTGGATGGCAAAGGAAAGCTAATTAGATTAGGCACTCAAAAAAAAGGTAACTTGTTTTATCTTGAACTTGGTGAATGCTCATGCTTTATTTCTCAAGTTGAAGAAAGTTGGTTATGGCATAGGAGGTTGTGGCATGTGAACTTTGATAACTTGGTGAAAATAAGAAAATTCAAGAAAGTAGGAGGCATTCCTAATATAAAGAAACCTGAAGTTGGTCTATGCAAGAATTGTAAAATTGGCAAGATGGGAAAGACTAGCTTTAAAAGTAAAAACTATCAATTTGAAGAAGTTTTAGAAATTGTGCATATTGATTTGTGTGGACCTATTGGAATTGAAAGTTATACTGGTGAAAAGTTCTTCATTCTTTTTGTTGATGATGACTCAACAATGATGATTGTCATGTACCTAAGAGAGAAATCAGAAGCATTTGAGAAGTTCAAATGGTATTTGGCTAGAGTAGAGAAGGAAATAGGAAAAAGACTAAAATGCTTGAGGTTAGATAGAGGTGGTGAATTCATTTCACATGAGTTCAATAACTTTTGCATTGAAAGGGGAATCAAAAGGTAGGTTTCAGCACCTAAAACCCCTAAACAAAATGGAATAGTTGAAAGAAGGAACAAATCTATCATGGATTGTACAAGAACCTTAATGATTGAAAAGAGCATTGCTATCAAATACTGGAAGGAAGCTATCTACACTATAGTTCATACCTTGAACCAAGTACAGTTGAAGAACAACTCATTCAAACCCCCCTATTAGTTATGGTATGGCTACAAACCCAATGTAATTTACCTCAAAGTATTTGGAAGATAATGTTACATTTTAAAAGAATCTAGAAAAGTTAAATTTGATGTGAAAGGTGATGAAGGAATATTTTTGGGATATACCTGCAAGAGTAAAGCATAGAGATGTGTGACTTTTCTACTCACAAAGTCATAGAAAGTACACATGTGACAGTTGATGAATTTGCAAAAAGAATTGAAGAAGAAAGCAAAAGAGAACAAGAGGACTATAAGATATTTTTTTTCATTGAACCTGATATAGTGTCAAATACACCTATCAATCATGAATCTTTAACTCCCAATTCTTCAGTAACCGAGTCTCAGGAAGTTCAAACCGAGCTATAGGAACTTGAGTCACATTTTGATGCTAATGAGCCAATGCCTACTGAGTCTAAAAGACCTAAGCTATAGACAAGATAGTCAAAATCTGAAGCTAAAGTGCAAGAGGATGAAAATGAAAAGCATTCAAAATGCAAGGAACCTATATTAGCTAAGTATGTCTAGAGGCACCATGCACTAGATCAGATCATTGGAGACAAATATGAAGGAACTATGACAAGAAGTAAGTTGAAAGACACTTGTTTACTTGCTGATTTTGAACCTAAAAATTTTAAAGATGTACTATAAAATGAAAGTTGGATTGAAGCTATGAATGAAGAGATCGAACAGATAGAGAAAAACAAAATATGGACTCTTGTACCTAAGCCTAAAGACAAAAATGTGATTGGAACTAAGTCGGTATTTAGAAACAAGTTAAATGAAGACAGTAAGGTGTCAAGGAACAAAGCTAGACTGGTATGCAAAGGATACTCTCAAGAAGAAGGTGTAGACTATGGAGAGACTTTTTCTCCTGTTGCAAGATTGGAAGGTGTTAGAACCTTACTTGCATATGTTGCATATAAAAGATTCAAAGTTTATCAAATGGATGTCAAGTCAACATTTCTCAATAATATACTAGATGAAGAGGTTTACATTGAATAGCCTGAAGGTTTTTTTGATCCAAACAGAAGGACATGGTCTACAAATTACATAAAGCATTGTATGGTCTAAAGCAAGCCCCTAGAGCATGGTATGAAAGACTACATAACTATCTTAGTTAGATTGTTTTTCAAAGAAATAATGATAATAGTAGCTTGTATATCAAGGAAGGACCAAATAATAAGATTTTTTTGGAAAAAATATTTGTAGATGATACTTTGTAAATGATGATCTTTGCAAAGAATTTTTAGAACAAATGAACAAGGAATTTGAAATGTCAATGTTTGGTGAGATCAAATTCTTTGTTTCTCTTCAAATTCAGCAAAATAAGAATGGCATCTACATCACTCAATCTAAATACATCAAGGAGATACTAAAAAAGTTTGGTATGGAAGACTGCAAACTAGTTGGGACTCCTATGTGTACTAGATTGAAACTTACCAAGGATGATGAATCAAAGGAAGTGGATTAGACATTGTATAGATCTATGATTGGAAAGTTGCAGTATGTAGTGCATACAAGACTAGAGATTGCCCTTGTAGTTGGTGTTGTAGCAATATTTTTAGCTAAACCAAAAGAAAATCACATGATGAAAATCAAAAGAATTATGAGATATTTGAAAGGAATTGAAGATTATGGATTATGGCATAAACTTGGAGGAAATCTGGACTTAAAAGTGTTTTCTGATGCAGATTGGGCAGGAAACATTGATGATAGAAAGAGTGCAAGTGGAGGAGCTTTCTTTCTTAGAAAGAGGTTGGTTTCTTGGACATGTAAAAAGTAAAATTGTACATCCCAATCCATAGCAAAGGTAGAATATGTTGCAGCAGTAGTAAACTATTCAAACATTTTTTTGGTTCAAATAGCTATTGAAAGGTATGAAGAAGGAAATCAAAGAACCTTTTGTTATGTTTTTTGATAATACAATTAAAATTAACATATCCAAGAATCTAGTGATACATTCAAAAACCAAGCATATTGCTATAAAGTATCACTTTGTCAGAGAATTGGTGCAGGATAAGGAGATCGGATTGGAATATGTTCATAAAAAGGAACAAATTGTTGACACATTCAAAAAGCCTTTACCTAAGGATGCATTCTTGTATATAAGAGGTAACTTAGGGGTCATTCTCCTATCTGAAGCTCACTAAAATACAATTTTAGTGATGCATCAACATGAACAAAATTGAAGATCTATCAGTTAATGTAGAAAAGTAATGAAAACATTGCATATGAATCAATACTTAAGGTATCTTGAATTTCATTTGAGTTGTGTTTTCTTTGGCATGTGTTGTCAAAGAGGGAGAGTTTTACTATCATATCTTTCTGAAATTTGCAAGAAAAAGAGAGTTTATACAAGAGGGAGAGATTGCTATGAAAGAGAGAGATTACTGTATTTGAGGAGTTTTTTGGTATGAAATATAAGAGGGAGAAGCATTCTATCAGAAAAGACTTGTTTTCAAATTTCATTATGCTATGACATGTTGTGTTGCCATCAATGCCAAAGAGGGAGATTGTTGGATACAATTGTTCGATTACGTGTTGTCTTTGATGTTACACAAATGTCATATTAGTTATCAGTCAAAGTCTACTGAGCTTAGTTGGTCAGCAAGGTAAAATAAAGAGTCTACCAAGCTCAAAAGGTTTGCAAGAAGGTTTATAGTGTCTACCATGCGTTCTCATACTTTACCTTGTGCAGATAGTTGTTACCAAGCTTTCAAGGTTAACAAGAAAATTTAGTGTCTACCAAGCTTACTTGGTCATCAAAGAAAAATATGGTAGAGAATAGTTCTTATTGAGCTCTCATGGTTAGCGAAGGAAATTTAGTTCTTACCAAGTTCACTCGACAACCAAAGGATTTTGTAGAATTTTTAGTGTTAATTGAGTTAAGATGGTTAACTTAGGAAATTTTTTCTAGAGTAGTGTTCACTGAGTAGGGTTGGCCAATGAAGGATTTCATTGTTTTGGGAAATAAAGTTTATTTGTTTAATGTAATATTTGTAGCCAACTAATGTATGTTTTATTGGTAAATGTAACTTGTAATTGAGCCAACTTGATAATTTGTAATGTATAAATAAAAGGTCAAGTTGTGAATTTTAAGTGTGTTGGATTTGATGTGATATGAATGTGAAGGAGGAATGATTATTGTGCGAGAAAATTTTGAAGGATGATTAGAGATCATTAAGGAGTAGCAAAGCTATATTTGATCAAGGAGGATCTAATGGTGCATCATAGAGATCTATTATCAACAAATTTAGTCGCATCTTATTTAGGTCAATTCATTGTTTTTTTCTAACCATTGTAATAGTGATTTCAAAATCTCTTAATAGAGTTGGCTTAGCAGCCATTTTGTAAATCTTCTAATAAGGTGACAGTTTAGTTGAATTGTTCTAAAGACCTCAAGCAAGGTCGCACTTAATAGGGTGATTAAATACTCTAAAGGATCGCACCTAAAAATGTGTTTTGTAACCTTTAACAGGGTTGACTCATAACAAGGCTCACTTCATAAGAGTGAAAATTGGTAGCTAGTTACTTGGTGGTTTTTCCCATATTGGTTTCCACGTTAAATCTAGTGTCTCTTGTGTTCATGTTATTTTCTTTTGTGTGTATTTTAATAATTGTGAATGCTTAAGATTAGTAACAAGTTAATCTACCAAGTTAGAACATTTTTGTGAATGTTTACCGAGTGATAGTAGTAAGTAACTTGTTGACATCTAAGGGATCTGTGGATTTGTTTTTGTAGTAACTGATTCAACCCCCCTCTCAGTTACTCCATCTATATTTCCAACAATGCAAACCTACAAATGGGAGCCCAATCTTCAAATGGCCATAACTGCGGCTATTTTTATCGAAAATGAGTGCTCCAATATACCATCAGAATTGAAACAAGATGAATTTTCCAAATCTGAAGTTGGTTTTTGTATAAGTATTTACCAGCTCATGCTATAGGTCGATTTATGATTCCTAGGAAATTCTTAGCAGAATGAACATTTTTCACCATTGAGCATCAGAATTGGTTAAAAGATAGATTTGAAGACCTTTTGAAGCAATAATGTGGAAAAAACAATTTGGAAAAGGTTATATTGGCTTCTTGAGGTCATTTGTAACTGGTTTTTCACTTTTATCGTGAATTCATTTTGGCATCAAAATTAGTTCTGATGGTGAATCAAATATCTAAGATATTTCTTGTTTGTAGAGGTGAAAATGATGAGGATTTAATAGGTAGTTACAAAGAGAAGGTAGAGAGAGGCTTTTTTAGCTTCTTGGGAAAGAATTTTGAATGGACACATGTCAATTGCAAGCTCAATCTAGGAATTTCCCTCTTGATATTTATGCTTTCTTCTTCTCATTTGTAGGGGTTCAAAAATTTGGGAAGTTTTCTCTAGAATGAAGACATTTAGTAGAACTAGCCCTGGAATTGATGAAGTCTGAATGGAAGATCTAGGATGTGCTAGTTTTAGGCCATGAAGCTTTGCTTTGGCTATGATACCCCCTTCCCATCCCATCAGTTTCTCATTCCCACCATTTTCTCTCTTTTATGAAAACATTTGTTCATTGTATAGCCTAGTTTATTAGGTTCTTTATGAGTTAATTTCATGCATTTATATGTATTATTTCAAAGAAATCAATATAAGGAACAACAAATGTTTAGTTTCAATTTGAATCTTGTCTCCTTTCTCAGTTGATCTATGATGTTTTATGGTCTTTGAAAAAAGAGATTAGATCATAGTTGTAGACCCTTAAGGCTATATGCTGCTTCATTATTTCTTGTAATTCAAGGAATTATGTAAAATCTTTAGGAATTCAATAGGGTTGCAGGTTTATTGAGGAGGATATTAGGTAACAATGAGATTTAGATTTAATATTGATATCCAATTTACAATGTAAATGGATAGATCTAGAGTCTCGGCATAAGATGTGTTCTAGATATCCAAAATGCATGAAGGAGATTCATGAATTGCCCAATGGAGAAGGCACTAATCTATTACAGGATCATAAGTTTGTTGTTCATACCTAGTCTTCATCCACTTTCCCCACCCACATAAAATCAAATCAAATTCAAATCATCTTTAGATTTTATGTTGAAGAGCTAGAACAATTTAACCCTCACTCAACTTGTGCATTCCATAGAGTTGTAATTTTCTACTGCACTTCTTTGTTACTGCATAAGTCATTTAGAGATATAAGGGTTTCCATATATAATAATTAGGTTCAAATATATGTTTAAATTGCACTAGTACCATACATCAAAACCTCAAGGTCCACCCACCTAGGTCTTGTAGAGCCTAGAGTGAAGAAGGGTCAAAGCCTTATAGTTGGCCCAATGTTTGAATTGATATGTTAAAGATGGGAGTTAGCTGCCCCTAGATGTACCATATTCAAATTGGGGTAATTGGAAACCGGTAACATTTTGAAACACCAATAGGAGGTAGTGTAAGATTTGGGAACAATGAAACTTGTTGCATAAAAAGAAAAGGTTGTATCTCATTAACCAATAAACTTTTATGTGATAATTCTTATTGGGTTGAAAGACTAAAGCATAATCTACTAAGTGTGGAAGAATTGATAACATTGGATTCAAGGTAGAATTTATAAATGGAAGGAAAAACTATTGGATGGAAAGGGAAATCTAGTTGGATCTAGCAAGCAAAAAAAATGTAACCTATTTTATCTTGATCTTATTGAAAGTTCATGTTTTACTGCTCAAGTAGAAGAAAGTTGGTTGTGGAACAAAAGGTTATATCATGTAAAATTTAATAATTTGTTTAAGATAAGAAAACACAAAAGACAAAGAGTTACCAAATATGGGCCTACCTGATATGGAACTACACAAAAATTACCAAATTGGTAAGATAGGAAAGACTAGTTTCAAAAGAAAGAACTATTATTCTAAAGAAGTTGTAGAGCTTGTGCATATAGACTTATGTGGACCTATTGGAATAGAAAGTTATAATGGAGAAATTTTTATTATTATTTTTATTGGTGATTATTCTAGAATGATGATTGTAATGTATCTAAAAGAAAAATTAGAAGCTTTTCAAAAATTCAAGTGGTATTTGGCAAGAGTAGAAAAAGAAATTGGAAAGAAGTTCAAATGCTTGAGATAAAATAGAGGTGGTGAATTCATCTCCAATGAATTCAATGAATTTTGAATTGAAAAAGGAATTAAAAAACAAGTATCAACCCTTGGTACACTAGAGCAGAATGGTATAGTTGAAAGAAGAAACAAATCTAGCATGGGTTGTGCAAGAACATTGATGATAGAAAAGAACGTTGCAATCAAATATTGGAAGGAATAAATCAACACTATAGTTCATACCTTAAATATAGTAGAGCTCAAGAAAGACTCAAATAAAACTCCTTATGAACTTTGGTATGGGTACAAACCTAATGTGAGTTACTTTAAAGTATTTGGTAGAAAATGTTATATCTTGAAAAAATCTAGAAAAGGAAAATTTGATGTCAAAGGTGATGAAGGAATATTTATAGGATACTCCTATAGAAGTAAAGCATACAAATATTTGAATTTTTTTACTCATAAAATTATAGAAAGTGCACATGTGAGAATTTATGAGCTTACAAAAAAGAGTGAAGAAGAAAGTAGTAAAGAACTTGAGGATTACAAAATATTTTTTTATTATGAACCTGATACCCTACCAAACCTATCTAAAAGAAATGAAGCTTCACCTCTTGAGTCCCCAAAATCTCTAATAGCTACCAAGTTATAGATAATGCAACTCAAGTCACATTTTAAAGGACTCGAGTCATAGTTAGAAGCTACCGAGCTAATTAAAGAGAAACTTGATTTTGATGGACCTAAGTCATAGATAATGGGACTCGAGCTTGACGTTGAAGTTCATAATGAAATTAGTAAATCCAAAGAGCCTATATTAGCAAGATATGTTAGAAAGAATCATGTACCTAATCAGATCATTGGAGACAAATTAGATGGAATAATGACAAGAGGCAAATTAAAAGGTACATGTTTACTTGTTGAATTTGAACCTAGAAGTGTTAAAGATGCTTTGAAAAATGAAAGTTGTATTGAAGAAATGAATGAAGAAATAGAAAAAATAAAGAAGAAAAAAGCCCAGAATCTTGTTCCTAGACCCAAGGATAAAAATGTAATTGGCACAAAGTGGGTGTTCAGAAACAAGCTAAATGAAGATGGAAAAATAGTTAGAAATATAGCAAGGTTGGTGTGTAAAGGCTATTCTCAAAAAGAAGGTATTGATTATGGTAAAACTCTGGCTCCTGTTGCAAGATTTGAAGGTGTTAGAACCTTACTAGTATATGCAACTTAGATAGGATTTAAAGTTTATCAAATGGATGTAAAATTTGCATTCTTGAATTGAATTCTTGATGAGAAAGTCTACGTTAAACAACTAGAAGGTTTTGTAGATCCTAGAAAAAGGGGCATGGTCTAAAAATTACACAAGGCATTATATGGTCTTAAGAAATCTCCTAGAGCTTGGTGTGAAAGACTTTAGAACTACTTGATATAGATTGGTTTTGAAAGAACATATGATAATAGTAGTCTATATATCAAAGAACGACTAAACAAGAAGATTGTGTTTGCAAAAATATTTGTTGATGACACTTTATTCATAGAAAATGATGACTTCTGCAAGGCATTTTCAGATGAAATGAGTAAGGAATTTGAGATGTCTATGTTTGGAGAGATAAAATTCTTTATTGGATTACATATTTAGCAAAAGAAAGATGGTATCTACATTACTCAATCTAAGTACATCAAGGAGATACTAAAAAAATTTGGAGTGGAAGACTAGTTGGAACCACTATGTCTACTAGACATAAGCTTTCCAAAAATGATGATTCCAAAGAGGTAGATCAGACCACATATAGATCAATGATTGGAAAATTGCAATATGTCATGCACACATAGCTTGATATTACATTAGCAGTCAGTATGGTGGCAAGATTGTTATAAAATCCCAAAGAAAATCATTTGATGGTAGTAAAAAGAATCATGAGATATTAGAAAGGTATTGAAGAATATGGCTTATGGTACAAAATAGGAGGCAATTTGGACTTAAAAGTATTTATATATGGTGACTAGGTAGGAAGTATTGATGATAGAAAAAGAAATAGTGATGGAGCATTATTTCTTGGTAATAGACTAGTGTCTTGGACAAGCAAGAAACAAAATTGTATCTCTCAGTCCATAGTAGAGGCAACATATGTGGCAACAAGAGTTAATTGTTCTAACATTGTTTGGTTCAAACAACTAATGATAGGTATGAAGGTAGAGATCAAGGATCTAGTAGTCATTTACTATGATAACACCAGTGTAATCAATATATCAAACAATCAAGTGGTACATACCAAAACAAAGCACATTGCTATAAAATATCACTTCTCAAGAAAATTGGTGCAAGATAAAGAAGTCAAATTGGAATATGTAAATAAAAAAGAATAAATTGTAGACATATTCACCAAGCCATTACCTAAGGATACATTTTTGTATCTAACAGGTAAGCTAGGGGTCATTCCCCTATCTAAAGCTCACTAAATGAATTTTAGTGATGCATGAACCAAAGCATGTTGAAGATCAATTAGTTCATGCAAAATTGGCAAGGGCATGTTGCAAATGAATTAGTACTTAAGGTACATTAATATTCATTGAATATTGTCTTTGGCATGGGATGTCAAAGAGGGAGAAATTTACTATCATATCTCATAGAAATTTTTTTGTTAAGAGGGAGAAATTTGCTATCATAGAAAGAATTGTCAAAAAGGGAGAATGAACTTGGTAGAAGTTCTAGTAGACATAAGTTTTCTGAAAGAGGAAGAAACCAAAGGTAGAAGGAGTTCACACTGATAGAGGGAATTCTCATAGATGAGATTTAGAATGAAACTAAGGATATGTTCCTTACTTTATTCTTGCTCCAAAATTTCATTGTTCTATGACATGTTGTGTTACCATTAATGCCAAAGAGGGAGATTGTTGAATACAATTGATTAATTATGTATTGTCTTTAATGTTGCCAAAAAAATTATATCATTTCAACTTAGTGTATTGTTTTGGTTCCACAATACATGCCCAGTTTTGTTTTCAAAATGGGGACCCCCTACTTTGTTTTAGGCTTTTTGGATTCTTAATCCATGATCCAAGTCATTTTGAGGTTCCCCATAAGCCCCTAATTCATAACTAGGTCTAGTTAAAAAAGCTTGAAGGTCAAAAATTAAAAAATTCAAAGAAAACGCTAAGTATTGAGGGTTTTGGTGTACTAGGTACACCACTTGAGGTGCACTAATGTGACCAAAAAGGAGGAAATATTTTAAAATTCATAGTTGCATGGTTGCGCAACAATGCACCTGTGCCAAAGGTGTGCATTTCCTATTTAAGAGGGGGAGGGGGGGGGGGGGGGGGGGTTCCTTTACCCCTCACCTTTCATTTTCTTATTTTCCATTTCACATGTGTCTCCATCTCTAATTTCATAGCTTCACATACCTTAAGGTACAATGATTTCTTACTATTGCCTATACAAACATACACCAAGTCATAAAGTATTGGTGCACTAGGTGGACACCAACCCTCATACCTCCCCCATTTTTTGCAAAAAACTTAAAACAAATAAAAAAAATAAAAAAAATACAAGGGATAGGTGAGCACTAGCACACCTAACTTGGTGCATTGGTGCATACTAAATGTTCAAAGTTTCAAAATTTAAAACAACGCACCCCAAAATATAAAGCTAAAAGAAACACGAAGGATGGAGCACATTGGTACACCTTCTAGGGTGTGTTAGTGTGCCCCAATCCTTTCACCCAAGCCTTTAAAATGAATAAAGCTCTTTGGTCTTAAAATAAGGTTGGGTGCACACTAGCACACCTTCCCAAGTGCACTTGGTACACTAATCCTTCTTATGAAAGGTTTCAAATGGGGTTCTAAGTTTTTCTTCCAATACTTTAATTTTAGGGGTTTAAATGTGTCTTTAGTAAGGTGTCATTAATTCATTTTGCCTTATTTCTAGACTAATCGACATCTTTTTGTGTAGATATAATGGCATCCTCTTCAACTTCCTTGGGTGAGAAAATGGAACTAAAACCAGTGATCTTCAAATTCCAAGGCATTCAAAGAAAGTATAGGTTTCAAGATGACTACTAAGAAATCAAGAATACAAACTTGGAGCATACTAATTTTGGGGAATTAGTAAGGATTTGTAACTAACCCACTAAGAGGTCTTCTATGGTCTCTACATTGATCTGATCAAGGTTGATGAATGTAGCTTCACACCCAATGTCGATACAATCTTCAGAGCTCATAATGACACTTGTGGAACACTTTGTCTCTGAGGAAAGATTTGTGAAGAGCATTATTGGAGAAATTGTCCTTGATCTTTGACCTAAGAACATTGAGAGGGTATTCCATCTTTTGCATGTAGGTCAATTCATCAAGCAATGAACAAGCAGAAAGGTGCTATTGGGAATATATTGACAAGGCATCTAAGATCATTCAGTCATCTTACATCATAGAGAAGACTCCTCTAGGAAAGAAGGTTGGTAAAGTTGATATGAACAAAGGATATATGAAAGAAGACATTGGATATGCAATTATACTTTTGAGTATGGTTATGGGTTTGCTAGTAGTGGGACATTTGAACATCTCTTTGATACATTTTACCAAGACCATCAAGACTGCAAAGATGCCACTTGATTGCACCTTTACTTTGAGTGAAAACTTATGTGAATAGTTGGAGGTAGTACAGAATAAAAGGAAGTTTTAGATGACCTCATATCTAGTATACTTGTTAGCCACAAGGGCAACTGATTATCTAGGATTGTAAAAAAGAGGTAGCATGTAGGATCCAAATCCATGGCCATACATTGTCTACCCTCAGTTGGTGAAGAAGAAGCTTTTAGAGCAAAGCAAAGAGTACACAGTTGTGAATGATGCATTCATACTTTCCATAATCATATTTATAGGAGATATTGTGAAAAGATTATTAGATGATGTAGTGGTAGAGATAATGGTATTTGGAGCATACTACATTCAATTCAAAACATTCACATATCTAAGGGTAGCTAGTACCATGGATAGCCCAAAGAATCTTCCAAGGTAATCTTGTGATAGAGTCATCCTCTTGGAGATTTCTTGACACATTGCATCTACATATGATAGAGTCAAAAACCAACATAAACATTGTTGGGCATGGCCTCTAACCATAGGACTAGTTTGGTTTCTTTGGAAGCAAGATATTTTATCTTTTGATACAAATGGATCAATATCCCCTAGAAGAGTACAATTCTCCAAGGCCATGTTTTGATAATATCAAGAGGGTATAGTATCTAGCAAGGAAGACATTTTAGCATGAAGAAGCCATTGAGGATCATTGGATGAACGCTACAAATGACTATGATGTCCGAATAAGGGATTATTGTAGGATGAATTTGTACATGGAACAAAAGGCCCTGAAGATAAATATTCCATTGAAGATATTGCAACACAACTTGGGGGAGGTGCTTGATCATTTGTTCAACACAGATAAATTGGGGAAAGACCCATAGTGAACACTAATGTTGACAAAGAAGAGAACTCTACCATTAACCATAGGGTGAGGAATGTCATTAAAATTATGTATGATTGGATCAAGAAACCATTTAAATTTGATGCAATACCTCAGACAATATTTTTCCATGTACAGGCCCACCTAGCCAAAGGTAGAGGGAAGGAAGTCACCATCCCTACCTTTGCAGGTCAGTCACCAATAAGGCTCAAAATTGTATACCAACTTGATAGACAAGTTGGCTACTATCACCCTCAGGAGAGAAAAGGAAAGGGAAAAAGAAATAATAGTTCTCCCCAAAGAGTCTAGCTAGAGGAAGGTGAAATCTTGGCACCTCCATTGTAAGAGGAGCTAAATGTACAAGGGTCCAAGGATACTAGGGCATCACAAGTTCAAGATGGCACAAAATTGCCACTAGCTGCTACACCCAGCCAAAAAAAGACAAAAGTTGAGGTTTAAGAGGTTTCTCCACCTTGGAAAACAAAACAAGCATCCCCTTTTGTGCCCAAGAAAGGAAGAAAGATTAAGACTTTCGTCAAGAAAAGGAAAAGGGTGATCAGGATGGTAGTTCATTTCCCATCTATTCTAGAACCTATTCCTGAAGAAGAGGAAGAAGAAGATGATGATGGAAATGTACCTTTAAATAGAAGAAATTGGTTAGCAAGAGCCACAAAAAAGGAAAGAAGAATAAGTTCTACTGCTACACCACCACCAATCCTAGAAGAATCTCTATAGATGACTACATCAGAGGATGAAATGCAAAAATGGATTGATGAAAAGGATGTGGAGAGCACTGATATCTTTTAGATGTTATATTTTGATTTCATGCTTGTGGGTAGTAAATTGGTGGGAGACAAGATTAGTAATACACCAACCAATGAGCCCCAACAAAAAGATTGGACTCAAATGCCACTAGAATCACAAGGTCATGAGCTTCCTCCTCCATCCTCATTGCAAGTCATAGTTGTAGACAAAGGCTCTACTAATCCCCTACCACCAAGTACCAAAGAAGTGGAAGTCAAAAAGGAATATAAGAGCCACAAAAAATAGCAAATGATGAAGTGTCTAGAGAAGGAAAAATGGTGAAATATCCTTAGCAAGCTTCCCAGGACACTAAGGGAAGAACTATGGGATCCACTAAAATAGAGACTATAGAGGGGAGACATCATAGAGGGAGAGAACCCTAGAGAGGAGTGATAAGGGAAAAGGTGTAGTAGAGTAGACTCCTTCATCCTCAAGAGGCAAGCCTTCAGTAGAATGGGTTCTAAGATGGTTGCAAAAGGAAATGATAAGAAATAGAAAGAAACAATTTAATGTCAATGAATAGGACATGATTGAGTTGATTGAGGTTCTAAGGAAACCTAAATCCCCATCAAAAGAAGCTAGAGCATTAATTTTCATCAATAATGACTGAAATCAAGATTTATTTGCACAAGTGGCTATTCCTCCTCCTGATTTAGATGTAGAGGATTTGACTCCACATGATTATCAAATCAGATAGGTCATTCTTGGGAAGGCTACATTGGATACAACCATGTTGATGGTCACAGTTGGGATGAAGGAGGTATTTAAGAGTTTTGAGCAGGAAGGAGAAAAATTAATAACTCTTTAGAGGAAAAATGAAATACTAAAAGGATATTTAGCCAAATTTGTTGATCCCTTGGATCCTAAACATCCTGAGGAGACTTTGAATGTTGCACTCGAAAGAAGAGATAAGGTGGGAGTACAATTAGATCTATTTTTGAATGCCTATCAATAGTGGTGGGAAAGTTTTGAGGAAAAAGGTGTTCTAATCATCCAAGGAAATCTAATGCTACTTCAGGCTATGCAAGAAAATGTGGATAAAATGGTAGCAATTTTGAAGTAAGATTTCAATATTATGAATGAGGTACATGCATGGGGAAAAGATTTATAATTGTTACAAGCAAATGAGGGCCAGAGATATATAACACTTATGGATATATATACTATAGAAGAGCTTGATTTGATTAATGATTAAATAGAAAAGATAGAAAATGGTAATAAGGTAATGGAATCATTACACATGCAAACCCATTGGCTCAAGGACCAAGCCTGAGAGAAAATTTTGGAGGTAGAGAAACATTACACGATGCATGTCTAGACATATTCAAATATAATGCATGGGAGAAATTAATACTGATTGAGGTACTAGTCCACAAGTTTAGAAAGATTTTTGATGAGGTTGCTAATGATAATGAAAATTGGTAGGATCTTCAAGATAGAAGAAGCGTTATTAGAGTTGGATATTAAACTTAGCGATTTTGTCGAGACCCATTTAGAGGTAGATAATTACTGACAAAAGGTTAAGGATAAGTATAATGCTTTAGATTTACCAAAAGTAGAAAAGATCACTAAAATTATTAATAAATTCAAGGGAAAGCATCTAGACATAGCTCATGTATGAGCAGGGACAAAACTCATAAGCCAAAATTTCAATTTTGATACTTGGTGAAATTTGGTAATTTTGATGCTACGTTGGTGCATTGCTGCACTAGGTGCAGTAGTGTACTTTTTGTCACAAAGTGTTGGAAGAATTTTGAAGAAATTAGAGGTGCATAGGTGTGCTGATGCACTTTCTTCCAAGGTGAACTTTTCCAGAGGTGAGTTGATAGTTTACTGCTTGTTCCAAAGTTAGAGCTTTCCATGCATCAAAAATATATTTTGACAATAGTTTAACTTCAACATATGCCCAGTGAAGGATTAGTTTCTATTTTTGACACTTCTAGACACTTCTAATTTGACTAAAGGCTTTCTTCTTCTTATTTTCTCATAATTTCTTTGTTTTATGACATGTAAAGGGTCATGCATCCAATTAATCAATATAAAAAAGAATGGAGTCTCACTAAGCACTAGTTAGATTTTTAGTTTGTATATAATTATTATTTTTTATTAAATTAAAGGAATATTATTGCATGAAGATATATCTCACTCTCAACACAAATTGAGGAGATCATATCTTATAAATATAGGATTGTAATATTTAGTTAGGGCTATTGTTATTTTGCAATAATATTATGCTTTTGGTGCTCGCATTTGGAGTGTAGTAATTCTTGCCTAAATGTGTTATATTTTTGTGAATTTATGTTCATGGAATTGTGATTGAGCCAAAATTTTATTGCGTTATTTCTAGTTGTGTGCTCTTTTTAAATTCTAGTGTTTGCTACAGTTTGACAAATTCTGTTGACGTATCTAGCTCAAGAAGAAATCACCAAACTGTGCTTGCATAACTTTTTCTCTCACATGAGTGCACTTTTTGTGGCCTTGCAATTTGATGATGAGTGAAACATTATATGGTTACTACATTTCCCATTGATGATTGTATCAGTGAAATCAAGGAAGCACCACTCCTACTTTCATTAGTTACCCATTGATTTCTTCAAAAGCTTAACTTGCAGGCATTTTGTTTCTATAGCTTATGTTTTTTAGGATTTTATTTTCACATTATTTTCTTTAAAGTTCTTATTATTTTCTTTACTAACCCCTTTTTAAAGTAGGAATTCATACTAGCTACATTGTTAGATTACATTCATATAAAACAAAAAAAATACAAAAACATAGTTCCTTTTTGTATTTATTTTGAAGTAGTGATTAGGTTCTACATCTTATCTTAGATCATTCAAACCAAAAAAGGCCTCCTCATGAACAATTTTTTAATCTTCAACTGAACAAATTCCAATAGTTTGCAAGATCACCCAGAACCTTGGAGTTGATCCACAGGATTGACTTTTTAGGAGAGGAGTTCGAAAGAATTCCTTCCATTTAGCATCCGACATAACGACAACTCAATAGAAGTGGTACTAGAAGGAGGGCTACCATTTTAATTTTCAAAATAGAAGGAAAGTTTGCCAATGTTTCAAAATTGAACACTTTTTACAAGTTCAAATTTTTATTTTTATTTTTGATTTTTTTGGAAAATTCAAGTGTACTACTATGCTAAATTCTCAGCTATACCTTATTTGTGAGAAAGTATGTTTTTGCAGAGGTGCACTTTTTCTAGAATTGATGCAAATTGGAGGATCTTGATCCAAAATTCCCATTTGAGTTAGCTTTGAGATCTTCCCCAAGAACACATGATTTTCTTGAGCTTAGCCAATTCTGCAAGCCTTGCAATGAGAAAGGAATACCTCAATGTCAACCATTTCCTTTCAACATTTCACCATTTTCTTCAACTTCACCTCCACAACAACCTCCCTTAGGTCCACCAAATTCCCCAATGGCCTTTTTCACAAACATTGTAGACTAACCAATTAATCTAAGAGGTGCACTCCATGACCTCTCTAAGAATCTCGAGAAGTTTTTCCCAAGGTTCATTTATCGACAAACACAAATTGTTGAAGATCACATCAATGTATTCAAAGAAATTTGCAACCAAAAATATATTTCCAATGAGGATGTGGTCCCTTTTTTATTCTCTTACTCTTTAGGGGAAGTTTCCTTTAATTAGTATGTTAATTTTACACTTGGATGTATTGGAGATTAGAATACCTTCAAAAAATTATTCTTTGAACAATTCAAAACTTTCATCAACTCAGTTGTGATACATCAACAATTCATATCAATAAAAAGGGACCTAGCTAAGATAGTTTCACTCTTCAACCATCACTTTCATATGGCATATCAAAAATTGGAAACACCATATACTATACTAGTTGAAGTAACTATTCAGATTTACCTAAATGCTATGGACCCTCTTAGTGCTAGCTTTCTAAGAAGACTTCTTGTAGAAAATATTGATACATTGGAAATAGTTTTCACAAAAGCAATAACTTTTACTAAGCAAGCCAATACTAAATATCCTAGTTTTCACATAAGCAATAACTTTTACTAAGCAAGCCAATCCTACTTTTACTCCACAAAACCCCACTCTAACATATCCAAGTTATGAATCTTTGAAAGCTAATTTCTTCAAATAGAAGGCAGTAGTTCTTATAAAAGTAGATAATAACTTTATTTCTGAATTTTGTCAAATGAAAAAGACTATGTCACAAATGAACAACAAGTTCACACATCTAAGGTTGTCATAGGGATAGAATAATAGTTTTCAAAGGAATACTATTGGCCTCTATAACAATAATTATGACAAAAATTATAACAGGAACTTCAGTGGGAACAACAATAGTGGAAACAACAATACATGAAATATTAATGGAGGGAACAACTTCAGTCCTCCTCATTGTAATAGTGGCTTCCAAAGGAAAAACTAACTATGGGACACTCATCCGAATAATAGAAGCATCCTTTTAGACAATAACAATAATAATGTTTAGTATATAGACATTAATCAATATGATAATGGTCAAAATGCATCTAACAATGATGGTTCATACTATGATGGAAATCAAGAAATGACTCAAAATTCATAGGTAAACAAAAATGCTCCTCTTGTGCAATTTAATGCTATTCAATTATAATCCTATGATTCTACACAAAGTGCATAGGTAGAACAACCAATCAATGAAGAATTCTCATTCCCATTTAGCCAAGAACCCAACCTTTAGCATGAAGATATGTTTGCTTTTTGCAATTACAATCAGAATATGTACAACTTGAGAAGTAGAAAGGAACCTCTGATAGATGGAATTCCCCCAAAACTATAACCAACTCCTCCCAATCTGAAAGTGAGTAACAATTTGGTACCAGTTAAACCATCGTATGGAGGACAACACAATCAAAACCAAGGAAATGTACTAACAATATTGAAAAACCTTGCTTGGTCTACTAAAAAGTATAGTGTCTTAAAAGACCTAAAATGAACAAAGACTAACATGTTCATGTTTGACAAGTTGAAAATTTTTCCACAAAAATGAGAAGCACTCATGAAGACCTTGGATCATACCAAGACACCCCACAATATGAATACTGTTATAATTCGTTAGAATAACTGAGAAGGGGGGGGGGGAGGGGGGGGGTGGCCAGTGAATCAGTTATCCAAGCTCCAAATTCCCTAATAATACTTTTTCTACAAATATTTAATGGTGCATAACTGAAATTATCATGCGTGCAATTGAACATTAAACAATCATGAAAAGTAAACATGCATCACATCATAACATTGAGAATTTGATAACCCAAAAACCCTCCAGGAATAAGAAAGTAAAATTGGACTGGAGATGATACCCACAAAATAACTATTCATTTGATTTCAACCACTTCTAATGGTCTGCTCTATTAAAGGCTACAACATGTTGTTAAATGTGACCTTGTTAGAGGATTTCACCATACTGCTAGGAATGGGCCTAGTTAAAGGACTTTGGAACATTCACTTGGAATGTCACCCTATTAAAGGATTTACAACATGGCTATTAAACCAACCTAAGTCCACAGGATTTATTTTAATTGTTACAATTGCTAGAGAGTAACAATAATGGCTTTTGATCTATTACAACTTACAACATAACTTGCAGATTATAGATCACACTTCGATTCAATCCTTTGCTTGGCTTTAATCATTTCAGCTTTGTAAGCTTTTCATCTCAAGCTTTGTCACCTTGAGTCTTTTTACTCATCATACCAATGCAATCATATCTATGGTCACCTATCGAAGTAGAGTATCTATGCTCTCTTCCACCTGAGCACCTTCTTCAGCACTTCATGCCTTCATGCTTGACCCTCTCTTCTTTGCTTTGTGACCTTATGACTCCTTAAATAGAAATCTGGAATACCTTTCCTACTCGATTCTCCCTCTCCAACTTTAGGGTTTCAATGGATTAGGTAAGATACAATGTATCTATCCCATATCCTACTCTTATCTAGAAACTTTGTCTAGAATCCAATTGTATTTGCCAAAAATGTTTTACATAGTGTTTTGTGTCACCAGCTCAACATTGTTATCTTCTATCTGATTCATAGAATTCTAGATAACTACCATGTCATCTCAGATCTGGTGAATCTTTGATTTTCAAAATAATGTAGCAACTCGGCATTATTGATTTACTAATGCTTGGCACCTGAAGAAATTTTATGAAACTCAGCTCTTGAAATCCACTCGGCACTTATATCTTGCTCAGCACTTGAAAACTTACTCAGCACTTAAAGACTACTCAGCACCTGAAGATCACTTGGCACACACTAAGTTGAACTTTTCTCAGCTTCAACTGAGAATCTATTCGGCACTAACTAGCTTGCTCGGCTCTTTCTAATGAACTTAGTTAGGCTTTACAAATGACTTAGCTACACCTTACATCTTTGATATGTCTTGGTGTGTCCATCCTTTGTGTCTTAGAGTATGTCATCAATACACTATTTCATCGATGGCTTAGTTAATCCTTATACTTCATTACAACATCATAACTTCAACCTTTCTCTAGGTACTCTAGTTACATCTTATTGATTGCCACCTCCTTGTCAATTAACCAACTTATAGTATTTGGATCACTAAAACAATTGTCATTCCTACAAGTAACAAGTTTGAAATCAATGAAAAAACAATGATTGAAAGAATTCTTTACTAGTTCCATTACTCTTCATTCATGAGCTTTTCAATCATTTCCAAAAATCTCCCTCTTTGGCATTGATGGCAAACCAAACTGATCACTTGATCAACTTAGTTACCACCAAAATTATATACATTTTCTACTACATTTTGCTTCCTTCTTGACTACTGCATCCGTTACTACTGATCTCATATATCTCCATATCTTTACCTTTTAGTTTCTCATAAATCTCCCTCTTTCATATATATCTCCCTCTTACTTTGTATTGATCAATTTTTTGCATATATCTCCCTCTTTGACATAAATGCCAAAGATGTAGCATCTTTAAAATGAAAAATATAAGCTTTGAATCTCATGTTTTCTCCCTCTATCACCATGCTTGTGACTAATTTAGAGTTTTTGCTCCTGCTATCACCCTTTGCATCATTCTCCTCATATTTCAATGATTTGTTCCTTTTGATACAGGGCAGCTTCTTTGTTTCTTTAAACTGCTTGAGTTAGGGGCATTACACCCAACTTGCCCCTAAGATATTCAAAAGCATCCTTGGGCAATGGTTTGGTGAAGATATCTACAGTTTGTTCCTTTGTGTGAATGTACTCCATCTTTTCTTGTTTGTCTTCTACCAATTCTCTTACATAGTGATACTTGATTGCAATATGCTTGGTTTTTACATGCATTACTAGATTCTTGGATATGTTTATAACACTTGTATTATCATAATACAATATCATAGGTTTGGTTACCTCTTCTTTCATTCCTTTCAATAGATGTGTGAGCCACACAATGTTTGTGCAATTGACTACTACTCCCACATATTCTGATTCTGTAGTGGACTGAGATGTGCATGTTTTTTTCTTGCTAGTCCAAGTAACTAGTCTTTTACCTAAAAATAATGCTCCTCCACTTCTGCTTTTTCTATCATCAATATTGCCTCCCCAATCTGCATCTATGTATGCATTCAACTCAAACTTTTCATTCTTTTTATAATATAGGCCAAAATCATCAATTTCTTTGAGATACCTCATTATTCTTTTTACTTCTATGAGATGATTCTCTTTGGGATTAGCAAAGAATCTAGTCACTATTCCAACTGCTAATGCTATGTCTGGTCGGCTATGTACAACATATTTTAGTTTTCCAATCATGTATCTATACATTTTTTGATTAACTTCAGCTTATACATCATTTTTGGATAGCTTATGTCCTATTGCCATTACTGTGCTGACTAGTTTGGAGTCTTCCAGTCCAAATGTTTTAAGGCTCTCTTTCATGTACTTTGATTGTGTCATAAATATACCATGTTTTAGTTGATATACTTGCAAACCAACAAAAAAATTGATCTCTCCAAACATAGACATCTCAAACTCATGTTTCATTTTGTCAGCAAAGCTTTTGCAAAGCACTTCCTTTCCTCCAAACACTATGTCATCCACAAAGATTTCAGATACAATAATATCCTTACCTTCTTCTGATTTGATGTACATGTTGCTATTATCATCAATTCTTTGAAATCTTATTTGCACTAGATACTTGTGAAGTCTCTCATACCATGCTCTAGGTGCTTGTTTCAGACCATAGAGTGATTTATGTAGTTTACAAACCATATCCCTATTGTTCTCATCAACAAATCCCTCTGGTTGTTTAATATAGACTTCCTCTTCCAATATACCATTTAGAAACGCAGACTTTACATCCATCTGATAAAATTTAAAACCTTTATATGCAACATATGCAACTAAAGTTCTTACTCCTTCCATTCTTACAATAGGGGAAAATGTTTCCTCATATTCTAATCCTTCTTCTTGAGCATAACCCTTACATACTAGTTTGGCTTTATTTCTAGTAATCTCACCATTCTCATCTAGCTTGTTTCTGAATACTCACTTGGTGCCAATCACATTCTTGTCAACTAGTCTGGGAACCAAACTCCATGTTTTGTTCTTCTTTATTTGATCAATCTCTTCTTCCATAGCTTTATATTAGTCACCATATTGTAATGCATCATACACTATTTTAGGTTCAAATTTTCTTAACAAACATGATTCATTTCTTAGTCTATTCCTTGTCATTGTTCTTGCATCTTTGTCACCAATTATCTATTTAGCAAGGTGATGCCTCTTCACATATTTGGACAATCTTGGTTCTATCCTTGTTTCCATGTTTGATCTTTTAGATTCAGGGTCACTATGCACTTCGTTGTTAGGTAGTTCTACATCTCTTTCATGTGTACTGACTTCAAAGTCAGAATGAGCATTTCCTTCATTCCACAACTCAGTTTCTGAATGCAGCTTGACATTCATTGGTTGTGACTCGGCTAAGACTGAATCTTGCTGTTGAATCCCAATTTGATTGGTAGTATCCTCATCAATAGGCATTCCTTCATAAGAATACACAAAGATTATGTAGTTATTCATTCTCTTTGGTTTTTCAACTTGGACATCTGTATGCTCATCAAAGTTTACATTTGCACTTTCCACAATTTTGTCAGTGTTACTATTTAAACACTTATACACTTTACTTCTAGTGGAGTAACCAAGAAATATGCCTTTATCACTTTTTGCATCAAATTTTCCATTTCTAGCATCTTTAAGGATAAAGCACTTGCAACCAAATATTTTGAAATGCTTTACATTGGGTGAGTGACCATACCATAATTCAAAAGGTGTTGCACTTGTACCTTTCTTGACTTGTACTTGGTTCAGTGTATGAATAGCTAAACTTATAGATTCTCTCCAATATTTTAGAGAAACTGTCTTTTCCATCATTAATGTTCTGGCACAATCAATCACAGATCTATTTCTTCTCTCAACAGTTCCATTCTATGGGGGAGTTCTAGGAGTTGATGTTTGTCTCTTGATTCCTTTGTCATTGCAAAATGTCTCAAATTCATTTGATGTGAATTCACCACCTCTATCTGATCTTAGGCATTTCAAACTCTTTCCTGTTTCTTTTTCAACTCTAGCCACATACCACTTAAACATTTGAAAAGCATCGGATTTTTTTTTTAAGAACATTATAGTCATCATCTTGGAATAGTCATCAACAAACGACATTATATATTTATCTCCTTTATAGCTTTGTACTTCGGTTGGACCACATAAGATAGTATGGACTAACTCAAGTACTTCTTTAGATGTATAGTTTTTACTCTTGAAACTTGACTTGGTCATCTTTCCTAGCTGACATTGTTTGCACATGATATTATCAGGCTTCTTCAGTTTAGTTAAACCTTTAACTTTCTTCATTTTATTGATATTGACTAGATTATCAAAGTTGGCATGACATAGCCTTCTATGCCATAACCATACATCATCAAATTTTGCAACAAGAAAAGAAGCATTTTCCATATGAAGATAAAATAGATTACTTCTTGTTTGATCTCCTTTTCCTATCAATTTACCATTAGTATCATAGATTTTTGCAATTTTATTTCCAAATTCTACTTTGCACCCTACATTTGCCTAACTGTGAGACACTTAGAAAATTGTAGTTTAGTCCTTCAACATAGTATGCATTTTCATATGAAATTTATTCTATAAGCTTAATGGAGCCTTTTCCTTTGATTTGACATGGAGCATCAATACCAAATCTAACACTTTCCATCATACTGAGTAAATTTATCAAACTTACCTTTGTCTCCTATCATGTGATGTGAGCATCCACTATCTATGATCCATCTATCATTCTTGTTCATACATGTTACCAGTGATGTAGGTTATTCTTCATTGGATTGGTCCTTCATGGCCACATAAACAACTTCATCATCATTATCATCAAAATCCTCTTCAACAATATAGCACTTCTTGCCTTTGTCTTTGTGATCTCTCTTATCATCTTCTCTTCTATGTTTGTATTTGTTGCCTTCCTTATATTCCTTTTTCTATGTACACCTTGCAGCAATATGTCCTACTTCATTGCAATTAAAATAAATGATAGGCATCTTACCTTTGAATTTTCCTTTGCCTCTGTGAAATCTTCTAGCCAGTAATGCTTCTAATTGTTCCACGTCTTCCTCATTAGTGCTACTATCACTGGATACATATTTCATCTTTCTTCCCTTCTTTGATTTCACTTGATCAACATCTTTCAATGATATCTTGGCTTTGAAAGAAGATTCAACATTCTCAGGTCTGTAGTTGTCAAAGTTAGATAACTCAAATGCAGTGAGTCTATCCACTATACTTTCAAAACTGAGATTATTTCCTGGTACACATCTTAGCTCTTTTATAGCTGATACTCTAATAGCATAGATAGGGAGCAAGGTTCTTAGGAACTTACTATTAATAGTATCATCATCTAATTGACCACTCAAGCATCTTATTTCACTTACCACTTTCTCTATTCTAGCGGCATACTGAGAAACAATCTCACTTTATTCCATTTTCATATCATCAAACTTTTGTCTAAGACTTTCTCTTTTTTCTCTTTGGACATTCTGATCTCCTCCATAAATGTGTGATAGGGCTTTCCACATTTTGAATGCAATGTTGAGTGCAGACACAATTTCCAGCATTATCTAATTGTGTTCCTATTTGTTTTTCAAATCTTCTACAATAAGAGTACCCGTTGGATCAACATGTTCAGTAACAATTGAATTTTGGGCATAATATCCTATGGATCCATGATGTAGCTTCATCAAGCTTTGCCATGTAACAAAGTTATCTTTCTTGAGCTTGGTAACTTCTCTCTTAGGCATTTTGATCTTTTTTGCTTCTAGTCCCTTTAAACTAAGTCAGTAGCAATGCTCTGATATCAATTGTTATAATTCTTTAGAATAACTGAGAGGGGGGATTGGGGGGGGGAGTGAATCATTTATCCAAGGTCCAAATGCCCTAATAATACTTTTTTCTACAAATCCTTAATGACACATAACTGAAATTATCATGCATGCAATTGAACATTAAACAATCATGAAAAGTAAACATGCATCACATCATAACACTGAGAATTTGATAACCCAAAAACCCTCCAGGAATAAGAAGGTAAAAATGGAGTGAAGATGATACCCACAAAATGACTACACAATTGATTTCAACCACTTCTGATGCTCTACCCTATAAAATGCCTTCCCTGTTAAAGGCTACAACACATTGTTAAATGTGACCTTGTTAGAGGATTTCACCATACTGCTAGGAATGGGCCTAGTTAAAGGACTTTGGACTATTCACTTGGAATGTCACCCTATTAAAGGATTTACAACATGGCTATTAAACCAACCTAAGTCCATAGGATTTATTTTAATAGTTACAATTGCTAGAGAATAACAATAATGGCTTTTGATCTGATACAACTTACAACATATCTTGTAGATTATAGATCTCACTTTGGTTCAATCCTTTTCTTGGCTTTAGTCATTTCATCTCTATAAGCTTGTCATCTCAAGCTTTGTCACCTTGAGTATTTTTACTCATCATACCAATGCAATCATATCTATGGTCACCTATCAAAGTAGAGTATCTGTGCTCTCTTCTACCTTAGCAACTTCTTCAGCACTTCATGCTTTCATGCTTGACCCTCTCTTATTTGCTTCATGACCTTATGAATCCTTAAATAGAAATCTGGAATACCTTTCTTGCTTGATTCTCCCTCTCCAACTTTAGGGTTTCAATGGATTAGGTAAGATACAGTGTATCCATCCCATATCTTGCTCTTATCTAGAAACTTCATATAAAATCCAATTGTATTAGCCAAAAATGTTTTACATAGTGTTCTGTGCCACCATCTCATCATTCTTATCTTCTATCTGATTCATAGATTTCTAGATAACTACCATTTCAGCTCAAATCTAGTGAATCTTTGATTTTCAAAATAATGCAGCAACTCAACATTATTGATTTACTGATGCTCGACACCTAAAGAAATTCTATGAAACTCGGCTCTTGAAATTCACTTGGCACTTATATCTTGTTCAGCACTTGAAAACTTACTTGGCACCTGATCTTTTCTTCTACTTGGCACCTAATCTTCACTCGGCACCTGAAGACTACTTGATGCATGAAGATCACTTTGCACACACTAAGTTGAATTTTTCTTGGCTTCAACTAAGAATCTATTCGGCACTAACTAGCTTGCTCGGCTCTTTCTAATGAACTTAGTTAGGCTTTACAAATGACTTAGCTAAACCTTACATCTTTGATATGTCTTGGTGTGTCCATCCTCTATGTCTTAGAGTATGTCATCAATACACTATTTCATCAATAGCTTAACTAATCCTTATACTTCATTACAACATCATAACTTTTACCTTTCTCTAGGTACTCTAGTTACATCTTATTGATTGCCACCTCCTTGTCAATCAACCAACTTATAGTATTTGGATCACTAAAGAAATTGTCATTCTTGCAAGTAACAAGTTTTACATCAATGAAAAAACAATGATTGAAAACATTCTTTACCAGTTCCATTACTCTTCATTTATGAGCTTTTCAATCATTTCCAACAAATACTACCTCTCAAAAGATGGTATCTCAACAAGCTAATGTTGTCAAGGCATTGCCCACTATGTTTAAAGACAAGGTTGAGGTGCCCCCATTTTTGCTTACCATCAGACTATATGAGAAGAATTTTCACAATTTCCTTATACCCATGGATTCAAGATGTCATCAATATACATGTGGTTGATATCCCAGAGACATATGGATTACTCCTAAGTAGACAATGAACAAAATGTCTAAGGGTATGGTTTTCCACAAATTTTTATTAAGCTTTGGTTGCCATGGAAAGGTTTGAACAATCAAATAAAAATAGATGTAGAGCCAAAGTTTAATAATATGATTACAGAATATAATGCTCCTAATGAAGTAGCCTTCTTAGAAATAGATTTGGGCTCCTATAAAGTAATAGTTTTTGATACAGTTCTAGTTAAAATATCAAATGATCAAGATATGCACTCCATGGTTTTAACCCCAAAAGATGAGGTTGTAACACAATTCATAGACCATATGATGGTTAATTTATAGTGTTTGGGAGGATAAGGTGACCCCAATATCCTCCTCCTTCCAAGATTTTGTCAATTACATAAAGTTAGTAATTTAGAGTTTGAATGTTCATCATGTCAAGAAGTAGTTGCTAAGGTATTAACACAAATGATAGGAGTAGAGAAATTCAATGATCCAAAAGATGAACCCACAAAAAACCAAATTCTTACAAAGGTCTCTAATGTTGTCAAAGATATTGAAGAGGAAACTAAAGATCTAAATGTATCGTACAACAATACTTCTTTAGATGGTAGAGGTTTGTCTTCTCCTCCACTCGAAATGATTAATGTATAGAGAAGAAGATGGTACATAAAAATTTAGGGGTAGAATTCTATAGTCATCCATCCTAAAACCAATGTGGATGAAATAGAAGAATTGATAGGTGAAATTCAAGACAAGCAAGAAAAAAATATGATATCAGTTTCAAGGAACAACAATGGAAAATCAATAAGCCCACCCCATGAAAGACTATAATGGGTACCAAAGAGACAATCCTTCCAAGCCTAGGTGAAGGAAAAACTATAGATTCAAATCATAAGGGTGTTTCTCTAGTCGGCTCCTTAGGGTTTTTCCCTAGTTGGCTAGTAAGGAGGGTTTTTTTTTTTAAAAAAATTGTATATAAATATGAGTTTCATTTTTTAAAATTTGCTTTTATGTGAAATCAAATTATTGGCTTTTGACTTGGGAAGAAAGAAATATTCGACAAACTTCAACCTATTTTCGAATTTTGGAGGAAGAATTTACGACATGGGCAATAAAGATAAAAGAGCAAGTAAATATGCATGAAGAAGAACTAAGGAACAAGAAGATGAAAATCGTCAAAAAACACTAGCAAGATACTATCTTAGATTAGGTACACATGCACAATCTTTTTTCCAATGTATTTAATTAGTTTATTTAGTTAGGATTAGGGTTTAAATACAATTAGGAATATGATATTTATCTTAAATTAGCATTACTAGATTAACTTAATATTAAGAGTTTATTTGAAATTATGTTCATATTTAGGCCATTAGGGTTTATTCAATTATGTCCATATTAGTCCTTAGGGTAAATATTACATTATGAATAAATTTAAATTATGAATTTATTTAGTACATGGGAATTACCTTGTTTATTCAATTATGTTAATAATTTATAGTCCATTAAAGTTTATTAGATTATGATTAAATTTAAATAAATGAATTCATTTAGGACATAGTCAACCAGGACAACCTACCGACATTGGAGAAGGTTCATCCCAAGTTCAAACAAGTACATGTGCATCTCTTGCAAGTATATAATATAGATCTCTCTAGAATTCTAGGTCTCTATCAAACTTTATATCTTTAATTTTAAAATTTAGTGAGCCATATTTCCCCTTATAAACTTACTTGATTTTATTTGCTATATCGTGCACGTGCAACTCTAGTAGATGATGAAAATGTTGGACATGAGGAAATTGAAGTTGAAGCAATGGATATTGAAGAAGGACCATCTTAAGGTTAGATAATTTAATCAAGTACATAGTATTTCACTCAAGTTAAACATGTATATATGTATGTACATATATGTCCCCTAAAGAGATTGTATCTTAAGACTTTGTTTCATTTTTTCTTGTGCAGCTTGAGATCAAACAACAAATGAGAATGTTAATTTAGCTCAAAGATTGAAGAGAAAAATTAATCATAGAAACATAGATCATTTAACTAAAATGGATGTGGAAAAATTGAGAGAATATGCTAATCAACCTACACATACTACGAAGAGGAAATTGAATAAAAAGTCTAAAGACATAATTGCACAATTTGAGAATCTATCAACAGTGGAGAAAACTCAACTATTATAAATTTCACTTCTTAAAGATGAATTAAAAGAGCCACTGAGACTATTGGGTATAGATACAAGTATAAAAAAGAGGAGGACTTCTAAACTAGAAAAAGATATTGTTGAAAGTGTTAAGGAAGGGTTACATTCCATTGGGAAAAAAACTATATCTACAGATAAATCCATTGCATGAAGAGTGATACTAACATCTATTTTAAATAAGAAAAATCCCAAAATAGACAGATCTCTTCATTATCATCTCATTTCGGGTATAGTTGGAAGATAGTACTACATTATCTAAAAAGGAGAAACAATTTGAATGATAGTACATTAGAAGGCAATTGGGCACTAATGTGTAGAGCTTCTTGATCTAACATGATTGGGGAAACAGTTAGGAACTTAGTTATTCAATTTTGTATTGATAATACTCATCCTTCACCAAATAGAAGAGATATCATCAAGCAGAGGATTGGGCCTAAGGAATATATTCAACACACAAAACATTGGTTGCATGTCACTCAACATGAATTGTAGCTATCATTTTGTAATTTAAATCCTAACATAAAGATTGGACAAACAATGTTTGAAAGATTGAAGCACTATTTTGTGAAGATAAATAAATCTTTTGAAACATGTAGTTTTCGATATCATGTTGAATTTGATCTGTACTATGAAGGGTTTTGAAAGATTATAGAAGAAAGTGGTGGAACTTCTCAAAATACTTTTCCTAAATGACCGAGTCAATTCATAACATCAATCTTATGTGACAAATAAAATGATTGTGTAATAGGTGAAATAGATTGCATAAGAGTAACTTGTGAAGCATGTGGTAACGTGACTAAATTTCCTTTGAGAGAAGAAGATACTAATACAACAAGGATTGTAAAATGTAAGAGATATAAGTACATAAAATTAGAAACAAAAACTAGAAAAGAATCAACAAGGTTAGAATATGTAGAGGATGAGATATCGGCTAGAGAATTTATGTCAAATTTTTGTAAATTGATTCAACCATATATACGCCAAGCATTTTTTGCTAAGTGGCAAGCAGAACAATTTCAAACACTAAGAGAAACTTTCCCACTCGGAAAAATTCTATCTGTTGTTGACTTTGCAGAGAATTACTCTTTCGTATCTCAAAAACAACTTCAAGCAGAATACTACTATATAGAGCAGGTTACTATTATGGTTCAAGTGTCTTATTGACATGCGCAAATTGATCTGGATGGTGTGGAAAGTATAGATCAAGCATGAGTCATTAAAAAAGAGTATCACTTTTATATTAGTGATGACAAAGAACATGACACACATTTTGTGGGACATAGTTTTAAAACATTTTTTGAATATCTAAAAAATAAAAACATTAAAATAGAAAAACATTTTGTATGGTCAGATGGATGTGCAACACAATTTAAATCAGCTAGACCATTTTATGCATTATCTAGATATCATTGATACCTTAATATACCACACATTTGGAGTTTTTTTGAGAGTGAACATGGAAAGGGTGAGCATGATGGTGTAGGGGCATGTATCAAATGTGCTTTAAGAAAGTATCAAATGGACTATAAAGGATATCATGTTAATAATGCTCATGATGTGGTTGAGTGGTGCAACACATCTTTTTCGATGCCAACAAATATAGATAACACATCATCACAAGTGGATCGAGTCATACCATTTAGAGTGTTTTGGGAGGTATCAGGTATATATAAATTAATTTGTTCATATTTTTAAATTGAATCTTAAATTTATATTTAATATGTTACCTTAGATGATCTCTAACTAAATTATGGACCTTGTGTACATTCAAGTGTTGATAGAAGATCAATGCATGCATGTAAGAGGGTAGAGAAGACACGATCTTTGCATTCAGTTATGAGTACAAATAGTAATGTGTGGTCATTGTACACAAGAGAATACTCATGTTTTTGTCCTAATTTTATTGATGAAGACTATGGTGGTTGCATTAATCAAGAACATAGATATGTGGGTGAATGGAATTTGGTGCCACTAGATGTTATTAATATGAATGAGTCTGAGGACGAAAACTATGATGATATTCCATTGATTTCTAGTGATTATAACCATATTTTAGGATTGATGAGAGTTGGTATGTATGAACTATATATACCTGGATCATGTACATGTATACATTTTTCATAATTTTGGTTAATTTTTATTATATATATGTACTTATGTAAATGACGTTTATCCAAAATTTTGACATATATAAGTTTGTGTAGGAAATATTTTTGCAGTCATGGCAGAATTGGAAAATGTAGAAGGTGTTAGCTATTATTTATTATGTTGCACCATGGAAAGAGAGAAGCTAACAAAGACTGAAATAAGTGATGAAATTATTTTTCCCACAGGTTAGTATATAGTTGAATTATGTATATATGTATGTCAAGTATTTACATGTTTTTAATGAATTCAAATTCTTTGACTTAAATTCAAGATTGATGTATTTTTTAAATGTGTACATGTGCAGGTTTTGTTATTGTACAAGGAACATATTTGAAGCAAATAAAAGTACTTAAAAATGGGATTCATTTCACTTATTATCAACCTAACAATAAGGTATATCAATATAGTAACCATGTTATTGCCACTGGTCTAACTCTTCATCCAGTCAAAGGACCTAGAATATGTAAGTGGAGGCTCCTTATTGATGATCATGAGAAAATATTAAATGTTATACAAGAATGAGCTGATCTACTTGATATGAGATATAAACAACTCCTGATTTGAAATATAACTCAAGAACAATTTGAACTTTGGTTCAAACTATTTGAAATTTGGTGGAATAACTAATTTTCTAAATTAAACTTTTACTCTTTCATTTTGAATTTTCTAAAGTAACTACTTATAGAAATTATGAACTTATATGTATGTGTGTACACTAATTACCTGACATGTGCACCTTGAGGGAAAGAAATTTGAACACCACTTGTCTTAAGGGGATGAAATTAGGAGTTTGTAAAATTAATTATATTATACTGAACTTTATATTTCACTTAACTTGTCAATTTTAGGACACATGTACGCTTTCAATTTAACTAATTAGGACACGTGCTTTCAATTTTAGGATATGTGAGCTTTCAATTTTAGGACATGTGAGCTTTCAAGTTCAAATTGCAATTTGTTTAACTAAATTTTGAACATGTACATGTTTTAAGTTGGACTTGAATTAGAACATTGGGCTTAAGGGGATGAAATTCTAGGATACATGTGTACTTGAATTAAAATTTCACTATGATTAAAATTTGAAATGTAACTCAAGAACAATTTGAAATTTGGTTCAAACTATTTGAAAATTGGTTGAACAATCATTTGATCAATTTGAAATTTGGTGGAATAACTAATTTTCTAAATTGAACTTTTACTCTTTCATTTTGAACTTTCTATTTCATTTAACTTGAGTCAATTTTAGAACACATGTACACTTTCAATTTAACTAATTAGGACATGTGCTTTCAATTAAATTAGGACATGTGAGCTTTCAATTTAACTAATTACTTGACATGTGAGATTTCAAGTTCAAATTGCAATTTGTTTAAACTAAATTTTGAACATGTACACATGTTTTAAGTTGGACTTGAATTTTACAACATTGGGCTTAAGGGGATAAAATTCTAGGATATGTGTACAAATAAAAGGGATGAGTTCTATAGATTTACTCGAGTTAGGAATTATGTTCAACTAATTACCTAATACTTGAACATTTAATACATGCACGATATATTACTAGACATTTAAATTACATGAACTATTTATATATATATCTAAATTTAATCAATATATTAAACATGCATGTACATATCTAAATAAATTACTTACATATCTTAGATAGAAACAATTTATAATATAATAGATCTAGATCTAGTATGTATGTACATTAGATTCCACAACATAATGTAACATGTATCAATCATCTCGAGAACAAATAACAAAAACATGTATCTATCTAGAGATCTATCAGAAGATAATATCAAATATAAATAGCGTGCACACATGTGGACATGTAAATCTAGGTACATCTATATAAAATCAAATATAAATATAACATGCATCATGTGTGTATATAAAGTGTCTATCTAATATATATGAATGTCTCTCTAGATGAAAGTTTACAACAAATCATCTAGATAAAAAAAACTTTAGATCATCAGGTGCAAGACTATCATCACCACGCCTCCTCACAAGGTGCTCTGAAGACTGACTAGTATCAAGGTGCTCACTAGGATGTGCTAACCCCGATATATAAATTCAAGATAAAGTGATATCAATACATACATACATTTAATCAAGAGAAAGTGATATTGAAATTTACATGTACACTTAATCAAAACATAAATAAACATTACTTGTCCACTACTGACATCATCCAATGAGTTTCGATGACGTACATGATCTGGCATCAAAGCTGGAGTAAAAAGAGGCATGTCCCCCTACATTGTACATGTACACGTACAACACATCAAATTAAAATTTGTCTACATGTGATTACATTTGGATCTACATGCATGATATACATACATGTGCACACATGCACATGTCTAAATTAAATTAGTTTGAAATAATTGAAATTTTAACATGAAAAAAAGCAAATTTACCTATGTAGATGGTGGCATCTGATAATACTCAGACTGCCTAGCATTGATTGTGTCCACTAATGCATCCAAATTTCACTACGTCGCATCAAGGTCAATCTCTAGATCTATTCGAGCCCCATGACTGGTGACTGGCACATGTCTTAATAATGATGAGCCAAGTGGACTATGTAGATGAGATGGCATAGAAATAGACTCATCACGTGTCAACAAGTCCATCCATCCTGTGGTCGACAAGCTCAAATTAACATCATCAAGGCCCACACCTCAACTTTGAGCATGTACTATAACACTGGCTGAAGGGTTTGTGGTATGTATATGTCTCTCTAGAGCAAAAGAGTGGTTAGTAGATGGATCATCACATGCACTACCACCATGACCACTGCCTGATTGATGAGAGGACTATGGTTGAGGATGTGTCCTAGTACTACCATGGACACAACCTTGAACATCTGATATGGGTATGCTAAGATGCTCTGATACAAATATATATGTATCTAATAGATCCTCAGCTAGACCAATCATAGTATCTCATGCCAACACTCCAGTGAGACCCGCTAAGCTAGCCACTGAAGGGATGCCTACTGCACTGTACAAGTCTCCTAAAGATGAAGCATAGGATGATGATCTAGAATGCTGACAAGACATCAAATACTGACCAACCTCATCACTCAAAATAGATCTGATAGCTACTGCAATCTCTCCAACTCCCTAAAGGACCCCACATAACTGAGTGCTATGCATGGCCTCATTAGCTAATGGACCTAACACAAGGGAAATAGAAGGTGCCCTCTCTCCAAAAATTAATCTATGTGCTAGTGGGGGATGACCTGGCTACCTATCAGCCAATCTACCATGCCCCTATCCTAAATGTCCTGGTAAATCTGTGTAGTTCACTACCTTGTGTAAGCGAACCTCTGCATAAAGTTGTCAGACAAAATAGAGCAAGATTTGGTTGTTATTTGGATAATAACCATGGGCAGCAAGGAAGTGTGTGTATATCAATGTAGCCATCTATGGATCTGTACACTTAAGGGGAGAATACCCCTTTCACATACTTTTGTGAAAGATAATGAGGGAAACATTCCCTCTTCAGGACATCTTTAGGCACCAAGCCCTACACCTCCTAGAGTGAAAGACTAAAGGAGACCTCTCGTCTCTTACTGTTAAGGAAAATCTGTATAGTATGTGAAAAATATGGGGTAGCACCATGAATCTCATCTTGAATAAATGTCAGGCTACATAAGATACTCTAGCATGTACCACTATAAACGCTGGAGCATGTGCCACTAGTCAGGGATTCCTGAAGTCTATGAATCTCCTGGTTAGTGTGATCATAGAGCTCCTTAGGTGGGATAGGTAGCTGATCATGAGGGACATGTTGCTGCTTAGGGCCTAGGATAGGTTTCTCGGGCTTGGGTATGGGCTGCTGCTCAGGGCCTGGGATAGGCTGTTGGGGCCCAAGTATAGGCTGCTCAAGGGGGATAGGCTGCTCGAGGGGGATAGAAGGCTATTGATCAGCCATGTCAATGTATGTAGGTGCGTGTATAATGTGTAAACCTAAAAATTAAAATTAAAATGTATGACATTTAATAAACTTGAAATTTATATTAACATATGTATGTACAATTTGACAAAATTAAAAAACTTACATATCTAAATTGTTTCAATAAAATTAAACATGCACGTACATGTCTACATATATATAAAAGTCCTAAAACATAAATGAACATATAACTTAAAAGAAAACTAAATTTTAAAACACACATGTTGTTATATATAATGTTTGTAACTCAAGGACCTTTTAAGAACTATATGTGTGCAAGTTATATTTCTATATAAGTTAGATTGAATGTTCAAAGGTTTTAGACATACATGTGTGCACATAAACTTGTCAAGTGTAAAATTTAGGTCCACGAAGTAAATATGTGTGCATATACATATGTATATATATTTATATATCCATATATGTGCATGATATTTATATTTGCACATATATCTATCATGCACGTGTGTATATATGTGCATACATGTGCATATATATATACACACACATGCACATGATATGTGTAAATATACATATCATGACACATATGCATGTATATAGATCTATGTGTATGTGTGTGTATATATATATATATAATGCACACTATATCATTTTGAGACCTTGATATCAATGTTTAATTAGTTTTAGGATTAGGGTTCAATTTGGTTTGTACTGTTTGATTAGGTTTACATGCTTAGGTTTCAATTAGGACAAGAGTTAATAAATTGAATTATGTTTTAAAGTGCTAAATTTGGCTTTAGATATAGAATTATAGTTAGAGCTTTTAGATTAATTCAAAAAAGTTAGGTTTGAATTTTGTTTTAATAAAGTGTTGAATATATTATTGAGTTCTAGTTTACCTAAGTGATTTGGTTTAGTATTAAGGTCAACATTTAACTTGGTTAAATCTTAGGGTAACGGTTCAATTTGGTTAATGGTTGGGGAAAGAATTTAAGGTTAAATTCAAGGTTTCTACTATTAAGTTGGGATATATAATTAGGTTTATGATCATGGTTTAATTCAATTTGGTTTATAAGTATAATATTAATTAGTTAAGGTCTAGGGTTACCTTTCAATCTAGTTTGATATATTCAATTTGGTTTAGGGTTAACCCAGGGGTTAGTTTATTTTAGTGTTAAATATTAAGATATAATGCATTGATATCACTCATTTTTTGATATGATGAACATGTCGTAAATGACATTTCTATATGATTCTTTTGATATATATATATATATATATATATATATAATGAAAATTTTAAATCCTTCCTATGTAGTAAATGATGTAATTAGATATGTACAAATGTTTTTAGATTCACATGTACATGACATGTAGATGTAGATATGATTCTCCTCTAGGATAATTTAGTTTAAATCATAAATAAGGTTACAATTTTAGGGTTTGACATTTATACAATTAGTACTCAAGGTAAGATATGAAAGTTATTTAATTATTTATATATTACCCAATGTAGGTTTTAGCAAATTAAGATTAAGGTTAAGATGATAGTAAGGGTTATAATTAGAGTTAAATTCAATACAAATTGACATGATAGTTAATCCTAAATGATGCTCAGCCAATGGATCTAAAGAACTAATAAAAAATTTTACTAAGCAAGCAATAACATACATACAATTTAATTTGCATTTATAAAAAACATAAGTGATTGCATTCCTTAATGAGCACATTTAAATTTCATTTTTAAATAATTATAAGTACTAAAAGTAAAATAAATCACACATCCACATGAAAGAATATTAACTACTTCGGTTCAATCCATTTAAATAATTTTTATACATTTGTTCTGAATGCCACTTGCCAAATTAATTTAGAATGCACAATCATCCACTGTACATGTCACAGGGTATGAAAGGCTGAAAGAATATACATTTATAAAATAGTTTACATCATCCATTTCCAATCCATGAAACAAAGTACAATACAATTTAAGTAAAATCATTTTAAATACTAGAAGATTTTTGTTTGGATCCCTTGGCGAGTTGTTATGTGATTAAGTACTTAGTTATATATGTTTAGAGTTTTATTTTACATAACTATATAGTTAGGTCAAGATTATAGTTTGAATAATGAATTTAGGTCAAGGTTATATGGTTCTAGGTCAAAGTTATATTTATTTGTAAAATTACATGTTTAAACAATGAATTTACATCTAATCTAATCATTCAACATTGTAATAAATACATAAATTAAACACATTTTAAAACATCTAAATAAACATAAATAAACTTTAAATTAAAAGATAATATTATATATTTAGATCTAATATGGATGAAAAATTATCTTATTTGTGTATCTAGAGATTCACAATGACATTAGAGGCTTAAGCATGAATAGTAAAATAAAATATACAAAAAAAACATATATTTATATACTAAAAACATATAAATTTTAACTAAAACAATAGAAAAAGGGAAAAAAATAATATTTCATACCATTTTCAACAGTTGATAAGGCGGATGCCAGTCTCTCTCCAAATTTCGATCATAATAATGAGGAGAGAATCAGCTTCACCCGTATATATATTAGTGGCTTAGTATTTTGATCAAAACTTTGAAATCCACAAGAAAACTCACTTTCATTGTTTCGATCAAAACTTGACTTAAGTTTCGATCAAAACTTTGACTGGTACATACTTTTGATCGCAAGTTACTTTTGATAGAAAGTAAAAAATTTTGATCGAAACTTTCATGATAAGTTTCAATCAAAATTGTACAGATAATTTTTTGAGTTTGGACTTTTTGGAGGAATTTCTTCCTCCAAAAAAGTGTAACCCACTATTGTGGGTTCACCTCATGTCATTTCTAAAGCTGGCATCTCCATTGATTCTAATAGAATTGAAGCCATTTTGAAGTTATCACCTCTCAACAGTCGGAAGGAACTCAAATCTTTCTTTACAAAGATGAACTTTGTTTGGAAATTAATAAGTAGATTTGTAGAGATAGTTGTCCCCTTAATTATTTACTTAAAAAGGGAGCTAAAACATAATGGGTTCTTGAGGTAAATAAATCATTTAAAGATATCAAAATAGCCATTTCCATGCCTCCACTATTGGTAAGTCCTGATTATGAGCTTCCTTTTAAGATATATTCCTCTACTTCAGAAGTTGGGATCCTAACCTAGAAGAAGGAGAAGGAAGATGAAAGACCTATTGCTTTTATAAGCTGCCCTCTAAGAAAATTGAGTTGAACTATTCCAACCTTGATAAACAATCTTTGCCTTGATTAAAGTAGTAAAGAAGCTTTTCCATTACATACTAAGGAGAAAGGTGTATGATATTATATTGGATTCAATAGTAAAGACATTATTGATGCAAAATGAACAAGGTGAAAGATGAGGTAAATGGATGGTGATATTGCAAAAATTTGGTTTAGAGATCCAACCCATGAGGTTAGTTAGGGGTCAAGGATTATCAAGAATGATAGCTGATAACCAAATTGGTAATAAATAAAAATTAAGATTAACAATGAAAAAAATGACAATGACCAGAAGGGGATGATAGTATCTCAAGTTGATATTGGTCAAGGTGTAGTGATAGATGTCTGGTACTAGGATATTGTTTACTATCTTCTACAAAACTAGTGCCCTAGTTAGATGAATAGTTCACAGTGTAAGGGACTTAAAATGAAGTGCATGTCCTATATGTTGCATGGTAGAAAGTTGTACAAGAGAAATTATGAAGTGCTTAGAATGTGACAAAGCAAAGGAAGTTCTAGAACAATTCCATGATAAGTATGGTACAGGACATAGTTTATCAGAAGCAACCACTCATATGATTTTAAGATCAGGTTATTTTTTTCCAATGATACTCAAGGAAACTTTTGAACATGTATATTCTTTTCATGCTTGCCAAACTAGTGCTAATAGAGAAAGGCACCCAATAATTCTGTTACAACAAGTGTACGAGGTGCACCTATTTACAAAGTGGAAGATAGATTTTATTGGTCTAGTTAATCCACCATCATCAACTAGACACACTTATATTCTCACAACCATTGATTATTGTATCCAATGGATAGAAGTAGAAACTTTTAGAAATCACATCACTAAGGTGGTAACGGACTTCTTGTAGGAACACATTGTTACTATATTTGGGATTCCATTTTCCCTAATGTGTGATAATGAATCAACTTTTGAATCAATATTCTTGACTCAATGGGCATTTGAAAATTAGGTTATTCTTAAGTTCTTTTTGAATTATTACCCAAAAGGAAATGGGGTAGCTAAATCACAAACAAGAACTTGATCATAGTAATAAGATGATTATTGAAGTAGAATCATAAAGATTGGCATATGCAACTCAAATATGCTCTATGGAAAAATAAAGTGAGGGTCAAGAACACTTTGGGGACGTCTCCATAACTACTAGTCTATAGACAAAATCTATTATTTCTAGTTAACCTTAGAATTCCTATTTTTAAATTCTTGAGTGAGTATGCCGAAGATGCTAACAAAGTACAAATTAGATTGATGAATCTTTTAGAGATGGATGAGAAATGGATAGTTGCATTGGAGCACATGGCTAAACATTAAGTTGTTGTGAAGAGATGGTTCAACAAGAGGGCCACTATAAAATCCTTTAGAATTTCTAACCTTGTTCTACTTTGGGATAAGGAAAAAGAAAAGTCAAACAAGAACACAAAGTTTCAATGCTTGTGGATTGGTCCTTATCAAATAGTGGAAACTCTCAAAGAAAATACTTTTAGGCTTAGTTCTTTACAGGGGGAATTGGTTCCATTTCCAGTCAATGGGAAATTTCTAAAACATTATTTTGAAGCCTAGAAGACTAAAAAATCAAAAATTTAAATTTAAAAAAAAAAAAAAAAAAATCAAATAGATTTCATTTCTACAAGTGTTTTTATTTTTTGCAAGTGTGTTTTCTTTCTAGTTTTTTTTTTTCTTTCAGTCATGTGTTTTCTTCCAAAGTTGTTTCAATCTAGGGGGTAAGGTGCACTCAAGATTTTGTCTTGACATATCTTACTAACTACTCTTTTGGTTTCAATTTTAGGAAGATTTTTTTATTTGTCAAAACATTTTGAAGATTGTGTGTCTTATACCAACTAAGGAATGGATGTTTCTTGTAGTAATAGGGGGACTTTTAGTCTTGAATTCAAGGTTCTAGACTAACAAGTTCTCAAAAAATTTCAAATTTAAAAATTGATCACCTTAGATGTTGTCAAACCAAGGTTGAAAGTAGTAAGGGATGGTCCAAACCCCAATTGGTTCAAATAGAGGGGTCTTCTCAAAGGATTTATAAGATCATTTTTTGGCATGAGAGTTTCTAAAAAGTTCTAAAAGAAGAATGCAAGGGATGTTCACAAAATGATCAAATCCAAGAAATGACACCAATGTCCTAGCTACATAGTCTGAGTGTAGTCAAGATATAGGAAAAACTAAAAAAAGGAAAAAATGGTGTTAATACTAAAGGATTCTAAGGATCTAAAAGGGAAACTAGATACACATTCAAAATAGTTATCTAAAGTACAAAGTGTTGCTTCTTCCAAGAATCAAATGGAAACATTGTGAACTACATCAAGCAATTATTCAAAAAATTGCCAAAAATTAAAAAAGAAAAGTGATAGCTCACTAAGATCCCTCAAACTAATTCTCTCATTTGGTTAGACAAAAGATCAACAAGCAACCTTCATGAGGATTCCTGATGAATGAGATAGGAGGGGTGGAAGATTGTTTTTGAGTTGTCAGATCTTGATTGACTACATCCTAAGATGTTGAAGGAAATGAATACATGGAATACACATTGAGCTTGGAAGTTTTAGATCCTAAAGTTTTCACTATGAAGTCATTTGAAATATGTTTGGAATATTGTAGATTCAATTGGTGTTTGACACATGTCAAAGGAATGTTTGCTAATGAAGAAATGCCTTTGTCATTTCTTCCTTTTGTGAGGGTTATTTGTTGTGGTTCTAAAACACATGCCCCATTTTTTTTTGAAAATGGGGACCCCCTACTTTATTTTAGGCTTTTCAAATTCTTAATCCAAGATCTGAGTCATTTTGAGGTTCCTCATAAGCCCCTAGTTCATAACTAGGTCTGGTTAGAAAAGTTTGAAGGTCAAAAATCAAAAAATTGAAAGAAAAGGCTAATTATTGAGGGTTTTGGTGCACTAGGCACACCACATGAGGTGTGCTAGTGTGCCCAAAAATGAGGAAATATTTTAAAATGCCTAGTTACACAATTGCACAGTAGTGTACCTACGCCAAAGGTGTGCATTACCTATTTAAGGGCGAGGGGGGTCCTTTACCCCTCACCTTGCATTTTCTTATTCTCCATCTTCATATGTCTCTCCATCTATGACTTTGTAGCTCCACACACTCCAAGGTTTGGTGTTTTCTTCCTATCACTTGCACAAACATACACCAAGTCATAAAGTATTGGTTTGCACTAGCACACCTAACTTGGTGTGCTAGGTGTGCACCAACCCTCATACCTTCCCCTTTTTTTTGCAAAAGACTTAAAACAAATACAAGGGCTAGGTGTGCACTAGTGCACCTAATTTGGTGTGCTAATGTGTAGAAAATGTTTAAATTCTAAAACTTTAAAACAACATACCCATAAATATAAAGCCAACAGAAACACAAAGGATGGTGCGCATCGGCACACCTCCTAGGGTGTGTCAATGTGCACCAATCCTTTCACCCAAGCCTTTAAAATGAATAAAACTCTTCAGTCTTCAATTGAGGTTAGGTGCACACTAGTGCACCTTCCATAGTGTGCCTAGTGTGCTAATCCTTCTTATGAAAGGTTTCAAATGGGGTTATGGGTTTTTCTTCCAATATTCTAATTTTAGGGGTTTAATTGTGTCTTTAATAAGGTGTCATTAATTCACTTTTCCTTAATTCTAGACTAATCAACATCTTTTTGTACAAATATAATGGCATACTCTTTAGCTTCCTTGGGTGAGAAAATGACACCGAAATAAGTGATCTTAAAATTCCAAGGCTTTCCAACAAAGTCTAAGTTTAAAGATGACTACTCAAAAATCAAGGATACAGACTTGGGGCATACTGATTTGGGGGAATTCCTAAGGATTTGTAAAAAACCCACTAAGAGGTCTACTATGGTGTTTGTGTTGATCTGATCAAGGTTGGTAAATGGAACTTCACACCCAATATTGATACAATCTTTAGAGCTCATAATGACACTTGTGGAACACTTTATCTTTGAGGAGAGAGTTGTAAAGAGAATTATTGGGAAAATTTTCCTTGATCTCTAACCTGACAACATTGAGAGGATATTCCATCTTCCATGTGCAGATCAATTCATCAAGCTTACCTATGAACAAATAGAAAGGTGGTACAAGGAACATATTCATGAGGCATCTGAGATCATTCAACCATCTTACCTTATAGAGAAGACTCTTGTGGGAAAGAAGGTTGGTAAAGTTGATATGACCAAAGGATATATGAAAGAAGACATTGGATATGCAATTATAATTTTGAGTAGGGTTATGGGTTTGCCAGTAGTGGGACATTTGAACATCTTTATGGTACATTTTATTGAGACCATCAAGACTACAAAGATGCCACTTGATTGGGTGTCTATGTTGAGAAAAAAATTATGTGAACAATTGGAGGTAGTAAAGAATAAAAGGAAGTTTTATATGACCTCATATCTAGTATACTTGTTAGTTGCAAGGGAAAATAATTATCCAATATTGTATAAAAGAGGTAGCATGTAGGGTCCAAACACATGGCCATACATTCTCAACCATCAGATGGTGATGAAGAAGGTCTTGGAGTAAAGCAAAGAGTACAAAATTGTGAATTGTGCATTCATACTTTCCATAATTAGATTTATAAAGGGAGATTATGCAAAATGATTATTAGATGATGTAGTGGCACAATAATAGTTCTTGGAGCATACTAAATTCAATTCAAAACATTCACATATCTAAGGATAGTTGGTTTCATAGTCAATCCGAAGAAGCTTCCAAGGTACCCTTGTGATAGACTCATCCTCTTGGAGATTATTTGATAGATTACATCTATATATGACAAAGTTATAAAATAACATAAACATTGCTTGACAAGGCCTCTAACCATAGCACCATTTTAAGTTCTTTGGAAGCAAGATATTTCAACTTTTGAGTCCGAATTAGATCAATATCCCCTAGATGTGTACAATTCTCCAAGACCATGTTTTGATAATATTGGGAGGGTATAGTATCTAGCAGGGAAGATATTTTAGCATGAAGAAGCCATTCAGGATCATTGGATGAATGCTACAAATGACTATGATGTCCAAACAAGGAGAAAATGTAGGATGACTTTGTACTTGGCAGAGAAGGCCCTGAAGATAAATATTCCATTGAAGATATTGCAAAAAGACTCAGGGGAGTTGCTTGATCCTTTTCTCAACACAGATAAAATTGGGGAAAGACCCATTGTGAATGCTAAGGTTGACTGAGAAGAGAACTTTGACATTAACAATAGGGTGAGGCATGTCATTAAAATGATGTAGGATTGGATCAAGAAATCATTTAAACTTGATCCATACCTGAGATACTAATTTTGCATGCATAGGCCCACCCAACCAAAGGTAGAGGAAAGAAAGTCACCATCCCTACCTTTGTAGCTCAATCACCAATAAGGCCTGAAATGGTATACCAACTTGACAAACTAGTTGGATACTATCACCCTTAGGAGAGAAAAAGAAAAGTCAAAAGAAAGAGGAGTTCTCCTCAAAGAGTTGAGCTAGAGGAAGGTGAAGTCCTAGAACCCCCATAGAAAGAGGAGGTAAATGTACAAGGGTCCAAGAATACTAGGCTATCACAAGTTCAAGATGACCCACAATTGCCACTAGTTATTGCACCTAGCCAAACAGAGACAAAAGTTGAGGTTCAAGAGGTTTCTCCACCTCGGCAGATAGAACAAGCATCCCCTTCTGTGTCCAAGAAAGGAAGAAAGATTAAGACTTTGGTCAAGGAAAGGCAAAGGGTGATTAGGAGGGTAGTTCCTTTCCAATCTATTCTAGAATTTATTCTTGAAGAAGAGGAAGAAGAAGATGATGAGGACAATGTACCTTTAAATAGGATAACTAAGCTAGCAAGAACCACAAAAAAAGAAAGAAGAAGAAGTTCTAATACTACATCACCACCAATCCTAGAAGAACCCCTATAGATGACTACATTAGAGGATGAAATGTAGCAATCGATTGATGAACATGATGTAGAGGGTACCGATATCTTTAAGATGTTTGATTTTGATTTCATTCTCATGGGCACTAAATTGGTGGGAGACAAGGTTAGGGATAAACTAACCAATGAGCCCCAACAAGAAGATTGAACTCAAAAGAAGATTGAACTCAAATGCCACTAGAATCACAAGGTCCTAAGCTTCCTCCTCCATCCCCATTGCAAGTCACAATTGTGGACAAGGGCTCTACTACTCCCCTTCCACCAAGTACCAAAGAAGAGCAAGTCCAAAAGGAACAAGAGGAAGAGCCACAATAAAAAGAAATCGATAAAGTGTTTGGAGAAGGAAAAATTGTCAAATTTCCTTAGCAAGCTTCCCAAGACACTAAGGTAAGAATTGTGTGCTCTACTGAAATAAAGACTACAAAGGGAGAACCATCATAGAGGAAGAAAACCCTAGAAAGGATAAATAAGGAAAAAGAGTTAATAGAGTAGACTCCTTCATCCTCAAGAGGAAAACCTTTGATGGAATAGGTTACAAGATGGTTGTGAAAGGAAATGATAAGAAATAAATAGAAACAATTTAATGCTAATGAAGAGGACATGATTGAGTTAATTGAGGTTCTAAGGAAACTCTAATCCTCAACAAAAGAAGCCAAAGCATTAAATTTTATCACTAGTGATTGAAATTAGAATTTATTTGCACAAGTGGCTATTCCTCCTCTTGATGTTGATGTAGAGGATTTGACTCCACATGATTATCAAATTAGAGAGGTCATGCTTGAAAACCCTACATTGGATACAACCAAGTTGATGGTCACAATTGGGATGAAGGAGGTATTTACGAGTTTGGAGCAAGAAGAGGCAGAATTAATAACACTTCAGAGGCAAAATGAAATCCTAAAAGGATATTTGGCCAAATTTTTTGTCCCCTTGGATCTTGAACACCCTGAGGAGACTCTGAATGCTGTACTAGAAAGAAGAGATAAAGGGGAATTACAATTGGATCCATTTTTTAATGCACGTCAATAGGGGCTAACAAGTTTTGAGGAAAAAGGTGTTCTAATCATCCAAGGAAATCGAAAGCTACTTCATGCTATGTAGGGAAATGTGGATAAAATAGTAGAAATTTTGAAGCAAGATTTTAGTATTATGGATGAGTTACATCTATGGGGAAAAGATTTACAATTGTTACAAGCAATCAAGGCCTAGAGATATAGAATGCATGTGGATGTATATAGTGTAAAAATGCTTGATTTGATTGATGGTTGGATTGAAAAGATAGAGGATGGTAATAAGGTAATGGAATCATTACATGCAGAGATCTATTGGCTTAAGGACCAAGCCCGAGAGAAAATTTTGGAGGCAAAGAAACATTACAATGATGCATGTCTAGACATGTTTGAAGGTGATGCATGGGAGAAATTAATACTAATTGAGGTTCTAGTCTAGAAATTTAGAAATGTTTTTGATGAGGTTGCTAATGATGATATTTGGTAGGCCTTCAAGATAGAAGAAGCCTTATTAGATTTGGATACTAAACTTGGTGATATTTCTTAGACCCGTATAGAGGTAGATAATTACTAGCAAAAGGCTAAGGATAAGTATAATGCTTTAGATTCACCATAAGTAGAAAATATCACCAAAATTATTGATAAATTCAAGGGCAAGCCTCTAGACATAGCTCTAGTATGAAGAGGGACAAAACCTAAAAGTCAAAATTTCAATTTTGACACTTGGTGAAATTTTGTAATTATAGACCTTTGAGGTGTACTGGTATGCTAGTGCACTACTATGCCAGGTCTATTGGTGTTCTTTTTTTTACAAAGTTTTGGAAGAATTTTGAAGAAGTTAGAGGTGTGTAGGTGAATTGATGCATTTTCTTCAAATGTGCACTTTTCCAGAGGTGCACCGATAGTTAACTGTCAATTCCAAAATTAGAGATTTCCATGCATCAGAAATGCATTTTGATAGAAGTTTAACTTTCCATGCATCATAATTTCTTTTTTTTATGACATGTAAAGGCTCATGCATCCAATTAATGAATGTAAAAATGGATGGAGTCTTACTAAGCACCTGTTAGTTTGTTTTATTAAATTAAAAGTATATGATTGCATGAAGATATCTCTCACTCTCAACACAAATCAAGGAGATCATTTCTTCTAAATACAAGATTGTAATATGTAATCAAGGCTACCATTATTTTGCAGTAATATTATGCTTTTGGTGCTCACATTTGGAGTGTAGTAATTCTTTCCTAAATGTGTCATATTTTTGTGAATTTATGTTCATGGAATTGTGATTGAGCCAAAAGTTTATTGTGTTATTTCTAGTTGTGTCATCTTTTCTAATTCTAGTATTTGTTATGGTTTGAAAAATTCTACTGACATATCTAGCTCGAGAAGAAATCACCAATTTGTGGTTGCATAACTCTTTGTGTCACATGAGTGTACTTTCTATAGCCTTGTGATTTGATGAAGAGTGAAACATCATATGGTTACTACATTTCGCATCGACAATTGAATCAGTGAAATCAAGGAAGTGTCACTCCTACTTTCATTGGTTACCCACTGATATCTTCAAAACCTTAACTCATAGGCATGTTCTTTCTATATCTTATGTCTGTTAGGATTTTATTTTCATGTTATTTTCTTTATTAAACCCTTTTTAAAATAAGAATTCATACTAGCTACATTGTTAGATTGCATTCATATAAAACAAAAAAAATACAAAAATATAGTTCTTTTTATTATTTTGAAGTAGTGAGTAGGTTCTAGATCTTATTTGAGATCATTTGAACCAACAAAGGCCTCCTTGTGAACAAATTTTTTTATCTTCAATTGAACAGATTCCAGTAGGTCACAAGATCACCCAGAACTTTGGAGTTGATCTACAAGATTGACTTTTCAAGAGAGGATTTCAAAAAAATTCCTGTCATTTAGCATCATGCATAACAACAGCTCAACATGTATGTTAAGCTCACTCGAGCATTGAAGATATTTTTCTATAGCTATAGAGTAATCTAGTGTTTTCCTAGCTTGGAAGGTAGTGTCTACCGAGTTCACTCGATTACTAAAGGAACTTTTCTAGTATGCAGTGTTAAATGAATTTTAGTTGGTTAACATAGGAAAATCATTTCTAAGTTAGTGTCTACCAAGTAGTGTCAACTAATGAAGTGTCTACCAAGTAGTGTCAACTAATGAAGGATTTTCTTATTTCTATATATTGAGTTCAATTGATTTATCTGATGGTTCTAGCCCATTGAGAAGATGAATATTTATTATTCTAAGTTGTATTTGAGCCATCTTGACAATATGAAAGATATAATAAAAGGTCAAATTGAGAATTAGAGAGTGTGTGTAAGAATGTAAATGCATGGAATATTTTGAAGATCTAATGATGTAGTGAGGACGTGAATTAGAAGGGTAAGCAAAATATCCTTGTAAAGCTAAAGTGTGTTAGGATAAACCACGGACAGAAATAAAAACTACATGAAAATATAACCAATAACAAAAAATAATAGATCACACATAAATGAACACAAGGCACCGAGATTTAATTTGGTTCACCCAATCCCTGGGCTACATGCACCCAACAACAAGTTTGATCTTATTACAATCCAGTGATTACAACCTGATTACAATCTATAATCCCTTACAGCTCAATACCACAATAAGAACCAATTTCACATCACAACATAATAAAAAATACCTAACCTTAAACCCTTTTATACAAGTATTTTATCCATTTTAGGGTTACAACATGTCAGCCATAATATGTCAGCTACAATGTCACCATAATCTAACAATCTCCCACTTGCGGGCTAATCAAGCTCCACACTAAACAAAAATCTCCCACTTGGAGATTGATCCTGTAGCAATTCCACTACCACATGGGGCTCCCACTAGATCAAGCCACCCTGGACTCTACTATTCTTTTATTCATGTTCAGTCTAAAAGACCAACCGAAGCTGAAGAGGAGTTCAGCTTCTCCCACGTTACAAGCTTTGTCAAGATATCTTCTGGATTTTCATTGGTACGTATCTTCTCTAGCTTTAACTATCCATCCTCCAAAATTGACCAAATAAAATGGTATTGTAACTGTATGTGTTTGGTCTTAGAATGTAGAGCTGAATTCTTTGCAAGATGAATGACACTCTGAGTATCTGTAAACAAATAAGTATCCTTCTGAGGATGTCCCAATTCTTCTAAGAAGAACTAAAGCCATATCATCTCCTTGGTTGCCTCTATAGGAGAAACATACTCTACCTCTGTAGTGGACAGAGCATTAATCTTTTGTAACCTAGAAACCCAGCTCATAGCTACCCCACCAATAGTAAAGACATAACCTATAGTACTCCACCTGGTATCAATATCCCCTACCAAATCTAAGTCAAATTAGCCCTGCAAATCAGTAGTAGAGCCCCCAAAGTGTAAACTCTTATTGGATGTTCCTCTCAAATATCTAATAATCCACTTGACAGCATTCCAATGCTCAAATCCTGGATGACTCATATACCTGCTAACGACTCCCACTGCATGGGCAATATCTGGCCTAGTACATACCATAGCATACATCAAGCTTCCTATATCTGAAGCATATGGTACCTTAGACATATTATCCTCCTCTTCTTGTGTCTTAGGACACATCTCCTTAGTCAATTTCAAATGACCAGGTAAAGGTGTGCTGACAACTTTAGCATTCTCCATAGAGAAACGTTGCAACACCTTCTCAACATAATCAGCCTGAGATAGTTTCAATGTTCTATTCTTCCTATCTCTGCAAATCTTCATATCAAGGATTTTTTTGGCTACCCCCAAACCTTTCATAGTAAATGCATGTGCTAACTGGCATTTCAGCCCCTTAATATGATCCATGTTAGACCTAGCTACAAGCATATCGTCAACATATAAACATAAAATAATGTAGCTATTATCATCCAACCTCTTAAAATAAACACAATAATATGAATGACACATGTTATAGCCATGCTCATGCATAAACCTATCAAATTTCAGATACCATTGCCGAGGTGCTTGCTTCAAGCCATATAAACTTTTCTTCAATTTGCAAACTAGGTTCTCTTTACCATTAACCTCAAATCCTTGTGGCCGAGCCATATATATTTCTTCATCCAAATCACCATGAAGGAAGGCTATTTTAACATCCAAGTGCTCTAAATGAAAATCTTCAGTAGCCACAAGACTTAAAATAGTATTGATAGAAGTCATTTTAATAATAGGAGAAAATATCTCATCGAAATCAATTCCCTTTTTCAGTGAAAATCCTTTTACAACTAACCTAGCCTTAAATATTTTCTTACCTCCTTCCTCTTCTTTCAACCTATAAACCCAGTTATTCTGTAAAGCTTTTTTACCTACAGGAAACTTGTACAAATCCCATGTCTTATTCTTCAAAAAAGAGTCCATTTCATCTTTCATTGTAGACTCCCACTAAATCTTAGTATCCACCTGCATAGCTTCATCATAACTTTCATGTTCACTAGCATCAGTAAGTAAAATAGAATACAAAGAGGGAGAAAATCTTTGTGGAGGTCTAGTTTTCCTCGTTGACCATCTAACATTTATTAGTGTGTGTGGTTTTTGTTGTTGCAATTATTGCACATCATGAGGAATGGTTGGAACAACAGCTTTTGGAGTATCATCCATCACTACATAATCATCTTCTTTCTTCTCATGTTGCTGCAACAGATCTTTGTACAAAACTTTCTCATTGAATATGACATCCCAAATTCTAACAATTTGATGATTTTAAAAATCCCAAAGCCTATAACCAAATTCATTAATGCCATATCCAACAAAGACACATTTCTTTGATTTTTCTTCTAGCTTGGTTCTATTTTCAGAGTCTATATGAGCAAAAGCTTCACAACTAAAGATCTTGAGAAAAGAATAACTCACCTTCTTACCAGTCCATGCCTCCTATAGAATACCATAGCCCAAAGGAGTAAAGGGACTTTTATTAATCAAATATACTACAGTATTGACAACCTCCACCCACATGTGTAAGGGCAACCCAACATGCAACCTCATACTCCTTGTGCGCTCCATTCTAGTCCTGTTCATGCATTTAGCCACTCCATTTTCCTGTGCAGTCCTTGGAACAATTTTCTATCTATGAATACAATTAGAGGAGAAATAATCTTCCAATTCATGACTCCAATACTCACCACCATTATTAGATCTGAGACATTTTAATTTCTTACTAGTCTCATTTTCAACCAATCATTTCCATTTCTTAAAAGTTTGAAATACATCAAATTTCTATCTAAGGAAATAAACCCATACTTTTCTAGTTGCATCATCAATAAATGTAACATAATAATGAGAGCCACCAAGGGAAGATACCTGAGCTAGTCCCCATACATCTGTATGCACAAGCTCTAATTTCTCCTTTTTGTTTTCCTTCCTAGTCTTTACAAAACTCACTCTCTTTTATTTTCCATACACACAACTTTCACAAAAATCCATATTAACACATTTTAGTCCTGGTAAAAATTTCTTTGAATGAAGTACTTTCATACCTTTCTCACTCATGTGGCCAAGTCTATTGTGCCATAATGTTGTATCAGAATCTACAATAGCTATTTGTTCTCCCTACTCAACTGCAACAATTGTTCCTAAACATTCATTTTTCTCTGAAACAATCAAAGTAGAAGGAACAATATGACCTGTACAAAGATATAAGGTGACTACTTTCACACCCTTTTCCACTACAAGGGAAACTTTTGAAATCTTCCAATTTTTATCATTAAAAGTAACTACACAACCCTCATCACTGAGTTTCCTTGCTAAAATTAAATTCCTACTCATCCTTGGAACATGTCTTACCTCATGTAGTAGCTAATGATTTTCATTCTGCAACTTAATCTTAATTTTTCCCTTTCCAACAATTTGACAGGGTTCATTATCCCCCAAATAAACAAGCTCAAAATCCCCTTGTACATAATCAATGAAATAACCTCTATGAAGTGTAGCATGAAATGAAGCACCAGAATCTAAAACCCATGAATCATCTACACTTACTAAAGATAGAAGTAAAGCATCCTTTTTGGATTTCTTACTTACCACATTTTCCTCCTTGTCTCCATCTGATTTATCTCCTTCATTTTTCTTTCAATTCTAGCAATCTTGCTTTTTGTGCCTTGCTTTCCCATAGTACTAGCAATTGTTTGGTCCTCTCGATTGAGACCTCCTCCCCTTTAACTTTCCTCTTGATTTCCCACAATTTCTAGAGTTACTTCCTCTCTCGGTTGTTCTACCCCTACTTTGTGCATTCAAAAAACTTCTTGATGTAGATCCACTTAAGGATTTCCTACGAGTTTCGTCACTCAAAACAACACCGATCACATCATCATATTTTAGGGTACTAGATCTAGGAACATAATTACTCACCGCCATTACCAAGTCATTCCAACTTTCAGGAAAAGAACACAAAATCAAGAGATCCCTAATTTCTTCATAAAAATTGATACCCACATAAGATAATTGACTAGTAATAGTATTAAACTCATTTAAATGATCTGCAACAGATCCACCTTCTGCCATTTTCATATTGAAAAAATACTTCATGAGAAATACTTTGTTTGAAGTAGAGGGCTTTTCATACAGTGTCAGTAGGGTTTTCATCAAATATTATATCATCTTTGCTTGTGTAATATTAAATGCCACCAATGGTGCCAAGCATAACCAAATGCTTCTAAGTGCCTTTCTATCCAAAATATCTCATTCAGCCTCTAACATAGTTCCTTAATTTTTGGCTTTTCCTTCCAACGACTTCCATAAGTCCTTCTGATATAGATAGTCTTCCATTTGCATCTTCCATAACTAGAAGTTCTGCCCATTAAACCTATCAACCCTCAGCTTACCCTCATTTTCCATTTCTCTGACTGAACTGTGAGACTCCCACTCAACTGTGAAACTTTCTAGCAGAGGATAACTAAAAAAAAACTAGGCTTTGATACCACTTGTTAGGATAAACCATAGACAAAAATAAAAACTACATGCAAATATAACCAATAATAGAAAATAATAGATCACACAGAAATGAACACAAGGCACCAAGATTTAATGTGGTTCACCCAATCCCTGGGCTATGTCCACCAAACAGCAAGTATGATCTTATTACAATCGAATGATTACAACCTGATTACAATTCATAATCCCTTACAACTCAATACCACCACAAGAACCAATTTTGCATTACAACATAATAATAAATACCTAACCCTAAACCCTTTTATACAACTATTTTATCCATTTTAGGGTTACAACATGTTGGACATATGCTGGCCATAATATGTCAACTACAATGCCTGCCACTAATTATGAAGTATGTACAGTACTTTCCTGATCAGTCACCATAATCTAAAAAAAAGATATATTCCATCAAGAATAAGATCTATAATCAACAATTTAGTTGCATTCAAATCATGTCATGTCATTGTTACTCTCTAACCATTGTAGTAGTAATCTAAATCTCTTAACAAAGTAGGCTTAACAATTATTTGTAAATCCACTAACAAGGTGGTAGTTCTATTAAATTGTTTAAAGACCTCTAACAAGCCCACTCCTAATAAAGTGATTAAATCCTCTAATAGGGTCATACCTAACAATGTGTTTTGTAACCTTTAACAGGGTTGGCTCCTAATAGGGATCACTTTAGAAGAGTGAAAATAGTAACTAGTTACAATTAGTGATTTTTTCCAAATTGGGTTTCCGCATTAAATCTTGGTGTCAAATGCGTTCATGCTATTTCTTTTTTGTGTTTGCAACTAACTTAAAGTAATAAGTAATCATAGATAACATCTTAAGATTTGCATGTTAAGTTTTTACCAAACATTCTCAGTGTTTATTGAGTTACAACATCTTTGTGTATTTGTCGAGCATCATCAAAATTTAGTTATCAGAGTTTATTGTTTTATTCTAAAATTTAATGGATTTGGGATTTATTTTTGTAGTAACTAATTCACCACTCACCTCTTAGTTACTCCTCTTTTATTTCCAACAAAAACATCATTAACTATGCTTTACCTGATCATTAATACACAATCCATATGACCTTGTTCTCTATCTACTACTCTTCTAGTCTTTACAGCAACAATTTAATGTTGACATCAATGACAAACAAAGGCATGAATACAACATGTTAATCATTCTAACAATCTTCCAAGTGTTCTAGCAATGAGTATGATACTCCCCCAAAGGAATACCATCAAAATTTACACTAACAATCTCCCCCTTTGGCATTGATAGCCATATAGATAGAAAACATCTAAGTTCCAAGAATACCAAATTAAACTCTATTGCTGCTACTATTATTCTATTCTTTTCAAATCCTCATCATCAATCAAGTTTAAAAATCACTAGAGTACTTCTTTTTCTATGCTTTATTATTCTTAGGATTGACACCAATTTTTCTCACTCTAATTCTTAGGAGCAACTCACATTCATCACAATCTAATATGGATGGAAATCAATTGTTCATATCTTCTCACTTACATGAATAACTTCTTCATCAATGTTTCTCCCTATTGTCATCAACAAAACTTCTACCCTATAGATAGGAGTCATCTTCTATGAAATATCTCCACCATTCATAGAAGATTTTTATCATGTACACTTCTTCCCCATTGACATCAATGAAAAAATATTCATGTATACTTCTCCAAATACATTATTCCCACTACAACATTTGGGGTCAAATTGTTATGACAATGTAATTTGTGGTGATTTTTATGTTTTTTTTTTTTGCAATTACCCTCGACATCGTCACAATACCAACATTGGAATTGTAATTGCAATTCCCTCATGAGCATAAAAATAAGAAGATAATAAAAGAATCATTTTCCATTTGATTTTGATTGTGGAGAGCTATGCCTGAAAGAGGTGGAGTGACGTGAATGTTGTTGTGGCCCTTGTGATTAGTGCATTTTTTTTCCCCTTGCGATCTATGCACTTTATTGTACTGACATTTCTCTATGATTTCATTATCATGTTGTGCCCTTGCTTTGTGATTTAATTTTCATGTTGTGCCCTTGTGCTATGATTTCATTGGTTTGTCATGCCCTTGCACTATAATTTTATTGTCATGTCATGCCCTTGTGATCTACATTCCATTGCTTTGCAATTTTCTTCTAGGTTGAGAAGAGGTACATATGCAAATTTTATTTTCCTTTCCTTCTAAACATGTATGTCTTCATATTTCCTTCTAAACATGTATCTCTTTGTATATTTAGAGACATCTTTTTTAAGGTGCTTATTACATATTATCTACATAATAGAAAAAATGATCCAGTTACATGCGTATTCAAAAATCCAAATAATATAACAATAAAAATCACTCAAGCTATGTTAATTGACTTACCTCAAGATCCTACTCAAGATCCTATACAAAAATAATAAAAACCTCAAAAAATGGGTAGAGTTGGTAAGAAATTTTAGAAAAACATATCATAGAAGATATTACTAAATACATAGAATCCATAGAATGATTTTTTTACTCTACAAAAGTTTCTTATTTTTTTTAATAGATAAAGAAATAGACTTGAAAACATGAGCTATGCAATATTAGTTCAATTTTATCAACCCTAGAATCTTTTCTTAGCTCCACCAATTGCTAGGTGATTTGCTACTTCTAAGATGTACTCCATTTTTTGTTTTCTTAAGACTTTGATTTCCTCAGTAATTTTGGGGTATGGATGAATTTTTACCCTCTAGCCTATTAATGTTGATCAAGAAACACATTCAATCCAATAGTTTCCTTTGTAATCATAAAAACTAAATACCACCATAAATAAAAATACTTGTAATGATATCAATGCTAAATGTAATTGATTCTTAAAGATAAGTGGGGATTAGGTCTTTTTTCTAATTTAGTCAAAGGATAAATAGAATGAACCTAGCTAACATTTGGGATAAGATAAGGCTTAGAATGCTCATGGGTTGAGAACCATCACAAAAATTCTTATATGATTATCTGAAATAGAGAGATCTAAAGGTAGCAACTTTCAGATTGGGTGTGCATGAATATCCATTAGATCTATGAAAAATAATTCTAGGAGTTATTTGTTGCATGAATATGTTTTTGAACTAATAAAACGTTATTCATCATGCATGCATCCCACAATCACTTAACACTTGTAGGTTACTGTCAAATCAACCTGCAAAAACATAAAGCTGAGACATAACAAATTCATCAACACACTTGACACAATGATTTACATGCAAACCCAATTTGGGAAGAACCACCAATAATTTGCTATTCTTTTAACTCTTCTGGAGTGATTCCCTAAGGTTACAATACACACTATTAAAGGATTTCAATCACCCTATTAGGAATGAACCTTGTTAGAGGATTGTAGACTATTCACTTTGAATGTCACCTAGTTAAAGGATTTACAAATGACTATTAGGTCAACCGTAATCCAAAAGATCTACCCTAGACTCATACAATTGTTAGAGAGAAACAATATAGCTTGATCTGATACAACTTACAACTTTATTTGCAGATCATAGATCACTATTTAGCCTTGAATTCTACTTGGCCTTCATACTTTGGAGATCTAATAGCTTGATCACCCTTTAAGCATTTATACCCTTAAGCCTTCTTCCTTAACATGTCATTGTAGGCTCTTCTCTTAGGTCCCTTGATGAATTAAAACCCTTGACTCCTTGTCTTCCTTAGGTTCTCGCACATGAAAAACTTACTTCATAACTAGCCATTCCTACAAATAGGAAATTAAGATATTTTCCCGCTCATTCTCCATCATCCAAATTAGGGTTAGGTTGGATTAGGTAGGAAACAATGTATCTACCCCACATTTCATATCTCTTCTAGAAACTTATGATAGAATCCACTTTGATTTCACCTAAAAATGGTTTACCTTGAAATTTATGAGCCACCATCGAACTTATCTTCCACTTGGTTCACATAATCCAAGAAAAAAAACTTGTCAGCTTAGATTCATTGAATTCATGATCTTTTAAATGATGCAGCAGCTCAGCATTATCAACCTTCTAATGCTCAACACATACTTCATTGCTCAATATCCACTGTGAAATTACTCATCATGAACTATAGTTTACTAGTGCTTGGCATCCACTATTATACTCGACATACACTATAATGAACTTTTACTTATCTCCAATTAGTTTTTTTCTCAGCTTGCTCTATCTTTTCTCAGCATCTATTATCCACTCAGTTAAGCTTGGCAAACAAAATTTGTGTAACTTGTTCTTGTAAACTTTCTTAGTGTAACCAACCTTTGTATCCTTAAGTAGACTATCAATATATCATGTCATCACTATCTTAACTAATTCTTATACTTCATTACATAATCATAACTCAACCTTTCCTCCAGGTGCTACTATTACATCGTTTGATCAAGTCCTCTTCATCAATCATCTAAGCGATAGTCCTTAAATCATATAAGTAGTTATCTTACCAAAAAATAGAAGGTTTGACATTAGTGACAAAATAATGATTGAAATACATAGTCTTCTTCAACAATATCCCTCTTTTGTTAGGTTCTTCAATCCATTCTCAACATTATCCATCTTTGGCATTGATGGAAAACCAAATTAGTCAACCACATGACCCAAATGGTAAACACCTTGTTCAACCAAACTGACTAGGTTAGAACAGTAAGATAGCACCAAGAAAGAAAATAATTCCTTATATTGAAATCTCTCCCTCTATCAACAACTTCCATCTTCTGAATAGGTTACAAACTCTTTCTTATGACTTAATATTTTACTCTTCTTATATCTCCCTCTTAGTTCAACCTTTTACTCTTCATATATCTCCCGCTTACTAGGTAGATATCAAGATTTCTCCATGTTTCTTGCATATTACTATCTCCCTATGCTATTATCTCTCTTGATCATTAAAACTCTCTCTCTCTCTTTGACAACAATGCCAAAGAAATGTCATCTTTAACATGACATATATAAAAATAAAATTAGTTTCTTCAATTTCTCCCTCTATCACCTTGCTTGTGACTTATTTGAAGTTTCAGCTCTTTGATTACTTTAGGAAATTACTAAAGTAAGATCCATTGTATCAATGTGTAACATATGAACATCAGCTTGTTTGATGCATGGCACTCCTCTTGTTACTTAGATAGCCTTAGATAGGAGTATCACCCCTAATTTACCTCTTAGATATTCATGAGAATCCTTAGGTAATGCTTTTGTGAAGATATCAAAAATTTTCTCTTTTGTGTTAACATATTCCATCTTCACCTCTTTATCTTGAACTAGCTCTCTCAAGTAATGATACTTGATTGCAATGTTCTTAGTCTTTGTGTGCACCACTAGATTCTTTGATGTATTGATAGCACTTGTATTATCATGATAAAAAAGTATCACTAGTTCTATGATTTCTTCGTTCATTCCTTTGAGTAGTTGTTTGATCCATATAATGTTTGTACAATTTATAGCAGCAATAACATATTTAGCTTCAATAGTAGATTGTGAGGTGCATTTTTGTTTCTTGATAGTCCATGTAACTAGCCTCTTGCTTAAGAAAACTACACCTCCACTAGTGCTCTTCCTATCTTCAATGTTTCTAGCCCAATCAACATTAGTGTAGGCTCTTAATTCAAATTTCTCATTATTTGTATAGTATAGACTAAAGTCTTCTATTTCTTTTAGATATCTCATTATTCTCTTTACAACCATTAAATAATTCTCCCTAGGATTAACAAAGAATCTTGCAACTATCCCTCTAGATAATGCAATGTTAGATCTACTGTGTACTACATATTGCAATTTGCTAATAATAGACTTACACTATAACACCTTACCAAGGGATCCAAAGGAATTAACCTAAAGTTTTACTAAGTTTTCTAAACATTTTTTTTAGAAAGAATAACATACAAATCAGACATAAAGTAGCAGAAGCAATAATATCCAATCATATAGAAGCAAACATAATAGATTACATTCCTTAAGGATTCCAAGACGTTGAATCACATTTAAATTTAAATAATAATAAGTCTAATAAATACCACATCCACATGAAAGAATAATTATAAGTCCAAGTCCATTTAAATAATATACATTTATTTGGAATGCCACTTGGCAATAAAATTTTGAATCCTCAATCATCCACTGTACATGTCACAGGGTATGAAAGGCTAAAAGAATATACATTTATAAAAATACCTTACATCATCCCTTTTAGATCCATGAAATAAAGTAAAATATGAAAAGTAAAGATCATCCACCATAAAGATATAACCATCCATGATAATGATATAACCATCCATCATAATACACAAATATAGAATGAAAGGAAAAGAAGACAAAGAACTCTAGCCATGGCATCAATAGATGGATCTCAATGGTATGAGTAAAAAGCACTACAACCTGACTACATGGTAACCCAAAAAAGCCCACTCCCACTATGCTAAGGAGATAGTCTCAAGTCTCTAATAGGATATCAATCACAAAGTCAAAAGTAATATCCAAGTCCAGGAAACCCTAAAAATAATCTAACTCAAAGGTTCCAAGATAAATCGACATCTAGGCCTAGAGACAAACATAGACACATAGGAAACCTACTATGTAAGTGAGAAAGTGTCATCACATGAATCAATGCTAGAGTTACCCTAGCAGTCTAACTTGGCCCCAACCTCCTAGTGAATCTATGTGGAACTAGTATCCTCTTATACTAATAAGGCATACTAATGATGCATGGTCACAATCAAACGTTCTCTCTACTCTCATCCTAGTTTGTACTAGCACTCAAGGCATGGGCAAGAACATACAAAGAACATTATTAGGTTCATTTTACTCTTATTTAGGGTAGTGTTTTCACTTATTAAACAAATTACAATGGGTTACATTGGCAACCACTTAGGTCCCCAACCTCCATTGCAAGCCACTTCTTGACATTACATAGAGATAACCTACCCTAAGTTGATAAAAGCACAAAGTAGATAATCATAATATTTCACCTCAATTCTATACAAATGACTAGAAAGCATCAAAAGATAATTCACAATAACCCATCAGTAGTCTACAAGCAACTAGAAAGTATCTCAAAAATATTGATCGAAGACTCAAAATGGTTAAGTCAAGTGTGTCATAACATTCATCTTGTTATCCCATAATAACACTGATAACAATAACGAACAATATAACCAAACTCATCATAGAGAATACCAAGAACATTACCATGGTTGAGTTTAAAAGATCAAGATCAATTCATCATAACATCACAAACACAAAACTCCCAAGCCTCTAGTAGACATCCTAAAACTAGTCAGCACTCTAGTGAACCCAAACCTAAAACATAGACAACACATAGAAAATAGAGTAATCTCATAGTTTGGTTTCATTTAAAAACACATAGTTAAGTTAACAGTAAGGTTTAAGTATACGTTTCAATATATGTTTTCATGTAGGTGAATTTTCATAGTTTACCCTTATAATATAACCCATTTTTGATATTTGAAATAAACGCATAACTATCCTTATTTGATTATAAGTAAATGTTCTAAATACATTGAAAGTAATTATTTATTAAATTAATAAAATAACAACTATTGATTTTCTAATAAAATAATTACCATTTTATTAAAAAAAAAAATTGATCAGTAAGAGGTTGAAGCCAAGATTAATTATTATGTATTATTATTAATTATTATTTTATTAAGCATGGATAGATTCAAACCCAAGACCTCTTTGAGAAGAGGCTCACAATTTACTGTTGTGTTCTGGGCTCTTGCCTATACCATTTTATTAAAATTCAAGTCACTAATAATAATAAAATAAATATATTTAAAACATTATTAAATGATTTGTATTATTAATTAAACTTAATTAAACTAAATTTATTTAAATTAATTAATAATTATTAAAAATTATATATGAATTATATAAATCAATTAATTAATAATTATTAAAAATTATATATGAATTATATAAATCAATTAATTAATAATTAGTAATTTTATTAATTAATTATTAAATAATAATAATTAATTTTTCTTATATAAATTATATGTAATAAAAATAAATTTTTTAAAAACTAAAAAAATTGGGGTATTCTTTTTGAAATGCTTGGTGGCCTTTTAAAGCAATGTGACCATAGACTGGATTGCCACCACTATTAGCAGTATTAAGTATTATTGCATGCAGAAAAATAGTCTGCAAAAGTAGAGAACACCCCATAAAGGTAAGGGGGGGCGGGGGAGGTGGCGGGATGCTAGGGTAAAACCCACTTCCTTCAATATATATATATATATATATATATATATATATATATATATATATATATATATATATATATATATATATATATATATATATATATATATATATATATATATATATATATATATATATTTTTTTTTAATTTATTTATTTATTTTTTTTAAATTTTTATAAAATTTGTTTTTAATAAATGAATTAAATCCCCTCCCAATTTAACTTTGTTTTATGTTTTTTTTAATAGAATTCTTATCAATATTCTAATATAAAAATTACAACAACACAATCAAATTTTTAATTTAAAATTTTCATTTCATTTCAAAACCCTTCCCAATTTAATTTACAATTTTACATTTACTGAAAGAGGGTTTTAACAATACTTTAATCTCCATGTATATAGAAGAAACCAACAAGCATTCCAGTAAATCAATAATATAATATTGAAATATTTATCACAAGGAAATTCAAACAAATTATTCATAGTCACAAAGAAGATAAAATATATTAAATAATGTAATTGACTAGGTGATCAAAGCACAATAATCTACTTGGTTTTGATTTTAAATTCACACACACCCAAAAGATTGTGAGAGAAATTTCTTCTCTCAAAATGTTCTGTTTGAAAAATCCTTCTCCAAAATTCGTGATCCCTAAAAAATGAACCCTCAATTGTTGATAATGAGTTCTCTCCTAAATTTGGGGCAGTAATTGTGTGATCACTTCAGAGGACTCCTTGCTGACAACTCTTTAAATCTTTATTATCTTTCTTTTATGTTTTCATGCATGTTTATTGCAATATAAATAATCTTTATTTAAAATCACTTGAATTCTCTTTTTAAATAAATTATTAAATTTTAATCTCATGCATACTTTATGCAATCTTAAAACTCTTTAATAAATTAATATCTTGTTCACTCTTTAATTTATTTTTGAAGTGTTAATTGATAAAATATTTATTAATTAATAATAATATTTAGCATTTATTTAAAAATGATCTCGTAAATATATTATTATTAAATTAAATAAATATTATTACACTCTAAAATTAAAGTTATAATTTTATCTTTAAATTTAATTCTTTTTATTTAATTAATTTTCCGATTAATTAAATATTAAAATATCATAATAATTTTCTCTTCAATTAAATCATTAAATTAATCTTTTAATTTGGCTTAATTAATAGAAAAAATCACCAAAGACTTATAGGATTAAATACGAAGACCCATAATAGAACATTTGTAGAAGATCAAACTAAAGGGTTATAATCACAAATTTACATCATGCGATACATTCATAAGGTAATCAACTCATACACTTGTCCTAATTTTTAGGACAAATGGGTTTAAAGGTTAGGATTTGAATTCAAGAATTTATCTCCCTTTTCTTACCATTGAGATAATGTGATAGGGTATGCTCATCCTGACAATTTAGGAAGTCAATACCTAGTACCTACAATCTGAATAAAATCCATGTATGTAAAAACACATATATACTAAGCTAAATAGGCAATGGGAGGAAGTGGTGCATCATGTAGATCCCAACTAGCAAGTGACCACAACTCTCTTCCTTAACCACATAAAAAATGTCATACATAAAGAAAATATACATGCACACCATTCACATGTAGTATGGGGTAAGTATCCATAAAAAAACACATATAGTAACCCATGTAACTAATCATCATCAATAACTAAAATCATTGTAATAATCAACCTAAATACATGAAGTATATAGTACCAAGTAGTCTCATCATAAAATCAACTGAATATGAAACAATATCTAATAATCTCAAAAATAGTGCTACTAATCATCAAGCATAAAACTAGCCTAAAATAGTTCAACAATATTAACAAAAAGTGAACTAGGGATAGGCACTACATGTACAATGTTTGATTCACCCCAATAGAATCATCATTCTTTGACAACTTGTGTCCTATCACCGTAGGTGTACTTACTAGTTTGGAATCCTTCAATCCAAAAGCTTTTAGTATTTTCTTGACATACTTTGATGTATATACCATATTTCATCTAATATACTTGCAAACCCATAAAATAATTGATCTCTCCAAACATAGACATCTCAAATTCTTGCTTCATCTGATTTGTAAAATCCTTACATAAAGCATCTTGACCTCTAAATATGATATCATCAATAAATATTTTAGATAAAAAAATACCTTTACCTTTCTCTATCTTCATGTATAGATTATTGTTATCATTAGTCCTTTCAAATCCAATCTTCACAAGATAATTATGAAATCTCTCATACCATGTTGTTGGTGCTTGTTTCAAACCATATAGAACCTTGTGTAGTCTACATACCATGTTCTTATTATTAATGTAGTGCCTACCCTCGTTCACATCTTTTCTAGACTCATTGTTGCTATTATTATCAGACTTTGATGGACTAGTATTATGTTGGTGGATTAGTGGTATTTTTTTGAGACTATCTGATATTATGTTATGGATTCAGTTGTTATATGATGAGATCATTTAGACTTTACATTTCATGCATGTATGATAATCATTATATTTTTTTAGTTACTGTTGATGATTAATTAGATGGTTCATTATCTCATGTGTTTTATTATGGATACTTACCCCATACTTGCATGTGTATGGTTTGCGTGTTTTCTTATTGTATGGCATTTCTGATGTGGTTAAGGAAGGGAGTCGTAGTCACCTGCTTAGTTGGGATCTACACGATGCACCACTTCCTGCCATTGCATGTTTAGTTTATCATTATATATATATATATATATATATATATATAGTATGTACATGCATGATTTTTCTGCAGGTTGCAGGTACCGAGTATCAACTTTCCTGAATTGCCAAGATGAGCATACCTTATTATACTATCTCAATGATAAGAGAAGGGAGATAAATTCTCAAGTCCAAATCCCAAACCCTAAAACCATTTGTCCTAGTGAGTTAGGACAAGTATCAGAGTTGAGCACCCATTGAATGTGTCGGATGACATATTTTGTGATTTTTAATCCTTTAGACTGATTTTGTATGAATTGTCCTATGATGGGTTTTCATATTTTATCATGAAGGTCTATGGTGAATTTTCTATTAATTAAATCTCAACAAATAGATTTAATTAATAAATTAATTATTTGAGAAGATTAAATATCATGATTTTTGATATTTTGATTTATAAATTAATTCAAGGAGAATTAATTGAGAGAAAAGAATTAAATAAAAAGAAAATTAGAAAATTAAATTAAAATAAATAATAATTATAAAATACTAATAAATTAATAAACAAATAATAATAATAAAAGTTATAAAAATTAAAATAAAAGTTATTAAATTAAAATGGGAGTTATAAATATTTAAATGGAAATTATTTAAAAAGTAATTGGAGTTATAAGCTTGCTTGGGAATTAATGCAGTTCTCCATTTTTCATGTGTCAACAACATGGGGGTTAGTGCCAAAATTGAGCACATGGTGTCTATAACCCTAGGGCTTATCAAAAAGGTTGGAAAAGGCCATGCTTAGTTGGTGACACCTTCCAGCTGGTTCTAGAAGCATTCTAGAGGTTTCCTGAGAGCTCTATATATTCAGGCATTCCTTAGAAGCTTGGACATACGGTGGATAACGTGGTTAGTGTAGAGAGCAATTGGAGCATTGGAGGATTCGAGAATTCTGAAGAAGGGGAGCTTGCTTCGAGGGTTATCTGAGGAAGAGTGAGTTAGCATCAGAATCTGGGTAGATTCTTGTGATTTCACTTATGCTACTTCTGCATCTTGCTTTCCCTGTCTTCTTCGTGTCTTCCATATGTCTTCATTATGCATTTTCAATTTGGACAATTAAAATTTATTTGAGGATTCTATATGCTTAGATCTGAAAATGACAAGGGCTAGGGTTGCAATTCATGGACAAACCCATATGAATTATTTATCAGAAGATTTTGAAGAAACAAGTTTCATAGAGAAATTTTGAAAATGAAAGCTTGTATTCATAAATTATCATTTTTAAATATACTGTGATTTTGTATATTATATATATATACATATACCTTTATATATATATATATATATATATATATATATATATATATATATATATATATATATATATATATATATATATATATATATATATATATATATATATATATATATATATATATATATATATATACATACATATGTATATATATAATATATATTTATATATTCATATGAGTTAAAAGTCGGATATCTTACTGTAGGCGGAAATGTTTTAATAAACATTTTTCGCAATTATAAAATCGCATTGCGATTGTTTGTTTTTAAAAAAAAAATATAAAAATGCACATTTGGGTGGGGGTGGAACTGCACCTCATACTCGTTCTCAGTATGGTCGCGCAGTACCTACTACGTAGCATACCTGCGATAGTAACAGTCGCAAGGTACCTGCGTTAGCAAGGTACCCGCGACAAGAGTCACTTCGGTGATAGCTGACAGCTTATGCAATTCGACTTTGTTTTAAAAAAAAATTGTTATTCGATTTTATTGTTATATGATATGATTTGAAATTAATAATATTTGGTTTTTTTTTCTAAAATGTGAAAATAAATATTATATATTATGTATGTATGTATGTATATATTTAAATATATATATATATATATATATATATATATATATATATATATATATATATATATATATATATATATATATATATATGTATGTATGTATGTATGTATGTATGTATGTATGTATGTATGTATGTATGTATGTATGTAATATGTGAATATGTTATTAATAGATTTAAAATTGTTGATAAAAGATTTAAGAATTCATCTTTATAATGATGAATAGTTTTGTAATTTTATAGTTTTAACTATTAAGATTTAATTAATAGTTTTAGATTATAAAATATGTAAAGTATAAGAAAATTAAAGTTAGTGGGGAAACGTTTTTAAAATAATAAAATTGGAAATTGAAATTTAGAGGGAACTTTTAATCTATCCAAAAATAGTATATGGGTAAAAACGTACAAATGGTTCCTTTAAATTCTTTCTCTAAACTTGGAAACATAAACTAAAATTTGGCATTTGAATTTAAATTTGAAACTTAGCAAAACCAAAAAATGTGTTTACATTGTGTATTCCTTATGCTAATGTTTTGGGTTTTGGGTTGACTAGTGTTGACCGGTATAGGAGGTCTACCAGAGGCTTGGGGGTTACGTGATTGTGATGTCATGATGATGTTTTATTTCTCGATCTTTATAAACCCAACCATGATAATGTGATGGAATGCTCTATGTATTGGTTGTGATTATTGATTGTTAATGTTGAGAATCTTATGTTTGAGTCCCTTGACTTAACCATTATTTTTGGTCATTGATCAGTTATCCTTGGATATATTCTAGTTGCCATGATGGGACTAATATGTGGATTTATTCCTGATGATGTCATGTTGTGACATGTATGACTCAACCATTTTGGAGTCTTCGATCAGTACGTTTTTGAGATATTCTTGGTTGCTTGTTGAGAACCAATGGATATGGTGATCTATTTTGAGATATATTTTGGTTATTAAGAACCAATGGATACTTTGATTATCAGTGATACTTCAGTTGCCAATAGAGAGCTGTTGTAGTCATGATTTTCTATGGATATTGCTCATGGAGATTTGATGCTTTTATGCATATTTGATGATTCTTATTGTGGATATTTGATGATTTTATGGACTTTCTTTATGATTATGATACCATGAGCATTAGGGTATGATATCTGCATGTAGTGACCGAAAGTGGCTTGCAATGGGGGCCGAGGCCCTAAGAGGCTGCCAGGGTAACTCATTGTAAGTTGGATTAATAAGTGATAACATTCACACTTAATACTAACTGAATGAACCTAAAAAGATAAGAGTTTTGGTTCTCGCCCATGCCTTGAGTGCTTGTATAGGCTAGGATGGGAGTAGAGAGAACACATGGTTGCAACCTTGCATTCCATAGTATGCCTTGTCAGTATGAAAGAATACTAGTGGCTGCATGAGATCTGTATGGACCCGTGGAGTTTAGCTAACTACCAGGGTAACTTGTACGAGATAAATGTGATGACACTTTCCTGCTTGCATAGTAGGTTCCTACATGTCATTGTGTGCCTCTGGGAAGTAGATGTCTGTTTTGTGATTGAAACCTTTGAGTTAGTATACTTTTAGGATTCCTAGACTTTAGAGACTTGTGCTATGTGATTTTGATAGCCTGTTTGGGACTTGAGATTATCTCCTCAACATGGTGGGAGTGGACCACTTAGGTACCACACGGTTAGGTGGTAGTTTATCTTCCACTCTTATCATTTGAGATTCATTGAGACATCGTGGTTGATGCATCCTTCATGATGGTGGATACGTATCCTTTCATTGATGTTTAGCATATGTTAGATGATGTTATCTTATGCTTATATTTGCATGTTAGATTACTTTCTACATATGATGTTGTATTTATTAGGAGTGACATTCCTACTATGTTAATGCCGATGATCTCTTCGATGATTTGGGATGTTATGCACAGAGGGATGGCTAGGGCCCACGATGGTCTAATGATGCTATTAACGATTGGGAGGAACTGTGCACTTAGTTTATTTTGTTTGATCTTTATGATGGATGTAAATGAATTTTATGATGATGTATCATGTGTATCTTGTGATTATCTTTACTTTGATGTATCATGGATTAGAATAGAATGATGTACCTCGTTTCACATATGTATATTCTTTTAAAGCCTTCACACCCTGTGTCATGTACAGTGGATGAATGAGCATTTGGATATGTAATAATTGAACATTGGACTTATCATTATTATTTCTTGTGGATGTTGTACTAGATAGATTCATGTATGTAATTCACGTTAAGGGATCTTAAAGAATGTAATCTATTAAGCATGTTATTATGGACATTGCTATTGCTTCCGTGATTGTGAGTAAGTTATATGTGGTATTTACTTTCATGTAATTTTTAAAAAAAAATGTTACCAAACTTAGTGAAATTATAGGTTAATTCTTTGGATCCCTTGGTGGGGCATTACATTTGGTATCAGAGCCCGAGTTTCTACATTGGGAGCTCTGGGTATTTTGGAACAACTAGAACTTGAACTAATAAGTATATCTCTTCAACTTGAAACTAGGTGAACTAAAAATAGAACTTGAACTGTTACTTGTATTTTTTTCATACTTCAACACTTAGTTGTCAAAACTAAAATTTTACTTAGACCTAAACATAGAACTAAACTTAGTCTAATGTAACATGTGTCTTTTGATTGTAATAGTACTCTATACTGTTGCATGATGGTATCTGGGACTAGGTCTTCTGTTAGAGGCTGTGGTAGGGGCCATGGAAGAGGCTGTGGTCATGGCAGAACCGTTAGTGCCCATGAGTCTACCCATGAGGGTTCGGCTCGTATAGAGAGCAGGGAAGCACACTCTAATAGGCAACATAAAGAGAGCCATAGAGAGGACCACGCTGAGTCTGAAGAGGTTGGTCTAAGACAGTTGATGCAGACTATTCTGGAACATCTACCTCCTGTTCAAGAATAGCCTAAAGTACATCAAATAGAACAAGAACATAGACCCAGATCTAGAAATTCTCGGAAGGATCATCAGAGGTCCATTGTGTCCACTCAGATGAAGGGGATCTTTCAAGATCCAAGGTTAAGCTTTCAATGGGCAAGGTTCTGGTTATGTGGCCGAGTAGTGGCTTATTTCTCTCGATAGGATTTTTGCTATGCAGGACTTTGACAACAATGTTAAGGCAAGATTTGCGATTACCAATTTAGAGAATTTTGGGGCCACTTGGTGGACAATTGAGGAGAAGAAGCTAGGGATCGATATGAGCAGTGTCACTTGCAAACTATTTTTAGAGAGTTTTTGTGAACGATTCCTACCAGAGGAATGGAAACAGAAAAGGGCAGATGAATTTCATAATCTCAAGCAGTACACTATGTCAATGACCGAGTATGAGTGTAAGTTTTATGAGCTCATGTCTTTTTCATGGTTTAGTGAAAATTTAGCTCAGTTGACACAACACTTTATTAGGGGTTTGAACAACCATATTATTGTTGGCGTCAAATTATTTGAGCCAAAAACCATCAAGAATATGGTACATCGAGCAATTCTTGTGGAACAAAGCATCAACCTTGGTCAAGGTGGTTTTGTAGGAGCGCCAACAGTGTCAGGATCTAAAGGCAACTTCAATTCAGGCGGTAACAAGAAGCCTTTCTTTACTAAGGGAAAACAGTTTCAGCAGTAGTCTCAGCAAACGCAACAAAAGAAGGGATCAAAATCTCAGGCTCAAGGTGGTGGCAAAGGTTCTAACTTTAAGAACAACCGCAATGCTCAGTACAATAAACAAAATCAGCCCAATCAGCCAGCTCAGAGTAGTCAGTCATTTGTCAGTAGGAATAGCCGACAACAATCAAATGTACCACCTATGGGTAGAGGATCTGGCAAGAATAAAGAATGTTTTTCATGTGGATAGATTGGCCATTATGTAGCTCAGTGTCCATAGTGAGCACCTCAATTTTTAGGACCTAGGCCTACAGCTTCAGAGCCTACAGTGTGTGATGCAGGTAGAGCTTATAGAGTATTTGCAGCAGTTGATATCCGTCAGGCAGATCATTAGGGAGCAATGGTTGAGACCACAGGTGCTATTCGAAGTATATCTCTTTTAGTATTATTTGACTCAGGAGCTACAGACTCATTTATTTCACCATCTATAGTTTCTAAGTGTAAGCTGGATGCGGTGAAGCAAGATCATGGTTGGCAAGTGGAACTAGCCTCAGGTATCAAGGTCTCCACAAACTCTGTAGTTCATAAATGTGGGCTTAGCTTAGGAAGATTTATATCCGTAGTGGATCTTCAAGTCATACCCCTTGGTTCCTATGATGTGGTTTTAGGCATGGATTGGCTTAGAACTCATAAAGCGAGTATAGATTGTAGGAAGAATATAATTATGTGCCAAGATGACCAAGGAAATGATGTGAAGATAGTTGGGATACCAAGGCCTATATCTCTGCGGAAGATTTCTGCTATGAAAATGAAGCGAAGTTTTCGTAAGGGATGTCAAATATTTTTTGTTATGGTAAATGATCTCAATGAGGAAGATCCTATGAGAAAGACTTTAGATCACCCGATTTTGCAGGAGTACGCAAATATTTTTCCAAGTGAGATTCCAGGCATGCCTCCAAAGAGGGATATCGACTTTAGCATTGATCTAGTTCCTGGAGCGGAGCCTATCTCTAAAGCTCCTTATCGAATGACTAGATAGGAACTAGGAGAGCTACGTCTTTAGTTAGAGGAACTTCTGGCCAAAGGGAGCATTTGACCTAGTGTATCACCACGGGGAGCTCCAGTGCTCTTTGTGAAGAAGAAAGATGGTTCTTTGCGCCTTTGTATCGACTACAGACAGTTGAACAAGGTGACTATTAAGAATAGGTATCCTTTGCTTGGGACTGATGACTTATTCGATCAGATCAAGGGAGCTACAATTTTCTCCAAGATTGAACTTAAGTCAGGATACCACCAGCTTCGTATTAAGGAAGCTAATATTTACAAGACCGCTTTTTGAACTCGCTATGGGCATTATGAGTTCACAGTGGTACCTTTTGGGTTGAATAATGCTCCATTAGTGTTCATGAGTTTGATGAATGGTGTATTTTGATCATATCTTGACAGGTTCGTACTTGTGTTCCTTGATGACATATTGATATACTCTAAGAATCAGAAGGAGCATGAGGAACACCTGTAGTTGGTATTGCAGTGTTTGAGAGATAACCAACTTTATGCTAATGCAGCTAAGTGCAAATTATTCAAATCAGAGATTCCATATTTAGGGCATGTCATCTCACGTGATGGTATTTCGGTGGATCCTACAAAGATTCAGGCGATAATAGATTGGTCGACACTGACTAACGTATCAGAGATTCGTAGTTTCATGGGCCTAGCTAGTTATTATCGCAAATTTGTCCAAAACTTCTCTAGGATAGCGCATCCTATTACTTCTCTTCAGAGGAAAGGAAAGAAGTTTGTGTGGATAGAGAAATGTAAGGATGCATTTCAGAAGCTCAAGGAGCTTTTGACTAGTGCACCGATTTTAGCAGTACCTGATCTAGAGGGAGATTTCATGGTGTGTACAGATGCTTCTCTTAAAGGGATTAGGGCAGTGTTGATGCAGAATGGAGGGGTGATAGCATATGAATCATGCAAGCTCAAGGATCATGAGTTAAATTATCCTACACATGATCTTGAGTTAGCAGTAGTAGTTCATGCTTTGACAAGATGGAGACATTTCTTGTTGGGGCACAGATTTGAGCTACACAACGATCATCACAGTCTTCAGTATATTTTTACTCAGCTTAATTTGAATGCTCGCTAGAGACAATGGATGGAGTTTCTATGTGAGTATTATTTTGAGGTTAAGTACATAAAAGGTAAGGAGAATGTGGTGGTGGATGCTTTGAGTCACAGGAGACATGTGGTATCATCTATGACTCTTAGTGTCGATTTGAGGAGTCGGATTCTTCAGGCACTTCCTATGGATTCATGGTATCAAGAAGTGTGCAGAGAGATAGATTTAGGAAGACCCTTGGAAGGGAATTTTGCAGGCTACGTTTGAGAATTAGATGGTCTTTTAAGAGATTTGGGGAGGATTTATGTGCCATTACTGGATGAGCTTCGCACCTTGATTCTAGCAGAAGCCCATTGTACACCATACTCAACACATCCAGGTGTCAAGAAGATGCATGCTGATTTGAGACATTTTTTCTTTTGGTCTGGAATGAAGTGAGATATTTCTGATTTTGTGGCTAGGTGCCTTGAGTGTCAAAGAGTCAAGGCAGAACATCAGCACCTAGCTAGACTTTTGCAGCAAAATCTCATTCCTTCTTGGAAGTGGGATATCATTTCCATGGATTTCATTGTAGGATTACCTATGACCGTTCATCGTCATGATGCTATCATGGTCACCATTGATCGGTTGACTAAGGTGGCACATTTTTCACCCATTAGGTCTTCCTACACAGCAGCTTCTGTAGCTAATATCTTCATGCGTGACATTGTGAGATTACATGGTATTCCTAGAAAGATCATTTCTGACAGGGATCCTGTATTAACATCTGCATTCTAGACATCGTTGCAACATGAGCTTGGAGCATAGTTAAACTTCATTTTGGCATATCATCCAGAGACTGATGGTAAGACAGAGAGGGTGAATCAAGTTTTGGAGGATATGTTATGGATGTATGTGATGTATAGGCAGACATATTGGGAGGACTATCTCTATCTAGTGGAGTTTTCTTATAACAATGGGTATCATAGTTCTATTGACATGGCACCTTTTCAGGTATTATATGGTCATCCTTGTCATACACCATTGAGTTGGGACAACCTTGAGGATCACATTCTGTTGGGTCTTGAGATGCTTCATGATATAGACCAACAGGTAGTGCGTATCCATGAGCATTTGATTACGACACAGGATAGACAAAAGAAGTATGCTGATGCTCACAGGACTGATAAGCAGTTTGCAGTGGGAGATAAGGTTTTCTTGAGAGTGTGACTGCGAAAGAGTCTAATCCGTTATGGAAAGGGTTCTAAGCTAGCACCTCATTTTGTGGGACCATTCAAGATTCTAGAGAGGATTGGCCCAGTTGCTTACCGCCCAGCCTAGCTCGCATTCATGATGTTTTCCATGTTTCAGTGCTTAGACAGTATATTCCTGATATTGTGCATGTCCTTGATTGGAATATGTTGCAGGTAGAGGATAGGCAGTTGGCTTTGGAGCCAGTTCGTATTCTGGAGCAGCGGGAGATGACCCTCAGGGGTCTAACCATTGAGCAGGTAAGGGTCCAATGGGACCCTACTAATGATTCTTCAGCTACTTGGGAGGATGCAGCTAGATTGAGGGAGTTATATCCCTACTTGTTTGTAGGCTTCCAGGAGTAAGCCTAATCCAAGGGGGGGTGGATGTAGTGCCTACCCTCGTTCACATCTTTTCTAGACTCATTGTTGCTATTATTATCAGACTTTGATGGACTAGTATTATGTTGGTGGATTAGTGATATTGTTTTGAGACTATCTGATATTATGTTATGGATTCAGTTGTTATATGATGAGATCATTTAGACTTTACATTTCATGTATGTATGATAATCATTATATTGTTTTCAGTTACTGTTGATGATTAATTAGATGGTTCATTATCTCATGTGTTTTATTGTGGATACTTACCCCATACTTTCATGTGTATGGTGTGTGTGTTTTCTTATTGTATGGCATTTTTGATGTGGTTAAGGAAGGGAGTCGTAGTCACCTGCTTAGTCGGGATCTACACGATGCACCACTTCTTGCCATTGCCTATTTAGTTTAGCATTATATATATATTGTATGTACATGCATGGTTTTTCTACAGGTTGCAGGTACCAGGTATCGACTTCCCTAAATTGCCAGGATGAGCATACTCTATCATACTATCTCAATGATAAGAGAAGGGAGATAAATTCTCAAGTCCAAATCTCAAACCCTAAAACCATTTGTCCTAGTGAGTTAGGACAAGTATCAGAGTTGAGCACCCACTGAATGTCTCGGATGACATATTTTGTGATTTTTAATCCTTTAGACTAATTTTGTATGAATTTTCCTATGACGGGTTTTCATATTTTATCATGAAGGTCTATGGTTAATTTTCTATTAATTAAATCTGAACAAATAGATTTAATTAATAAATTAATTATTTGAGAAGATTAAATATCATGATTTTTGATATTTTGATTTATAAATTAATTCAAGGAGAATTAATTGAGAGAAAAGAATTAAATAAAAAGAAAATTAGAAAATTAAATTAAAATAAATAATAATTATAAAATACTAATAAATTAATAAACAAATAATAATAATAAAAATTATAAAAATTAAAACAAAAGTTATTAAATTACAATGGGAGTTATAAATATTTAAATGGAAATTATTTAAAAAGTAATTTGAGTTATAAGCTTGCTTGGGAATTAATGCAGTTCTCCATTTTTCATGTGTCAACAACACGAGAGTTAGTGCCTCAATTGAGCACATGGTGTCTACAACCCTAGGGCTTATCAAAAAGGTTGGAAAAGGCCCATGCTTAGTTGGTGACACCTTCCAGCTGGTTCTAGAAGCATTCTAGAGGTTTCCTGAGAGCTTTATATATTCAGGCATTCCTTAGAAGCTTAGACATAGGGTGGATAGCGTGGTTAGTGTAGAGAGCAATTGGAGCATTGGAGGATTCGAGAATTCTGAAGAAGGGGAGCTTGCTTTGCGGGTTATCTAAGGAAGAGCGAGTTAGCATCAGAATCTGGGTAGATTCTTGTGATTTCACTTATGCTACTTCTGCATCTTGCTTTCCCTGTCTTCTTCATGTCTTAAAATTTATTTGAGGATTCTATATGCTTAGATCTAAAAATGACAAGGGCTAGGGTTGCAATTCATGGAAAAACCCATTAGAATTAGTTATCAGAAGATTTTGAAGAAACAAGTTTCATAGAGAAATTCTGAAAATAAAAGCTTGTATTCATAAATTATCATTTATAAATATACTGTGATTCTGTATATTATATATATATACATATACCTTTATATATATATATATATATATATATATATATATATATATATATATATATATATATATATATATATATATATATATATATATATATATAAAGGTATATGTATATATATACATACATATGTATATATATAATATATATTTATATATTCATATGAGTTAAAAGTCGGATATCTTACTGTGGGCAGAAATGTTTTAATAAACATTTTTCACAATTATAAAATCACACTGCGATTGTTTGTTTTTAAAAAAAATATATAAAAATGCGCATTTGGGTGGGGGCGGAACTACACCCCGTACCCATGCTCAGTATGGTCGCGTGGTACCTGCTACGCAACGTACCCACGATAGTAACAGTCGCAGGGTACCTGCATCAGCAGGGTACCTGCGTCAGCAGGGTAGCCACGGCAGGAGTCACTTAGGTGACAGCCGACAGCTTATGCAATTCGGCTTTGTTTAAAAAAAAAAAATTTATTCAATTTTATTGTTATATGATATGATTCGAAATTAATAATATTCAATTTTTTTTTATAAAATGCGAAAATAAATATTATATATTATATATGTATGTATGTATATATTTAAATATAAATATATAAATATATATATATATGTATATATGTAATATGTGAATATGTTATTAATAGATTTAAAATTGTTGATAAAAGATTTAAGAATTCATCTTTATAATGATGAATAGTTTTGTAATTTTATAGTTTTAACTATTAAGATTTAATTAATAGTTTTAGATTATAAAATATGTAAAGTATAAGAAAATTAGAGTTAGTGGGGAAACATTTTTAAAATAATAAAATTGGAAATTGAAGTTTAGAGGGAACTTTTAATCTATCCAAAAATAGTATATGGGGAAAAACATACAAAAGGTTCCTTTAAATTCTTTCTCTAAACTTGGAAACATAAATAGAAATTTGGCATTTGAATTTAAATTTGAAACTTAGCAAAACCAAAACATGTGTTTACATTGTGTATTCCTTATTCTAATGTTTTGGGTTTTGGGTTGACTAGTGTTGACTGGTATAGGACGTCTACCAGAGGCTTGGGGGTTATGTGATTGTGATGTCATGATGATGTTTTATTTCTTGATCTTTATAAACCCAACCATGATAATGTGATGGAATGCTCTATGTATTGGTTGTGATTACTAATTGTTAAAGTTGAGAATCTTATGTTTGAGACCCTTGACATAACCATTATTTTTGGTCATTGATCAATTATCCTTGGATATATTCTAGTTGCCATGATGGGACTAATATGTGGATTTATTATTCATGATGTCATGTTGTGACATGTATGACTCAACCATTTTGGAGTCTTCGATCAGTATGTTTTTGAGATATTCTTGGTTGCTTGTTGAGAACCAATGGATATGGTGATCTATTTTGAGATATATTTTGGTTATTAAGAACCAATGGATACTTTGATTATCAGTGATACTTCAGTTGCCAATAGAGAGCTGTTGTAGTCATGATTTTCTATGGATATTGCTCATGGAGATTTGATGCTTTTATGCATATTTGATGATTCTTATTGTGGATATTTGATGATTTTATGGACTTTCTTTATGATTATGATACCATGAGCATTAGGGCAGGATATCTGCATGTAGTGATGGGAAGTGGCTTGCAATGGGGGCCGGGGCCCTAAGAGGCTGCCAGGGCAACTCATTGTAAGTTGGATTAATAACTGATAACGTTCACACTTAATACTAACTGAATGAACCTAAAAAGATAAGAGTTTTGGTTCTCGCCCATGCCTTGAGTGCTTGTATAGGCTAGGATGGGAGTAGAGAGAATGCATGGTTGCGACCTTGCATTCCATAGTATGCCTTGTTAGTATGAAAGGATACTAGTGGCCGCATGAGATCTGTATGGACCCGTGGAGTTTAGCTAACTACTAGGGTAACTTGTACGAGATAAATGCTATGACACTTTACTGGTTGCATAGTAAGTTCCTACATGTCATTGTGTGCCTCTGGGAAGTAGATGTCTGTTTTGTGATTGGAACCTTTGAGTTAGTATACTTTTAGGATTCCTGGACTTTAGAGACTTGTGCTATGTGATTTTGATAGCTTGTTTGGGACTTGAGATTATCTCCTCAGCATGGTGGGAGTGGACCACTTAGGTACCACGCGGTTGGGTGGTAGTGTATTTTCCACTCTTATCATTTAAGATTCATTGAGACCTCGTGGTTGATGCATCCTTCGTGATGGTGGATATGTATCCTTTCATTGATGTTTAGCATATGTTAGATGATGTTATCTTATGCTTATATTTGCATGTTAGATTACTTTCTACATATGATGTTGTATTTATTAGGAGTGACATTCCTACTATGTTAATGTCGATGATCTCTTCGATGATTTGGGATGTTACGCACGGAGGGATGGCTAGGGCCCACGATGGTTTAATGATGCTATTAATGGTTGGGAGGAACCATGCACTTAGTTTATTTTGTTTGATCTTTATGATGGATGTATATGACTTTTATGATGATGAATCATGTGTATCTTGTGATTATATTTACTTTGATGTATCATGGATTAGAATAGAATGATGTACCTGGTTTCACATATGTATACTCTTTTAAAGCCTTCATACCCTGTGACATGTATAGTGGATGAATGAGCATTTGGATATGTAATAATTGAACATTGGACTTATCATTATTATTTCTTGTGGATGTTGTACTAGATAGATTCATATATGTAATTCACGTTAAGGGATCTTAAAGAATGTAATATGTTAAATATGTTATTATGGACATTGCTATTGCTTCCATGATTGTGAGTAAGTTATATGTGTTATTTACTTTCATGTAATTTAAAAAAAAAAAAAATTACCAACTTAGTGAAATTCTAGGTTAATTCTTTGGATCCCTTGGCAGGGCATTACAATTAACATCAACAAAACCTTCTAGCTATTCTATGCAAACTTCTTCCTCTAATATGTCATTTAGAAATGTAGATTTAACATCCATTTGATAAAATTTCAAACCTTCAGATACAGAGTGACAAAGTAATGTTCTTACTCCTTCTAATCTAGAAATAGGGGCAAATGTCTCTCCATATTTAATTTCTTCTTCTTGTGTATATCCCTTGCAAATTGATCTTTCTTTGTTCTTTGTGACTTCACCATTTTCATCTAGCTTGTTTCTGAATACCCACTTGGTGCCAATCACATTTTTGTTTTCTAGTCTAGGAACTAGACTCCATGTTTTGTTCTTCTCTATTTGTTAAATCTATTTGTCTATGGCCTTGCTCTAGTCAACATCTTCTAATTCATCTCTCATTGATTTGGGTTCCTTCATGCTCATCAAATATGTATCACTTCTCAATCTATTTCTTGTCATTGGTCTAGCATCTTTATCTCCAATGATTTGAAGAGGAGGATGATGTCTTTTGACATATTTGGACAATCTTGGTTCAACTCTTGTTACCTCATTTGATCTTTTAATTTTAGAATCACTGTGTGCATCTCTGTCAGGTAACTCAACATCTCCACCAATCTTAGAATTAGAATGTGCACTAACTTCATTCTATAACTTGACATCTAAATGTATCTTGGTTCCTGAATGCAACTTGATATTCATGGTTGTGACTCGATAGTCATTGAAACTTGCAGTTGATTTGTAGCTTGATTTGTAACATCTTCTTCAGTGGGCATATCTTCATAAAATTATACAAATGATTTTTATTCTTCTAGTTCTTTCATAGGTTCATACTCATTTACTTTTGTATATTCATCAAAATTTAAATTTTCACTTTCCACAAGTTTGTTAGTGTAAGTATTCAAACACTTATAAGATTTACTTCTTGTGGAATATCCTAAGAACATACCTTCTTCACTTTTTGCATCAATTTTACCATTCCTGAAGTCTTTAATATTGTATCACTTACTTTCAAATACCTTAAAATATTTTACATTGGGTGAGTATCCATACCATAGTTCAAAAGGTGATGAATGAGTACCTTTCTTAACTTTTTACATGGTTCAAGGTATAGACAATTGTATGTAGAGATTCTCTCCAGTATTTCAAAGCAACATTATTCTCCATCATGAGTATTATAGCATTGTCTATTATACATCTATTCCTCCCTTCAACTATTCAATTTTGATGAGGTGTTCTAGGGGTAGATGTGTTGATCATAGATTGGTTTTGACAATTGAGTGTCAACACACTTAAGGAATTTACATAGTTTATGCCAAACTAGTAATGCATGTCGAGTATAATATGTAAATACAAGAATGTGTCAAGTTGCAATGAGTGTCAAGTCACTCATGTACTAAGTCACTGATGTGTTGAGTCACTCAAGTGCTGAGTGAATAGTAGATGTTGAGTAGTTTAGGTGCCGAGTCAAAAACAAAATTACAATATGTGTCAAGCATTAGTAACTTCAAGTGCCGAGTAACATAGATTGGACATACTTGTTTGTGATTACACAAACAACTATGTAAACTATTTTCAAGCTGACTTAAGGTTAAATTTTTATTCTTTAAAGATAAGGATGAATCTATTTGTAAAATCCCTATGAATTTTCATGTAGCCAATCAGAAAATAGGAAGGATTAAGTGGAAAAAAGGATGAATCTTAGCCAAAGATTCATACCTAACCCTAAACCATCAAAGTCTTTATAAGGAAGGAAGATTAAACCCCAACAATTATGAGGAATCAAGAAAGAAAAAGTTATTATGTTATAGGAGGTAACAAGGGGTGAATGATTGAATTTGTTCACATAGCATTCAAGGTGACTTAGTAATGAAAGTAAATTGTAGAATCAGTTGGAGAAGAACAAAGAACTAAAGGATACATAAATAGTATATCAGATCAAAGAGGATCAAGAAGGACATTGTCTGGATTTGATCTTTAATCAAGAAATCGATTCTAATCACAAGATCTATGCTGAAATATCCTCACAAGTGATTTTAGTTAAATCGCTTAGGCAGATTAGTCCTAATAGGTTGTTGTAAATCCTTTAATACGGTGACATTCCAAGTGGATGTTCTAAAGTCCTTTAGCCAAGCACACTTCTAATAGGTTTTTGAAATCCTCTAACAAGGTGAGACTTAATAGTCCTTGTAAGCCTTTAATAGGGAAGGCCTTTCATAGGGTAGATCATGTTTCATGGTCAAACCATTGTAACCTTAATTGGCTACACTTTATTGCTGCAATAGTAAAGATTTGTGGGTGTCATCCCCACCCCAATTTTACCTTCTCATTTAGAGGTTTTCTAGGTAATCATATTTGGTGTTGAGTGTGTGTGTTCAATTGTTTACATCTTTACATGTTTTAGATGCATTTACTTTTCATGTTATTTTCAGCTCATACATTACATGCATCTAATGAATGGTGAAAGGTTTAATACCTGAAGTTTAAACTTTTGATTCACCCCCCCTCTCAGAAGCACATGTTTTCCATATATAATTCCAACAATTTGTATCAAAGTGAAGTTCTCCAAAGAAGAAGCTTTGCATCTTAGAGGAAAGATCTTGAATTGGAAGTCTAAAAATTGGTAAAGACCATTGAAAATTAGGAGATTGAAATACATCTCATACTACATTGACTGAATGAAGCCAGAGATGGTTTGAAGAGTTCCCTAAAGAGAATGAAAGAGATTGCTAGAGCAGAAAATGACACACAATACAAAGATATTGACACCACAAAATGAAGGGTAACTCTAATGAATTTGATGCAACAATTGTAGATTAATGGAGAAGAATAGAGCACAAGCTGAAGAAATCAAAAATCTCAAGTTGGAGCAAGAATCACAAGCTATACTACTATGTGAGGTGACTAAACAAAAGAAGAAAGCTATAGAAGACAAGGCCATGATTGAAGAAAACAAAAGAATGCTAACAAATAGATTGGAATAAAAGTCAACAAAGTTATCTAGAATCTCAACCATGCAATTTGATACCTTAAGCTAAATGATGAATGCTCATCATGAGTTGAATGTCAAGGACATTGAGATAACTACATTGAAGTTGCAGAATGAACAACTATAGAATGATTTGAAAAGAGAAAAATAATTTTCTAAAAGTTTCGACAAGCCAAATGAAGCCATCAGCTACTTTGAGCAATTAGTAACATCCCCTAGATCCATCATAGATACATTAGGATTGGGTTACACAAGCACTAAAGAAGGAGAATCATCCAAAGTTGCTGAGGAAAGGAACAACAAAGGCAAGAATTCCAAACCTACTTGTCATCATTGTGGAAAGAAAGGGCATATCTCTAATGTATGTAGGAGCAAGAATAAAAATTAGAATGCTGAGCCTAAAAACATGGTCCACTATCATCAAGTACATGAATGTAGAACTAGAACCATGTATGCACCAAAATTTGATGGATGTTGCTATAACTATCAAAAGTATGGGCATAGAGTTTTTGAATGCAAATCCAAGTCCACATGGTCATCAGCCAAGCCAACAAAGGTAAGAAGCTATGGAAATTCTTATGATTGGGAATACAATAGAAGATATGGCTATCGGTATTGTTAGGAATATGGACATGTACCTAAAAACTAAATTAGAACTCACGTTAGTTGTAGCTACAAAAGGTCGTTGGGTCTAACTACATGTTTCAACTATTTGAAGATTGGTCACATTAGTAAACGTTGTCCCACTAGGTCCAAGCCACCAAGTTGTGAATTTGATAAAGGCAAAGGAGATGTTGAACACATCAAAAATGAAATGAATAAGACATGGAAGAAGAAAGATGGTTGTAGCACACCAAATGGAGAAGTGATCACTTCACCCAATGGGTCAAGAGGTCACACTTCATCAAACTAAGAAAACAAGAGGTATGTGGGACTGATACTTAAATTATTATATTATACATCAATTCCAAAATAAAATAGCACTGGAAAGTATGGATAAGCATGAATAAAGATGCAAGAAGTTGTAGAAATTTCAAGGTTAAATCTTCAAGTTTTCATGTTGTTGTCGAGCATGAAAAGTTCTCTATGTATGCTAAGTAAAATACAAGTTAGTGTCTAGCTGCCAGGCTAGCTAGTTGATGCTGAGCCTAAATTAGTTTTTGAGTGATGGTCATGTCAATAGATGCCAAGTAAAATAGTAATCATGTTGATGTTGAGTTTATAGTTGTATAAGCATTAAGGATTGAATGTAGAGTTTTGAAGGGTCTAATGTTGATTTTCACTCATTTTTTGTCATTTCAAACTCAACCAAATAAAAGGAGAGTAGAAGATGACTCAAAAACCAAGTTCAAAGTGTTTGCACAAGATTCTAGTGATGATACAAAATTAGTTCATTGAATTTCTAAGGTATTCTTTATAAGTCAAGTCATGCAGTTTGAAATTTGTACAAATTCTAGCTTGTCAAATAGAGTCCTATTCAACGAATGTAGAGGGTCAAGAAGTTTTAAATGTTAAATTAGTTAGCAACGAAGTGAAGAAACTAGATTTTAGAGGAATTCTAGATGTTGCATACAAACAAGACCCATCAGGAGCACTTTCCATGATTCCTCTGAAAGTCATAATGGTTCAAGACATCAGAAAATGCTATAACTACAAGATAGGAGTAATAGGAGACATAAGACATAAGACATTTTAAAAGAAGAATTTAAGATTGTTGAAAGGAAGGGTTTGACCCATGCCCTAGATTTTCCTATAGTGTTCAAAATAGAATCGATCAAGATAGTGTTGAGAAGAATACATGATGGATGCTTATGTCTAGAAGATGGTCCCATAAAAATTTCAAAGAGAATAGCTCATAGGGTAATTGGCTTTCCAACCGTAGATCGTCCAAAGAATCTGCAAAATGACTCAAAGGAGGTCATTGAGAAAAACATAGGAACCAAATGGAACAAACATGGAATGAATATTAAAACCATAACATATCCTCTATTGGACTTTTCCATAAGGTTAATTTCTCATAAGTTTTATCAATCTAGTAGGTTAAATAATGTACCCTACATTGTAGTTGAGGTGGGCTATAAAATTGTAAAGAAGGATCATACCTATCATCTAGTTGAACTACAATTGCAACAAATAATGGAGAACCTAGGTGCTCATAGAAAAACCAAGAATGCACAGTGTATGTTTGGTGAAATCCTAATTTTGATATTTTTCTATGTTCAAAATAATTCACATCTTTTAGAAAGGTGAGTTGGAAGACCAATAGATTAGTTGCAGTTCAAGTCAATGAGTCTACTGAGAAAATGGGAGATAACTTTGAGATTATCATGACCAGTTATTTTGAAGACTTCAAGAAGTCTATAAAATAGAGCATGAGAATACTAGTTTCTTTGATTGATTAGTAATATAATGTCATATACTTTCTTGTTTATATTGACTATACATATGTATAGGTTGTCATACCAAGGGTAAGATGGCTAAGACCCTTAGGCTATGAGATTAATGTTGATGATGCCTCAACTGCCATCACTACACTTCTTACTGAAGAAGTTGATAATTCAACTAAATTTTTTGGAAACTAAGATGTTATGAAGTCCAAAGTTGAGATGGAGTTGAAGATAGCCTCCACATTGAAGAAGAAAGAAAAACTAGTGAAGTAATTAAAGGCTGAATTTGGTGAAGATATAGGTGCAGAAGAAGAAGATGATGAAAAGGATGAAGAGGAAGAACTAGAAAAAACTCAAGAACCTCTTACATTAACACAAGGATTGGGAGAAGATAAGGATGAAGAAGAGGTGGAAGGTGTTGAGGAAGCACCAATACAAGTAGAAACTATGAAGAGAAAGGCCAAAACACATCTTGTATCAAAGAAATAGGCTAAGAAGATTGCTAAGCCAAGCTCAGCAAAGCCAACAACACCAACAACTAGGTGAAGCACATAGGCCACCACACAAAAGGCCAAGGAGAAATCAAAAGAAAAGTCCAAGGCTATAGAACAGGGAGGTCAAGAATATAAGAAACAAAGAAGGAAATACATTGCACAACCAGAAAATGATGATGAGAGAACTGAATCAAAGGATAGAAGCCAATTTAGAGTCGTAAGTCATCCACCAAAATTTGATCTTGAGAATATGTATGAGAATGTTAGAAATAATATAGAATTTTCTGGTTTGAAAAGTATTAATTTTGAAAAACTTGGTAGAGAATAGAAGAATTTGATTGAAGAATCAATATATGAAATGATGTTAAAATTCAAGAATACCCCACTTGAATTAGATAATACCATGCCAAAGGAATTGTTGAAAATAAATTTCATTATTGTTTAAACCTAGAAAAAAATTAGAGAATCCACATTTTCCCAAGTAATGCCAGAATTGAAAAAACAACAGATTATCAAGGCCAACAAGAAATATGGTCTTAGGTTTGCACCAAAATATAGGGTATTCAACATTCTTCAAAAAAAATATTTAAGATGTGAAGAAATCCACTCAAATGTGAAAATTGATTTATGGATTGACAACTATCAAATAAGGAGAAGAAGATCCCTTTGAGGGAAGAAATAATGGTGATGATAATAATGATAAGGAGGATGACAAGGAGGAAGATAAAGAAAAGGATAATACTGAGGAGGAAGCACAAAAGAAAGATGAAGAATGGTTATAGCTAAAGAGTAGAAGGAAGAATAGAGCATGCAAGACATACAAATGCCAACTATGAGCCCTCCTCATGACACTAGTATACCTATAGAAACCATAACTATTAAGGATTTTTTTGATAGTTTAGCTTAGAACATCAATCCTTCAATTGTAGAAGATCTGAGGAAGATTTTTGACCAATCCACACTACAAGAAAGATTATGTGAAAATCCAGTATTGGTCAGTGTAGATGAGCTTTAGAAGGTAGTAACTGACATCCCAAGGGATACAGTGAATACACAAGAACCACCTTCCACCATCCCTTCAACTACTAGTGCTCAACCCTTAATTCAAACATCAATAGACACATCCAAAAAGGTTGACATAAATGTCAAAGAAGATGCATTTGAGCAAGGCTAGACTACCAAAGAAGAGGAAAATGAGACAACAATAGAGAAAATAAGACAAATAAATACATTTGTACCTACAACACAACCATAAGGTGCAAGTCCAATCATTGTGATTGACCAAACTAGATCTAAAGAGAGAAAGTATACACCAAAGGAAAAGGTGCAAGAAGTTATTCAAGAATTGGTAACATTTCCAACATCAGGCACTCCTACAAAAATCCTTTAGAAGCCAAGCATAGAGGCAATATCACTATAGATTTCAGCACTAGGCTCAAGCTCTACAAAATTTGACAAGGTAACTCACTATGGTGATGTAACTTTAGATGAAGAAATAGTGATAACTTAGTTTGATTATGCAACAATGACACTAGAACAAATAAACATATTGCAACAAGCTTTAGAAAAGAAGAAGCACCAAGAATTTCTCAAACATGAATTTAGGAAAACGAAAACATTGCAAGACATCATGGAAATCTTCTTGGATGCATTTAACATTCCTACACCTAAAGAATAAAATCCTCTATTGGAAAAATTGTTAGAAATTGTTGAAAAGGTCAATAATGAAGATATTGACACAAGAGAAATTTTTTTTGAGTGGTTAGAGAAGAAATTCCAGAGTAAAGTAAACAATAAAATATTTGGTGAGATTACACTGACTCAAGTTGCACTAACCAAAAAGGTTGAAGATGTGAAGACGGTATTGGAAAATATTTTCTCATTGTACACTAAGCTATGTGACCCAACACTCTTCACTCAAGAAACAAGACATAGAATTCTGAGTTTGGAGAGAAATCTCAATGTATCAGGTATGCAACTACCTCAAAACCCAACTCAGAGTGAGAAACATTTTCAGACATTGCTTTAATCACATAGTCAACTAGATGTGTTAATAGTAGAAGAGGCTAATATAAGAGCCAAGTTAACACAAATTCAATCTTCCCTCACCACACATACGGAAATACTCCATAAAGAGTTAGGATATGCAAAAACTTTGTTAAAGAAAGATCCTCTGATGGAGACACGACCCAAGCACATAATGGATAGAATAGGAAAGGGAAAACTTTATTAACTATGAAAATATGCTAGTACACTTACTGCAGAGGAAAAAAACTCCAAAACGTGCCCTATGAGTTTACAATAGCATAAATCTAGAGATAATTTCTTCTCCTAGTACCTTCTCTCAAACTCCACTTTGAACTACCTTTTACAATGGTGGAAATGTCCTTAAATAGGGCATCCACCACCAAAATGGAAGGCTCCAAAAGTCACTTTAGAAGTTGGTACAAAATTAGAAGAATCCAAAAATGGTAGCCAAACTTTTGAGAGGCATAACTTTTCGACCGTAGCTCCGATCGACGAACCATTTACATTTTCAGAAAGCTCTCGATGTGCTCTATGTGCCTATTGACCAGCTTCACTCATCCCCCATTTTTTGGCCCTATGAAAGATCATTTAATGCCTCAAACCTAACTTTGTAGCATTCTTAGGAGGTCTCCAAAAATTGAAAAACTACAATAACTTTCAAACTGTACAACCTTTTGACCTGATTCTTTTCCTAGAATGTTCTAAATTACAATTTTAATCCTCCCTTCAATTCACACCTTCTGATTCACCATAATTATGGCTCATTTACATAGTCCTATTTTTTAGCATTTACACGTATCCCAAGGTGCTTAAATACTCTAACCTAGGACAATGATAGTGGAACTATGGGAGTTGGAACCTTTATCTAACCCAAATGGGTATCCAGAAATGAAAACACATGAAATAGAAACTATGTCTAGGTACATTTTTTATTGGGTGACATAGGATTGCCCTTATACCTCTGTATACTCTTGCATCATCCTCATCTTTCTACATTAGATGGACTAGTTCATCTAGTACTTGAGCTGGCAATTCAACTCAAGTCACTAGATGTTGCATGTGACAATTGGGATGTAGCTTTGAAGATAATCATAGAAGTCCATAAATTATGTTTTGGACAAATACACTATAAGTGTATAGACCCTTTGACATAAGTGTCAAAAAGGGGGAGAGTAAAAAAAGAAAGGGGGAGATAAAAGAAAAATGGGAGAGAAAGAAAAGAGTAAGGGGGAGATAAAAAAAAAGGGGAGAGTAAGAGAGTAGGAAAAGGAAATAGAAAAAGGAGAAGATAAAGAAGCAAGAATAGAGCAATGAAAGGGGGAGCTAATCAATTGTTGACCCCAATGATATACATTGCAGAAAATAAAATAGGGTAGAACATATATCAACTAAAGATAGTGCATTAGTTCTAAATGCATCAGTTACAAATACATTAAAGGAAAAGAGTATTAGCAAGAGATAAATCTACTTAGAATGGAGAATAGATTTTTGGATATAGAATAAGCACATTAACTCAAGGGGATTTACAAATTTTGAGGTATATAGGTTATTACATAATTTTGAAATTTTGATGTTCTGTATATAAGCCAAGTTGTGAGTATGATTATACTTGAGAAGATTAGATTGATTATGTATAGTTCAGTATTTTTGACACTCATGTCAAAGGGGGAGATTTTTGATCTTAGATTGGTTTTGACAATTGAGTGTCAACATACTTAAGAAATTTACTTAGTTTATGTTGAACTAGTAATCCATGTCGAGTATAATATGTAAATACAAGACTATACCAAGTTGCAATGAGTGCCGAGTCACTCATGTGCCGAGTTGCTCAAGTGTCGAATGAATAGTAGATGTTGAGCAGTTCAAGTGTTGAGTCAGAAACATAATTATAGTATGTGTCAAGCATTAGTAACATCAAATACCAAGTAACACAGATTGGACATACTTGTTTTTTATTACACAAACAACTATGTAAACCATTTTCAAGCCAACTTAAGGTTAGATTTTGATTCTTTAAAGATAAGGATGAATCTATTTGTAGAATCTATATGTATTTGCATGTAGCCAATCAAAAAATAGGAAGGAATAAGTGGCAAAATGGATGAATTTTAGCTGTATATTCATACCTAAACCTAAGCCATCGAGATCTTTATAAGGATGATGAAATCCCAACAATATGAGGAATCAAGAAAGTGAAAGAGATTATGTTATAGGAGGTAACAAGGGGTGAATGATCAAATTTGTTCACAAAGCATTCAAGGTGACTTAGCAGTGAGAGTAAGTTGCAGAATCAATTGGAGGAGAACAAAGAACTAAAGGATACAACAATAGTATATTAGATCAAAGAGGATCAAGAAGGACACTATATGGATTTGATCTTTAATCAAGAAACTAGAGCCAATCACAAGATCTATGCTAAAACATCCTAATAGGTGATTTAAATATCCTAGGTGGAGTAGTCCTAATAGGCTCTTGAAAATCCTTTTACAAGGTGACATTCCAAGTGGATGCTCTAAAGTCCTTTAACTAGGTACACTTTTAATAGGGTGTTGAAATCCTCTAACAAGGTGGGACTTAATAGTCCTTGTAAGCCTTTAATGGGGAAAACCTTTCATAGGGAAGATCATGTTTCATGGTCAAACCATCTTAACCTTAATTGGCTACACTTTATTGTTGCAATAGTGAAAATTTGTGGGTGTCATTCCCACCCTAGTTCTACCTTCTCATTCAGAAGGTTTCTGGGTAATCATATCTGGTGTTAAGTATGCGTGTTCAATTGTTTACATGTTTTAGATGCATTTACTTTTCATTTTATTTTTAGCTCATATATTACATGCATCTAATGAATGGTGAAAGTTTTAATAGCTCAAGTTTGAACTTTTGGTTCACCACGCCTCTTAGGAGCACATGTTTCCCATTTGTAATTCCAACAAGATGTATGTCTTTTGATTCCTCTATCATTATAAAACATGTAAAACTCATTTGATTTGAATTATCCTCCTCTATCAAATCTCAAAAACTTCTGACTTTTACCTATTTTCATCTCAACTCTTGCTAAGTAGCACTTAAACATTTGGAAAGCATCAAATTTCTATCTCAAAAACATAACTACCATCATCCTAGAATAATCATCTACAAACATCATTATGTACTTATCTCCTCTATAGCTTTGCACATCAATTATTCCACACAAGTCAGTATGAACATTGTCTAGTATTTCTTTAGAGGTATAAATTTTACTCTTAAAAATTGACTTTGTCATTTTACCTAATTGGCATTGTTTGCACATTACATTATCAGGCTTCCTCAACTTAGGAAAACCTCTAACTTTATTCATGTTACTAATACTAACCAAGTTATCAAAATTAACATGACATAACCTCTTGTTCCATAGCCATACATCATCAAATTTTACAACAAGACAAATAGCATCTTCTATGTCAAGATAGAATATATCACTTTTAGTCTTATCACTCTTTCCATTCAATTTCCCATTAGTGTCATATATCTTAGAAATCCTATTTTAAAACTCAACCTTACATCCCAAATTATTCATTTGTGACACACTCAACAAATTATACTTAAGTCCTTCAACATAGTAAGCATTGTCAGACAAAATCCTATCTGTCAGTTTCATAGATCCTTTTTCCTTTAATCAAACATGGTGCATCATTACCAAATATTACACTATTTCCATCATAATAATTCAAGGTAATGAACTTAATTTTTTCTTCAGTCATGTGATGTGAACACCTATCAATGATCCATCTACCATTCTTGTTTACATAAGTGAAAAGTGCAGTTGCCTCATCTTCATCAGATTCATCCTTCATTGCAACATACACCACTTCATCATCAAGTTCATCAAAATCATCCTTTTTTTACTCTTCAGGAATGTAGCATGACTTTTTGCCTTTTTCTTTGTAGTCCTTACTATTATTATCTCTTCTACTCTTGTACTTGTCACCACCTCTATAATTCTTCTTCTCTAGACATCTAACACCAATATGACCAACCTCATTGCAATTGAAACAAATGATAGGTAACTTACATTTACCTTTTTGGAATCTCCTTGGTAGTAGTGTTTCAAGTTGTTCAACATCCTCCTTATTTGTATCACTATCACTAGATACATACTTCTTCTTCTTCTTCTTCTCATCAATTTCTTTCAATAATACCTTAGCTTTGAAAGTAGATTCAATCTTTATAGGTTTGTAATTGTCAAAGTTAGATAGCTCAAAAGTAGTGTCCTTAAAAATTTGCTTAGTATGGTTTCATCATCTATATTACCAGTAGCTCCTCTTATTGAATTGACACTTCTTTTATCCTTGAAACATATTGAGTAGTATTCTCACCTTCTTCCATTCTTGTATCATCAAACTTACCTTTGAGACTTTTAGCTTTGGCTCCTATAATATTTGCATCTCCTCCATAGATAGTGGTTAGGGCTTCCCACATTTTCTTTGCACTATGAAGACTTTTTATATCATCAAATTCAGCATAGCTTAGGGAAAATGCAATCTCCAACATTGTCTGGTTGTGTTCTTTCTTCTTTTTCATATCCTTAGTAGTTGGGACCCTAGCAGGATCAACCTGCTCCATAGAAATGGTAGATTGTGCACAATCTCTAAGTCCTCCAAGGTGTAGTTTCATCAAACTTTTCCATGTAGGAAAGTTATCTTTATTAATCTTTGGTACTTATTTTTTAAACATTTTGATCTTTGCACTTCTAGTACCTTGAAACAAATCCTCTTAAGTAGACAACTTTGATAGCAATTGTTGAAATACATTTACAATAACTAAGGGGTGGTGAATTAGTTATTCAAGGTCTAAATATATAAATAAAACATTTCATAGCTTAGTGAACCCATAAAGCATTATTCATCATGCATGCATCCATACGATTATCCAATCACTTAAAACTTGTAGGTTACCACCAAATCAACTTGTAGAAATGTAAAGCATGAGACATAATAGATTCATCAACACGCTTGATACAATGATTTACATGTAAACCTAATTTAGAAAAAATCACCAGTAACATGCTACTCTTTTCACTCTTCTAAAATGATGCCCTATGAAAGGTCAACCCTATTAAAGGTTACAATACACACTGTTAAATGTGACCCTATTAAAAGATTTCAATCACCCTGTTAGGTGTGAGCCTTGTTAGAGGACTTTAGACCATTCATTTAGAATGTTACCCAAATAAAGGATTTACAAATGACTTTTATGTCAACCTTAATCCAAAGGATTTACCCTAGACTAATAGAATTTTTAGAAAGTAACAATAAGGCTTGATCTGATACAACATACAACTTCATTTGTAAATTATAGATCACTTTTTAGTCCTCAATTCTACTTGGCCTTCATAGTTTTTAGCTCTAATAGATTGATCACCTTTCAAGCCTTCATACCCCTAAGCCATCTTGCTTAACATGCCATTGAAGACTCTTCTCTTAGGTCACTTGATGAAGCAAATCCCTTGACTCCTTGTCTTCCTTAGGTTTTTCCACATGAAAAACTTGCTTCATGACCAACCATTCCTATAAATAATAAATTAAGATGTTTTACTACTCATTCTCCATCCTCCAAATTAGGGATAGGATGGATTAGGTAGGAAATAATGTATCTACCCCACATTTCATATATCTTCTAGAAACTTCTGCTAGAATCTGCTTTGAATTCACCTAAAAATAGTTTATCTTGAAGTCTATACCACTATCTCATCAACCTTATCTTCCACTTGGTTCACATAAACCAAAAAGATAAACTTGTCAACATAGATTCATTGAATTCATGATCTTTTAAATAATGTAGTAGCTCAACATTATCAACCTTAGGATGCTCAGTACATATTGTGTTCCTTGACATCCACTATGACATTACTCAGCATGAACTATAGTTTACTAGTGCTCAGCATCAACTAAACTTTACTCAACATCCACTATTCAACTTGGCTAACACTAGAATGAACTTTTACTTGGCTCCAACTAATTTTTTTCTTGGCTTTCTTTGTCTTTTCTTGGCACCTACTATCCACTTAGTCAAGCATGGTAGACAAACTTTGTGTAACTTGTTCTTCTAAACTTTCTTAGTGTAACTAGCCTTTGTATTCTTAAGTAGATTATCAATACATCATGTCATTATTGTCTTAACTAATTCTTGTACCTCATTACCTATTCATAACTCAACTTTTCCTCTAGGTTCTATTGCTACATCTTTTGATCAAATCCTCTTCATCAATCATCGAAGTGATAGTACTTAAATCATATAAATAATTGTCTTACTAGCAAATAGCAGGTTTGACATTAGAGACAAAAAAATGATTGAAACACATTGTCTTCTTCAACAATCTCCCTCTTTCAATCTGATCTTAAAAATCTCCCTCTTTTATTAGGTTCTTCAATCCATTCTCAATATTTTTTCTTGTCCTAATACTACTTGGATAGAAAACATGGTATGCCCAATTCAAGGGGATTACTTCCCAAATTAAAAAAGAAAAAGGTTATTGATTTTGGTGTGGACTAACAAAATACACAGAATAATATTACATTGTAAACAGGGTTGTATTTGATATTATGTTTAATTCATAATTATAGTTAGATACTATATGACTCCTTATTTGAATTTTGTTCCCTCTATTTTTTGCTGAAATTTTATGTACCAAGATCTTACTTTGTGCATACCTTGATCATTATAAGTATATGATGATTAGCTGGTTTAGTATTTCATTAAATAGCATTAGAAACACAAATTATTTATTTAATTGAACTCCTTTTTGAGTTCTTTATTCACTTGTTCACCTTGTTGCAGAGACTGCCATCCAGCACAAGTCATTGGAAATTGCTTTGCATAATTGGGATGCAACTCTCAGGATGATTATGGAGGTAAATAGCACATTTTTGGCAAAATATGGTCTTAACCCTTAAAATCCTTTGACATAAGTGTCAAAAAGGGGGAGATATTATAAGATGAATGGGGGAGACAAGATAAAAGGGCAGCATGATATACAACACAAAATTTTGGTTACCAAGATAGAATAATGGCACAATCAACTCAGGGGGAGTAACAATAATTTTGAGGTATATATTGTAAGTTACAAAATTTTGATGAAGGTTTTAAAACCTCTGTATATATACTAAGCAGATTACTGAATGTACTCATAAGATCAGATAAATAATGCTTAGTTAAGTGTTTTTGTCACTCATGTCAAAAGGGGAGATTGTTAGTCTTAGAATGGTTTTTGACATTTGAGTGTCAACACACTTAACCACTCTCTACATTGAAGCCAGGAACACTACATATGTTGCACCACAACATGAGCTGAGTCAAAAAATCCAACAGGTGTCGAGTGATCTTCAGGTGCCAAGCAGCCCTCAGGTGCTGAGTGAAGATCAAGTGCCTTCAGGTGCAGGCATGATACAGGAGCCAAGTGATATTTAAGTGTTGAGTCATAGATGATACCAAGAAAAATAGAAACACAACAAGAGTTGAGTAAGCCACTTTTTTATATGTGTCAAGCATCAGGAATCAGTTAGTGTCGAGTAACACAGAATGCACATATGAGTTTGTAACTTCACTAATTTAGATGTAAACTATTTTTATGGCTGACATATGATGAATCTCGAAGGATTTAACTGATAAGATCAAATCTTTCCTATTTCCTATGCAATCTACATGCAGCCAATAAGAAATATGGAGAAGGCATGCAACCAATAGTAAAAGTGCAAAGAATGAGCGAGAAATAGAGATTCAACATGGATCATAGATCCACATCTAATCTTAAGTCTTCAAATGTCTTTATAAGAAAGATAAAATCTCATTGAATCAAGCATGATGGATGAAGGAGTGTATAGGAAAATTATATTGGAGTTTAGAGTAAAGAGTAAAAAGACTCAGAGGAAGAGAGCAACAATTAAATACTTAGTTGATTAGAACAAAGTAGGGGATACAAATGAGTATCAGATCTTAGAGGATCAAGGAGTAAGTAGATCAAGTGCCTATATTCAGCAATCAAAGGATTGTAAGGTTTCAAGTTTATTATGCCTAATACTCTCTAGCCATTATATTAGAAAGGAAATCCTATGTTGATAGGTTAGCTTAACAACTATTTTGTAGATCCTTTAAAGAGGTGATTAAATCCTTTAATAGGATAACACTTCATGTAAAGTGTTTGTAAATCCTTTAACTAGGTCACTATTGACATAGTGTAAAGCCCTTAACAGGGCACACATTCAGAAGTGATCAAACATTATTGATACAGTGATTTTGTGGGTATCATCCCCACCCCAATTTTACCTTCTTATTCTTGGAGGGTTTCTAGGTTACCAAAATCTTAAGTGTTATGTGGTGATGCATGTATGTTTCTCATGATTTCTTAATGTTTATATGCATGCATGTTCATTTCAATAATATGTTATTAAGGGTTTGAAAAATAGGTCAAAAGCTAGTACTTATGATTCATCCCCCCTCTTAGAAGAATTCTTTCCATTAAGTCATTCCAACAATTGGTATCAGAGAAAAGTCCTCTCAAGAAGAAGCCTAACAGCTTGGAGGAAAAGATCTAAAGATGGAAGTTTTCAAGCTTGGAAAGATCATTGAGAACCAAGTGATAGATGTGCATCTCGCCCTACACAAAGTAGAAGAAGCTAGAGTAGAATTAATAAAATCCTTGAAAAGAAGGAAATAGATAGCCATAGATGAAAATGTTATAAACTACAGGGAGATTGATACCACACAAGTGTTTTCCAATGCAGACACTAAAGAGTTTGATGCAACAATAGCAGAACTAGTGGAGAAAAACAAAGTTCAAGTAGAAGAAATAAGATCTCTCAAGATGGAACATGAATCACAAGCCATAATGTTATGTGAAATCACTAAACAAAAGAAAAGAGCAGTTGAGGATAGAGTCATGATGGAAGATGACAAAAGGAATTTTGCAAATAGACTAGAAGAAAAATGTACTGAATTAATAAGGATCTCAAACATGCAGATGGATACACTTGCCCAAATGATGAACCTTCATCATGAACTCAATATGAAAGATATTGAGATCTCTACTTTGAAGATGTAGAATGAACAACTATAGAATGAATTGAACAAAGAAAAAGAGATAGCAGAGAATCTCAACAAGTCAAGTGAAGCCATAAAGTACTTTGAACAGCTGATGAAATTCCCAAGATCAGCCCATGATACATTAGGACTTTGATACAATAGCACTAAAGTTTGAGAATCATCAAAGAGTGGCGAGCAAAGAAGTGAAAAAGGTAAGGATTCTAAACCCACTTGTCATTACTATAATAAAAAGGGGCATACTGCTAATGTTTGCAGGAGTAGAAGAATCAATCAACCAAACACACCCAAAAGAAAGGGTTACTATCACAAGTGCAACATGCAAGGACATATGGCACAAGATTGCAGATCCAAAGTCACAAGGACACAAAGATTTGATGGACATTGTCATAATTGTAAGAAGTATGGACATAAAGCATTTGAATGCAGATCAAAGCCTATGTGGACGTCAAATCAACCAGCAAAAATAAAAGAAAATCACTACTGTTGGGACTATAATGCTAGGTATAGCTGTCATTATTGTTAGGAATATAGGCATATACCCCAAAAATGCATAAGAACACATTTCAAGGGGAACTATAAAAGATGGTTGAACCAAACCACATGTTTCAATTGCTTGAAAACTGGTCATATCAGCAGAAACTATCCTACAAGGTCAAAAGCACCCAAGACTAAAGTAAATAAGGGCAAAGAAAAGATTGATGTGGAACACATCAAAATAGACATGAAGAAGACATGGTAGAAAAAGAATGAATCAAGTACATCCAATGGAAGGGTCACTTCACCCACAAGGTCAAGTGATCATTTCTCATCCAATTAATCACAAGATGAGCCTATGGGGCTGATACATATAAGGAAGTATCATCCATTAGCCCTAAACCATGAAGAAGCAATGCAAATTATAAATCTACATGAGATAAGATGGCAAGAAAAAATTTTACATGATGACGCCAAGTAAAATTCTAGTGGATGCCGAGTTCGTAATAGCGACCACGTTGATAACTGATGGAAAGTTAAATAACTCCAATGGAAGTTGAGTGAAGTGGAAATGTAGTACAAGCCGAGTAGTGTTAAAATTCCTTCAGAAGCCAAGTGGGTAGTTGAGCATTTAATGTGATGGAAATAGGGTATATTATTGCGATTTCAATCATTCTTCCTCATCACGATCAAGAAGCAAAGAAGAGAAAGAGAGTGGAGCAACTTCATAGTAGAGAATCTAGTATTCCAAGTAGATTCCAACATCTTACAACATGTTTTCATTGATCTTGAGGTATTTTCATTTGTGTCAAGCTACGCAATTTCATATTTCTGTGTAAAGGAAACCCTAGTTTTCACAAATGGCTTCGGGCTCTAAGAAAACCCATGACAAAGAATCATTTGAAGTCCAATTAGTATCTAATGAGGTCAAGTAGCCTAATTTTCATCCTATCCTTGAAGTTGCATACAAGAATGACCTAGCCAGAGCCCTTTCTCACATACCTTTGAAAGTTGTAATGGTTCAGGATGTAAGAAGATGCTATAATTGTAAGATAGAAGCCATAGGAGATATGGAAATAAGGGAAGCCTATGAGAAGTTGTGTGTATATGGAGTTTTGAAAGATGAATACAAAATTTATTAAAGGAAGGGTTTAACACGAGTTTTGAGCTTTCCCACCATATTTAAGAGATAATGGATCAAACTTATGTTAAGCAGAATACATGATGGTAGTCTGTGGCTAGAAGATGTTCCCATCAAGATCACAAAAAGAATCATTCATAGGGTAACTGGATATCCTACCCTAGATTAGTTCAAAACCTTGAGAAGTGAATCCAAGGAGGTTATTAAGAAACACATAGGTGCCCAGTGGAATAAAAGAGGAATGAAAATTCACACCATTCAGGATCCTCTCGTATAATTTGTTGTTAGAGTTATTTCCCATAAATTCTATCAATCCAGTAGACTCAATAGTGTGCCATGTATTGCAGTAGATGTAGGCTACAAATTGGTGAAAAATGATCATACTTATGATCTTGCAAAATTGCAACTACAACAGATTAATAAAAACCTAGCTACTATAAGAAGGACAAAGGGTGCCCAATGCAAATTTGGAGCAATTCTAGTTTGTGTATTCTTCTATGTTCTAAATGAATTTCCCTCTTTTGGAAAAGTTACATGGAAAAATGATAGAACTATCATAGCCCAAATTAATGAATATATAGAACAAATGGGAGACAATTTTGACACATTGATGACAAGCTATTTTGAGGATTTTAAGAAATCCATGAAGCAAAGGGTAAGAATACCAGTTTCCTTAGTGGAAAAACATACTAATGATATATGCTTCTTAGTTGATATTGATTTCACCTATATCTAAGCAGTAGTTCCAAGGGTGAGATGGCTAAGGCCATTTGGTTATGATATCAACATAGATGAAGCATCTACAACAATAACTACATTATTGGCAGAAGAGATAGACAAGTGTGCCCCACACTTTGGCACTTATGATGTGGTAAGGTCAAAGGTGAATATGGAGTTCAAGACTGCCTCCACAATGAAGAAGAAAGATAAATTGGTGAAGAGAATTAAGAAAAAAATTGGTGAAGGAATTGAGGCTAAAGTAGAAGAAGAAGATGATGATGACGATGATGATGATGAGGATGAACAAGAGCAAGGCCAAATGGAATTGACTCAAGGCCAAGGTGAAGACCAAGAGGAAGGTGCTGAGGAAGAAGAAGCTGAGGAAGCACCAACCCAAGCTGAGCCAAAGAAAAGAAAGGCAACAATATAGCCTACAACCTAACCCAAAACAAAGAAGGGTGCTAAGCCAACTCAAGCCAAGTCACAAATACCAGTTACAAGGGCTACCATAAGGGAATCTTCACAAAAAGCCAAGGAAAAAATAAAGAGAAGAAAAAGGCTATTGAACAGACCGGTGAAGTGTCGAGAAAAAGAAGAAAATATGTAGCACAACCATATTTTGATGAGGAGGAAAGAATAGAGTTAGAAGATATCAGCCAATTTAGAGTGGTATGTCATCCTCCAAAATCAGCCTTAGATAAAATTTGTAAAAATATTAAGAATGCAAATTTTACTGATTTGAAAAGCATTGACTTCAATAAGCTAAGTAAATAAGAACAAAACAAAATAGAAGAATTAGTATATGCCATGATGGCTGAATTCAAGACTACACCTCTAGAGCTAGACAATACCATGCCTAGAGAATTATATGAGATAGTTGAAAAAAAATGTCATCATTGTCTGAAAATTGAAAAGGAGATAAGAGAATCTACCTTAGCACAGGTGATGCCTGACCTAACAAGATGTCAAATAACAAAGGCTAATAAGAAATATAGTGGCAATTTCACACCAAAGCATAGAGCCTTTGATATCTTACAAAACAAGATTGAAAATGTAGTCAGTAAGTCAACAAAAATATGGAAGTTGATATATGGCTTGACTATTGTCAAAGATGGAGAAGAAGATCCCCTTGAGGGACAAAACATAGAACATGAAGAGCCTAGTGAGAAAGAGGAGGAAGAAGTAATGAATACAAAAAAAGGAGAAGAAGAGAAGAAGGAAGAAGAAAAGAAAGAAGAAGAAGAGAAGAAGGAAGAAGAAAATAAAGAAGAAGAAGAAGAGAAGAAGGGAGAAGAAAATAAAGATGGAGAGAAGAAAGAAACAGAGGAGGAGGATACACAAAAGCAAGATGAAATGGCAATAGCTAAGTAGGAGCAGCAACAAGACCAGAGTGTGCAAGACACACAATTGCCACCTTCTAGCCCTCCTCATGTACCCATCACACCTGTAAAAATTATAACTATACAAGATGTTCCTAACACTTCTGCTCTGAACATCAATCTTTTAACTGCAGAGGATCTCAAAAGAATCCTTGACCAATCCACACAACAAGAAAAATTATGTACAAATCCAGTATTGGTCAGTGTGGACGAATTACAAAAATTAGTAGAAGACACAGTTAGAGATAAGGTGAATCCACAAGAACCACCTTCCATTACCTCTATAGCTAGTAGTGGTCAACTTCAAATGCAAATAGTTGTTTCATCAGGAATAGTTGACACCACAGTACAGAAGCTGAGTGTAGCAAGAGACAAAGAAGTAGAACAAATAGGAAAAACTATTACATCTGATCCTATAGCACCAACACAAGGTGCACTTCCTAAAATTTCAATAATTGATCAAGGTAGTAGATAGTAGGAGGAGAAAGTAGAGGAAACCCCTAAAGAGCAGGAGGCAATACAAACATTGATAAATTTTCCTACCTTGGGTACTCCTTTACAATAACCAATCAATGATGCAATGCCACTGCAAATATCAGCACTAGGATCAAGTACTATGAAAGTTACAAGGGTACTTCACTATGGAGACCTTGAGTTAGATGAGGAGATAGTCATACCAAGTTATGACTCAAAAAAAATAAGCATTGATCAAATCAGTGAGGTGTAGGAAGGATTGAATAGAAGAAAGAGGCAAGAGATACTGAGGAAGGAGTATAAACAAAAGAAAACATTGCATAAGATTAAGCACATCTTTATGGATGCCTTCAGTTTGTAGTCACCAAATGAGTCAAAGCATATAATGGAGCAATTATTAGATATTGTTGACTAGGTGAAAAATGAAGACCAAGAAACAAATGTAAAACTTATCGAATGGTCTGAAAGGAAATTCCAAGAAAAAGTAAATGAGAAAATATCTAATGAAATTGCACTTTCCCGGGTTGAATTGGGAAAGATGATTGACAAAGTAAAAAAGGTACAATGAGAATATATTCTCATTGTACACAAAGCTGTGTGACTTTTCATACTTCACACGGGAAACAAGCCAAATAATAATGAGCCTGGAGAGAAATCTGAAGATTTCAAGCATGCAACTACCCCAAGATCCAGCTCATAGTGAGAAGTATTTTAATCAAACACTTCACACTCAGAAAGAAGTAGCTATGTTAATATCAGAAGAGGCCACCATCAAGGCAAAACTAATCTAGCTACAATCCTCCATTACCCCACATCTAGAAGTACTCCATAAAGAATAGGTCTATGTACAAACTATTCTCAAGAAAGATCGTAATCTTTCTACTTTAGATGGACTTGTTCAACTTGCTACAGAGACTGCCATCTGTCACAAGTCATTGGAAATTACTTTGCATAATTGGGATGTAGTTCTCAAGATGATTATGGAGGTAAATAGCACATTTTTGGGAAAATATGGCCTTAACCATTAAAATCCTTTGACATAAGTGTCAAAAAGGGGGATATATTATAAGATGAATGGGGGAGATAAGATAAAAGGGGAGCATGCTATACAACACAAAATTTTGGTTACCAAGATAGCACAGATAATAGCACAATCAGCTTAGAGGGAGTTAGAATAATTTTGAGGTATATATTGTAAGTTAGAAAATTTTGATCAACGTTTTAAAACCTCTGTATATATACTAATTAGATTAGTGAATGTACTCATAAGGTTAGATAAATAATTCTTAGTTAATTATTTTTGTCAAAGGGGGAGATTGTTAGTCTTAAAATGGTTTTTGACATTTGAGTGCCAACACACTTAACCACTCTCTACATTGGAGTCGAGCACACTACGTATGCCAAGCCACAACATGAGCCAAGTTAGAAAATGCAATAGGTGCCAAGTGATCTTCAGGTGTCGAGTGAAGATCAAGTGCTAAGTGAGTTCAGGTGCCAAGCATGATATAGGAGCTAAGTGATTTTTAAGTGCTGAGTCACAGATGATGCCGAGCAAAACATAGATGCAATAGGAGCCAAGTAAGCCAATTTTTTATATGTATCGAGCATCAAGAATCAGTAAGTGCCGAGTAACACAGAATGCACATATGAGTTTGTAACTTCACTAATTTAGATGTAAACCATTTTCATGGTTGACATATGATGAATCTCAAAGGATTTAAGTGATAAGATCGAATCTTTCCTATTTCCTATGCAATCTGCATACAACTAATAAGAAAAATGGAAAAGGCATGCAACCAATAGTAAAAGTGCAAGGAATGAGCAGTAAATAGAGATTCAATATGGATCATAGATCCACATCTAACCCTAAGTCTTCAAATATTTTTATAAGAAAGATGAAATGTCATTGAATCAAGGGTGATGGATGAAGAAGAGTATGGGAAAATTATACTGGAGTTCAGAGTAAAGAGTAGAAGGTCTCAGAGGAAGAGAACATCAGTTAAATACTCAGTTGATTAGAAAAAAGTAAGGGATACAAACAAGTATAAGATCTCAGAGGATCAAGATCAGAGTAAGTAGATCAAGTGCCTATATTTAGCAATCAAAGGATTGTAAGATTTCAGGTTTATTATGCCTAATACTCTCTAGCCATTGTATTAGAAAGGAAATCCTATGTTGATAGGTTAGCTTAATAGCTATTTTGTAGATCCTTTAAAGAGGTGATTAAATCCTTTAATAGGGTAACACTTCATGTAAAGTTTTTGTAAATCCTTTAACTAGGTCACTATTGACACAGTGTAAAGCCTTTAATAGGGTAGGCCTTTAACAGGGAAGACATTCAAAACTGGTCAAACATTATTGTTGCAATGATTTTGTGGGTATCATCCCCACCCCTATTTTACCTTCTTATTCTTGGAGGGTTTCTAGATTACCAAAATCTCAAGTGTTATGTGGTGATGCATGTATTTCTCATGATTGCTTAATGTTTATATGCATGCATGTTCATTTCAATAATATGTTATTAAGGGTTTGAAAAATAGGTCAAAAGCTAGTACTTCTTATTCAACCCCCCCTAAGAAGCATTCTTTCCATTAAGTCATTCCAACACTACATTAAATTTTTATTGTATTACAATAGAAAAGCATGAAATGATTAGTTGTCAATTGTTGCAGTATGTGCTACCCCTATCACTCCCAAACAACTTTGACAACAATATCAAACAAGTGATATATGATCTTGGAAAACACACGAGGTAAGAAATGATATTTGTTCAATATATCAAACAAGTAATATATTGCAAAATCGCATATGTATATGTTTTTGTGTCTTGAATCCCTTGTAGATGGTTTTCATCTAAAGAAATTGATAAAGAAGATATAAAATATTGGAAGAAAATAATTCCTCTACTAATGTGTGAAATGTAGAATTTTTTACATTCAACTTTTTTCAATGTGCAAGAACACTACTTCATACATCAGGTTGAGGAGATTGAATTGTGTGGACTTGTATAGCCTAGGTCAATGCCGATGTTTGAGAGACACTTGAAATTTTTGAAGGGTTTGGCTTGACAAAGAGAATGTCCTAAGGTTTTTATGATTGATGGATATATGACATACCAGATAATGATGTACATTACTCAATATTTCCCTAATCTTGTAGCAAAGACTCATATATATTGCATTTAGGATCTCAACTCCATTAAAAAAATTTGAAGGGGAGTACTTGGTGGAGAAAGGTAGATTTAGTAAAGTGAAAGGTAATAAATTATGAGATGTTATCATAGTTAATTAATTCTCAATCTTCAAAATAAATATGTTCTAAGTCATCTATTTACTTTTGTACATCTGTTAAAGAGTGGGATGCAATACATTTGTTTATTGCAAACAATCAAAATTGGATGATGGTATGTATCGAATGATGTCAACATTCTGGTCATGGATTAAAATGGGAATTTATATCTTTATTGGTTAAACAATATTATTTTAATAGAGATCCCAATGTTACATAAAAGGAAATAGATTTAGCACATGGTTAAGAGATCTCTAAGTACGTATACGTTTGTTAATCAACCATGTAATTTTGAACTCATGATGGAATAATTTATACATGTTTTCCATTATTGTAGGTGAAACACCACAACACTATGTTCTAAAATGGTTATAAATTTTGCATCAAAGATTTAGATGACATGAAGAGAATTTGTGATTCTAGGATAGGTTTAGTCTTCTAGGTGACCAATATTTCATCTAGAAATGACTTACATCATCAGCAATCTCAAAATTGATGCTATGGAATTTTGGTTGATGTACTTAATTGTGACTTTAATTCCTTCAAATTAGTTCTCTTAATCATCAAATTAGTTCTTCTAAGAAAATGTGAGTAGGTATTTTACTTAGAGGTTCCACATAAATAGAGTTGGTAATTTTTTGTTAGACATGATCTAAGGGGAATGCTAATAAATTATTGATGTAAGAAGAAGAAACAAAGGAAGAGAAAGAAGCAGATCATGGTCAAGAGTTAGTTGATGATGCTCATGAAGAAAATGATGCTACTATAAATCACAATGATAATGCTTATACTGATCATGATGATGAGGAGGAGGAGGAGAATGATGATTATGATGATGATGATGATGATTATTATTATGATGGCGATGATGGTGATAATGATGATGATGATGACGATGATGATGATGGCAACAATCAAGATAGTGGTGGTGACAATGTTGATAATGATGATGATCTTGATGATGAGATGGATGAAGAATAATATCAATGTATATACAAGTAAACATTTTAAATTGAATTTGGTGTAGTAATACAAATTTAACTATAATATGTGTTGGGATTAAGGAAATATCATTATTGTAGTCATAGGGGATGCAGATGATGAACATGTTGAGGTCTAAGCCAGTGGGCAAGATGATGTGGCTAGACAAGGTAAAGAGCACTACAATGTTCTTTAAAATATTTAAAGTTTTAATTTTTTTTAAATTTAACCCTTTTATTTGTTATTGTAGATGACCAACCTTTACAAAGGACATTGAGTGCACATCCATGGGTGAGAAGAAATATTGATGATGACATGGATATGCCTCTACAACAATACAAGGAAGGATGGAAGATGAAAAAAAGGGAAAAAGAAATGATTCATGTAAACTCATATATCTTATATATGTGACTTATTTGATAATGACTAATGTTTATACATAGATGTTTTATATATGTTCTATTGAATGTTCATGTGAATGTTCTAATGAATCTTATGTTTTAATGTTAATGTGAATTTTATAATAAAACTAATGCATTAATGAATGTTATCATGCGATAATTCATGAATGTTACATTTTATTAATAGAATGAATGAATTTTAAATGTTAATAGGGAATGTATATGTTCGGGGGGGTGAGCTTCCACCTTCATGTGGTTGTCCTTGACTAGTAGAGAATATTAAAATATTCTCAAAACCAAGTGAAGCTCAACATTAACCTATGATTGCATGACAACTAACTATGTGAATCTCTTGATTTTAGGCAATTCAGAAGGACACCATAGTCAAACTCATTTATTTATGAAATTTAGTTGCAGTGTATAAAGTATTCAAAAGAATTGATTTCTACGGGATTGCCTCAATTTATTCCTCTCTAAGATATTCTATTATTTGTATTTATCTTCAATCATGTTTGATGGAATTTGATAAAAAAATTTGTAAATTGGGAGACATGAAGAAGAATTTGAAAAGTGGAAACAAATGATATTAGATCAATCTAAAGTATACATTAATTCATGAACTTTTCTCATTATGTATTTTGACTATGGTGATATGTTGAGTAATATTACAGGGAGGAAGTAGAGGATTGTAAAGTCTATATGACATTCAACACTTAATGGAGAAAGTAGGTAACATTTATAATTTTACAATTTATAATCCTTGTTACAAATTACAACATACAAAAGTCAAACTTCATTAGCTTCATCTTTAGCTAGGTTTATATATGATATCTACTAAATCAAGTTTTAAAATTTACTTTCAAAATAGTCTAGTTAAATTATAATTTATACGTGAATATTTAAGTTACTATTTCCAAATGACAAATCCACCTTTTCATTTTAATAATTTATGGTACTTCATGCTTTATTGCTAGTCAATTTCTAGGTCATTCTCAAACGTAGATTAATATCATTGAAATTTCTACTATCCTTCCACAAAAATTAAAACAAAAATCTTCTATATCAATGGTTGGTTCCATGTCTGATCTAGCAAGGCATTTGTGCAAGAGCATGCATTGTACTTATGAGACTTCCAATGTTAGTGATGATATAAACAACTGGAAGAAGTCTTTTCAAGCTACAATTGAAGAGTGTCTAGTGCAAGTTGAAAAAAAATGTGATAAACTTAATAGTTCTTTTCATTTCTTCAATGCACATGCTGTTAGATGACACATATGAAATTAGTATTGAATATCCACTAATATGTAGAGTTGGTCAATATGACGCAAAGTTCAACATGTTTAGATACAATCCTAAAGAGGTGCCAAGAAATTGTCTAAAATGCTGGTTCTCCTATAGATGATGGATAATTTGTTCTCCACAATCCCTCTTCCTTAAATTCCTATTATGATGACAAAAATTTTTCCATCAAACTTATTTCAAGTCTCATAAAACTTCCATAGAAGCTTCTCACAATATTGTCTTCTAAATTCTTTGTAAATTTGCATAGTCCTCTATATACTCATATTTCTATCCATAGAAGCCTTCATAAATCTACACTTCATCTTTTCTAATAGATCTACATTAATCTTATTTGTGCTTCCTTAAACACAACTCATGTTGTTACCAATATCACAACCTCTTCTATATCTTGACACCTTCATGAAAGAATGCAGATTTTTTATCAATAAATGGCTACCACTGGTGTTTATATTATATAACTAGGAAAAAATGACAATTACAAGGATGAAATATAGTTTATATGAGTAGAACATTGTTTTAAGAATATCTAGAGAATACTTATCTAGCCTTATCTAGAAAAAATTTCCACAAACTCAATAAGTGATTATCCTTCAAAGAATAAGAGAAGGAAGAAACATTTCAAATAGAGGATTATCATTACCTGTATTCAATAGAGTAGCTCCATTTTTTACTTCAAAAATATAAAATTAAATAATATTCACTATTATTAATATATTTTACCTACTATAAATTGTGTAACAATATTATAACCATGTAGTAGAAAAAATTGAAGAGAATTTGAAAAAAAGAATTTTAAAGTCATACTTTCCTAAAAATGTACACTAGAGATAGATTAATCATATTTGTAAGAGGCATGATCACTAATTGTGCTAAAACTATGATGACCATATAGCCTTGAATGAGGATACTCTATTTGTGGCTTCACATTTTGCCAGCTACATATAGCAATTAGAGAAAGCTACCCATTAACTAACCATAACCAAAATGCATATAATTTGATCACAATGTATAAGAAAAGAATTGTGTGAAAATCAATACATTATATGGCCCAAACAAAGGAAAAAAATGACATCAACAAAAAATTTAGAGTAGTTTCTAGACCTCTCAAAATTTAGCATACCACTAAACCTTCAAAACTACAAATGCCTTGTGGGACCTAGAGTTTTCTTCTTGATTGCTAAATCTTAAAAATTTATTAATGGAATTGAACTTCTTATTGTCATAAAATATTTTTGTGTACTTATATATTTAGAATACTCATTCTACTATACATCAAACTTCAATAATAAATCTAAACACACATTAAAGACTGTTGATCACTAAAACATGACTATTCAACATAAAGATATAGAAAACTTGCCCAAACATGAAAAATGGAAAGAAATTTCTATCATAATATAAATGAACACACACTAGTGATAGTTGATCATTTATCCTTGAGCATATGATTATAAATAAAGGATAGAAATTAGTAATATTTTGATACCCTCCCAAACCGCATTTATGAGACTTGTCTAAAAAATAAATGTGGTTGAAGCTCTATTCTTAGATAGCATGTCACGTGTAGATTTGAAAACTCTAGAGCATTGCATTTTATTCTACTACTATAGAACCATTTTTAGTAGACCCAATGTCATTGTAGTTTTGAAATACCTTAGTCAAGTTTTCTAGGATTTTCTAGGATTTTTCTCATGTCATGACTTCATATAGAAAATAAAACAATAGAACTTTGATTGAGTTGTGTATAGAATAAAGTATATCTTGTTATCCACTCAAATACTTTTAGTCAACAACTATGTATAATGGTGTGGAAAAAAAAAAGGTAGCCAATTGTGTACAATTCATATAACAATAGTATCTAAGAAATTTAGGATTAGAGCATTGATAATAATTCCTTTGCTAAAAATTTAGGATTACCTACTTTGTTGTGGATGGAGGAAGGCGATATAATAGTAATTCCTTTTCTAACAATTTTTGTGGAGTTCTAAGTAATCTTCTTAACCACATGCATGTCTATATTAGTTAGTTACAACTAACAATGAAAAAATAAATAGTAAATATATCTAGCAAATATTTAACTTTAGTACAACATATATGTATAATCTTAAAGAAGAGATACATAACATTGTACTTGTGCCCTTTTCATATGATAATTTAGACAATTTCAGTCCTTGGGATACCACTTTCTCCATTGGCTAAGTACTAAAATAAGAGTATTGCATTCTAATTAATTTTTGTGATCTGGTTTCAATTAACCTTTGTTGAATAATAGTTTTATCTATATATTTTTCAATTAGCCTTATCACAACATACTAATTTAGAGACAAAATAGACATGATTGCAGAGTTCAAATTTTAGTAACCACAGGGGTAACCACACTAATAGAAGTTCCAACCAAAACCATATGAGGAATAGGAACCTCCAAGAAATAGATGATCAAGCAAGACACATATCCTCCATTAAAACTCTAATAGGCAGAGTGAATCACAACATTGCAATGACCAAGGAAAGGAGTTTTAGTGACACCATCAACAACAAGAGAAACTCAAACTACAATAGAAGCAACTAGAACCATCACAATGGGTTCTTGAATCACACAATCTTCTACATAATGTTGTGAATTTTTAAGCATGATTTTAAGATCATACTCACAATATGTTAGTATACATTATTTAGAGGCAAATTATTCTTGGCAAATAGTCCACAAAATAACATTCGTTGCTCATTAATTTTAGCAGATACTTATATAATGTTATGTATTCAATATTTTCTACTAAAATCAACTATTATAAAAAGTTAATAAAATAAAAATATATTTAGAATAAAATAATTAAATTAGACCTTGTGCAATTGAGGATGTTTGCAATATTAGGTAGGCCTGTAGAAGAGAAAATGGAGTGTTCTTCAGAAGGAGGAAATTTGTGCTACATGAATGAAGTTGCACTATGTTTAAAGGACCTTATATAAGAAATGTTAAGCAATAAAAAGGCATGGTAAATCCCTTGGGAGATGTGTAGATAAGTAAATACAACAAAGTATCTCATCATGTGTCAAGACATGAGATATAACAATCATTGAATGATACCACAAGGAAAACATCTGAAGAACGTGTTGAAAATAAATTTTTTTTCTTCTTTGCCAGAAATATGTTTTACTATGTTGATCAAACACATATACTATTTAGTGTAGGTCATTTAGTTTCTTCTTTGACCCCTCTCACAAAGATTGTGTTTGACATTCTTCTAAGTTGTCTGATTGATATTGTTTTAGCTCAAGCATTTCATAGATAATGTTGCATTTCTATTTCCCTTTTATATTATTGTAGATAAGAATCCTAATATTGTGATTATTTGTCCATGTAGAAAGTCATGGATTCAACATAAATTTTCTATATAATATTAATTTATTAAGGACTTGACATGAAAAGAGGCAGACCACCACCAAAAGGCCACTTGGAAACATTTCACAGTGGTTTGCCTATTTTAATGTCAAGTCCTCAATAAAATAATGCTACACACAAAATGTATCTTGAATCCATGGCTTCCTACATGGAGAAATAATCAAAACATTTGGCTTCTTATTGACAATCATATTAAAAGGAAATGGAAATGCAACACTATCTATGAAATGCTTGAGTAGAAGTAGTATCAATCAGACAACTTAGAAGAATGTCAAACACAATCTCCATGAGAGGGGACAACGAGGAAATTTTATGACCTACATTAAAAAAAATACACATGTGATCAAAATAGTAAAATTTATTTCCAACAAAGAATAACATTTAAAAAAAATAAAAATTAGTAGACCATTCTAATTGTGACAGACTAGTTTGACAGAATGTCGTTGGACCAACATCATTTCTGTCACATATTTGTTGTACTTGTGATAGATAATTCCAATGAATAGTCATCACATCCATGACATTATCATCATATACTATTATACTTGTGACAAACATTCTGATGGATGGCTTTCAACCTTTGAGTATGAGTGTCATTATTGTAATAGCATAGTGAAACTATAAGATGCCATAATTGTGATAGTGGCACATTACAATTATGATAATGCCACAATGACATCTTCCCCTTTCTTTCTTCCAAATTGTGATGGCTTTTTGCATAGTAATTGTGATGGAGGAGCTTTCCATTGCAATTTGTGATGCCAAAAGTTTGGCACCCATCTGATGGGAGCCAATTTTTGGTATTATCTCTTGGGTGACAATCAGCCATCACAGTTGTGATGGCTTGCCATCACAATTTGGGTCCAAATGTAGTAGTGCCTATAAAAACTAACAAGAGTTATTGATGACTCTTCTCATCTCAAATACTCTTCAATACAAGAAGCCTCAACATTTAGTACAAATAAACAATATTGATGTGTGCCACTAAACTGATGCACTTTTCGCATCATCTACTTAGAAGTAGGCAGGGGCATAACCCCAAGCATAAATCACAAATAATCAAATTTATCTTTAGGTAAAGGCTTCATAAAGATATCTATGATATTCTCTTTTTTTCTTACATACTCTAGTTAGATATCTTTCTTTGCAACTTTCTCTCTCAAAACATGATACTTGATAGATATATGCTTAATCTTAGGATGCAACACAAGATTCTTAGACATACTAATTGGACTTGTGTTATCACAATGTATGATAATTGGTTCTAAAAGTTATATCCCAATATCCTTTAGCATCTCTCTAGTATAATGTTAGAAAATAAATGACCACTTAACTAGAAATTTTAGTCACATGAATAAAACTTTTAGTCATAGAACTAAAAAAGATGAGATTTTACTTATATTTTATAGTTCACAAGTATAAGTGACTACATAAATGACTAATTTGGTCATCAAATAAAAGCACAACTAGATGATTGGTAAAAAATGATAACAATGACTAAATAAGTGACTAATTAAATGACTATTACTCTTCCATTCCTCTTTCTTTTCAATTTGATCATAACCCATATAATCCAAGCCCAACTCATCAGACTTAAACCTAAGTGGGATATTTGGTTTCCTCATGGCTTGGTGCATCTAAACTACCTAGCAAAATGTGTTTTAAAGTTTTATTTATTTCAATGTTCCAAAAATTAATAATTATTCATACTAAAAACATAAAGAAATACATAGTTTTTCTAAATAATTAGTAATAATAAGAATTTTCTTTTGATAAAGAGAATAAAAAAAATTTATTGTATAAAATATTTTTTTGATAATGGGGTGATATATAATATGTATTTCATTAGATTAAAACGTTATAATGTTTAGTTTTAAGAAAGAGAGGAAAAATATAACTTATATTTATTTTGAAAAATAGATTTGAGATGAATAGTTTAATTTGATAATGTTTTAGGTACCAGGAAATTGATTATAAATTTACTTTTATCAAATTTGTATTAAATTTTAGTAATATATATTTTAACCCAAAATTTTTTATTTTACAATAATGATACAATACTTAACTTTATTTTGTAAATTGAGATGTATCTTCTAATAACACTTCTCATTATTATCATGATTCTATCTCAATAAAGAGATACAAATTAATCATCAAAAAGTTCTTATCGGGTACTTTATCTGCTTACTATCTTTTGAAATCAAGGATATCTTCTGTATGTATTTGACTTTCTCCATGCACACTTAACCACTTCATCATGATGCAATGTACAAAACATCCTTAACTATACTTGACCTAATCAATAATACATAATTTGTATGACCTTGTTCTTTATCTACTACTCTACTAGTCTTCACATGAATAATACTATGTTGACATCAATGACAAACATAATCATGAATGTAACATGTCAATCATGCTAATAATCTCCTAAGTTTTCTAACAATAATTATGATTCTCCCCCAAAAGAATAACATCAATATTCATGTTAAAAATCTCCCCCCATGGAATTGATAACAACATATATAGAAAAAATCTAAGTTCCAAGAATACCAAATTAAGCTCTATTGTTGCTACTATTGTTCTCTTCTTTTCAAATCCTCCTCATCAATCAAGTTTGAAACTCACTGGAGCACTACTTTGTCTATGCTTTCTTATTCTTAGGATCAACACTAGTTGTTCACACTCTAATTCTTATGAACAACTCTCATTCATCATAGTCTAACATGGATGGAAATCAAATATTCACAACTTCTTGCTTATAGAAACAACTTCTTCATCAATGATATCAATGAAAAAGGCTTCATGTATAGTTCTCCAAAGACATTATTCTATACCAACTACCAAGATTATTTGATGAATCTACTATTGGAATTCTTTAGAATAACTTGGGGTGGGGGTGAATCAGTTATCTAAGGTCTAGATGTACAATTATAACTTTTCACAACTCATTGCATCCATAAGATTATGAAATCACTTAAAATTTGTAGGTTACTATCAAATCAATTTGCAAAAATGTAAACAAGAAGCATAATAGATTTAATATCACACTTGACACAATGATTTATTTGGAAACCCAATTTGGGAAAAACCATCAGTAACATGCTACTCTTTCTCAATCTTCTAAATTGATGCCCTATGAAAGGCCAACCTTGTTAAAGGTTACAATGTCTAGTGTTAAATGTGACCCAATTATAGGATTTCAATCACCCTATTAGGAGTGAGCCTTGTTAGAGGACTTTAGACCATTCACTTGGAATGTTACCCAGTTAAAGGATTTACAAATGACTGTTAGGTCAACCTTAATCCAAAGCATTTACCCTATACTAATACAATTATTAGAGAATAATAGTAAGGCTTGATCTAATAACAACTTACAACTCCATTTGAAAATTATAGATCTTTGTTTCAATCCTCCATTATGGTTGGCTTTCACACACTTCAGATAGCTTGTTCACCCTTCAAGCATCCACACCCTTAAGCCTTCTCTCTTAACACATGCTAATGCAAAATCTTCACTTAGGTCACTAAATGAAGCAATACCCTAGACTCCTTGTCTTTCTTAGGTTCTCACACAAGACAACCCTTTCTTTTGACCAACCATCCTTATAAATAGAGAATTAAGGGTTTTTTTCATTTATTCTCCATCATCCAATTTAGGGTTAGGACAGATTAGGTAGGATTCAATGAATATACCACTCATTCCATTTCATTTTTAGAAACTTCTCCTTTAATCCTCTTTGAATTTGCATCAAAATAGTTTACCATGAATTCTGTGCCACCATCTCATCATTTTTATCTTCCACCTAGTTCACATAATCCGAGAAAATAAACTTGTCATCTCAGATTTGTCAAACTCATGATCTTTCTAATAATGTTGACATTTGACATTAACTAGCATTTGATGCTTGACACACACTACATTTCTTAGCATACTTTGAAAAACCACTTGGTGCAAACTAAATTTCGCTGGTGCTTGGCATCAACTAAACTTTACTCAACATCAATTGGTTTACTTGGTATACACTGAAATAAAATTTTACTTAGCTCCAACTAATTTTTTTCTTAGCTTGCACTAACTTTTCTTAGCACCTACTATCCAGTAGGTCAAGCTTTGAAGACAAAATTTGTTTAACTTGTTCTTTTGAACTTCCTTAGTGTAACCAACCTTTGCAACTTTAAGTAGATTTTAAATGCACTATGATATTGTTGTCCTAGCTGATTCTTGTACCCCTTTTCATATCATATCTCAACCTTTCCTCTAGGTTCTATTGTTACATCTTTTGATAAAATCCTTTTCATCAATCGAATAAGTGATATTACTTAAATCATATAAGTAGTTGTCTTACTAGTAGGAAAGTAGGTTTGACATCAGTGATAAAACAATGATTGAAACACATTTATCTTACTCGTATCATTTTTTTTTAAACATCTACTCATCTCAAATAATCTACCATATAGGAAGCATCAACATTTAGTCCAGATAAACAATAGTGATGTGTACCAGTAGACTGATGCACTTTATGCATCATCTACCTAGAACTAGGAAGGGGCATAACCCCAACCATATGTAAAAAATACTCAAATGTATCTTTAGGTAAAGGCTTCATAAAGATATCTATATTCTTCTCTTTAGTGCTTCCATAATCTAGTCTAATCACTTTCTCTACAACTTTCTCTCTCAAAATATGATACTTGATAGATATCTGCATAGTCTTAGAATGCAATATATGATTCTTAGACCTACTCATTGTACTTGTGTTATCACAATATATGATAATAGGTTCTAAAAATTATATCCCAATATCATTCAACATATATAAGTAAAGAGTCATTACATGTGAAGTTTGTAAGATGTTATGAAAGTATTATAATGTGAATGCAAAGTATATGATAAGTATGTAAACTATGTATATGACATGCAAATTTTTATAAGAAATCAATGATGCAAATTCTAATGTCAGATCAGAGCTATATGAAGTACAACAATCACCAATAAAGAGGTTTTTGTATCTGTGGGTTTTTTGTATAAGATAAATATATTATATGATTTCATGTTAGGACAGTGGTATCTTCTTGCATATAGTTGTAATTATACTACCAACTCCTAATAGGGTTGAATAAACTCCTAACAAGGATGATGCTTTTAATAGGTTGTAGTCTTCTAACAAGGACCGAGATACTATATGTAACTTATAGACTCCTAATAGTGTCAATATCCTTAACATGATTCTTTTGGTTAGTGGATCATCTTGTGTGTGCCATCCCCATCAAGGTTTTCCCTTGGCTAGGTTTTCCCTAGTTAAAAAGATATGGTGTTATAAGTTCTCTTTGTGTATGATTTTATTTACTATTCAACTTTATTGGTTTACTTTCATATGCATGCTAAAAATTAATTAAGAATAACTAGTTGTGGGAAAAAGTTTGTAGAATACTGATTTACACCCCCTTGTCTAGTATTATATATTTATAGAAATTTGTATTAGAGCTTAGTTACTTAGAAGAGGTTTAACATATTGAGTAGAACCAATATACATATGGAACAGTTAAAGAGAAATCTTGAAGAAGCCCTTGAACATATTGATCTTCTTACAAAAGAAAGAGACAACCTAAAATAAAGGTATGGAGATACAAAAGCTTACATTGGTAAACTAAAAGACAAAATAGATCATCTCAAGTCCAAAAAATAATCAAAAGAGTAGGCTAGTGATACTGTTAAAGTAGAAACCCTTAAGAAAGAAAATGGGATCTTCAAACATGAATTGAAAGTTGTTGAACTTAAGTTGAGTCTGAAGAAGGATGATAGTAAGATTGAACTAGATCTGATATCTAAGATTGTCAACCTAAGGTCCCATTTGAAGCAAGTAACATCTAAATTATGTTTGGTCATAACATAGCATGCATAATTGGAGAAGTACAATATCATTATAAAATGAGAGTTAACTCAAGCTAAGAAACAATTAGCAAATATTTATTACAATAGTTATAAAATTGATGAATGACTATTTTATCATAGATATTATGATAAGATAGGTCTTGGATATCTTATTGGAGAAACATAAACAAGGAAAAATGAATTTAGGAAGGAACCAAATCTAGTTGTTGAAACTCCTAAGCCTATAGGAATTGATTAGAGTAGGATTGAACCAATCATCTCTATAGAAGTATCGAAGGAAGTTGAGCAAGCTAATCTATTTGAGAAACATGATGAACCAAAAGAAATAGAGAAAGTTGAACCACCTAAGGAGACTAAATATGAATTCATAGGTAGATATTTTATATAAAATGAAGTTGATCATATAGAGAGAGATTGCACAAGTAAGTCTTCTAAACCTATCACAAATTTCTATTGTTATAATTTTCATAGTTTTGGACATAAAGTAGTATATTGTAAGATACCTAAGTTTGATACTATTGTGGTTCCACAATGCATGCCCCATTTTGATTGGAAATGGGGAACCCCTACTTTATCTTTTGGCTTTATAGATCTCGAGTCTGGGATTTGAATCCTTTTGAGATTTTGTCTAGTGTCCTAGTTCACATTCTAGTCCCAATTAGAGAACCCAATTGTCAAAAATCAAAGGTTTTAGATGGAGTGTCTTTTGGAAAAATTAAAAGGCACACTAGTACACCTAAAAAGGTGCACAAGTGCACCATATAATAAAGGAAGAAGAAAATTTCATGTTCTACACTTGCATAGCTCAAAAATGTGGGCAAAGTCTATGTATACCCCCCTATCCCCTTCTTACCTCCATTCACATTTTCAAGAACACTGAACCATAATTTCACACCCACGAGGTGCACCTCTTGTGCCCTCACTTGTGTAGAACAATAGTGAAACAAAGTTAAAATATAAAAATAGGTGCATATCAGTGGACCTACCTAGGTGCACTAATGCACACCTACTTCTACACTCCAAAAAAATTATCATGTATATATACACACACCCAAAATTAGGTGTGCATCAGCACACTTGACCATGTGCACTAATGTGCACACAATTTTTCTTTGAAAAAATGAAAAAAAGCAAAAACTTAAAAACAAACTAAATTGTTTGAAATGCTCAGTACAACATTTAAATGGATTATGCATCAGTGCACCCTATGAGGTGTGCTAATGTGCAACACTTTATATAACTTTCAAAAAAGAAATGGCACATTAGGCATACCTATTAGGTGTGCTAGGTGCACCAATTTGTTTGAAACTACGGTAAAAAATTAAATATTTTGTGTTTTCAGAGCATCTAGTTTTTAGGGATTTTTATCATGATAATTTAGGGTGTCATTGATTAATTTTTCTCAAATTTTGGATTAATGGAGGTACTTATATTGAAAATACAATGGCATCTTCCTCATCCCCCCTTGGCAAGAAAATGACACCAAAACTAGTATTGTTCAAGTTCAAGGGCATTCCTACAAAATCATGCTTTCAAGATGACAAATCAGAATTTTGAGATATTGATTTGGGACACATATATTTGGGAGAAATTTTCAAGATATGAAAAAAACTAATTGAGAGGTCCCAAATGATCTCCACACTAATTTGATTAGGGCTCATTAGTGCAGCATCACACCTAGTGTTAGTGTAGTCTTCAGAACGTATCATGACACTTACAAAAGATTTTGTTCCTAAGGAAAGGGTTTTCAAGAGCATAACAATAGAGATCATTCTAGATCTCAAAACCAAGAATATTGAAAACATGTTTCATCTCCCAAGGGTAGACCAATTCATTATGCTAACCTATCAGCAAGAAAAAATATGGTATCAAGAACATATTGACGAGGCTTCTAAAATCATCCAATCTTCATACCTTATAGAGAAGACTCCTCTGGGAAAGAAAAATGGTAAAGTGGAAATGACAAGAGGATATACGAAAGAAGATATTGGATACCTGATTATACTCTTGAGTAGGGTTATGGGTTTTCCAACAACTAGACACCTGAACATTTTCATGGTGCATTTTATTGAAATGATAAAGAAAGAAGAGATGCCACTCAATTGGGCTTCTACTCTTAGTTAGAATTTGGGTGAATAGTTGGTGGTGGAAAACAACAATAGGAAATTCTAAATTACATCATACTTGGTGTACTTGTTAGCCACAAAGGAAACTAACTATCTATTGCTCTACAAAAGGGGTAGTATGTAGGATGCCAATGCATGGCCATATATTGTATACCCTAAGCTAGTGAAGAAAAGGCTTTTAGAGTAAAGAAAATAATATAGAATTGTGAATGATGCTTTCATATTCTCAATAATCCAATTCATAGAAGGGGATTATGTGAAGAGAATATCAAAGAAGGTAGCTAGACAAATATCCCTAGTTAGAGCTTACTACATCTAGCTTTGGACATTTACATATCTAAGGGTAGTAGGTACAACTATTGACCCTAAGAAGATCCCTAGATATCCTAGAGATAGAATTATCCTCCTAGAGATCTCTCAAAAATTCTTGTCTACATATGACAGAGTTAGAAAGCAGCATAAAACATGTTGGGTGTGGCCTATGACTATAGGAGCTTTTCAGGTAGATTAGAGGCAAGATATCCCCTCCATTGAATGTGAATGGTATCAATATCCATTAGAAGAGTATACTTCTCCATGACCATATTTTGACAATATCAAGAGAGTATAGTACATGGTGGGAAAAACATTTCAACATGAGGAAGCCATTGGATACCATTGGATCAATGCAACAAATGAATATGATGTCCATATCAGGGATTATTGTAGAATGATTTTATATTTGGTAGAGAAGGCCTTGAAGATAAAGATTCCATTGAAGATTGTGCAACAAGACACAAAAGAGTTTCTTGATCCTTTATTCAATAGTGATAAAATTGGTGAATGACCTATTATGAATATTGAGGTTGATAAGGAAGAGAACTCAAAAAATCACAGGGCAAGGCACATCATCCATTCAAACTTGATTCAATTCCTAAGATAGTAATCTTCCATGCACAAGCTTGTCCAACCAAAGGTAGAGGGAAAAAGGTCACCATCCCTATGTTTATAGCTCAGTTTCCTATAAGTCTAGAAATAGTGCACCAACTCAATAGGTTGGTTGGTTATTATTGAGCTCAAAATGGTAAAGTCAAGGGCAAGAGAAAGAGTAATTCTCCTCAACAAGATGAACCTAAATAGGGAGAAATCTTGGCACCTCGATAGCAGGGAGAAAGAAAATATAAGGACCAAAGAATGTAGAGGTCGTACAAGCCCAAGTTGATCCCCAAGTTTCACTAATTGAACAAGGCCAAGGAGAAGTAGAAATTTTGATACAAGAGGTTTCTCCACCTTGAAAATTAGAGAAAGCCTCCCCTTTAGTGCCTAAAAGAAGGAAAATTAAGACTGTGGTGAAGAGGAGACAAAAGGTGATCCCTTTTTCATCAATCCCCAAACCCATTCCAAAAGAGGTTGAAGAAGAGGGTGATGAGGATGAAGAGGATGATCTGCCTTTGAGTCAAAGGACTTGGCTAGCTAGAGCCATAGAGTAGGAATGAAGGAAAAGTTCCATGATCACACCACCATCTATCCCTGATGAACTCATGCGGACCACTACATTAGAAGATGAAATGAAAAAGTGGATAGATGAGTAGGATATGGAGGGCGCTGATATATTTAAGATGTTAAATTTTGACTTTATGCCCATGGGCACTAAGTTGGTTGGGGACAAGATCAGAGACACACCCACTAATCAACTTCAATAGGAGGATCGGACTTAGATGCCCCCTAAATGAATACCCTCTTCCTCCAGGTATAGAAGCTAAATAGGTCCTGGTAAAACATAAAGAAGAGCCACAACAAGTATCCACTAATGAAGTGTCAAAAGAGGGGTAGATAGGTGAACAACCTCAACATACTTCCTAGGACATAGATGTGAGAACTATGGGCTTCATAGATATAGAGACTATTGGCGTAGATCTCTCATAAAGGGAGAAGAATCTAGAAAGGAGTGATAAGGGGAAAGGTATAGCTAAGAAAAAACCTTCATCCTTTAAAGGTAAATCCTTGATGCAACATATTCCAACATAGCTTAGAAAAGAAGTGATAAGAAACAAGATGCAATAATTCACTACGGAGGAGGAGGATAGGATGGAATTGATAGAAGTGCTAAGAAAACTTGATTCGCCTCCTAACAATGCATGACCATTAGCCTTCATTATGAGTGATCAGAATTAGGACCCTTTTGCTCATGTAGTTCTTCCTCCTTTACAATCAAATGTTGAAAATTGACTCCTAGGGATTATCAAATCTAGGAAGTTATGCTTGGAAAGCTAACCTTGGTAACTAGAAAATTGATGGTTACAATAGGGATGAAGGAAGTTTTTAAGAGCCTAGAATTAGATGGGGTGTAATTGACAACACTTTGACATAAAAATGAAATCCTAAAGGATATTTGAGAAAATATTTTGCCCCCCTGGATTCTACTAACCCTAAAGAAATAATAAATATAGAAATTCAAAGAAGGGATTGGAGAGCAATATAGTTGGACCCATTTTTTAATGCTTGTTAGAAATGGCAAGAAAGTTTTTAGGAGAAAGGAATTTTGATTATTCAAGGGAATTTCAATTTATTACATGTCATGCAAGAGAATGCAAATAATTTAGTGGCAATTTTGAAGCAAGATTTTGGCTTAATGGATGAAGTACATATCTAGTGAAAAGACTTACAGGCATTGCAAGAAATCAAAGGTTAGAAGTATCAGATGCTTATGGATGTATATAAAATAGAGGAACTATATTTAATAGATGATTGGATTGAGAAGATTTCTAATGGAAATAAAGTAACATAGTTATTACACACAAAAATTCACAAGCTCAAGGACCAAGCCCAAGAGAAAATTTTGGAAGCTAAAAAACATTATAGTGATGCATGTTTGGACATTTTTTAGGATGATGCATGGGAAAAAATAATTCCAATAGAGGTAGTAGTTTAGAGATTTTGGAAAACATTTGATGAAGTTTCTAATGATTAAGATATCTAGTAAGCTTTCTAAATAGAAGAAGCTTTGTTAGAGCTTGATGCAAAACTCAGGGATTTTGTTGAAACTTGTATAGAAGTGGTTAATGAAAGGTAGAAAGTAAAGGATAAATATAATGCCTTAGATCTACTAGATGCAACTAATTTCACTAAGATAATTGATAAATTCAAGCAAAAATACCTAGACATAGCTCTGGTATAAAGGGTAATAAAACATAGAAGCTAGAATTTCAATTTTGACACTTGGTGAAATTTTGCAATTTTTGGCCTCCAAGATGCACTGCTATGCTAGGTGCACCAAGTGCATAGATGCACTAGGTGTATAGGTGCACTAGGTGTGTTGGTGTTTGAAAATGCTGGAGGGTTTTCAATTATCCCCATGAGAAGATGACACATCTAGGGGAAGTTAACTCCCATTATCAACATGTCATTTCAGACACAGGGCCAACTATAAGGCATGACCCTTCTTCTTCTTCAGGCTCTGCAAAACCTAGGCGGGTAGACCTATAGATTCTTTATATGGTACCAGTTATTAAAACATACACTGAATCTAATATGAAGCAGATAAAACCCTTATTTCTCCTAATAACTCATGAAATAACATCAATCTATAGTAGCTAAATGCAGATCTAGGAATCTCAAAAGCTGAGTGAGGGCAATCTATTATAGCTCTTAAACATGAAAAGTAAAGATCATTTGATTAATGATGTTGATTCAACAAAACCCCTAAAATGTAGCAACATGAACAAGTGATCCTGTAAACGGCCAGTGTCTTATCTATTGGGAAAATCTATGAATCAAATGTATACATATGAATATCTGAGACATATGTGTATCTTTAGATATTTGATCTATCCATCTAACTTGTAAATGGACATCTATGCTCAATCTGAACCTCATTCTTGCATGATATCCCCATCAGCAAACCTACAATCCTATTGATTCTGAGGCATTTACATAACCCCTTAGGTTATAAGCAATAATGAACTAACATGCAGCCTTAAGGAGCTACAATTACAACCTAAACTCTTTGTTTAGAGATTGTAAAACATTGAAGAACACTAATAAGGGAGACAAGAATCAGAAAGAAACTAATGAAATTCCTATTTCTCTGTATTAATTTCCTTGAAAAAATACATTTTAAAGCATGAAATCAACACATGAAAACACCTAACATGTCTAAACCATTTGTATTATCTTTACACTTGCTACTCACATGAGAGAAATATGCTAAAGAAATGGAGGTGGAATCACAGTTCTGGATCCAAAGAAGTGGTCTCATAGAATGACTGCAAATTTCCTACCGAAAATGGTTTCTTAGTAACAAAAATTGGAACCCTTGCAATAGAGAAAGAAAAGAAAAATATAGGAGAAGAGTTGATTCTTGGATCTGATCTATAATTGACAAGTGTCCACTTGGAAAACTTTCTCAATAGGTTAAAGCCATCTTTCTTACCTCACCCCTCAACTGATGAATCAAATCTTCAATCATTAGGCCTCTACTAGCAATAAAAATCTGAAATATCTTATTTGAACAATTAACTGATTTGATTCCTGATCTAGAATTGCAAAAATTTGCTAAAAATGAACTCAAGAAAGGGGAAAACATCTCCATAATTCATTTTAAGCTTCAGTAAACATCAACATACGTCCCCCAACTAATTCTGACACTCCATACTGAATTTTGCTCATTCCACTAAGAATGCTTCTGAAAATTGAAAATCATCTTATACAGTAAACCAATGAAGACTTGTGCATAATCTGACTCCATATTTAAAAAAATAAGATTCTTCCAGTTCCAACAGTATATTGAAGTGCCTATTTTAGACAAAAATTGCCCCTTTTATGGTGATTTGAAATTTAGGGTTCTGAGACATGATCAGACATTGAAATTAAAAAATTAAAAAATTTACATAGTAGAACTATATAAACTTTTTAAATTTATTCAAATTTTTTACATGAACAAATCATGTGTTGAAAACTTTTGAATTTGATGTTATATTCAACTCCTTTTATTCCTCCATTCCTATGATGCCACATGGCAGATTCTTATTTGCTCGGACCCATCTTGAAATTTATAATTAATATATTAATATATTAATTAATCCCTTTTAAAATTCATATCATCAGCTTCCCCATATCACCGTACAAACTAAGAATTTTCTTTACATACATACATTTTCATCATTTTTCGTAGCGTCAAAACCTTCTCATTTTACCTTCACACTCACACGGGGCAAATTTCCTTTACAACCATACGAGCACTCGTATTACCGAAGGTCTCAAAAATTTTGTTTATGTCCATATGGGATGCTTGTTTTCTTATAGCATCGGGAAGCCTTTACATATTATCCTTCGCTCATACAAGTTGAACGTAAGACCAGGCATGCTTTGAAATCATCTTATGTTCATGCGCTTGAGCGTATTCCCGAAGACCTTTTTATTTTTCCTTATGCTCCCACGTGAGCGAGTGGATTAAGTCAAAACTATGACTCACGAGCAGATGGGTCCCTCCACAAGATGGGTCAGCCTCAAAAGTGGGTGTGTCCTTAAGTCAATACACCTTTCTTGTGTCATTGTATTTAAAATATAAGAAAGAAAAGCACCAGAAGAATGTGGGATAAAGGCTGAGAATGCTTTCCCCTCTGTTCTATGTCGTTGCATCTCCTTTCTTCTATGTGGCTCTTGCTGTGAATGTGACATCAGAAAATAATGATCCAAAATGTTTGAGTAAAATGTCAAAATCATAAGTTGTCATGCAAAAGCTTGCTATAGAAAGTCACTATAGACATTGTCAATGAAAGTTCTTGTTATTGTAGCGATGGCATTGGGCACATATAAATTTGATACGCTGTAACTTAAGTAGAGAGTCAAAAGAAATTGAAGAAAATGTAGACACAAGGGAATGATTATATTTGAGATTTCCACTGCTGAGTCTTTCTTACAACTCTGGCCGTAAATATCTACCTTTACATTAAAGAAGCTAGGTATGCAATTGCAAGGGCAACTTTTATATTTTTCATGTCGTGTGGGGATTTCTACTTTTATGTGAGGCTAGACCTACTATGCATTTGTCTTCATCCATCTATGAATCCTCTACTAAGGCAGGAGTCTCTATTTTAGTTTGCAACTCTTTCATTTTGCGTGAGATTTGCCACTTTGTTCTACATTTGCTAGTTGTGGTCTTCATTTTCTACCATGGATGCTGGTATCTTCTAGATGCAAATCAACCAAATGTAGAATCTCTAGCTCCAGAACTTTCTCTTGCTCCTCCATCTATTTTCTTAGACACTTTCGGGCTCTCAACCAGTCTATAACCTAGATGCAAATCGTATTCCTTATGATCGATTGAGAATGTGAGATAAGAAGTATTTTGAATATTATCTATCCATAAATTTCTTTCTTTTCTCTTTGTAAGGTTTAATGAGAACCCTGACATCACAAACATAGCGATAATTTCTTTTGGCTAAGACCACTTTCACTATCTGAGTGTAAACATATGTTACAAATCCAAACATCCACTTTTATTGGTAGGGGATTTTCACATCATGTATAGATCCATAATTCCCAAAATAATTTGAAACATCATCTTCTTGGAATGTACTCTTAACGGGAAAATCATTCAAATTTGAATGGGACGTAGGATTGATGCATCCCAAATCCTCTCACTCTCTACTGCTAAAAGAACTCCTATATGCTACCAAATTTGTAAGCATCCTCTGCTAAAATGTCAACATGCTACCCATGAGGCCTATCCATGAGTGTAACAGTATTATTTAGCCAAGCTAATAGATTTGTCAAACTGTATCCAGTTTTACCATACCTCTTGTTGATTACCTTCCTTATAATAGTCGTCAATCAATTTTAGGCAAGAGTTTACATACCTCTCACATGTAGTCAGACCATTTTTCGATACTTGACAAAGAATCTTCTTAGTTTTCATCTCATTCACATGCTTTAACTTGTTCGGCTTGATGGAATTAGTCAGGCCCCAGAGTGGGTCTGGCTAAATTTTTTTTCACTTTTGAACACTTGACTTCCAAACTGATCCACTGACCTTCTTGAACTAACGGGAATCAAATTTGATCACTGATTGATTATTGAAACTTGTTTTAAATCATTTTCGCAGCACTGTGAAACTTTTGTCCGGAGGCCTGTTGCCTAGCTTTAAAAACTGACCCGGACAACTGGCCAGGCTCTGAAACTTGACCCACTGATTCTTTGCTCTGCACTCTTACAACATGTCAAATCTTGTCTCATGAAAAATTCAGGGTCAAAAGATATCAACTGTCAAAGTTTCCTTCTTAGAAATACCTGCAAGTAAACACGTTAGAAAACAACAAACTGGGTTCTGATTTGGCCTTGAAAAATGGGCAAATGAGCACATGGGGAAATCAAAACTGAGACATTAGTTCTCTATCATGAGGAAATTATGGATCTATGATTTAGGCTCATGAAGAATAAATGGGCACAAATGGAGGACGTTCAAAGTAGGCTACTCAGAATTTTGCAACCAAGAACATTGACTGAAAGGTGATTTTAGCAAATGGAATTGGCCTGGAAAAGTGTGCAAACGGATTCGTCATGACTTGCAAACTTACACACTTGAAGCATTTTTAGAGGAAAACATAGTAGTATAATCCATTTAATCTCACAAATAATGGATTTCAAGTTATAATGTCTCGAACAGGGGTCCTCACAAATCTTCAAATACTAACACCAGTAAAACTTTAGAAATTCCATTTGGAATCACGTTTGAAAACTAATCAAAAAGACTCATCAAAAGCTGAAACTTGAAACATGGGAAGTTTATAACATCTACAATTCAACACAAAAGGAATTTTAGCATTTTGGTCAACTGGTCAAAAGTTATAACACGTCAAACAGGGCTTCCTAGAAATGTGAACAAAGTGCAAAAGCATGAAAACAATGAATGACCAACTTTGATAGATTCAAAACCTAGTCAAACGGACTCAAAACAACTCGAAATCTGAAGCATAGGTTCTTGGAGATGGAATCTAGAGACTCTCAAAGTGGAAAGTCACAAAACCTTTCTGGGTGCAAGATATTTAGATGCAAACACAGCCTCATGTTGTCTGACACTTGGGATAAAATGCAGATTTGGTACCAACTCAAAACAAGACTTTGCCAAATGGCTCAGAATGATAATTTATCTTCATGGAATATATAGACGCACTAAATGGAAGGTGTTAGAAATATTAAACACCTCTTAGGCCTCAAAGGTACAGTCGGGTACAACCTCGTTAAGAGCATTTATAGGGCTCAATTTGACTCAAAATTTTAAATGGATGCTAAAAAATGAGAACGCAATTTTGAGCACCAACAGTGGCTGTATCTGGGGATGCATGCCCCTTGTGGCCATGGCAAGATTTCAGATCTTTGGAAGAAGCAGACCACACACCTGAACAACAAAACTTTCTCGAACAGCTTTATTGAAAATAGGGAAACTACTCTACTATGTACAAGCGATGGCCTCGGGCCACTAGAAATTTTTAGAAGTCCTTACCTCGTTCATAAACCTTATTTTCATTTACATTCTCCCGAGGTAAACTAAAATTCTCATTATCATTTGTTTCACCAATTAGATCAGCATATTGAAGCAAATAACTTGGAAAAACAAAACAACTTCATTCTCATAGTGCATATAAAATTCAAAGACCATTTCATCTTCATCCTCACTATAAGAAAAAGCATCAGCATGCTCATGACTACACAAACTGAACTGAGAATCAAAATCCAATGATGATTCATGCATGCTGATCGGAAACACAAATACTTCATATTCTACATCATTCACAAAGTTGCATGTATTAAAGGCTTGCAACTCACCTTGTGCCTCCGGCTTCAAAAAATAAAATGGATCTGAATCAACTTCATGTATCATGTCATCACATACCGAATCAGATCTGAAACTTACAGAAAAATTATCACCATAGTCTTCAAACAAAGGTTCATTAGACATATGAAAAGAATCTTCTTTAAAATTCTCATCAATAGGAACTCTACTAGCATCAATATTCTTATCAAAGAAATTGCTAGAGATACTTGTGAATGCATCAAAATTATTAGCATAAGACTCACCAACCTGTAGATAAGATTTAACTATCGATTCAATTGTGCAATTGTCAGTATTCACTTTATTGCATGAATAATCAAATCTCATCTCAAGTAACTACAGATTACTGTCATATACTCCATCTGGATCAGATAAAAAACCAACTGATCTCTCATCATCATTAGTAACATTAATTATAGGAATGTTTTCATTAAATGTTAACTTAGAATCAAAAGATATCAAAAACCTCTCGTTATCATCTCTATAACGTAGATCTGATTTAACCTTACTCGTGATAGTAGTAAATACATCTCTACTGGTCTTCATTTCTTCAAAAAAATCTTCATGCTTATGCTGAAAGTCTTCAAAAGAATAACAATATTGATATGCAGGAGAACAAATATAGGTGTATACATCATACCTTACATCATCCTTACAAGATGCATGCACTAATAAAGGTGAATTTGAATCACACATTGACATATACCTTTCAAACTCATGTTGCAATAAGGCTAAAACCTCATTTGTATTTAGCAGATCTCTTTCACAAACATCTTCATCTTGATTGCAATTATTTCCTAGATAATCTAAAGAACTTATAATAGTGACACCATTAGTCATAAAATTTGAACCATTAGTAGTACTTTCAAAATATATACCCTCTTCCCTGCACCACATCTGGACATTAGATGCTTCGCTATATTCAACTTCATTGTAGGAAGATATTTCAAGACTATTGTTATAACTCTTTTCATTCTCAAACATATTGTCATAGGACTCATCACTTTCACTATGACTATCAACATTTTCAATTTCAATAATACAATAACCATTCTTTTCTAAATAACCTTCACATTCTCTAAATACTCTCTCAAAGTATTGGATCTTTTCAAATCTTTCTTTCTTTGTCCAATGTACTGAATCAGGCATGAAGACTAATAAAAACACAAAAGCCCATGATAATTCACTAGGTCTTGCTAAAATGGGAAGCTCTAAGATTTCCAACTTGAATTGCATGTAAATCTGAATTTCATCTAAGTCATCTACACTTCCCACATTCCTTCGGATAGAAGAAATGAATTGACTATGAAGCTTTCCATACAACATAAATAAATTTTCATGTACCTCTTCATAGCTTGACAGAGTATTATCAGATCTACAATCTGAAGCCATTTTGAGAATGAAATTTCTACCTCTTTATAATAGAGGCAACCCTTTTAAAACACTTGACCTTCATGAAAAGAAACATGAAAATCAAAACACCTCAAGCGTTGATGCTGAACTTCGATCTGCTGATCTGGCATAGGTGCAAGACTGAAAATCCTTTACACCACTAATCAAACTTTGTAGAGCCGCCGCCTCTTTACAAGAGGAATAAAATAACCACTGCTGTGATCTACTTTTACATTTCAATCATTTATAACAACAGATTGCAAACAACACTTAAAAAACTTATCAATAATTTAAAACTTCTTTTCCAAGATCTATTAACAGTCTTAGATCTGCCCATAAAACTGAAAGTCCTTCAAAATTTTGCAATGAAATAAACTAGGAACATACTAGTACAAAGATTTTAGAGTCACCACTCACACTAGGTGAGAAATAAAACATAATTTGTCACTTGACAAATCTGAACAAGACTTTCACTGTAGGAGAAACGTGCAAATCATTACCATCTTGAAAAGAATTTACACTTTATAAATGAATCCTTGACTCTGTTCTTTCTCAATAGTACTTGCAGATTGAAGATAGACCTATGAAAGTCATAGAACACAATTTTCATCTAGTTTCAACATACTACTGATAATGAATAAATTTTAACTGGGGAACATGAAACTTCAGCAAGGAAAAGGAACATATCTTGCTCTAGATTTGCTATATCCAATCTGTTTCATGGAAAAGACTTTGGTTCTTTCTAAATGCAAGTCCCCAGTAGAGTCGCCATTTTGTTGGTGTTTGAAAATGCTGGAGGGTTTTCAATTATCCCCATGAGAAGATGACACATCTAGGGGTAGCTAACTCCCATTATCAACATGTCATTTCAAACACAGGGCCAACTATAAGGCATGACCCTTCTTCTTCTTCAGGCTTTCCAAAACCTAGGTGGGTAGACCTATAGATCCTTTATATGGTTACAATTATCAAAACATACACTAAATCTAATATGAAGCAGATAAAACCCTTATTTCTCTTGATACCTCATGAAATAACATCAATCTACAATAGTTAAATGCAGATCTAGGAATCTCAGAAGCTGAGTGAGGGCATTGTATTATAGCTCTTCAACATGAAAAGTAAAGATCATTTGATTAATGATGTTTATTCAAAAAAACCCCTAAAATGCAATAACATGAACAAGTGATCCTGTAAATGACTAGTATCTTATCTATTGGGCAAATCCATGAATCAAATGCATACATATGAATATCTGAGACATATGTGTATCTTTAGATATTTGATCTATCCATCTAACTTGTAAATGGACATCTATGCTCAATCTAAACCTCATCCTTGCATGATATCCCCATCAGCAAACCTACAATCCTGTTGATTCTCTGAGGCATTTAAATAACCTCTTGGGTTATAAGCAACAATGAACTAACATGCAGCCTTAAGGAGCTGCAATTACAACCTAAACTCTTTGTTCAGAGATTGTAAAACATTGAAGATCAATAATAAGGGAGACAAGAATCAGAAAGAAACTAATGAAATTCCTATTTCTCTGTATTAATTTCCTTGAAACAATACATTTTAAAGCATGCAATCAAAACATGAAAACACCTAACATGTCTGAACGATTTGTATTATCTTTACACTTGCTGCTTACATGAGAGAAATATGCTGAAGAAATGGAGGTGGAATCACAGTTCTGGATCCAAAGAAGTGGTCTCATAGAGTGACTACAAATTTCCTACCCAAAATGGTTTCTTTGTAACAAAAACTGGAACCCTTACAATAGAGAAAGAAAAGAAAGATATAGGAGAAGAGTTCATTCTTGGATCTGATCTATAACTGACAAATGTCCACTTGGAAAACCTTCTCAACAAGTTAAAACCATCTTTCTTATCTCACCCCTCAACTGATGAATCAAATCTTCAATCATTAGGCCTCTACCAGCACAAAAACTCTAAAATATCTGATTTGAACAATTAATTGATTTGATTCCTGATCTAGAATGGCAAAAATTTTCTAAAAATGAACTCAAGAAAGGAAAAATATCTCCATAATTAATTTTAAGCTTCAGAAAACATCAACATATGTCCCTCAACTAATTCTGACACTCCATGCTGAATTCTGCTCATTCCACTGAGAATGCTTCTGAAAATTGAAAATCTACTTATACACTGAACCAATGAAGACCTGTGCATAATCTGACTTCGTATTTGAAAAATTTGGATTCTCCCAGTTCTAACGGTATATTGATGTGCCTATTTTGGACAAAAATTGCCCCTATTATGGCCATTTGAAATTCGGGGTTCTGAGACATGATTAGATCTTAAAATTAAAAAATTAAAAAATTTACATAGTAGAACTATATAAACTTTTTAAATTTATTCAAATTTTTTACATGAACAAATCATGCGTTGAAAACTTCTAAATTTGATGTTATATTCAACTCCTTTTATTCCTCCATTCCTATGACGCCACATGGCAGATTCCTATTTGCTCGGACCCATCTTGAAATTTATAATTAATATATTAATATATTAATTAATCCCTTTTAAAATTCATATCATCAGCTTCCCCGTATCACCGTGCACCCTGAGAATTTGCTTTATGTGCATACATTTTCATCATTTTTCGTAGCGTCGGGACCTTCTCATTTTACCTTCATGCTCACACAGGGCAAATTTCCTTTACGCCCATACGAGCACTCATATTACCGAAGGTCTCAAAATTTTTGTTTACATCCATACAGGATGCTTGTTTTCTCGTAGCATCGGGAAGCCTTCACATATTATCCTCTGCTCATACGAGTTGAACGCAAGACCAGGCATGCTTTGAAATCATCTTACGCTCATGCACTTGAGCGTATTCCCAGAGACCTTTGTATTTTTCCTTATGCTCCCACGTGAGCAAGTGGATTAAGTCAAAACTATGACTCGAGAGAAGATGGGCCCCTCCACAAGATGGGTCGGCCTCAAAAGCGTGTGTGTCCTTAAGACAATACACCTTTTGTGTGTCATTGTATTTAAAATATAAGAAAGAAAAGCCCTGAAAGAATGTGGGATAAAGGCTGAGAAATATTTCCCCTTTATTCTATCCCACTGCATCTCCTTTCTTCTACATGGCTCTTGACATGAATGTGACATCAGAAAATAATGATCTAGAATGTTTGAGTAAAATGTCAAAATCATAAGTTGTCATGCAAAAGCTTGCTATAGAAAGGCACTATAGACATTGCCAATGAAAGTTCTTGTTATTGTAGTGGTGGCATTGGGCACATATAAATTTGATACCCTGTAACTTAAGCAGAGAGTTGCAGGAAATTGAAGAAAATGTAGACACAAGGGAATGATTATATTTGAGATTTCCATTGTCGAATCTGTCTTACAACTCTGGCTGTAAATATCTGCCTTTTCATTAAAGATGCTAGGTATACAACTGCAGGGGCAGCTTTTATATTTTTCATGCCATGTGGGGATCTCTACTTTTACGTGAGGCTAGACCTTCTATGCATTTGTCTTCATCCATCTGTGAATCCTCTACTAAGGTGGGAGTCTCTATTTTAGTCTACAACTCTTTCATTTTGCGTGAGATTTGCCACTTTGTTCTACATTTGCTAGTTGTGGTCTTCATTTTATGCCTTGGACGCTAGTATCTTCTAGATGCAAATCAACCAAATGTAGAATCTCTAGCTCCAGAACTTGCTCTTGCTCCTCCATCTATTTTCTTAGACAGTTTCAGGCTCTCAACTAGTCTATAACCTAGATGCGAATCGTATTCCTTAAGATCGATCGAGAATGAGAGATGAGAAGTATTTTGAATATTCTCTATCCATAAATTTATTGCTTTTCTCTTTGTAAGGTTTAATGAGAACCCTGACATCACAAACAGAGTGATAATTTCCTTTGGCTAAGACCACTTTCACTGTCTCAGTGTAAACATATGTTACAAATCCAAACATCAACTTTTATTGGTAGGGGATTTTCACATCATGTACAGATCCATAATTCCCAAAATAATTTGAAACATCATCTTCTGGGAATGTAATCTCAATAGGAAAATCATTCAAATTTGAATAGGACATAGGATTGATGTAGTGCAAATCCTCTTGCTCTCTGCTGCTAAAAGCACTCTTGTATGCTATCAAATTTGTAAGCATCCTACGCTAAAATGATAGCATGCTTCCCATGAGGCCTATCCATGAGTGTAACAATATTATTTAGCCAAGCTAATAGATTTGTCAACTGTATCCAGTTTTACCATACCTCTTGTTGTTTACCTTCCTTATAATAGTCATCAGTCAATTTTAGGAAATTGTTTAGATGCCTCTCACATGTAGTCAAACCATTTTTCGATACTTGACAAAGAATCTTCTTGGTTTTCATCTCATTCACATGCTTTAACTTGTTCGGCTTGATGGAATTAGTTAGGCCCTAGAGTGGGTCTGGCTAAAAAAAATTTCATTTTCGAACACCTGACTTCCAAACTGATCCACTGACCTTCTTGAACTAACTGGAATCAAATTTGATCACTGATTGATTATTGAAACTTATTTTAAATCATTTTTGGAACACTGTGAAACTTGTGTCCAAAGGCTTGTTGCCTGGCTTTAAAAACTGACCCGGAAAACTGGCCAGGCTCTGAAACCTGACCCATTGATTCTTTTATCCACACTCTTGCAACATGTCAAATCTCGTCTCATTATGAATTCAGGGTCAAAAGATATCGACTGTCAAATTTGCCTTCTCAGAAATACCTACAAGTAAACACGTTAGAAAACAACAAATTGGGTTCAGATTTGGCCTTGGAAAATGGGCAAATGAGTACATGGGGAAACAAAAATTGAGACATTAGTTCTCTATCATGAAGAAATTATGGATCTATGATTTAGGCTCATGATGAATAATTGGGCACAAATGGCCAACATTCAAAGTAGGCTACTCAAAATTTTGCAACCGGGAACATTGACTGAAAGGTGATTTTAGCAAATGGAATTGGCCTGGAAAAGTGTGCAAACAGATTCATCATGACTTGCAAACTGACACACTTGAAAATTTTTTGGAGGAAAACATAGTAGGACAATCCATTTGATCTCAAAAATCATGGATTTCAAGTTATAATGTCTCGAATAGGTATCCTGACAAATCTGCAAATACTGACACCAGTAAAACTTAAGAAATTCCATTTGGAATCGCGTTTGAAAACTGATCAAACAGACTCATCAAAAGCTAAAACTTGAAACATGGGAATTCTTTGACATCTACAATGCAACACAAATGGAATTTTTGCATTTTGTTCAACTGGTCAAAAGTTATAACATGTCAAATAGGGCTTCCTAGAAATGTGAACAAAGTGCGAAAGCATGAAAACAATGAATGACCAACTTTAATAGATTCAAAACCTAGTCAAACAGACTTGAAACAAATCAAAATCTGAAACGCAGGTTCTTGGATATGGACACTAGAAACTCTCAAAGTGGAAAGTCACAAAATCTTTCTAGGTGTGAGATATTCAGATGCAAACACAACCTCCTGTCGCTGTCTAACACTTGGGGTAAAATGCAGATTTGGCACCAACTCAAAACAAGACTTTGCCAAATGGCTTAGAATGACAATTTATGTTCATGGAATAGATAGACGCACTAAATGGAAGGTGTTAGAAACATTAAACACCTCTTAGGCCTCAAAGGTATAGCTGGGTACAACCTCATTAAGAGCATTTATAGGGCTCAATTTGACTCAAAATTTTAAATGGACGCTCAAAAAAAAGAACGCAATTTTGAGCACCAACAAGGTGCATATTTTGAAAAGTGTTTTGAAATATTTTGAAGAAGTTAGAGGTGTGTTGATAGTTAACTACTAGTTCCAAAATTAGAGCTTTCCATGCATCAGAAACACATTCTAAAAGCAGTTCAACTCTAACAGACACCTAGTAAAGATGAAGCTTCTATTTTTTACACTTCTAGACACTCCTACATACTCTAATGGCTCTCTTCTTCTTATTTTTTCAATTTTTCTTTGTTTTAAGACATGTAAAGGCTCATGCATCCAATTACTGGTATAAAAATGGATGGAGTCCTATCAAGCACCAGTTAGAGAGTCAGTTTGTACATAATTAGTTTTGTTTTATTAATTTAGAAGCATATGATTGCATGAATATATATCTCACTCTCAACACAAATTGAGGAGATGATTTCTTATAAATACAAGATTGTAATATTTAATCATGGCTGCCATTATTTTGCAATAACATATGCTTTTGGTGCTTGCATTTGGAGTGTAATGATTCTTGCCTATGTGTGTTATATTTTGTGGATGCATGTTCATGGAATGTAATTGAACCAAAAATTTATGGCATTATTTTTGGTTGTGTAATATTTTAATTCTGGTGTTTGCTATGGTTTTATGAATTCCATTGACATATCTAGTTCAAGAAGAGATCACCCATTTTGTTCTGGCATAACTTTTTGTCTCACATGAGTGCACTTTCCATGGCCTTGCAATTTGATGAAAAGTAAAAAATCTTATGATTACTGAATTCCCATCAAAAATTGCATCAGTGGAGTTAAGGAAGGGATGCTCCTACTTTCATTGGTTACCCACTGATCTTCTCAAAATCTTAACTCATAGATGTGTTGTTTTCGTAGTTTATGTCTGTTAGTATTTTATTTTAATGTTATTTGCTTAAACTTCTTGTCACCCTATCTTTTTTATTTTATTTACTACCCCCTTGGTTAAATTAGGAATTCATATAGTTACATTGTTAGATTGCACTCATCATAAAACAAAAAATACAAAAAATATAGTTCTTTTCATGTGTTTTATTTTGTTGAAGTAGTGAATAGATTTTTCATCTTATCCCAAGTCATCTGAACCAACAAAGGCCTCCTCATGAACACTCACATTTATATTCAACTCAGAAAATTTGAGTAGGTCACAAGATCATCCTGAACATTGGAGTTGATTCCTACGATTTACTTTTTAAGAGAGGAGTTTGAAAAGATTCCTACCATTAAACGTCATGCAAAATGATAGGTCAATAGATAGTAATAATAAAAATAGAATAATGTTTAGGAATACTAACCTTGTAGGTAATGAAAGAAGGATATCACAAAGAAAATCCAATGATGGAGAAAGACCTAATAGAGTAAGGAACTAGATTGTATGTTACAAATGTAACAACTTTGGACACATTGCAAGAAATTTCATAGCACCAGATAATCAGAATGGAACCAATTAGAGAAGGAATGAACCTGTATGTTAGTTATGCAATAACTTTGGACATATAGAAAGATTTTTTAGAATGGATAGAATTAATTTAAACAATAGTCCTAACTATAGAAGGAATAATAACAAAAATGATAGAAGAAATGAAAATGTTAGTAGTAACATCTAGAAGGAAGCACTTAAAGAGCATGTTGAATGATATAAGGAATTATTTGTAAGAGAAAATGATCTAGAAGGAAGTACTTAAAGAGAATGTTGAATAATTTAAGGAATTATTTTTAAGATAAAGTGATCTAGAAAGTTCACATATAGTTTTGGAAGAACAATTTTTCAATGCACCTAAAGAAATGATGAAATTAGTCATATTGTGTAATTCATCTTATTTGAATTAAGCACCTTTTATCAAAGATAGAGTATTAGAAAGATGGAATGAAAGTTAGAAGTGGAGTTGAGAATTGTAGATTTAGAATGATGTAGTAAAGATGCTAAGGAAGCCTTGGTTAAGAGTGCAAGTAATTTGGTAATTGCATGAAGGAGAAAAAAGTCAAACAAGTTTACTAGTTAAAAGAATAACAATTTTACAAATTTGGGTAGATGCACAATCAATGTGAAGCTCAATTTGAAATATTTAAGGAATGAAAACAATTTTTTGAGTAGTATTTGATTGTGTGAAGAGTTAAGAATAAATTGAGAGCAATTTGACAAGAAGTTAAGGAAAGTTTGAAGTTTTCATAGGGTGAAGTGGAAAAAGACTTAGTTTCAAAAAATTTAGGAATTTTATGAAGCTTTTGAAGAATTTGAATTAGATAAAATGGAGAATCCCATTGTCAATGATGTTAGTGAGAGGTTGAGAAATGTGTTTAAAAAGAACCCTTTTATAACCCAAGTTGATGATCCCTTAGGATAATTCTTGCAAGTTCCAAAAAATGTGCTTCACATAGAAGATATCAAGTCATACATTCACTATAAATTTGAGATCGTTGGAGACAATGACATCCATAAGGATCTATAAAAATTTTGACAACCATGAATGGACTAGAATAATTCTAAGCCACATTCATGAAGGAATGCTTTGGGTTGGTGATATGCATGTATTGATTGAAAATGACATGATCCATAGGTTAACTAGTTTATGCAATTAGGGAAGAAACCTAGTGAATGAAAAGAATGTGAAGATGATGGTGGAAACTAATATGAAGACCAAATTAGAAGGCATGAATATAAGGATTGACATCATAAAGTAAATAGATGTGAGAGTGATAAAAAAGATCATTATCTATAAGATGAATCATAGATCAAGATTGAACTTGGTACATTATAGATTGTTACATGAAACATACATGATTATATATGAGAAAGAAAAGGTTAATATGTGTGATATTCTAAGATGTCAATTCCTAGACAACATAGCAAAATTAAAGAAGACAAGAAGTTCAATATTTAAGCTTGAGTCACTACTAATACACCTATTCTTCCAAGTGATTAGGAAATTCCCTAGTATACCTAATAGGGAATGGGACAACAAGAATTAATGCACCATGAGCTTGGTGACATATCATTACAGGAAACAATATAAAGAAAGGATTTTTGAAGACATGAACAAAATGATGAAATATTTCTAAACTATGATGAAGTAGAGATTCAAGATACCACCCTGACTAGTGGAAAAGTACAAGGAGGACATATGTTTCATGGCCAAAATAGATGTAACATGCATGGAGGTAGTTGTGTCGAGAGTCAAGTTCATAGAGTCAAGTTCATAGACCCTATGAGCTATGAGTTAAGTGAAGAGATAATTGAAGGGTATGCCTAGATGGGGAACTTATGCAAAGAAAATGCAAGAAGTAGAGAGAAAGATCTATAGTAAGGAAATAGAGAAGAGTGTTGAGAAGAAGGTGAATCAATTCTCAAGGAATCTAGGATGACTACAGAAGAATTCAATGAGATAAAGGGTATAGCCTTGGAAATGAAGGCTTGTGGTCCAACATAAGTATTGGTAGCTATACCTATTGCCATAGAAGGACTTTTAGAGGATATAATAGTAGTAGGATCTACTTTGTAGATACCTACTATCCCTTATGTTGTAGTAGTACAAGTGAAACCCACTATTGTACAACCACTGAAGAAGAATGATGAAGAGGAGGTACATATAGTAGAAGGAAAATCATCTACTCCTCTAGCCAAAAGAAATTTAGAAAGACTCACTAAGGTAAAACAAGAAGCTAAGTCATCAAATAAGGAAAGGACAAAGAAACTATCAAGTGGCCCTAGAAAGATAAGAAAGACATTGCAGATGGTTGAATTAGATTAGTCTAATGAATTTGAAGATGAAACAGAGGATAGAACTAGAGAGCAAGTAGTTGGAGAAGCAAGTACAACCAATGGAAAGAATCCTTGGAATTCAAAGGTAGAAAACTTGAACATGCAAATCATTCATGATAACAATCTCATTGAATTAAAAAAAATTTATAGTGTGTATAGCAATATGGAGAGAATTTAGTTAGAGAATAAAATAGTAAGGAATATGATTTTGAAGAGTAAAATATTTGAGGATGTACAAAGATATATACTAGAGGGCCTATACAATAGGTTGATAAATAGGAGAAGAAGAGTTATTACTAAGGATAGTAAAATAAGAGAGAGTATGATCAAGAAGTTTTGTGAAGTCAATAGTGAAGAGGATATGAAAGATATAATAAAGGGTATTGAGCCCTTATTGAGAAATAAAAGAAGATTTATTCTTTTTATGTGATGAAATTATGAAGAGCTAAACAAGGAGACAAAAGAAGCCATTGTTAAATACATGACTTATGTACCCAAAGAAATGAGTGCAAAGTCAAGGGGAGAAATCCCTATGTCTATAGAATAGAGTACTCTATCAACAGTAGAAGTGGAAGCCAAGGATACTTAGGTGATATATCTATCTTTGTAGATATCCATTGGAATAGACACTATGTAAGTTGGTACTACAAGTGTGATAGTTAACATAATAGAAGATCCTTTTAAGGATCTTGGGCCAAAATTTTTTGGCAATATCATTGATTACTCAAGCTTAGATGAAGAAGAGGAGAAGAGAAAGAATGAAGCCAAAGACAAAAAGAGAGAAAAAATGAAAAGAGAGAAGTGAGGAAGGAAAGAGAAAAAGATGAAAAGAAACAAAAATAAGAAGAGGACAAGAAGAGGAAGAGAAAAGGAAGAAGGAAGAAGAATAAAATAAGAGAATATGAGAAGAAGAGAAGAAGAAGAAATAAGTATAAGAAAAGAAGAAGAAGGAAGAAGAAGAGGAGAAAAAGAAAAAGGATGAAGAAATCAAAAGAAAGGAAGACAAAAAGAAGAAAGAGGATGAGGAAAAGAGAAGAGAAGAAGAAAGTAGAGGATGATGAGAAGGAAAGTGCACCTATCACATCTCTCACATTAGGTGCACTTATTACTTTAGATGATGATGATATGACATAGTTTATATAATCTCTTAGTAAAATTATCATAAAAAATAAATAGTTCAAGGGTTCATAGAAAAATCTTATGGAGGTAACTAACACATTGTAGGGAGTCATGACTATGAAGTTGCTTGATGAAAACCTTGATGAAAGAGAGAAAGATATGATTGAAGCCTTTAATGCTAAATTAAAAAGTTTGTTAGAGGTTGTAGCAATGCAAGCTCAAGCCAATCATGATGCACAAATGTCTGATACTATTTGTCAAAACATCATAAATGAATTATTGACTCTTGATACATGCATCAAGACATTAAGGAAGTACAAGATTGAAGGAAAATCTCTATATACAAAGTGTGTGATGTCTTTAAGCTTCAAAAAAGGCATTGGAAATGAGTGTAAAGGGAAGTGAATAGAGCTAGAATCATTGAAAAAATATTTAAGTCAACTTAGTGTGCAGATTGAAGCAATTCAAGCATAGGTCAAAAATACTTATGATGAGATAAGTCTATTGAAAGATAGGAAGACAAGGATAACAAAGAGTTTCTTACTACTATGAGAACACCTATCTATGAAATTAAGGAATGTTTTTTTGCCAAAATTTTGTAGAATATTGATTCATGCCCCCACGCCTCCTAGTATGATCTATTTCTAAGAAGAGTTAGGTATGAGATCAATAACTTGAGAAATTTAATGAAGATCTAATGAAGGAGATTTAATGATTTGAATCAATGCACAAAGTTCAAGGATAATGAATGATACCCAAGTATCTAAATTTAATGTATGTGAGGTAGATTAAGATGAAAAAATTGTGACTAAGTAAAAAAATATGGAGGAATTTGGTGAAGTGGAAAAAGGTTTTCTATTTAAGAGATGAATACATTGTTCATTGTTGCTAATCATGCTGAAGTAGAAGATTGATATCTAGAGGATGATCGAGTTTAACTACATTGTGAAGATAAAGCAAGAGAAGTGCTAAGTTGATGTATAAGTGAATTAGATAGAAGGGATTAGAAGGAAGAGAAAGGATGAAAATATGATAGAGGATGAGTAAAATAGAGATGTAAATGATAAAAAGGTAGGACTAAACTAAAAAAATCATTTCACTTTTACTCTCTGACAATTGTAGCATAAAATATCTTAACTAAGTGAACCCAACTATTGGAAATGTAATAAAAAGAAATTTTAATTCTTTTGTACTTCTTTATATTATCTAGTCTACATTCATGCATTAACATAAAGTAAAAATGAAATAAACACCATAACACTTTGACACAAGATATGGTAACCTAGAAACCCTCTAAATAGAAGGTAAAACTAGGGCGAAGATGACACTAATAATGCTTCACTATTGTAATAAGAAATTTATCTAGTTAGGGCTTACAATTGATCACTTCTAGTGATCTACTCTATTAGGATTATGAAGGACTATTAGATCCACCTTGTGAAAGGAGTTTACAATATAATGAAGCATTTACTATGTTACAAGATTTAGCTAAGGACTATTAGGTCCACTTGGTTAGAGGATTTGATTGATGCACCTCTTAGGATGAATCAAAAAGATGATCTCTAATTTGCAACTTGATTTTATGAATTATATCCTTTGGATAATATGATCACTTGATTGTGATGGATGAGTCTCTACTATGCTCTTTATAATGCCTTGTAGTCTACTTAATTTGTTCCATATTTGCTCCTTATCTTTAGATTTATCTCATATTACACAAATTTTATATTCTTAAACACTTAAAAAAATGAAATTTTCTTCCTTATATACCCTTCAATCAATAAATTTTTACCAAGTCAGCTCACATAAGAGTTATCTCCATAACAATCAAATTAGACCTTTAGGTTGACCAAAATACTAATACTCAAGCAATACTATGCACTTGAAGCTATACTGATGCTCAAGAAATATAGTGAGCTTAGGTAACACTATTAGTTGGATGCTTGGATAACTCTATGACACTTGGGTGATACAGGAGAAACAATTACCTCAGTTTACATAGAGAACTCAATTAATACTATGAACTCGGTTCACATTGAGAACTTGGTTTCCACTGACAATATTGAATGACTCATTCCATATTATGAGCTTGGTTAACATGGTAAACCTTCATCTTCTTGGGGTACACTAAAATGTTCTCTTTGATGGAAATCTCTATTGTAGTATTAATCTACCTTCCTAGATAGCTTAAGTGGTTTGTCACTAATTGACAATATGTCTTACCATGGGATCAACAATCTCCCCCTTTTGTATTAGTGACACAAAAACTATCTTGAGTAGTTATGCTAGTAATAAAAAATATCTTAATTAAAATTTCTTGTCAAACTCCCCCTTTTCATGTGCTTGGTTTTGTAAGCCACTTAGAACTAGAAACTATAGCTTGGTTACAACTTATCTAAAATTTGATTTTTCAAAATTGTTTTTGTTTGACTACTCATATGATCTACATCATATACATTTTCCTTCATAAATTTCTCATATAAATATTTCCCCATTTATTACATACATACTATGCTTTCCCCCTTGTTTTTGTTGCAAATGCCAAAATATATATTTACAATGTAATACCAAAATGTGTGAGTATGCACTTTCAAAATTAAAGACATAGTTTTATCCCAATTTTCCTATAGTACCTTCAAGATTTGTAGTTCACTCTTGATTTTAGCTAATAGCTCCATCATGAGATCTGCAATTGAGAAGTTGGTGTCATGAACTAATGTCTTTTCATGTTCCAAATTTTTTTGCATCATATCCATGTGAGGAAATATCATACTCTAGATGTTTGATATAGTTCCCTTATTCTAGTTTGTTTCGTCAATGATTTTGCCTACAAATCTATCAAAAATCTAACCTTCACAAAATGATTTGAGTTGGAACTTGAGTCAAGTGCTAACTAACTAGCATTGATCTTCAAATTTCCATCAATCTTGATCATTGTATCTTTGATTTCTTTGGTTAATATTGAAGTATCCCACAATTTTATCAACAAGAAAAAAACATTATTTACAGCTCCTTCAAGAATTCCAATAAGAATGGATAGCTCTACTTGATCAATAGAATTTTTTATTTCTATACTCTCCAAAATTTTATTTTCAAATTTTCTTTGTACCCTTTACCAAAAAAATTATTGCCCATCTATGTCCTTATTGAATTTATGTACAATATCAACTAATTTCTCAATAATGGGGGCCTTATTATTTACCTCTATTTTTATAACATCCAAAAATATTTCCTTGATATGTTCAATAATTTTTCTCTATCTATTTCTACATTTAGCTTTTTCTATTGTGCTCTTTTCCTCCATAGATGACTAAGGATCTCCATTTTCTTAGGAATGAGAGTTGATTGATCCCAATTTGGAATCACAATTTCAATATCTAGGTCAATCTCATCAAAGATGTTCTCCTTTCCTTTTTCACTAGGAGAAACTATGATTTCTTTATCTTTTTTCTCATCCTTCTTCTCCTCTCCACTTGGTTAACTCTTAGTTTCTCCTTTGCCTTCTTTGTCAACATTGTCTCCATCCTTTGGTTTTGCTTGGTTAAAGTTGTCCTAGATGTAGATTGAGTTTGCAACTCAGTTCCTACTTGGGTGGATGAAAGACTTTGTTCCTTCTTATCTAATTTCTCTACACTTTATGTAGTAATAGCTTAGCTTGGAGTAGAAGGTAGAGATGCAACTATAATAGCTACCAACATTTTTGCAACATACTCTTCTATAATATATGCCTTTTCCTCTTCATCCTTCTTCATTTCACCTTCTTCCTCAAAAATAGTTTTCCACAACTTTTTTGTAGACTATACAACATCTTCAATTTTATTTGTCAAATTTTGAATTGCCTTGAATCTTGGGCTCTCCCTGTTCTCATGCTTTGCCAAGGCCTCCTTGATTTCTTCATATGAGAAGTTAGGCATAATTCTCTTCAAGGTTTCTCTTTGATGTCCCTTTCTATTTTCATAGAATTTGTCCATCTTTGTGTAATTGTCTTTAATAGAACATCAAGGGCTTAGCCTTTTAGGTCATTTGTGTCATATTTCCATTTGACTATCTTATCGACTAGAGCATCCTCTATCTGTTTTTGTTCTTCTTTGCCTCTAGATTCATATTTGATATATTTAAAACTTGTCATGCCACTTCCTTCTCTTAATCTCTTTACTTGTTGGTCAAAGGATAGTGGGGGCTTCTTTAGCTGAGTGATAGGATTTTTTTCCTCTTCATCATCATCATCCTGAAGTTTCACTTCCTTTTGGATTTTCATGCAATTTTTATCAAAGGGGTGCCTTCCTTTTTGGGTGTATCCTTCTTAGGTGCCCTTATGATCACTTTTTCTTTCTCCTTTGGAGGTTCTTGTTCCTCTTCTTCCTCTTCATATTCTTCCTTTGCTTCTTCCTATTCTCCCTCTTCTTCTTCTTCATCTTCATCTTTACCCTCAGTGAGCATAAAAGGGTTAGCTTTCTTTTCTAATTTATTTTTTAGAGTTTCCATCCTCTTCTTCCCTCTTTTAAAAAATTGAGGAATCTATATCTCTAGTGATATTATGGTCTTAGCTTCATCATTAGTACCAAAATATGTTGCCTTCATGTCAATAGGCTCATTCAAAAGAGCCTCTATTATATCCCTTGTATCATCTATATTTACTTCATATCTCAAGGGTTTTACCCATGTAGTCCTAGGTATGATTGCTTGAATGTGAGTATTGTTACAATCAACTAAGAAAAAATATCTTGAACATATTTCTCAACTAATTGCTAGGGTATTATGTAATTTTTATGCATTTTCTCCTTCAAATTTTCAAAGTATGCATCCATTATTCCATCAAAATTTTCTCTCAATTCCTCTATGAAATCATTCATTTGATAGATTACCGGTCTATCCTTACTCCAAACCACATTTCCTTTCGATGGAAAGATCTTACAAACATAGAAAAATAAACAAACAAGGAGAGATCCAAACTTACATATGTTCTTCTTTGATGCCAGAATGCTCTCCATGTTTTTGCCTAGTTCACTCAACTACAACTTGACAAGGTCAAAGGATATATTTTTCTTCACCACCTTGTAAGCCAAGTCAACCACTTTATAGGGAACACTATTCTATTTTCTTAGCTAGTTTAGCACAAGCTAAGGTTTTAGTCATTTTTGGTCTATCTAGCATAGGGTAACTTGTACCTCAGTGAACCATCTACTTTTTAATCTTCATAGGTTTCTCAAGCCAAAAGGACATGTCATGAAATCTTCTCAAAATGTATTTGGTCTACTTTATTTTGAAATCATTTGGCATGTATAGGGCATGTGTTAAACCCTCTATCTCTAGATGTTTATGTTCAAGCTTTAGTACTCCAATATCACATAGGGTATTATATACTTCATTAATCTCAAATATTCCCAATTCTTGAATAGTGCAGTGATAGAATGACCTAATACTATTAATCAACAATACCTTTGGAGGTAAAGCTAAGTACACTCCCATTGGATCCTTTTGCTTGGCAATTGTAGGATGGAGCTTGAATTTTCATACCTTGTAGGGTACACTCTTCACTAACATTTATGAACAATTCTTTGCCTTCAAACTAGATTTGGATGCCATGATTCTTGGTGAGAGATGAATTCACATCAAATTGAAATCCTTTTTACAATGTCACTTCAACACCAATTCACCTTTGATCACTTGGGGTCTCAAAATCACTCAAAAAACTAAATGCAAGGTAAGAAATAAAACCCTCCATTTTTCCTTTTATCAAGAATCTCAAATATAGGGTCTCTTAAATGCACCATATAGTGGTAGGTATAATATCTCAGATAAGTCATTCAAGCTAGACATGAACTGATCATTATATAGTTTAGATAGAACTTAAAGCTTAGAGATAATAAGCATCTTAGTTAAAACTAAGTTGTAACTCAATTAAAACATATACTTTTACTTGACCTTGTGCATCTTAATATAATAATTTGAATGTCCTTTCTTGTATATATAGAGTTCGTGTAAGATTTTCTTGACTTCTTTGTTTCAATCATCTCCTTAACTTCCTAGTTGGATGTGGATGCTTTACCCAACTCATTAGATTGAATAATGATGCTTCTTTCCTTGTGCTTTCCTCTTATTTCCTTACCCATTTATGATTCCTCTAAGTTTTGATTTCTTCAATCCTTGACTTTCCTTTTCTTTCTTCACCATCATTTGTTGTATCTCTATTCTTATAGTTTCTTGCCTAGTGACCTATCTTTTTACATACATAGCATCTTATATTGGTATTATAGTCCCAACCAATAAATTATCTTTTCCTTGTTCCACTATGTTGAATGTTTGACCTTCATTTTGAATATGTGTGACCTTGTTTGTGACATGTTAAACAATTTCATTCAAACTTTGATTTGGTTCTAAATTCATCTTCCTTGTGACCATACTTGTTGCAACTATAATAGTGACTTTTGAATTTGGGTTGCATAGCATTGCTCCAACAAATATTTGATGTATGACCTACTTTTCCATAATTTCTTCATGTAGACCTTTTCTTCTTTTTTTGCTCCTTTTTTTTTATGATTTTCATTGATTAGTGTACCCTAAACCAATGGTGCCTTTGGGTCTATTTAGGGTTTTATCATCTAGTTTATTCATGCTTTCTTGTGATCTCATTTTTCTTTCATTTAGTTCCTTTTTACCTCTCAGTTCATTCAAGAGTCTCCTATTTTATGTTATCAAATTTTTTATTCCTTGATTTTCATCATCTAGCTGAGTTTCCATGTCTTCTTGATGTTGAGATAAGTGTTGAAATTCATTGTTCTTTTCCTCTAGTTTTTTAGATAGTAAGATTAAATCTTCATCTTCTATTTATTTATCATTTTGATGTAGAAAGAGATGAGATAACTAGGGCCAAAGGCACACCTAGCTATTCAACCACCTAACAAAAGTAAACATAGTGGAAAAGAAACACTAATTAACACCCAACTTGGGAGATAGAGGAAGAAATGCTTTCATATATTCATCAAATATATCAGATCCATGCCAAACTCTAAGGCCTTTTTGGTTACAACCACACTATAATCAAATTTGGTCCACATATATTAAACTTAAAAATTTAACTTGATTTTACCCCTAATATGCTTCTACCATCTAAATTCCATACTTAAGACTCTACCAATGACCCCTTTAAATACATGCATGACCACAAGTCAGCATGTTTCAATTACAACAAATTAAACTCTCATATTAAATGCTAGAATAAGCCAAAATTTAGCTCATAGTAGATACTTATCACTAATTTAAATGCAAAGGTTAGCTCCAAAAAGAAACTGTATATAGATAACTTAGCAAAGGAAGAATCCAACAAAATGTTGTAACTCAAAGAACTCAGCAACACTTGGCAACCAAAGAAAATCAACAACACTTAGAAACCAAAGGAAATATGAAACAAAAGAATAACTTGGAAACCAAAGAAAGCTTGGTGGCCAAAGGATTGCTTGGCAACAACTATGAACTCGGTAGACATAGAGAACTTGACAACCACTATGAACTTGACACCAACTAAGAACTTGGAAATGCAAGATTTTACAACTCAACAACAACAAGAAAGAAGGAAAATATGCAAGATAGAAATGTAATCTAGGATGCTCTTGCAGTAAACAACAAGAGTTGAAGGAAATGATTCTCCTAAATCATTGAGATGTCACAACCTGAGTTGAATCCAACTCATGCTAGGAAATCTATGTAACATCTTCCATAGGTTTGTTCTTCCATTTTACCAAATACTCAAAATAACCTTTTCCTCTTGTGCTTGTACCAACTCTTTGATCTAGTATCCATTCAACCTCTTCAATCTACTTCTTAGGATAATAATATGACACAACAACTCCATCTGAATCATGACACTTGTATAGGTTTTTAGAAGCAAGAATTTTGATGATATTCCTATGGGGTGGTATTGTAGATAATTATATGTTACATTCATGACTATTTTTTTCATTGATGTCAACATAGGACTTTTCTATGGTATCTGATAGAAGAATAATGGAAAGATCAAGTTGGTACAAATGACTAGTTTAGTATTCTCACCATTTGAGGTTATGGGAGATACTTCAAAGTATTGAGTATATGTAGTTAACATCGAGTGAAGAAATGTTGATTCTGGAAGGAGTTATGTATGTTTTGGTGATGTTTGTTCTGAGATAGAGTTTATAGAGGCATATTCTGGTAAACTTGTTATATCTCTTAGTAGAATTGTTATTCTAAGAACTAAGGTTGAGGATGTGAAGAATAAATTTTGATAATAACATGGCTAATTTTTCTCATCATAATGTTACGTGTATGGAAATTTATTCAAGTTGCAAGGTGGAAGATTAATGTTATCACTAAATGTAATGTGTTCTTAATGTGGTCCCATAATAATCAATTGAGAAGGTGTAATAGTTGACTTAGGAAATTGTTTGATGGATTTGGTGTAAAGGAAGGACATTTTCCTTTATCTTGATGTATGTATGTATGAATGTAAGCAAGAAAAACAAGTGCAGAATATGAACATAAGAAGAATAGAGTGAAACTTAAGGAAACTTCATTGTCAAGGTTTATTGTGTGATCCAAAGTTAGATACTTGGATCCAAAGTTTGTGACATGGTATAAAAGGTCTCACAATGATTGGTCTAGTTGATAGGATAGAGGAAGAAAGTTAAATTATAGTGCATACAATTATTTTAGTGAGGAATAGTTAAGAGATCAATTGGACAGTGAGTTTTTTGATCTTTCCCTAGAAGCTATTTGGATAGTGAGTCCTTCTATCTTCTATAGCTCCTAAAAAGGTTGGTACAATGCCTAACAGGGAGTCAAAGTCTCCTAATAGGGACTCACAAGTACTAAATGTTGTAATAGACTCCTCCTAATAGGGTCCATCCTCTAACAAGGAATATTTATATTAGTACATCTTCTTGTGGGCATCATTCCCACCAGGGTTTTTCTTCTAATCAATGGTTTCCCTAGTTAACATATCTAGTGTAATTCTTTATGTGCATATTGTTATGGTTTTTTTTTACTTTAGTTGAATGGTTAAATTTATTAAAGGAAGATACATATTTTGATTATTGGAAAAGTAATTCACCACACCCCCCTCCCAATTATCTTGGTGGACTCTTGTTTTTGAAAAATTATTTGGCTAACCACAAGCCATCCCCTTTGGGATTTGGGACATGGCTTAACCACCTTCTATGTTCTATAAGTCTAGTGGTCATATTGGGAATTAACAGGTTGATCTTTTAGTGCAATGATAACTTTAGCTTGTAACAAGTGGTATCAGAGCTTGGTCACAGGTTCAAATCTCCTCAGCTAATGTTAACGAGAAATTGTTGGACTAATCACCAGCCTTCCTCTTTAGGATTTGTGATATGGCTTAACTTATTTTTGTGTTTTATAATTCTAGTGGTTGTATTAGGCATTAATAGGTCAATTTTTTGGTGCAATGACAACTCTAGCTTGTAACTGTTGGAAATGATTGAAAAGCTAAAAGGCTTAAGAATGAAGAGAAATGGAACTGGTAAAGAATGTTCTCAATCATTGTTTTTTCATTGATGTTAAACTTTCTACTTGTAGGAATGACATTTTCTTTAGTAATCCAAATACTATCAATTGGTTAATTTACAAGCAGGTGGTAATCAATAAGATGTAACTAGAACACCTAGAGAAAGGTTGAAGATATGATGTTGTAATGAAGTACAAGGATCAACTAAGCCATTGATGAAATAGTGTATTGATGACATACTCTAAGAAATAGAGGATGGGCACACTAAAACACATCAAAGATGTAAGGTTTTAGCTAAGTCATTTGTAAAGCCTAACTAAGTTCATTAGAGAGAGCGAAGCAAGTTAGTTAGTGCCAAAAAAATTCCTAGTTGAAGCCAAGCAAGTTTGACTTTAGTGTGTGCCGAGTGATCTTCAAGTGCCGAGTCAAGAAACAAGTGTCGAGTGATCTTCAAGTGCTGAGTCAAGAAACAAGTGCCAAGTGATCTTCAAGTGCCCAGTGAAGATCAAGTGGCGAGTGAAGATCATATGCTGAGTAGGATACAAGTGCTAAGTTGAAATGTCCCTTTACTGATTTTATATGATATTTCATGCCTCTAATCATATTTTCAAAATCAACCAAGTAATATCACAAAGATCCACCAAATTTCTCAAGAAACCCCAAATCGGGTATGCCAAAAATAGTGCCAAAAGCTTCACAGCTTCACCTATTATTAATAAATCTAAAAATGTAAATTTTTTTAAAAAATTCAGCAGCATAATAGCCTATAAAATTACATTTCCAGATCTATATAAAATGCACAAAATAGCTCCCAAACAGAGGACAAAACAATGCTCATCGGGCTCCTGAAAATAGCACAAAATAACCCAGAATCACCACAAAAACTTAATAATCTATCATAGAAGTATAATCATGTAAAAATACATATTTTCAGCTCTATTTTAACATTTAAAAGTCTGATATACAGAAGCAATCCAAACTGATATAAAATACTCAATCGGAAACACCAAACTCTTACAAAAAAATATACCCGAAAACTCACAAATCTGCACTGTTCAGCACAAAGGAAAACTCTGCATGAGCATGCACATGGAATGGATTCAAAATCCTATCCTTATCCTTCTTGGAAACCTAAAAAATCTTGTTCTTGGGTCTCCCTGAAAACCTGCAAACTCCCGTTCTTGGGTCTCCTTCTCCACAGGTTTGGCAGGCTCTGAAGAATAACAAAGAAATGAGTAAAAATCAAGTTCTGGAATGAGCCCAGAATGCCTCCAAACCCCTTAAAAGAGGTAATAACCCTAACTCACGTCCAATAGGGGTTTATAAAACATATTTTAATAATAATTTTCATTTATTAGTCCATTCGCTTCCAAAGATTACCCCCTTTTGCTGAAACTTCACCTTTTTGGGCCTGCCTGCCTTAGCAAAGATTGTTATTTTTAATTATTTGAAAAGGGGACATGACAAGTCCTCCCCTCCCAAATATTTCTTGTCCTCAAGCAATGCCTGAACAATAAACCAATCAATCCACCTAAATCCTAAATGTAGTCATGAACTATACTACTGCCAATTAACACAGGCTCCTGCAATATCCTCTATAATATGACCAAGAGGAATCCATAATCAAAATGACAATTACAGCTCAACCAAACTCCAAAATCACCACTACCATAGTTAGAAACCCATGAGACACAAACTCTTAGAACATCAAAACCTAAGTAAAGTGGACAAATCAAACTACCAACACAGTAAATACCATTAACACATTCCATTGGCCTATACGAAATGTACAATCCAACTCTGCAACAATGGTGAATGCTCGCAAATGAAACTATACGAAGTGTGGAGAATTCACACACTGTACAACTCCTACATTCAATACAACTCTGTAGATCATCAGCCACTGTCTCATAACCATAACTCCCATGCACCCCTGATGGTGAAAAGCCATCACAAGATAAACAACAAGAAATGAAACCGAAACCAAATTTTCCTGCCATCAACTCCTCAACACAAGGATCAAATGCTAACTGATGTACATATCCTGCAATATGATGTTGATTAAAAAAACCAACCTTAGTCAATAGCTCACCATGAATAAGTGATACAACCCACTGTGACTGATCACTAGCTAAGTCAAGAGATGTCATAGCCAAAGGAGTAGAATCAATAACAACACCCACGAAAGCATCACTCCCAAACTCCTTCTCTAAGTCACATATTATCAAGCTATCAACTGCAGAACCTATCACCATGTCATGCCCATCACAACTCTCATCTTGAGGCATCAAATTGTCCCATAACTGATGATAAGCACTAGGAACCAAAGTACATCTCTGTATCATCATCTCATCAACATAATCATCAAAAGGTAGATTGATGAGCATACCTCACAGTGTAATGCCGATAGAATGCACCAATCTTAGTTAGTGGCTTAGACTGCAATTCAGATGTAACTAACTACAATTGATCACTAACCAAGTTGGAACTGACTACTACCTCTGAAGACATCACCAAGGGAGTAGTATTACTAGTAGGAACCATGCTAACTGTCGGCTCACCAATATCACACATGATCTTTGATACAACCTCTCTAGTCTTCGTGCCATTAGTACTAGAGGTCACCACCATGTCAGGCATACAACAACAATCTGCTACAACACCCAACTCAACTGAACCTAACTCTAGTGGGGACAAACTCGATATGCCAACATTACTATCAAGGATGGATGCATCCCCATCTCTACTATCTTTGACAATCTCAACCATGGACATCCTCAAATCACTAAACACCATAGCTTGTGGCTGTATAGAATCTGGTAAAGACTATAATTGCTCTAACTCGATGGTCACCTTAGCCAAATGAAATTGTGACTCCTTGAAAGCCAACTGTGTACTCTCAAGAATCTTAGAAGTCACCTCAAGCTGCTTAGTAAGATCACTCACCTCATCTTCCTTGGCCAAAAATGCATCGTATGTTGTACTACCCCACTCCATAAGATAATCTCTATCAGCTACCAATTGCATATAATCTTGTCTCAAAATCTAGATAGCCTCCCATAAAGAGTGGAACTCTGTCAAGGAAAGATAACTACCTCCCTACTCATCACTAGTAGGATAACCCCATCCATAAACTGCTAACAACTGACGAGCAGCATCAAAATGCTAGCAAGCAATAGCAATGTCTCGCTCACTAACTCTCAACTGATTAGACACATGATGACACTGGCTAGACTGTCTCCTACAAACCTCCTCTGGTGTACTGTCTAAAGGAGTATCCTCAAAGTTACTAGTCTCTAGAGTATTACCATCCATATCCTGTGAATCAACTCCAAAGCTCATATCAACATATGGAGTATCAAAAACTATAGCATTGATGTCTAACTCCTCTGTACCAAAAGAAACTGCCAAGGAAACTAAGTCTTCAAAACTACCCACTGCATCCTCCTAGATGTCATCAATGCCAATATGATCCTGGGACTCATCTGTACACACTGCCAAATATGAAAGATCATCAACACATTCCAGCAAGTATGGTCGACTGGATATATGAACAAAACCCAACATTGGTGTATAAAAACTAATACCAGCATCAGACAAGCTACTGGCACAAGAAAAGACAACACCCTTCAATCTACTAATCAAATCCATGATAGCACCCAAAAAAACATTGCTACCAAAAAGTATTAAAGATCTCCAGTCAACAGAATCCCAAACGCCAATATAACAATCTCTAGTGCATATCTGTAAACTAGAATCAGCTGGTAACTCTAGAAAACTACTCACCTGAGTAATATGACCAATACCAACTAACTCCACATACCTGTCATGATGAGATAATGAAGTCAAAATACTATCTTTGTTCACTTTCATCTGGTTGGACAAATCATGTGAAGTACTACCAGTCTCAACCTCATGTGTCCAAGCATCTAATTGTGCCTGATACTCTTTCTCAAAAAAGTCATGAATGCTCAATGTCTGCTCATCTCTACCAAGTATCTCACCATCATGCACAACAACATCCTCATAATCATCATCCTTGAGGTCAAATCTATCTATCACTCTTTGACTAAAATCATCAAATGTAGTTACCTGATCATGAACTTGAGTAGTAATTCCATGATACCACCAATCATAGGCTACATCTTCCAAGTGTAGACTTGCAATTTGAACAGCATCACTCTCCTTCATGGGGTTAAGTGTGAAGAAGGTCTGTAATTTTTGTAGCCATGCTCTAGCTGAAATTTTATTTGTTCCATCAAAAGTAGGTGCTATAAACTTGCTTATTTTATTTTTGATCTCTCTTCCACTTATGTCATGCTCCCTTCTGTACTCTTTCTTGGGCATCAAAGTGTTCATCATATCCACATATTCTCTAAAAGGAACTAAACTATGAAAGTCATCATCTAAACCATTGTAAGTAGCTCTTAATGCAATCAAGTTACCTGTAACCTCTTCCATGGGATTAAGGGATGGATTTGGCACTGGTGGCTCATCTGCATTCAAAAAAATAGTTTTTGTTGATTGAGAGGGTGTTAGTTTCATATTTCTTGACTCCTCTAAAGTGCTCCCTTTCTCATTAATGGATGCAACTCCTTGCAATTTTTTTGTCAATATTCGCAAAGGCTCTCTAATTTCTGCCAAACTATCCATTGTTTGCTTTTGAGTATTTTGGATGTGTTGGAAGAATTTCTTTGCCATCTCATCTAGATTAGCCATACTTTTTCTTGCTATAAATATCTCTTTTCTCTTTCACTTAGTTGCATGCAACCATAAATTTTGACATGCAGCTGATTAGAAGCAACATTCAACCACCAAATTCACCAAGAACTAACATGCAAATGATTAGAAGTAGAATGCAACCATAAATTTTGACATCCAACTGATTGGAAGCAACATGCAACCGTAATTTATGACATGAAAGATTTGGGTAGTTATCAAAAATGACATGCAAGATCTGGGTAGTTGTCAAAACTGACATGCAAGATTTGGGTAGTTGTCAAAACTGACATGCAAGATCTGGGTAGTTGTCAAAACTGACATGCAAACTTCTACAAACCCTTAGGCTGGCAAGATCATGGCTTTGATACCACTGAAATGTCACTTTACTGATTTTATATGATATTTCATGCCTCTAATCAGATTTTCAAAATCAAACAACTAATATCACAAAGATCCACCAAATTTCTCAAGAAACCCCAAATTGGGTATGCCAGAAATAGTGCCAAAAGCTTCACAGCTTCACCTATTATTAATAAATCTGAAAATGGAAATTTTTACAAAAATTTCAGCAGCATAACAGCCTATAAAATGACATTTCCATATCTGTATAACATGCACACAATAGCTCCCAAACGGAGGACAAAAACAATGCTCATCGGGCTCTCGAAAATAGCACAAAATAGCTTGGAATCACCACAAAAACTTAATAATCTATCATAGAAGTATAATAATATCCAAATACATATTTTCAGCTCTATTTTAACATTTAAAATTATTATATAAAGCAGCAACCCAAACTGATATAAAATACTCAACCGGAAATTCCAAACTCTTACAAAAAAATACACCTGAAAACTCACAAATCTGCACTGTTCATCACAAAGGCAAACTCTGAATGAGCATGCACATGGAATGGCTTCAAACTCCCATCCTTAGCATTCCTAGAAACCTGCAAACTCCCATTCTTGAGTCTCCCTGGAAACCTGTAAACTCCCATTCTTGGGTCTCCTTCTCCACAGGTTTGGCAGCCTCTGAAGAATAACAAAGAAATGAGCAAAAATCAAGTTCTGGAATGAGCCCAGAATGCCTTCAAACCCCTTAAAAGAGGTCATAACCCTAACTCACATCCAAGAGGGGTTAATAAAACATATTTTAATAATAATTTTCATTTATTAGTCCATTCGCTTCCAAAGATTATCCCCTTTTGTTGAAACTTCACCTTTTTGGGCTTGTCTGCCTTAGCAAAGATTATTATTTTTAATTATTTGAAAAGAGGACATGACATAAGTAACACAGAAGGTGTCGAGCATCAGTAAACCAATAATTTTGAGTTGATGCATTATTTCAAAGGTCAAAGATTTGCCAGATATGTGTCGGCAAGGTTGTTATCTAGAATTCTGTGAATCAAATAGAAGATAAGAGTGATGAGCTGGTGGCACAAAACACCATGTAAAACATTTTTGGAGAATACAAATGGACTCTAGATGAATTTTCTAGATAAGAGCAAGATATGAGGTAGATACATTATATCCTACCTAATCTATTTGAAACCTTAAAGTTGGAGAGGGAGAATCGAGCAGGAAAGGCAATCCAAATTTCTATTTAAGGAGTCATAAGGCTACGAAGCGAGTGAGGAGGAGGTCAAGAATGAAAGCATAAGGTGCTAAAGAAGGTGCTAAGGAGAATGAGAGCATATTTACTCTCTTTTGATAAGATGACCATAGAGATGGTTGCATTGGTATGATGAGCTAGAAGACTCAACGAGATGAAGCTTGAGATGACAAACTGTCAGAGCTAAAGTGATTAAAGCCAAACAAAAGATTGAACTGAAGTGTGATCTAAAATCTGCAAGATATGTTGTAAGTTGTATCAGATCAAAAAGCCATTATTATTACTCTAGCAATTGTAACACTTAGTTTAAATCCTATGGACTTAGGTTGGTTTAATAGCCATGTTGTAAATCCTTTAATAGGGTGACATGCCAAGTGAATGTTATAAAGTCCTTTAACTAGGCCCATTCCTAATAGTATGGTGAAATCCTCTAACAAGGTCACATTTAATAGTGTGTTGTAAGCCTTTAACAGGGTAGGCTTTTAATAGGGCATCACTTTAGAAGAGTGAGAATTAAGTAGCATGTTACTAGTAATTTTTCTCAAATTGGGTTTCCACATAAATCATTGTGTCATGTGTTGATCTTGCATGTTTTATCCCTACATGTTGATTTTTTGTAACTTGCTAAGATGATTGATTTAAGCTTGTAAGGATGAATAGTTTAATGGGATCACTATAATTGGTAAAAATTATTATTAGGGCATTTAGACCTTGAATAACTAATTCCCTCCCCCCCTTAGTTATTTTAAAGAATTCTAACAATTGTTATCAGAGCTTTGTTATTGATTAAGTTTAAAGGGGCTAGAAGCAGAAAAGATCAAAAAGCCTAAGAGAGAAGTTCCCAAGCTCAACAAAGACAACTTTTTTGCATGGAAAAGTTTGATGAAGCTACATCTTGGATCCATAGGAGATTATGCCCAAAATTCAATTTTTACTAAACATGTTGATCCAACTAGTACTCTTACTACAAAAGATTTGAAAAGCAAATAGGAACACAATCAGACAATGTTGGAAATTGCTCCTACTCTCAACTATGCTGAATTTGATGATATCAAAGGATGTGACATTGCATTCAAAATGTGGAAAGCCTTATCAGACATCTATGGAGGAGATCAAAATTTCCAAAGAGCAAAAAGAGAAATCCTCAGAGGAAAGTTTGATGATATAAAAATAGAGGAAAGTGAGAATGCTACTCAGTATGGTGCTAGAATAAAGAAAGTGATAAGTGAAATAAGATGTTTGAGTGGTCAATTGGATGAAGATACTATTAATAGTAAATTCTTAAGAACCTTGCTCCCTATCTATGCTATTAGAGTATCAACAATACAAGAGCTAAGATGTATACTAGGAAACAATCTAAGTTTTGAAGGAATAGTGGGTAGACTCACTGCATTTGAGTTATCTAACTTTGACAACTACAGACCTGAGAATATTAAATCTACTTTCAAAGCCAAGCTATCACTGAAAGATGCTGAACAGGTGAAATCAAAGAAAGGAAGAAAAATGAAATATGTATCCAATGACAGTAGCACTAATGAGGAAGATGTGGAACAATTGGAAGCATTACTAGAGGCAAAGAAAAATTCAAAGGTAAGATGCCTATCATTTGTTTCAATTGCAATGAAGTAGGACATATTTCTGCTAGGTGTACATAGAAAAAGAATTACAAGGAAGGCAACAAGTACAAATATAGAAGAGAAGATGATAAGAGAGATTACAAAGAAAAAGACAAGAAGTGTTATATTGTTGAAGAGAATTATGATGATAATGATGATGAAGTTGTTTATGTAGCCATGAAGGACCAATCTAATCAAGAAGAACCTACAGTACTGGTAACATGTATGAACAAGAATGACAGATGGATCATAGACAGTGGATGCTCACATCACATGACATGAGACAAAAGTAAGTTTGTTAACTTTACTCAATATGATAAAAATAATGTTAGATTTGGTAATGATGCTCCATGTCAAATAAAAGGAAAAGGCTTCATTAAGCTTAAAGAGAAAATTTCATGTGATAATGCAAACTATGTTGAAGGACTAAACTAAAATTTGTTGAGTGTCTCACAGTTAGGCAATGGAGGATGCAAAGTAGAATTTGGACACAAAACTACAAAAATCTATGATATTGATGGTAAATTGATAGGAAAAGGAGATCAAACAAGAAGTAATCTATTTTACCTTGATATGGATAATGTTTCTTGTTTTGTTGCAAAATTTGATGATGAGTGGTTATGGCATAGAAGGCTATGTCATGTCAACTTTGACAATCTAGTCAATATCAGTAAAATGAAGAAAGTTAGAGGTTTACCTAAACTGAAAAAGCCTGACAATGTCACATGAAAACAATGTTATCTAGGAAAGATGACAAAGTCAAGTTTGAAAAGTAAAAAATATACATCTAAAGAAGTACTTGAGATAGTCCATACTAACTTATGTGGTCGAATTGAAGTACAAAGCTACAACAGAGGTAAATATATAATGTTGTTTGTTGATGACTATTCTAGGATGATGACTGTTATGTTCTTAAAGCAAAAATCTAATGCTTTTCAAATGTTTAAGTGGTATGTGGCTAGAGTTGAAAAGGAAACAGGAAAGAGTTTGAAATGCCTAAGATCAGATAGAGGTGGTGAATTCACATCAAATAAATTTGAGATATTTTGTAATGACAAAGGAATCAAGAGACAAATGTCAGCTCCTAGAACTCCCCCACAGAATGGAATTGCTGAAAGAAGAAATAGATCTGTGATTCACTATGCCAAAAAATTAATGATGGAAAAGATTGTTGCTCTAAAATGCTAGAAAGAAGCTATAAGTGTAGTTGTTCATACACTAAACTGGGTACAAGTCAAGAAAGGTACTAGTGCAACACCTTTTGAATTATGGTATGGTCACTCACCCAATGTATAACATTTCAAAGTATTTGGTTGCAAATGCTTTATCCTTAAAGATGCTAGAAATGAGAAATTTCATGCAAAAAGTGATGAAGGTATATTTCTTGGTTACTCCACTAGAATTAAAGCATATAAGTGTTTGAATACTAACACTAACAAAATTGTGGAAAGTGCAAATGTAAACTTTGATGAGTATACAGAAGTCTAATTTGAAGAACCAAAGAGAATGGATGAATACATAACCTTTGTTTATTACTATAAAGGAGTGCCTTTTGACAAAGATGATTTCAATCAAATTGGGATTCAACAACAAATTTTAGTTTCAGCTAAGTCACAACTAGTGAATGCCAAGTTACATTCAGAAGTTGAGTTGCAGAACAAATAAAATGCACATTCTGATCCTAAAGATAGTACACATGAAAGAGATGAAGAACAACCTATCAACGAAGTGCATAGTGACCCTGAATTTGAAAGATCAAACATGGAAACAAGGACAGAACTAATATTATCCAAATATGTTAAAAGACATCAACCTACTATACAAATAATTGGTGACAAAGATGCAAGACCAATGATAAGGAATAGAATAAAACATGAATCATGTTTGATCAGAAAATTTGAACCTTTAAGACAGTATATGGTGCATTACAAAATGATGACTAGTATAAAGCTATGGAGAAAGAGATTGATCAAATAAAGAAGAACAAAACCTAGAGTTTGGTTCCCAGACCACTTGAAAAGAATGTGATTGGCACCAAGTGGGTATTTAGAAATAAGATAGATGAGAATGGTGAGATTACTAGAAACAAAGCTAGACTAGTATGCAAGGGTTATGCTTAAGAAGAAGGATTAGACTATGGGAAAACATTCGCCCATGTTGCTAGATTGGAAGGAGTAAGAACTTTACTTGCATATGCTGCATATAAAGGTTTTAAAGTCTATCAGATGGATGGAAAGTCTGCTTTTCTAAATGGTATATTGGAAGAGGAAGTCTATATTGAACAACTAGAGGGATTTTTTGATGAGAACAATAGGGATATGATTTGCAAACTACATAAAGTACTCTATGGTCTAAAACAAGCACCTAGAGCATGGTATGAGAGACTTCACAAGTATCTAGTGCAAATAGGATTTGAAAGAACTGATGATAATAGAAACATGTACATCAAATCAAAAAAAGGTAAGGATACTATTGTATCTAAAATCTTTGTGGATGACATAGTTTTTGGAGGAAAGAAAGTGCTTTGCAAAGGCTTTGCTGACAAAATGAAACATGAGTTTGAAATGTCTATGTTTGGGGAGATCAAATTTTTTGTTGGTTTGCAAGTACATCAACTAAAACATGATATATTTGTAACACAATCAAAGTACATCAAAGAGATACTGAAAATGTTTGGATTAGAAGAATCCAAACCAGTTAGTACACCAATGGCAACAGGAAATAAGCTATCCAAAAATGATGAATCAGTTGAAGTCAATCAAACAATGTACAGATCCATGATTGGAAAACTACAATATGTTGTACATAGTAGACCGAACATAGCATTAGCAGTTGGAATAGTAGCTAGATTCTCTGCTAATCCCAAAGAAAATCATCTCATAGTAGTAAAAAGAATAATGAGGTATCTTAAAGGAACTAATAACTTTGTTCTATATTACAAAAAGAATGAGAAGTTTGAGCTCAATGCATACACAGATGCAGATTGGGGAGGCAATATTGATGACAAAAAAAGTACAAGTGGAGGTGCATTATTTTTAGGTAAAAGGCTAGTTACTTGGACTAGCAAGAAACAAACATGCACATCCCAGTCCACTGCAGAATCAGAATATGTGGCAGCAACAGTCAATTGCACAAACATTGTATGTCTCACACATCTATTGAAAGGAATGAAAGAAGAGGTAACCAAACCTATGATATTGTATTGTGATAATACAAGTTCTATAAACATATCTAAGAATTCAGTAATGCATGCAAAATCCAAGCATATTGCAATCAAGTATCACAATGTCAGAAAATTTGTAGATGACAAACAAGTGAAGTTGGAGTACATTCACACAAAGGAACAAACTGTAGATATCTTCACCAAACCATTGCCCAAGGATTCTTATGAATATCTTGGAGGCAAGTTGGGGATAATGCCCCTAACTCAAGTAGCTTAAAGCAACAAGGAAGCTGCCCTACATCAATAGGAACAAATCATTGAAATATCAGAAGAATGATGTAGAGGGTGATAGTAGGAGCAAAATCTCCAAAATCAATCACAAGTAGGGTGACAAAGGGAGAAAACATGAGATGCAAAGCTTATATTTTTCATGTTAAAGATGCTACATCTTTGGCATTTATGTTAAAGAGGGAGAAATATGCAAAAAATTGATCAATACTAAAAGATATGAAGATATATGAGATCAGTAGTGAAAGAGGAAGAAACATAAAGAAATAGAAAGTAGCGAAAAATATATACAATCTTTGTGGTAACTAAGTTGATCAATTGATCAGTTTGGTTTACCATCAATGCCAAAGAAGGAGATTGTTGGAAATGATTGAAAAGAAAAAAAGCTCAAGAATGAAGAGAAATGGAACTAGTAAAGAATGTCCTCAATCATTGTTTTGTTATTGATGTCAAACTTGCTACTTGCAGGAATGACATTTTTTTTAGTAATCCAAATACTATCAATTGGTTGATTGACACAGAGGTGGCAATCAATAAGATGTAACTAGAACACCTAGAGAAAGGTTGAAGTTATGATGTTGTAATGAAGTACAAGGATCAGCTAAGTCATTGATGAAATAGTGTATTCATGACATACTCTAAGACATAGAGGATGGGCACACTAAAACACATCAAAGATGTAAGGTTTTAGCTAAGTCATTTGTAAAGCCTAACTAAGTTCATTACAGAGAGTCAAGAAAGTTAGTTAGTGCCAAACAAATTCCTAGTTGAAGCCAAGCAAGTTCAACTTTAGTGTGTTTCAAGTGATCGTCAAGTGCCGAGTCAAGAAAAAAGTGTCGAGTGATCTTCAAGTGCCGAGTGAAGATCAGGTGGCGAGTGAAGTTTAGATGCTGAGTAGGATACAAGTGTTGAGTAACACAGAAGGTACCGAGCGTCAGTAAACTAATAATGCTAAGTTGTTGCATTATTCCAAAGATTGGAGATTTGCCAGATATGAGCTGACAAGGTTGTTATCTAGAATTTTGTGAATCAAATAGAAGATAAGAGTGATGAGCTAGTGGCACAGAACTCCATGTAGAACATTTTTGGAGAATACAATTGGACTCTAGAAAAAGTTTCTAAATAAGAGCAAGATATGGGGTAGATACATTGTATCCTATCTAGTCTATTTGAAACCCTAAAGTTGGAAAGGGAGAATCGAGAGGGAAAGGCAATCCAAATTTCTATTTAAGGAGTCATAAGGCTACAAAGGGCATGAGGAGGAGGTCAAGCATGAAAGCATAAAGTGTTGAAGAAGGTTCTAAGGAGAAAGAGAGCACAATTACTCTACTTTGATAAGATGACCATAGAGATGGTTGCATTGGTATGATGAGCTAGAAGACTCAAGGAGATGAAGCTTGAGATGACAAGCTGTCAGAGCTGAAGTGATTAAAGCCAAGCAAAGGATTGAATTGAAGTGTGATCTAAAATTTGCAAGATATGTTGTGAGTTGTATCAGATCAAAAAGCCATTATTGTTACTCTCTAGCAATTTTAACACTTAGTTTAAATCTTATAGACTTAGGTTGGTTTAATAGCCATGTTGTAAATCCTCTAATAGGCTGACATTCCAAGTAAATGTTCTAAAGTCCTTTGACCAGGCCCATTCCTAACAGTATGGTGAAATCCTCTAACAAAGTCACATTTAACAGTGTGTTGTAAACCTTTAACAGGGCAGGCTTTTAATAGGGCATCACTTTAGAAGAGTGAGAATTAAGTAGCATGTTACTAGTGCTTTTTCCCAAATTGGGTTTCCACGTAAATCACTGTGTTATGTGTTGATCTTGCATGTTTTATCCTTGCATGTTGATTTTTTGTAACTTGCTAAGATGATTAATTTAAGCTTGTAAGGATGAATAGTTTAATGGGCTCACTATAATTGGTAAAAAGTATTACTAGGGCATTTAGACCTTGAATAACTAATCCCCCCCCCCTCCCCACCTTAGTTATTCTAAAGAATTCTAACAGTAACATAGGTCAATAACATTGAATATAGGAGATATATCCATGCCATCAGGTAACTCAGCTTCATAAGAATTACCACTATCAAACTTCTTCAAGATCTTGTAAGGTCCAAAATTCATCATCTTCAACTTACTATATGTTCCAATAAGAAATATTCCTTTCTTCAAATGAACCATCACCTCATTACCAACTTCAAAAATATGATGTCTTCTAGATTTATCAGTATTCTCTTTGTACTTCTAATTACTTTGTTCCAATTTTATTTCACTTCCTTATGCAAAGACTCCATAAAATTAAAAAACTCTTTTGTTGCATCACTTCTATTTTCTTCACCAACAATACACCTTAAATCTGATACTCCTCTAGGCTACATTCTAGTAACAATTTCAAAAGGTGTCTTCCTTGTACTTTTATTCACACAATTATTATTTACAAACTCAACTTGTACTAATATCATATCCCAATTATGTGATTCATTTCCAAATGAGCATCTCAACAAATTACCCAAAATTCTATTCACAACCTATGTTTGTCCATCTTTCTATGGATGGAAAGTAGAACTATACTTCAACTTGGAACCCATCTTCTTCCACAAAATCTTCGAAAAATAACCAACAAACTTATTATCTCTATTAGAAATAATAACTTTTGGTAATCCTTGCAATCTAAAAAGCTCTTTAAAGAAAATCTCAGCAACATGCTCAGCATATGATGTCTTCTTACAAGGTATAAAATGAGTCATCTTAGAAAATCTATCCACAATAAAAAATATATAATCATATCCCTTCACTATTGTAGGAAATCCAAGAACAAAATTCATACTGATATCAATCCAAGGTTTCTTAGGAATAGTAATAAGTGTATACAAACTAGTATTCTAGCTTACTCTTTTTGTAACTTGACAAAATCCACAACTTTGTACAAACTTCTAAACATCCTTATACATATGAGGCCAATAATGCTTTTCCTTCAACAAAGTCAATGTCTTACAATTTCCAAAATGTCTAGCCAATCCACCACTATTATTTTCCCTAATCAAATATAACCTCATAGAACTCTTAGGAATACACAACTTAGTACCCTTAAACAACATAACTTCTTGAATAAAATATTCATTTAACTTACTTTCTTGTTCTATCAAAATAGGTTCTCTTCACTCTCTCCACATCTCAAAAAGATTAGGATTAGTATCATACAACTCCTTCATCTCATAAAAACCAATAACTTCAAACTTCATCTCAGTTAGCAAAGAATGTCTTCTACTCAATGCATCACCAATGTAGTTAGTGACTCCACTCTTTTGCTTAATCATAAATGTAAAACTCTACAAATATTCACCCCACTTCATATGTCTCTGATTCAACTTATGTTGACTTCCCAAGTACTATAAAGCTTTATGGTTAGTATACAACATAAACTCTGTAGGAATCAAATAATGTCTCCACTTCTTCAATGATTGAACAATATCATAAAAATCTTGATCATACACAAAATATTTCCTTTTAAAATCATTCAACTTCTTACTAAAGAAAGCAATAGGTTCACCTTCTTGAGTTAATAGAGATCCTATTACACTACCACTTGCATCACATTCAACTTGAAATACCTCATTGAAATTAGGCAATGCCAATATAGGCAACTCAAGAGATAGAGGAAGAAATGCTTTCATATATTCATTAAAGATATTAGATATGTGCCTAGTTCTAAAGCCTTCTAGATTATGAACACATTACTATCAAATTTAATCCACAAAGATCAAACTTCAAAATTTAACTTGCTTCTAATACTATTATGCTTTACCATCTACATTACATACCTAAGACTCTACAAATGATCCCTTTAACTACATACATTACCACAAATCAGCTTGTCACAATTACAAAAAAGTAAACTCTCATATTAAATGCTAGAATAAGCCACAAGTTGGCTCACAACATATACCTATCACTAATTTAAATTCAAATATTGGCTCTAACAAAAACCACATATAGACAACTTGACAAATGAAGAATCCAATAAAATGTTGCAACTCCACAAACTCAACAACACTTAGAAACCAAAGAAAGCTTGGTAGTGCTTGGAAATCAAAGGAGATTAGTAACCAAAGAACAACATAGAAACCAAAGAAAGCTAGATGACCAAAGGATAACTCAGAAGAAACTATGATCTTGGCAGACATAGAGAACTCAACAACCACTACAAACTTGTTGCCAACTAAGAACTCGACAATGGAAGACATTGCAACTTAGTAGAAACAAGAAAGAAAGAAAATATGTAGGATATAAATGCAACTTAGGATGCTCCTGCATCACATTTGCTACTTTTTTTTTATTCCATGACTTCACATAGCACTATTGAGTGACTTTCTTCTTCACTTCTCATTTTTCTCACTTCTTCTTGTAGAGTGAAATTTCACACTAGTAGATCTTCTATGGATGTATCTACTTCTTTCAAAATTGTATATTTTCATAGGCCTTGTATTCTTTTTTCAATGTAAAGATTTCCATTCATCTATATAGCCAATTCTCTTCTTCTTTTTAGAGATTGAGTGAGTTGTCCCTTAAGTTTCTTGATTTGCTCCATAGCCATGTGTAGATCAAGTTTGTGATTCTCAATATATTTATCTAACTTGTATACTTCCATTTCCTCATATATTTATTCTCAAGTTGTTAAGCCTTTGATAAGAGAGCCTTTCTTTGATACTAGTAGTTGAAAATTTTATAACAAGAAAGTGACTGAGAGGGAGGAGGAGGGGGGTGTGAATTGTGAACCACTTCTTCTTTGTGTCTTTAGATTATCTAATCTACTTTCATGCATGAACATAAAGTAATAAAGAAATTAACACCATAACACTTTGACACAAGATATGGTAACCCCAAAGTCCTCCAAATAAAAGGTAAAACTAGGGTGGGAATGACACCCACAATGCTTCACTATTGTAGTTAATAAAGTTGGCCTGATAGGGCTTACAATTGATCACTTCTAATAAACTACTCTATTAGGAGTATGAAGAATTGTTAGATAAACCTTGTGAAAGGATTTTACAATACAATGAATTATATACTTTGTTAAGAGATTTAGTAAAGGATTTTTAGGTCTACCTACTTAGAGGGTTTGACTTATGCATGTGTTAGGATGAATCAACAAGGTGATCTCTTCTTTGGAACTTGATTTTTTGAATTAGATCCTTTAAATAATATGATCACCTAACTTTGATGGATGAGTCTCTTCTCTGCCCTTTATATTTCCTTGTAGCCTGCTTACTTAATCTATTAAATATAGTCACTTCTTGTCTTTAGATACATCTCATATTCCACAACTTTTATCTTCTCACACACTTCGACAAATGAATTTTTATTCCTTGTATTCACTTCAATAAATAACTTTGTACCAAGTCAACTCACATAAGAGTTATCTCCATAAGAATCAAATTATACCTTTAGGTTAGCCAAAATACTGATACTTGTGTAATATTGTGGATTTGATGTTCTGCTAATGCTCAAAAAAAATAGTGAGCTTGGGTAACAAAGTTACTCAAGGATGCACAGATAACTTTGTGACACTTAGATGATACATGAGAAATAGTTATCTTTGTTTACATAGAGAACTTGGCTAATATTAGGAAATTGGTTTCCATTGGAAATAATGAATGACTTAGTTTATACTATGAGCTCCATTCACAAAATAAGCCTTCATCTACTTGGGCTACATAGAAAGCTTCTCTTTGATGGAAAGCCCAACTGTACTATTAACCAACCTTCCTTGATAGCTTAAGTAGCTTATCACTAATTGACAATATATCTTTTCATAGGGTCAACACTAACAAGTCTTATTTGTAAATCTATTGTATGGTGAAATTCTCTTGAATGTTTTGTAAGGACTTTAAAGAAGACCACTCTATACATATTTTAGAGTTGATGAGGTTTATATGATATTTGGTGTAAATCATCTAACAAGGTTACATTAACAATGTGTATGTAATATTTAAGAAAGCTGTCTCCTAACAAAGCTCACTTAAGAAGAGTGAAATTTTTTGGGTTGCTAGTCCCAGGTGTTTTTTTCCCTTAATAGGGTTTACACATTAAATAATTTTGTTAAATTATGGGGATTCTTTTTATGTTTCATCTTATTTCATGTTGAGTTTTCTATTTCTATAACTTGGTATATATATAAAGTTTACTCAGATGCTCAGTATATGAAGTTAACAACTTACTAGAAGCTTGAGTTGAATGTTTGAAATGGGTACCAAGAAAGTGATCTAAAAGTTTAAAGTTCTAATTTTTTTGGAAAAGTGTTTTAAGGCATGGAGGTAAGTATTTATAAGAAATTCATCCCCCTATCAGTTATCTAACAATTAGTATTAGAGCTAAGTTCTTGAAGGAGAAATTTTGAAGGGACTTAAGCTAAAGATCCAAAGATGTATGAGGTAGAGGTACCTAAGGTGAACAAAGATAACTTTTCTTCACAGAAAAGAATGATGATATTTCACCTATTTGGAATATGAGACTATCTATTACACTATATGGAAAACAAGTGCATTCCTCCAAACCATCCGATGACAGTAGAGGTGATGAAATAAAATCAAGAACAGAAAAACCTAGTGATATAAATTGATTCTTCCCTAAATGATGATGAATTTGATGATGTGAAATAATTTCCTATTGCTAGAGAGATGTGGAACAAGATAATACTTGTGCATGGAGGAGATCAAAATGTTTTGAGAGCCAAATTTGAAAGTCTAAGAGAAAATTATGATGACATGAGGATGAAAGTAGAAACATTGTACAATACAATAACTAAATCAAGCAACTTGTTAGTCTCATAAAAGCTAGTGGAAGAGTCATTAGTCATGAATGATTTGTAAGTAAATTATTGAGAACCTTACTACCTATTTATGCTATTAGAGTATTTTCTATTCAAGACTTCAAAGCTATGCATGGTAATTTTATTACTCTTGATAGCTTAGTTGGTAGCTTGAATGCCTTTGAGTCAAGTAACTTTAGTCATAGTGTAGCTAAAGTTGAGAATAATTTTAAGACATCATTAACTATTGGAAGTTAAAAGAATGATAAGTGTAGAAAGGGTGTTTGTAATTCAACTTTAGATGAAAAAGAGATTAATGAGCTTGAAGCATTTCTATCTAGGAGCTTACTAAGAGGTAAGGGAAGATTCAAAGGTAAATTTCCATTGATATGTTTCAAATGTAATTAATTTGGTCATATTTCTAATAGATACTCTAATAAGAAAATGAGTGACAAGAATGTAAAGAAGGAGAATAAATACTGAAGGAAAAAGGATTATGAAGACAAATGAATGATGTTAATATGTTACATTACCAAGGAAGATCACACCAAGTTAGGATCAGATGATGAGAAATTTTGTATATGTTGCTATAAAATAAAAATAAAAATAGGAAAGGCATAAAGATGAAAAATATCTTTTATCTTATGTTAGTAAAAATGATGCATGGATTATTGATAGTTGTTGCTCACATCACATGACTGGTGATATTGATAAATTTGATAAGTTGGAAGACTATAATGGTGGAACTATTAAGCTTGGAAATGATGTTCCATTTCCAATGAAAGGTAAAAGGTAACTAATTTTGAATGATAAGATCAAATGTGATGATGCTTACTAGTTTCAAGGTCTAAAAATTTTCAGCATTGTAAAGCTAAATAACATATATCACTATTTGGGGTTTTTGAACATATAGGTAAAAATCTATGATGTTGATGGAAAACTTATGGGAACTTGAAAACAAATAAGAGGTGTAATACCCCAAAATTGGCTCATTGCCATGATACCAATTCTGGTCTATTTTGATCATTGCTAAAGTCCTATTTCATTAGACACATTCTTCATCTAAATCACTACTTGACTTAATTGTCAGATGTAGAAGACCCTAATCTACGTTCACCATATTTCTTACTTAATTCCTATAGTATGTACTCATATCGGTCGCATTAAACCTACTTGATTTAATTATAATTTAGTTTAAAGTATTTATACTTTATTAAATTAAATTATCTCTTAAGGCTAATGTACTATGGGATTAAATTTATTTAATTTAATAAATACACCTATCTTTATTAATAAAATTTAATTATTTAATTAAATGGAAGGCTATTCTTTAATTAATTAAACAAAGTTATTTAATTAAATGGGAGTAATTCCTAATTAATTAAATATAGTTATTTAATTAAATAAGAAAGTGTCTCTAATTAATTAAATGAAATTATTTAATTAAATAGAAAATATATTTATGAGAGCATATCTCATTTTATTAAATTAAATATCTCTCCAAAATCCTTCTTCAGTTCAAAAAGGGAAATTCTAGTTCATTGTTGATCAAAAAGGAATTAAATTAGTTAACTCCTTATTCTACTCAAATTAAATTAGTTAACTCCTTATTCTACTCAAAAGAAATCAGTTAACTCCCTCTAATTTGGGAATCTTCCTTTATGAGTGAACTTCATCTTCAATCTTGACCGTTGATTGAAATCAATCTCAACCATCAGAGGTTTTTAGGAAAATCTGTATAAGAGACCCTCCTCTCTTCATTTCAAAGAGAGGTTGAAGAGAATTTTCATCGAATTGCTGACAAATTGTATTCTCATTTAATCTCATCGAATTCTCATATAGATTTAATATGCATATTCATCTAGCATAATCTCTTTTACATGTTTCTAGATTAAAATGAATTTCTTATTCTAGATTAAATTGCACAATCATATAGATTATTTGCATCTCATTCTCAAATCCTTTGTTCGTAGAGGGTCTAGTTGCTTAAACACCTCAAATATGAGGATATCTAATAAGCAAATCCCTCTAGATAGAAGGCAAAAGGTCACCTTGTAGGCTAATTCTTGGATGAACAATCCAATGTTCATTCTAGGATGAATCCATAAAAAATGACCATGTTGAAGTGTGTGTGAAGCCTGAGGCCACAATTCACGCATACATTTCTTGCACCCACTATGGGGCCTGAACCAAGTTTCTAGCTCCATCTTCTTTTCTTGCATTTTATCTTCAGTCTGTTTTTCTAATTTTTTTTTTCTTTTGCAGCAACTTAATGGTTCTAATCAAGTGTTTTTTTAGGTTCTTATTTTAGCTTTTAAGGCTAACCCTTGTGCACGCTGAGTTGCAGGCAAAAAAATCTTAGGGTTCTTGAAAGATTTGATCATATCCTTCAAATGGTTCATTATTTCAATCTAAAAAATTTATTGCATATTTGGTATGCAATCCTCAGTTCACAATTTTTGGAAAACAACAAGGGGGAAAGAAAGACCATCCAAATATGACAAAAGAAAGCAAAAATAAAATAAAAATGCATATTTCTTTTGCTAGCTTCGAAAATAGCACAAGAATTGTTAAAAATTAGGTAAAATCTCCTAAGCATGTTGTGAGGATCACTAGGTAACCTTCCTTAGCTGATAACACTTCATTTGGATCTAAAACAAACATCTCTTGTGTCAAGCTTGTGTGTGTTTCCTTCCATGTTTTCATTTTACAACACATGCATGATTTGATACTAGGGTGTGATCTCTATTAGTATTCATTTAGCAGGCTTAGGTACTAGTGATAGATTTAGATAGCTATTTTGGGTTATTGGACTCACTAAATCTGTCGGCCCCTCATTTCACCCTATGGTTACAAGATCAGCACCACGTTAAAGGGGAGGGATCTACAAGAAAGAAGCATTGAATGTTCCACAAGGAAACCCTTTTGTGCTTTCTAGAACTCACTAGTTTTTGAGTTGTGGACTCATTTTGGCTTGTGTGAGGGGTTAAATGTTCCACATCTTTGGACTCACCTCGCATTAGTTAAAGCATTAAGTGTACCTCCTTGTGCTCTTTGACTACTTTTGGATATATTTACTTTTGAGAATTAGAATTTGTACACACATAGTAATTAGGCCCCATGAACACTATTCATGGATCTTGAGAGAGTGGGTTCCTATGGAAACTCCTCTCTATGATGGATTCCTTGTAGGCGGGTAGGATACTTTGAGCATCTTGCAGATAAATGAGTCTTCAACTTGTTGATTGAGGCATCCTTTCCCTAGAGAGGTTGATAGATCATTGGAAGTTGACATTATAGATCTTTAAGAGATAATCTTAGTTTAATGTGTCGGATTAATTTGCTTGCTTTGATTGGGCTAAAAGTGTAAAGGTGTCAAAACCTTGGATCTAGAAGCTGAGTCCCCTTGTGGTACACTATTGTGATTCGGTCACCTTTAGAAAGGGTTAACTGTAGCAAACAATCCCTCTGCAGGGCAAACTACGTGGATGGAACCTCCAGTAGTAATAGCCATTTTTGATGCGGTAGTGACAACCACTATATAAATGCCCTTGTGGAAGAAATCTCCATGGGTGTGGTTCATTGTGGATTGTTAGATCTCCCTAGCAGCTCTTGAAGATTAAGTTCTCAGACTATGTTGAAACCTCGGTGTTCCAGGATTGGAGGTCACCCCAGTGAGTCATAAAAGTTGTAGAGTCAAAACATTACTAAAAACCTTAGAGAGGCCAAAATTTTCACTTTCTAGGAATGTGTGTAATGATTGTAAAACTCTTTGAAAACATACACAAATAGCTCTCCTAGGGATTAGCACAAACTAACTCACTTGATTGTTCATGCGTAAGGTTTCTTTTTCCCTTGCTCATTTTTTTTAGACGTGCTTGAAATCACTTGCTTGCTGTTCTACATGCCTGTTTATATACCTGGTTATTGAAACAATCAAAATTTGTCCAAACATTCTGCCTATTAAATTAAAACTATCAAAATAATTCAACTTTTTACTACAGTCATGCGATGATTAACTTTAGGAACTTGATGTTCTATTTTCTTACCAAATCTGAGATCCTTTCTCGCACGACCATTGTAGATTCTCACACGAAACTCTGCTGAAACACTGCCAAAAACTTGTTAAAATTGGTCATTTCTTGCACTTCTTCACATTGCCTATAAAGGTTTTTCGTGCAAAATCTTGTGTCAGCATTACTAATTTGGGTCTGTTTTAGCTATCTGTGGCCTGCACGCTATCTTTTTTTGCATCCTTTTATTGCTCTTTATCTACAAATAGTCCTAAAATAGTGACACTTCACTTAGCTGAAGACTTGTATCTTGTACTTTGACTAGTCTCATCTCTTAAGTTACCTTTTGTCTTCATTTCTTAATGCTTGTCACACTTTGTGTCGCATTGGTCATAATCTCTAGCTATTCTAGCCTTTAAATCAAACCATTTGTGCCTTAGTGTACAACATTCTTGCTATTATCTTGTCCTTTTTGAGACTCAGTCTTAGTATAGTCCTTGTCTAGGTTCTAGCTTCTTGTCCTTTTCTATGACTATTTCAACCAGAAGTGGCAATGTTTTTTATCCTCTTAGACTTAGATGTGGTCATGCCAAGGGTCATAATCATGACAGAGGTCGCTTACCTTTTGTTACATAATCAATATCTAGATCAGCTAGCGAGGCATCTTCACAATCCCCCTCACCTGCCAGGTCACCTCAAACTCAGCAAACATTTTCCATAAACCTACAACAAGTTAGAAATCCTTTGTACCAAGAGGATACTGAGATAGGATGAGGTCCTGTATTACCAAACATGATGTCTGATCTTTTTTTTATAAGACCTTTTGAAAAACAACACACTGAAACTAAACATGTTCCTATAATGACTAATCATGAACCTAAACATAGTAGTCATAGTCGACATCAAGAACTACCTAGGAATAACAAAGAGAAAGAGAAAGACTATGACACCAATGAGGAACAGGAAGAGGTGGAAATACTCCTTGAACACATAGCAAAATGTTGAAGAGGCAAAAACTTTCAAAAGGTCATGGGAATCCTACTCAATGAAGAGAAAGAAAAGTACATTCTCAAACTTGCCCAAGAGGGAGCAAAGTTACCTTCTCATTTCAATGTGGAAACCATTATCACGCCTGAAGAAGAAATTGAGACTTCTAAAATCCAAAAAAAAATTAAAAATTATGCAAGACCAATTGGCTCAAATGATGCATGAGAAAGAGAAACCCACAAAGACATACTCATTGGATGCTCTTTGTCCATTTCCATTTGACAAAAGCATAAACATGTCGCCTTTCCCACGAGGCATAGAACTACCCAAATATGACAAGTGCTTTGGTACTACTGATCTCCAAGATCACTTGTGGGAATTTGGTGCTTTGTCTATGGAGTTTATACATGATCAAACCTACCTCATGTGCTTATTCCCTAGAAGCCTAGGTGGTCAAGCTTTGGAGTGGTTCTCACATTTACCTCTTGGTATCAAGACGTTTGATGAAATTGCCAATCTCTTTGTTCAACAATATTCTCATAACATTCAACATCGTGTCAATATTCGAGATGTATGCAACCTTAAATAGAAATTTGGTGAGCCTTTTCTCACATTCCTCTAATAGTGGAGACAACTATACACTAAGTATTCTTGCAAAATCCTAGAAATGGAGAAGCTTGACATTTTCATTGATAACCTCCTACTTGATTTCGGATACAGAGTCCAACTTCAAGGTCCACATACCTTTGAAGACATGATTACACAAGCTATCCGAATTGAAGAATTTATGGTCAAGAAAGGTGAACTCACTCTTCAAAGAGACATAAAACAAGGTTGCACTTCCAACAAGGATAAAACCAAACATGTCAACAAGAACCAAGAAATTGTACATGATGGAGTTGTTGACAATGTCACACCCAAACCTGCTAAAGTTGCATTTAATCTCACAAATGGCCTCAAACTGCCCAAAAATGCTAAGAAACCTCCTCTTGACAATAAGACATTTGGGAACAAATTGAGAAACTCATGGGAAAAATACCCTAAGAGAGAATACACACCTTGGGAGAACCCCTAGATGTGGTTTACAAAACATTGCTACAACACAAGCTTATTTGACCAATGGATAACCCTCATCCCTATGATCCACAACCACGTCCACCATGGTGGAATGAGACCTCATTCTATGAATATCACCAAAACAAGGGACACAAAACTAGCAATTGTATAAACTTACACCATAAAGTCTAGGACATGATTGATGCTAGTGATCTTGTGGTAGATGGGCATAACAAAAACTCAGATCACAAGGCATTCAAAGAACCTTTCCTAGCTTATGAAAAAGGAGAGACTTCGAAACCACAACCCTACAATAAGGTAAACTATACATATTCCAATGATGACAATGTCATTCATATGGTTGAACTTGTGGATTCTAAATATTGTAACATTATTACCATTAAGGGAAAGCAAGATAATGACAAACCCAAGACACCATTTGTCTTGAGAGGCCCTACTTCCAATGCAATAAATAATGCACCTTTGCAACACTGTGCTAACACTATTACTCGCTCTTGCACCAAGTTGGTGCTCAAAGACCCTACACCTCCTACTTCAAATCCTAAATAACACAAAGACAAAGACCTTGTTGGTCCATCTGATAAAGTTGCAAAACCCACAACGAACTCAATAGCAACCAGTTATAGTGTTCTCAATCAACTAAAATGAACTAATTCTTAGGTTTCTATCTTTGAGCTACTTAAAATCTCCCTACTCATAGGAAGATTTTGGATAAAGCCCTCACTGAGGCAAATGTTCCTCAAGATCTTGATCTTGAGCGATTTCAATCCATGGTAGGCCACCTGACCTCGCCATACCTTATGAACTTCTCTGAAGAGGATGATAAATCACTAAATCACCCACATAATCAACTTGTACATATCAAGGTTATGATCCATCAGAGATGTGTTCGTCAGGTACTCATTGACAATGGTGCTGGCCTAAATATTGTCTCTGCTACTCTTCTTAGACAATTGAATTATTCTAAGGACTCTATCAATCCTTGATGAAAGATCACTATCAAAGCCTATGACAAAGTGGAATGAAAGTCTCTAGGCCTTGTGGTTTTACCCATCCATTTCTATCCTGTAGAGAGGGATATCACCTATCAGGTGCTTGACATTCCCTTGGCTTACAACATTTTGTTAGGATGGCCATGGATACATGAGATGCATGTTGTGCCATCCACATACCATCAATGCATCAAATTCCCATTTAATGGCTCCAAACTTACTATTCCTACCACTACTAGCTACACCTACAATATGCTCAAAGCTGTTGAAACTTTTGTCCCTGCTAATCATGAGTCCATTGATTATCATGACAATAAGCTGAAAAAATTGAACAATCATTCAAACTGAAAGAAACTAGCATGGGAGAGTATCACATTGAACTACTGCTATCATTGACATCTCTCCCAGAGTCTCCTTGACATTATGGGAGACCCTCAGAGGCAAAGAAGCCATTCATGCTAACACTTCAGACCAAGTATAATGACACTTTTGTCAAGGATACAGTTGCCTTAGAAGATGAAAGTGAAAACAAAGCCATTGTTGCATAGCTTTATAGAGAAGAAGCTCCAGTGGACCTAACAGAACAAGCTCAAGAAATTACTCCTAAGAAATATGGGCCTGGCCTTAGGCTTATGAAGTGTTTTGGTTACAAGGGAACTAGCCCTATTGGGTGTAATAACAATGGCCTAATTGATCCTATCAAATAAACAACTCGAAGCAATAGTAAAACAATTGGCTTAGGGTTTAAGAAGGTCCCTTTCCATTTGGGATCCAAAAAATTTGTTCCCAAACCTAACAGTTCATCTGAAAATGAATCACAAGCTGAGTCAGATACTCAAGAGGATGAATCTAATGATGAGGATTCCTATCCTCATCCTATCCCTTATGATCTCGCTAAATTCTTTGTTAAGCCAGATGACCTTGTACCGTGTGTTAGCACTGTGGATGATACTAGTAATTCTTCTAAGGACAATACTGAGCAACTCAAATATCATTCAAAGAAGGGAGAATCCAATCAGTCATGCTGTGTTGAGTATTTGTGTAAGAACCCAGAGGATGAAGGTGAGTATGTCCCTATCATTGTTGGGGATTTCTATAATCTCTCACCATGTAGCATGAATTCTCATGAATATGAATTTGACTCTCTTTCAAAAGCTACTACTAATAAAGACATTGATCAAGTGCATGTCTATGAAAACAAAATCAAGGTGGGTGAAACATCTAAGGTTAGGTCACGGGGGTCTGATCCAACTAGTGTCCTAGAGTCATCACTTGCTGATGTTCATATTTTGAGGTATTTGAACACACCTATGGATAAGTCACCATAGGTATCAAATTGCTAGTCCACACACTTAATGACTATACTATGAATGCAATTGAACTAGCCACTACTCTCTCACTCACACATCCCAAGCTTATAGACTGGAACCCAAATGCATCTAATGAATTCCCCACATTCTAGAATGACTATGCTCTTGCCTGTTACCTAAATGCTATCAAACCTGTAATGTCTTTCACCAATGAGTAGAGTATCAACATGATTGAGGCCGACATCAAATATCTTAGTCATACAATTAAAAAGAAAAAATGCAAGAGGTTCGATGGTGAAAACCACATTGTGGCAGTGTCAGATCCCAAAAAAGTAAAAACAAAAGACATATCCAAGGGTGAAAACCTCTTTGAGGTGCCCACAGATGAGATATTTGATGTCCTTCCCAGTCACTTTTAGGAGAGATCATTAGTGTTAATAGAGCCAATGCAGCCAATTAACTTGGGCATAGAAGAACATCCTCATATGATACATTTGGTGCAGTCACTATCACCTGAAGAGAAGGAACAATTCATTTCCTTTTTCAAGGAAAAGAAAATAAATTTTTCCTGGACATATTCTGACATGACAAGATTAGATCCTAATCTTATCATGCATTATCTATCCATAGCACTAGGCATCAAACTAGTTAAATAGAAGCTTCAAAAAATGCACCCTCACGTTGTATTGCTCATCAAATCTGAATTGGAGAAACTCCTAAAGGCTAGTTTCATCTGTGCAATTGATTATGCTGAATGGATATCAAATATTGTTTCAGTTTCCAAGCACGATAAATCTATCAAGGTTTGTACAGACTTCCATGATCTTAACTTGGCATGTCCTAAACACAACTTTCCACTCCCTAATATTGATATGATCATGGACATGACGGCTAGCTATGAGATGTACTCACTTATTAATGGTTTTTTTGGATACAATCAGATAAAAATTGTGCCAGAAGATCAGGAGAAAATGACTTTCACATGTGCATGGGGAACCTTTTGTTGGAATGTGATGCCATTTGGTTTAAAGAATGCTAGTGCTACATATCAGTGGGTTGTTACTACAATTTTCCATGACATGATGCATAGAACCATGGAGGACTACATCAATGATACCTAGGTCAAAAGTGTTAAACGCAATACTCATCTGCAAGATTTGGGACCCATCCTAGATTGTATGGAAAAATTTAGTCTTCGGCTCAATCCTAAGAAATGTGCATTTAGTGTCACATCAGGGAAGTTGCTAGGATACATTGTTTCTGCAAAAGGAATTGAAGTAGATCCAAAGAAAGTACAAGCAATAATGGACATGCCACCACCTCAAAACATCAGTTAGATGAGAGGACTATAGGGAAGGCTTCAATCTATTCGCAGGTTTATTTCACAATTAGTAGATAGATCACAACCCTTCACAAAGACCTTACATAAGGGCGTGAAATTCAATTGGAGCCAAGATAGTGAGAAATGCTTAACATAGATCAAATAATATCTTGTCAATCCTCCAATTCTTAAGCCTCTTATTCCTAGGAAGCCTTTGCTTTTGTACATTTCAACCACTGAAACATCTTTGGGAATCTTTTTGGCCCAAGAAGATAAAGACAACAAAGAAAGAGCTATTTACTACTTGAGCCGAACACTAGTTTCTTATAAGAAAAACTATAGCATTATTGAGAAAGCTTGCTTGGCAGTTGTCTTTAATTCCCAAAAGTTGAGACACTACATGCTTGCCCACACTACACTGCTTGTGGCTAAAATAGAACCACTAAAGTACTTTCTCAGTAAGGTAGCTCTCACAGGAAGATTGGCTAAATGGGTCATGATACTTAGTGAGTTTTACATCCAATATGTTGAACGCAAAGCTATAAAGGGATAGGCAATTGCAGACTAGCTAGCCTAGGTACCCATACAGAGCCTTCTACCACTAAACATTAATTTCCTAGATGAGTCAATTCTGACACTCATGCACCATACATGGGTTATGTTCTTCGATGGGTCCTTCACACAATAGGGATCAGGTGTTGGATTACTCTTTATTACATCATAGAGATACTCATTGCCCAAAGAATACAAGATTCTGTTTCCTTGTACAAATAACATTGCTAAATATGAGGCTTTGATCAATGGCATGAAAATTGCAACTGAATGGAGAGTGGATCAGTTAGACATCTTTGGTGACTCTCAGCTTGTTATCGACCAAGTAAATGATGTGTATCAAACAAAGGATGAGAAACTAATTCCTTACAAATGCATGGTTGATGACTTGAAGAAGTATTTTGCACACATCACCTTCCAACAAGTTCCACGAGCATATAATAAAGTGGCTGATGCCATGGCCACTCTAGCCTCCTTGCTACAAATGCCAAAAAATGATCTCCAACATGAGTTCTTGGTGGAAGCATTACACTACCCAGCCTATGACACACCTGATTCCAGGATGATCTGTTCTATTATAGGACAAGAATCATCTTGCTACCATCACATCTATTCCTACCTTTATAATCAAACAATTTCAAAGGGTCTTACCTAAAATGAGAAACATTACCTAATCTATAATGCTTCACATTATTTCATTATTGTTGATGATCTATATAGGAGAGGTCTCAACTAAACACTCCCTAGGTGTTTAGAACTCGATAAGTCCAAACGTGCACTAATTGATGTCCATGAAGGCATTTGCAGATCTCATTCCAATAGCCTGACACTAGCTCGCAAACTCCTTCTTGTTGGTTACTACTGGCCTAAAATGGAGCAAGAAGCTATCAAGTATGCTAGGTCCTACAAGCAATGTCATCTACATGGGAATCTCATTCACGCTCTAGCCAAAGAGCTCATTCCCTCTACTACAACATGGCCTTTTCAACAATGGGCCTTTGACTTGGTGGGATAGATTCACCCAACCTCCTCTAATGGACACAAGTTCATTATCACAGCTATAGATTATTTCATGAAGTGGGTAGAGGTAGTACCTCTCTCAATTGCTAATAGCAAAACTGTAGCACTTTTCATCACAAACTACATCATTTGTAGATATGATATACCATCCTCAATCATTACTGACAATGGAGGATAGTTCAAGAATAAAGACCTCAAGGAATTATACAAGAAATTCAAAATCACACAACATTGGTCTTCTATCTATTACCCCCAAGGTAATGGCCAAGCTGAGGCATCCAATCAAGAGATCCTCAAAATTCTTCATTGCATAGTCAGTAAATTAGGGAGAGACTAGTATCTCCACATCAATCCAACTCTATGGGCATATAGGAAAAGCATTAGAACTCCAACAGGAACAACTCCCTTTGTGTTGGTGTATGGGGCAGATGCTATACTTCAGATAGAGGTCAAGATTCCTACCTTGAGAATCTCTATGAAAGGCCTTATCACTGATGATGACTATAGGATAGCTCGACTTCAAGAGCTTGTGTTACTAGATGAACAACGACAAGTGGCATGTGATCATCTGCGAGCATATCAACAAAGAATAGCATGAAACTACAATCGAAGGTTCAAGCCACGTGACTTCCAGCTGGGTGATCTCATCCTGTGAGAGAACCCTAAGAATCAACAATAGTGAGTACAAAAAGGAAAGTTTGAACCAAACTGGCTTGGTCCATACATCATTACTACAGTATATGGATTTTGCACCTATCAGCTTTCCACAACTAAAGAAGTGCTTAAAGAGCCTATCAACATTCTCCACTTGAAGTGGTTTTACAGTTGATTTAATATCAGCAAGCTCTTTGTACATATCTATATGTCCTAAAAAAATCTATTAAAAAAAAATTTGAAAAAAACCTGAAAAAAAAATTGTTACCTTGGTGAAAACCTAGCAATAGGCACCTTGGTAACACCAAAAAAATGCAAAAAAAAAGAAAAAAAAGAAAAAATGAAAAACAAAAAAAGTTCCATTGGTGAAAACCTAGAAACAGGCATCATGGTAGCAAAAAAAAAAAAGAGAATCTTGCCAAGAAGGTGAAAACTTGGTAAACAGGCACCTCTTGTTCCCAACGCTCCATCTTGCAATGCACCTTCAGGCTTTCTGTACAGTCACTTTCATGCTTTCACTTTCCTACTTTTCCTGCTTTCTAGTCATGTATCCATGGATTGAGTCTTCTCACAGCTCGGGGGCATTCCCCCTTTAGTGTCACTCTTTTTGAGATTCTCCTCATAGAATCTCCTTCCCGACAGCCACTAGTGGTCCTCACTACATTTGCCTACTATCGCTATTGTCACTATTTTCAAGATTCTCCTCATAGAATCTCCTTCACAATAGTCACCAGCGGTTCTCACTGTGTTTGCCTATTTTCACTAGTGTCACTCTCTTCAAAATTCTCCTCATAGAATCTCTTTTGCAATAGTCACTAGTAGTTTCAACTATGTCTACCTACTGTTGCTTGGGTCACATCTCCATATTCCTTTATGGAAAATCTCTCTTGCATCAGTCACCAGTCATCCTAGTTGCATCTGTCTACCGTCACTTAATCTTTCTTAGGTTCTTTATCGTGAAGATTCCTCTTTGACCTTAGTCACTAGTTGTTTCAGCTATGTCTGCCTACTGTTGTCACCTTACTGAAGAGATTTCTTTCAAACATGTTCTAGACACTAATACTTGACATCAATCCAAAAAAAATGAACTCAAAAATGATATACTTGTTTGGATATGTTGAGCTTGTTCTTTGTTTTCTTTGTTTTTGCTTTATCATATCTCCTTGAGCAACTTGATGATGTCATCTTTGACTAGAGAAGTAATGACTAGGGGCATGATCTTTTCTTTTCTTTCTATTTGGGGTTTAGTTCCAATTAGTTGACATATTCCTATAAGAGGGGTGTCTGCTATAAGAGCCTCCATCTTGTATTGGATGGCCATGTGTACCTTGGCTCCTTTTATATGAATACATCAATAATGTTGGTTCTTCTCCTTGTTTGTTGGAGTGAAATCTTTATGCTATAGTATATACTAATACTCATCCTGCTAAGTGAGCATACGGGTCACTGCGAGTATATCTAGCACACTTCTGTCTTAGGTTATGAAAGCAAGGGTTGTTGCGGATAGAATAAATATGGAATACTTAGCATAAGAGGGATCTCTCATGTGCCTAGCATGATTGCATGCAAGCAACATTCAGGTCATTCTAGCATTTATGCTCTGATGCTTATGTTAACTTGCTACATTAAAAGGGACAAATGTTCTGGTCTTTCTAGCTTCTTGTACCTCGAATGCTTACATTTAATCCTGACAAATTAATAATGTATGTTATATTCATATTTCCATTATTGCAATGTTAGTGAGCTCTGTTATATATCTGGTGATGATAAATATTGAGGCTTGGTAACCAGACCTAGGGTTACATTTAGTAGAGTCTTGCATTACATACTTCACTTGCATATGCAAATGATTTAATTGTAAAACTACTTCCATCCTTCATGATGAGGAATTGTTGGCTTCTTCAAAGTATCATGTTTCTTCATGATGGCACAAATGATCTATTAATCACCCTCTTGGCTACTTTGACTGCCCTAAATCCATTTTCAGGATCAAACTCAACATTTGACACACCTAAGTGCTTCAAAAATGCATTTTAAAATTTTGGGGCCAACATGATCGAACGCTTATGCAGTCCAAATTTTTTTGATACTTTGTGATTCATGGAATATTTTCAACTCAAACTTGGTCTTTTAGACCTCGAAATCAATTCAGATCAACTCTTCATATTCTTAAGATTATTCTGATCTTTTCTATATTTCTTCAGATCATTCCGATCTCTTCATATTTCTTTAGATCATTCTGATCTCTTCACATTTCTTCAAATTGTTCTAATCTCTTTATATTTCTTTTGATCATTTTGATCTCTTCATATTTCTTCAGATCATTCTGATCTATTCATATTTCTTCAGATCATTTTGATCTCTTCATATTTCTTCAAATTCTTCTGATCTCTTTACACTCTACTACATCTCAGATTTCTTCTATTTCTCTTTGTATATTGCTTTACATCATATTTTTGGTGTGTCATCTTTTGATTTTGCTCCCAAGGGGGTAGAATGATTACCTCATTGAACTTGAATTTCAAATCAATTTGAATCTTCATCACTTTGGGCACCTTGTTCCTATCTTATGTCCTTGTTGTTAGAGTAAATAATTTATTATTAATTATTTATTCTATTTACTTAAGCTTACTTAGGAAAATGAATTTATTTAATATTTTGTATTTAATGCATGTTGAGGTTATTTGTTGACAACATGGGAGTTTGTTCCCTTCTAGCATGTTCCACCTTTTGTGGATATGTGCTGAGTTGTCATCCTTATCTTCTACCACCTTCCAGCTTTTTCTACAAGCTTCCATGAGCTCTTTATAAGTGGGCTCTCTCATTGTATTTTCATCACATCATAAGGCATTGTGCATATTGTAAATAAATTCCTTCTTGTGTTTGCACATATTGTCTCTCATTTCTATTTAGGGTTTTTCCCTTGCTCCATGCTCTTCCTCTTCTTGGCTTCTCTTTGACAGGTTCTTGCATGTAGGTGATCTTGGGCATCTTTAGAGTTGGCTTTCCTCAACTCCAACATGGTATCAGAGCCTTCCTACTACTACTTCATTGAAGAATTTTGAAGCCATGATTTGAAGTCACAAACCCTAGTTTGTTTGTGCATTTTTCTTCAAATTAGGGGATCAACATTTTTTTGGAGCACTTTGGGCCCAAACAGACATCACCATTGGAATCGAAAGGCTGTTTGTAATCAGGATTCATAAAAAACTTGTCAAATTTGGAGACAGAGCTCTGGGAGCCTTTGTCATGCCACCACTGCGTGCCCCACTCACCTCTGCCGCTGGCGATAGCATCAGTGAATGGCCGCGGTGCCACCCTCTGACAATTTTTCCTCTGCCGCCTGTTGTAGAGCTCAATTGTGCCTCCGCCAATTTCCTCTACCCAGTCTCCACTAGATAGGTGTTAGCCAGTTAGACATCAGTGCCACCTCTGCAACACAGTCAATGCTTTATCAGATGCTGCAAGAAATCTGCTTCTGACACATGGACAGTGACCTTGCTACGCTATCTAATTCGCCACATGGCATCCACGTGGCACCACCACATGGAAACCATGTGGACCTCCTTTTTTGCATGATGGTTAACATGGCCGTCAAATTTAAGACATCATTTTTTTGACATCATCGCTGCATCATCAGCCTTTGCATGCACCTCTCCTAATTTGGTTTTGGACCTACTTTTGGTTTTTTGGCCATAACTTTTGCATACGGAGGTATTTTTCTGATTAGAAAGAAGCGCCAGAAATTTGGTTCTGAGACAGAGAATTTAGTGTAGGTATTTTTAGGTTTTGATGCATTTTTATTTTCATTTTTTTAAGTTAAATTTTGAAGTCCTATTTTTGACTCCAGCAAGTATATCTTTTGCGTCCCATGCCCATTTTTTGAAAACTTTATATTTTTGGAAAGCTGATTCTTTCACCTTTTCAGAAATGTAGTCCTTTTTCTTATTTTTTTTGGCCCATGCTCTTTCTATCATAGTTTTGGCACTTTTTCTATATGGTGGATATCTTGAGTGTTTTAGGCCCGAGGATCATTTTCTTGGCATGGATTATCTTGTTTTTGGTTGTACTTTATTTTGTTACAGCTCATTTTTAGTTTTGATCATTGTAGCTATCATTTTGAAGAACTTTTATGTATCACACTGAGATAAAGTGCCACTTTTGCATTTTGAGAATCATGAACGTTGTTTTGAGTCAGTTGTACATGCACTATTTACATAAAGCACCATGGGGGGAATCTTTGATTGTTGTTTTAGGCATTCTCCCTTTGTCAAGTGAGTGTCCCTTCCATGATATTAGCCCCATGCAGAGTCAGTTTGACTGTGTCTTTATAGGTGTCTGTACCTCTTTTGCTCTCTCCTTGTTCTTGGTTTGTCTACAGGAGACTTTGGCCCACCTTCTCAGTTGCCTGTCATCACATCTCATCTACATTAAGGGGGGGTTATGCTATTATTCTAATGCATCCATGGTTTGATGGTTTGATAGTGTGAACTATGTATTCAGTGGTTGATCCTATGTACAAGGCGATTGTAGTGGTTGGCTACCTATGCATTTCGGTGAGATGGATCATCTACCATATAGACATGCTCGGTTCATGCCTTCTTCTTCCATGGAGGTTCTTGAAATTAGTAGTTTGGTAGATTTGCAACTTCTTCATGCTTCAATGATGCTCTTCATGATCACTCCTTGTTCTTGTTTTAGGAGACATTTCCCTAGTCAAAGACTTCTTCAGTTCTTCACTAGTTTTTTACCTCTTCTTGGGTTAGGGTTTTTCCCATGTGGTTTTCTCTCTTTCCCCACTTACAGAGGTTTCATTTTGTTGCATTGTACTTGGGTACCTAAAATGGCCTCATTTTTGGGACCCATTCTGCATTCATCTTAGTTTTGTGAGCTTAAGGCATTTCCCTAAGTTGCACTTAAGGGGGGGGGTGTTAGAGTAAATTATTAATTATTAATTATTTATTCTATTTACTTAAGCTTACTTAGGAAAATGCATTTATTTAATATTTTGTATTTAATGCATGTTGAGGTTAGTTGTTGACAACACAAGAGTTTATTCCCTTCTAGCATGTTCCACCTTTTGTGGATATGTGCTAAGTTGTCATCCTTATCTTCTATCACCTTCCAGCTTGTTCTACAAGCTTCCCTGAGCTCTTTATAAGCAGGCTCTCTCATTGTATTTTCATCACATCATACGACATTGTGCATATTGCAAATACATTTCTTCTTGTGTTTGCACATATTGTCTCTCATGTCCGTTTAGGGTTTTTCCCTTGCTCTATGCTCTTCCTCTTCTTGGCTTCTCTTTGATAGGTTCTTGAATGTAGGTGATCTTGGGCATCTTCAGAGTTGGCTTTCCTCAATGTAATTAATTAATTAATTATTATTTATTCTATTTACTTAAGCTTACTTAGGTAAATGCATTTATTTAATATTTTGTATTTAATACATGTTGAGGTTAGTTGTTGACAACATGGGATTTTGTTCCCTTCTAGCATGTTCCACCTTTTGTGGATATCTGCTAAGTTGTCATCCTTATCTTCTACCACCTTCCAGCTTTTTCTACAAGCTTCCATGAGCTCTTTATAAGTGAGCTCTCTCATTGTATTTTCATCACATCATAAGGCATTGTGCATATTGTAAATACATTTCTTCTTGTGTTTGCACATATTGTCTCTCATGTCTGTTTAGGATTTTTCCCTTGCTCCATGCTCTTCCTCTTCTTGGCTTCTCTTTGGCAGGTTCTCACATGCAGGTGATCTTGGGCGTCTTCGGAGTTGGCTTTCCTCAATTCCAACACTTGTCACTTGGGGCATCTCATCACTCAGGACATCTTGCTCCTTTCTATCTGGCATCTTTGTTATCTATCTTATCTTTTCATCAATTGGTCAATCTTATAATAGATCTTCTCAAAGGTCGATGGATAGGTATTGGGATAGTCTAAACCCTGACTCATGAGGATCAATCCTTGTTTTGGGGATGATTCTATGACTCATGATTGGACCTTGTTATCTTTTATCAATCTCAGGTATCTAAGTGTTCTATCTAGATCCTTGAAGGTTAAACTTTGTTTTGGAGATAATCTTCTAAATGCTATCAATCTCGGGCATCTAGGTGTTCTATCTAGATCCTTGAAGGTTAAGCTCCATTCTGGAGATAATCTTCTAAATGCTATCAATCTTAGGTATCTAGGTGTGCTATCTGGATCCTTGAAGGTTAAGCTCCATTCTAGAGATAATCTTCTAAATGCTCATCAATCTCAGGTATCTAGGTGTTCTATCTAGATCCTTGAAGGTTAAGCTCTATTTTGGAGATAATCTTCTAAATGCTATCAATCTTAGGTATCTAGGTGTTCTATCTAGATCCCTTAGGATTAAGCTTCATGCTGGAGATAATCCTTAAAAGCTTATCTATTTCAATTCAGGTATCTGGGTGTTCTACCTGGATTCCTTAAGATTAAGCTTTGTGTTGGAGGTAATCCTTAAAATCTTGTCTCATCTAGGTATCTAGGTGTTCTATCTGGATCCCTTAGGATTAAGCTTCACGCTGGAGATAATCCTTAAAAGCTTGTTTCAACTTAGGTATCTAGGTGTTCTACCTAGATTCCTTAGGATTAAGCTTTATGCTGGAGATGATCCTTAAAAGCTTATCTGTTTGAATTCAAGTATTTGAGTGTTCTACATAGATTCCTTAGGATTAAGCTTCGTGCTGGAGATATTCCTTAAAAGCTCATCAATTGGTCTCCGTAGAATCAATTTCGGAACCAATCTCATTTTTTGATCTAGGCATCATACTTTCTAATTTTCTTTGAATTGAACGTGTTGCTTGCACATTAATTCAAAGAGGGGAAAAATGTAATACCCCAAAATTGGCTCATTGCCATGATACCAATTCTGGTCTATTTTGATCATTGCTAAAGTCCTATTTCATCAGACACATTCTTGATCTAACTCACTACTTGACTTAATTGTCAGATGCAGAAGACCCTAATCTGCATTCATCATATTTCTTACTTAATTCCTATAGTACATAATCATATTAGTTAGATTAAACCTACTTTATTTAATTATAATTTAATTTAAAGTATTTATACTTTATTAAATTAAATTATCTCATAAGGCTAATATATTATAGGATTAAATTTATTTAATTTAATAAATACACCTATCTTGATTAATTAAATGTAATTATTTCATTAAATGGGAAAGGTATTTCTAATTAATTAAAGAAAATTATTTAATTAAATGGGAAAGGTATTTCTAATTAATTAAAAAAATTATTTAATTAAATGGAAGGCTATTCTTTAATTAATTAAACAAAGTTATTTAATTAAATGGGAGTCATTCCTAATTAATTAAATATAGTTATTTAATTAAATAAGAAAGTGTCTCTAATTAATTAAATGAAATTATTTAATTAAATAGAAAATATATTTATGAGAGCATATATCATTTTATTAAATTAAATCTCTCCAAGATCCTTCTTCAGTTCAAAAAGGGAAATTCTCAGTTCACTGTTGATCAAAAAGGAATTAAATCAGTTAACTCCTTATTCTACTCAAAAGAAACCAGTTAACTCCCTCTAATTTGGGAATCTTCCTTTATGACTGAACTTCATATTCAATCCTGACCATTGATTGAAATCAATCTCAATTGTTGGAGGTTTTCAGGAAAATCTATATAAGAGACCCTCCTCTCTTCATTTCAGGGAGAGGTTGAAGAGAATTTTCATCGAATTGTTGTCAAATTACATTCTCATTTAATCTCATCGAATTCTCATATAGATTTTCATTGTTAGTTTAATTCTCATATAGATTTAATATGCTAGTTACATGATTCTAGATTTAAATGCATTTCTTATTCTAGATTAAATTGCACAATCATATAGATGATTTGCATCTCATTCTCAAATCCTTCATTTGTCGAGGGTCTGGTTTCTTAAACACCTAAGGATATCTAATAAGAAAACTCCTCTAGATAGAAGGCAACAGGTCACCTTGCAGGCTGATTCTTAGATGAACAATCCAATGTTCATTCTAAGATGAATCCACAAACAATGAACTTGTTGAAATGTGTTTTAAGCCTGAGGCCACAATTCACATATACAAGTGGTAATATATTTTACCTAGATCCTAATGTAAGTGCATGCCTATTTTCTAAATTTTATGATGTATGGTTGTAGAATACAAGGTTTTTTCATGTGAAATTTTAAAATATAATAAAATTAAAGAGAAGGAAGAAAGTAAAAGACTTACATAACTTGCATAAAACTAGTAATGTTATGTGCAAATAATGTAAACTTGATAGACTAAGTCTAGTTTCTCAAGCAACTCAAATTCATCTAATGATATTCTAGAGTTGGTTTATATCAATTTGTGTGGTCCTATGAAAGTTGAGAGTTACTTGTTGGAAATGGAATGGAGTAATTGAGAGGGAAGAGGTGAATCAATTACTACAAAAACAAATCCAAAAGTCCCTTGAAGATGTTAACACAACATAAAACCAATAACTTGTTGTAACTTGGTTAACACTGAACATTTGATTGTAACTCGGATAACACTGAATATATTACTATGAGTCAGTTAGTACAAAGATCTTAAAATATTAATGTGATTAACCAGTATTAACTTATTTGGAGAAACATAAAGAAAATAACATAAACACAAGAGACACCAAGATTGAATGCAAAAACACAATTTGGAAAAATCACCAATTGAAACTAGTTACTATTTTTCACTCTTCTAAAGTGAGCACTATTAGGAGGCAGCCTTGTTAAAGGTTATAAAACACACTATTAGGTGTGACCCTATTAAAGGATTTGATTCACCCTATTAGGTATGGCCTTGTTAGAGGTATTTAGACACTTCAATCTAGAAATGCCACCTTGTTAGAAGATTTACCAAATAGCTATTAGGCTAACTCTGTTAGGAGATTTGATTCACTCCTACAATTATTAGAGTAATAATGACTTGACTTGATTGTTGATGCAATTGTCTCTACTAATTTCAAATCCCTATTCTGGCTTGATTACTTAATCCTCTTTGATTAGAATATTCTTTACAGCTTGGTCAACTCAGATACTTTTTGCTCTTGTAGATATCCTTCTAATTCACTTCCTTAATTCATCATCTTCAATCCCATGCTTCCTTTTATTAATCCTCAAATTGACCTTATACTTATATGAGTAATCTTTTCTAGTTAGCTTGAATATACTTTTAATCAAACACTTTTCATCCCTTAAGTCAACTAACATTAGCTAATAAATCTACTAGACTCAATATGTTATTAGTTAGATAGTATAGAATTGAGTACTCGATCAACTTAGAGAAACTCTTTGTTAACTGACCCAACTCAAGCAATACTAATTCTAAACTAACTTTCATTTGGTATTTGAGTGAAATTAGTCAACATATGATCTAGCTTTGATGCTTGAGTGAGCTCTGCAAGAACTAACTCTGAACTTGGTTATAACTAGAACAATCAACATACATAGGAAATTATCTTCAATGCTCAAGTGAGCTCAAAAATCACTTTCTTGGTAAGGCTTGATAGTTTGTGTAATATCGAAGACAACATAAAATTGAATAATTTTTTTCAACAATCTCCCTCTTTGATATTGATGGCAACACAACAAGTGATAGTACAATGAAATTTTAGAGAAAAAATAGAAGGATAATATCCTTAGTTTCATTCTTATTCTCATCTATGAGAACTCCCTCTAACATCAATCTCTTCCTTTGGGACAATTCTATGATGTATCTAACTATAATTTCTCCCTCTAATATCAAACTCTCCTTCTTTATAGATATACAATTTCTCTTCTATGATATTAATTTCTCTCTCTTTGACATCTCATGCCAAAGACAACAATTGATGGATATGCCATGTACCTGATGTACTAATTCATACACAATTTTTTCTGACAATACTCCATCAACCTGACTAATCTTCAAATTCTTAGTTGATGCATTTCTAAACTTTTTTTAGTGAGCTTCAGATAGGGGAATGACCCCTAGCTTACCTCTTAGACACAAAAATGCATCTTTAGGTAATGACTTCGTGAAGATGTTTGTAATTTTTTCATTGTATTCACATATTCCAATCTTGCCTCTTTTTCTTGCACTAATTCTCTTAGAAAATAATACTTTATTACAATGTGTTTAGTCTTGGTATGCATCATTCGATTCTTGGAAATGTTGATTGTACTAGTGTTATCAAAGAAGATAACTATTGGATCCTTTATTTCTTCATTCATACCTAACAATATTTGTTTGAACCAAATGATGTTGGAACAGTTAACTTTTGCTACAATATATTTTGCTTCTATTATAGACTGGGAGATGCAATTATGTTTCTTGATTGTCTAAGACACTAGCCTCTTCCCAAGAAAGAATGCTTCACCACTAGTGCTTTTCTTGTCGTCAATAATTCTTTCCCAATTAGCATTAGTGAAGTCTTTTAATTCAAATATTCCTCCTTTCTTATACCACAAACCATAATATTTAGTACATTTTAGATACCTCATAATTCTTTTTATTTCCATCAAATGATTTTTGTTTTGATTAGCATAAAATCTTGCCACCATACCAACTACTAATGCAATATCAGGTCTTGTATCTATAATGGTTTCCAAATTTAGTTTCATGAGTTCCTATCATGCTTGCAGTTTACCTCTATTTACTTTAGGAATCTCCCTTCTGTAAGACATCTTGATCTATAGCTTATGTCCTTGAAACCTTATCTGTAAGTACCAAAGATCTTATACCAATTATTAGAAATGCAAAGGAGTAAGTTTGAGGGAAGGGGTGAATCAATTATTGCAAAAATAAATCCAAAAGTCCCTTTAATATTTCAAAATGATACAAAAAAAAATAAAAACTTGTTATAACTTAGTTAACACTGAATATTCTATTATAACTTGGTTAACACTAAATATATTACTATCACTCGGTTGGCTCATAGATCTTAAGCTATTGATGTGATTAATATTTATTAACTTAGTTTATGGAACATAAATAAAATAACATGAACACAAGAGGCACAAAGATTTAACATGGAAACTCAATTTGGGAAAACCACCAATCACAACTAGTTACTATTTTTCACTCTTTTAAAGTGAATCCTATTAGGATCCAACCCTATTAAAGATTACAAAACACACTGTTAGGTGTGACCCTATTAAAGGATTTAATTCACCTTATTAGGAGTGGCCTTGTTAGAGGTCTTTAGACACTTCAATCTAGAAATGCCAACTTGTTAGAGGATTTACCAAATAGTTGTTAGACTAACTCTATTAGGAGATTTGATTCTCTACTATAATTATTAGAGAGTAACAATAAATTGATCTGATTGTTGATGCAACTATCTTTGTTGATTTTAGATCTTTGTTCTAGTTTGATTACTTGATCCTTTTTTATCAAAATGTTCTTTGTAGCTTGTTTAACTTAGATACTCTATCTTCTTGCAGATATCCTTCTAATTCACTTAATTTATCTTATTTAATCCCATGCTTCATTAATTCATCTTCTCCAATACCATGCTTCCTTTTTTTAATCTTCAACTTGACCTTATATCTATATGAATAATCTGGTCAAGTCAACTTGAATACACTTTTAATCAAATAATTTGCATCCCTTAAGTTGGCCAACATTAGCTAATAAATATATCAGACTCAATATGTTGTCAGTCTACTAATATAGAATTGAGTACTTGGTCAACTTAGAGAAACTCTTTGTTAACTGACCCAACATGGTCAATACTAATTCTGAACTGACTTTCCTTTGGTAACCAAGTGACCTAAGTCAATACAACATCTTCCTTTTTTTCCTGAGAAAAATCAACCACAACTAACTCTAAACTTGGTTATAACTAGAAAGTTTGACATACAAAGGAAACTATCTTCAATGCCTAAGTGAGCTTGGAAATTACAGAGTTGCTCGGTAAGGCTTGACATTTTGTGTAACACAAAAGAAAACATACAATTGAATAATTATTTTCAACATTACTATGATGATAGTTAGTTTATTCTATTTATTGGTGATTATTCAAGGATAATGACAATAATGTTTCTAATTGTAAAATTTGATGCATTTCAAATGTTCAAGTGCTATAATGCAAGTGTTGAGAAGGAAATTGGTAAATATTTTAAATGTTTGAGATCTGATAGAGGAAGTGGGTTTATGCCTAATGAATTTACTAACTATTATATTGAGCACATAATTAAATTATAATTTTCTACTCTAAGAACACCACAACAAAATGGTATTACAGAGAGGATGGATAGATCAATTATTTATTGTGCTAAACCACTTCTAATTCAAAAAAGAGTTGCAGAAATGTTCTAGAGAGGAGCTTTGAGCACTACTATTTACACTCAACCAATTTCATTCAAAGAAAGGAACAAACATGACACTACATAAAATTTGGCATGGTCATACACCAAATGTAAGTTATTTCAAAATATTTGGAAGTAGGTGTTATATTTGTAAATATGCAAGAAATGGAAATTTTGATTCAAAAGGAGATGAAGATATTTTCTTGTGCTAATATACTAGGAGTGAAGCATACAAATGTTTGAACAAAGTGATCAAAATAATGATTGAAAGTACAAATATAAGAGTTGATGAACTTGTAGAAAAGAATAATGAGGAAAGCAAGAAAGAGCCTAAATATTGCAACAAATTTGTCCATGTAGAAGATGATGCACTTGATATTGTACTCATGCACCTAAATAAGTCATTGCAATGGTACACTAAGAAACAACAAAGATCCACTAAGAAACAAAAAATAGCTATTGAGAAACTACTTGCATTACTTGAGCAATGGATATAAAATCTTTAGCAAAAATGTTGGACCCCAACTGGGTGATGATAATAGTAGAGAACACATAAATGAGCATGTCTTACCAAGAATGTTAGAGGATACCATTCACAAGATCAAGTCATTCAAAATAAAAGTGTTGGATTCATGAAAAGATGTAATTTGATAGATAACATATGTTTGATTTCTTAATTTGAGCCTACAACTATAAGAGGTACAATTGAGAATAACAAATAGATTAATGCAATAATTGAAGAGATAGATCATATTGAAAAGTAAGATACATGGACACTGGTACTAAGACCTAGACATAAAAATCTTATTGGAACTAAATCTATATTTAGGAACAAATTGAATTAGAAAGGAGAAGTTCTAAGAAACAAAGTTAGAATTGATTGTAAAGGTTATGCACAAGAATAAATAATTTACTATGATGAGACCTTTGCACCTACTACTAGACTAGAAGGTGTTAGAGCACTATTGCCATATATATCTTATAAGAAATTTAAAGTTTATCAAATAGATGTTAAGTTTGTAATTATTAATTAAATTCTGGGAGAAGTGTAATCTCAAATTGGTTTTGACATATGAGTGACAATATACTTAAGTTACTTACTTAATTCATGCTAAACAAGTAATACATGTTGAGCATAAGTTGTTAGATAGTATATGTCAAGTGAGAGATATATAGTACATGTTGAGTAACTAGTAATTGTTGAGTCACTTAAGTGTCAAGAAGACAGTATGTGTTGAGCTATTTAGATGCCAAGTCATTCAGAGATCAAGTTACAACATTGAAGTTCTAGTTGATGCCAAGCATTAGGGACATCAACTATCGAGTAAGACAATTTTGACATAGTTGTTTGTAATGGTAAAAACTTCTATGTAATTTTTTTTTTCATCTAGCTTAATGATTTTTTTAGAATCTTAGATGATAAGGAGAAATCTTTATTGTGAATCCCTATGCATTACATGTAGCCAATCAGAAAAAGGGAAGGTTTAAGTGGCAATATGGGTCAATCACAATTGTTGATTCATACTTAACCCTAAGTCACCTAGGTTTTCTTAAGGAGGACAAACCCTAATATTTTTATGAATGTGTAAGGAAGAAAAAGAGAAGATTGCATGCACAAATAGAGCATTCATGGTAACTAAGGAGTTGTGATTTGAGATACATTGTAAAATTAGTTAAAAGAGAATAGAGGAAAGGAATTAGAAGACAACAGAGAGACATCTAATCAATAAGGATCAAGTAAACATTAGAAAAGAGGTGAATTATTATCTAGTAGTAGAGTGCCAACTATAGGATCATTGTTGAGACATTGTAATAGGTGAATCAGTTAAATTTCTTAATAGAGTAGGCTTAAAAAGTTGTCATAAATCCTTTAATAGGGTGCTTTAAGTTAAAGTCTATTTACTAGGAACACTTCTAACAGGATATTTAAATATTTTAATAGGGTCAAATCTAACAATCTTGTTAGCCTTTAATAGGGCACACCTTTCATAGGGTAGATCATGTTTCATGATCAAACATTGTAACCCTTATTAGATACACTTTATTACTATAGTAGTGGAGATTTGTGGGTGTCATCCCCACCCTAGATTTACCTTCTCCTTAGAGGGTTTTTGGATAACCAAATATCTTGTGTCATACATGTGTTGAATGTTTTACTATCATACTATGGATGTATATGCTTAACTTGGTATTTCAATTTATATGCATAGATTGTTAGATGGATGTGTGGTGAATGATTTTGAGGCTGAAGTATGAAGTGCTAATTTACCACCCCCCACACTCCTCATAGATTACTTTTTCCATTGTATTTCTAACAATTGGAATCATATCTTAGTTCATTGGAAAGTAAATCTTTACAGCTTTAAGGCAAGATCTTGAAGATGAAAATCTACAAGTTGGGAAAGATTATTGAGAACTAAACAATTGAAATACAACTTTCCCTACATTAGCTAAGTGAAGTAAGAGATGAGTTAAGGTGATCATTGGAGAGAAGGAAAGAGATACCTAGATACCTATTGAAGAGAATGACACACATTAACAAGTGATTGACACTACTAAATTGTTTGTAGATAGAAAAACAAGTGAATTCAATGCAATAGTTGCAAATCTAATGGAAAAGAATAGAGTTCTAACTAAAGAGGTTATAAATCTCAAGATAGAACAAGATTTCCAATCAATATTGCTATGTGAAGTGAGGATTGAGTAAAAGAAGAAAGCTAAAGAGGAAAAATTCATGATTGACAAAAGAGTACTGACCAATAGACTAGAAGGAAAGATGTCAAAAGTGAATAGGATTGCTCACATGCAATTGGAAACATTGAATCAAATGATGATTGTAAATCATGAATTGAATAGAAAAGAGATTGAGATCACAAAATTGAAGTTGCAGAATAAAAAATTAAGAAATGATCTAAGAAGAGAAGAAGATTTGATTGAATGTTTTAACAAACCTAGTGTATCCATCAACTATTTTGAGCAATTGATGAGATCTCCAAGATTCAACATTGATACTTCTAGATTGGGTTATACTAGTACCAAGGAAGGAGAATTATCTTAAAGTGGTGAACAAAGGAATTCCAATGGTAAGAACTCAAAACCTACTTGTCATAATTGTGGTAAAATTGGTCATATTGCTAATGTTCATAGGAGCAAGACTACACATCAGAATCCTAAGTAGAAGTTCATGGGTCACTACCACAAATGCAAAAAGAAAGGATATTAGGCACACAAATGTAGAACCAAGACCATAAGCACACAAATATTTGAAGGATATTTCTATAGCTGTCAAAAATATGGATATAGAGCATAAAAATGTAGTTCCAAGCCCAAATGGTCATCAAACAAGTAGACAAAGGTAAAGGAAAATAGAAAATCTTATAATTGGGATTACAATACTAGGTATAGTTGTCACTATTGTCAAGAGTATGGACATGTTTTTGAAAATTGCATAAGAACATATTTCAAAAGTGACTACAAAAGATGGTTAATTCAAACTAGATGTTTTAGTTATTTGAACACTGATGATATAAGCAAGAACTGTCCAACAAGGTCAAAGGCATCTATCAGTGAGTTCAACAAAGGAAAAGGAAAGGTAGATATTGAGAATGTTAGAGATGAGATGAACAAGACATGGAAGAGAAAGGAATATTGCAACACATCAAGTTCAGATGGGATCACTTCACCTAATGGGTCAAGTGATCACACCACCTCCAATTAAGCAATCAAGAGATGTGTGGGACCAATATTTAAAAGATGTATTATACAATATTTTGAGGGATTTAGTTCTAAAAATATTATATTTGTATGAAGAAAGATGCAAAGTGTCATTTAGAATCTACAAGAAATATTTAAGTTATGTCATTTTTGATATTACTATTGCGTGTGAAAAGTTTCACTATGGTTGCCAAGTGAAATATAGCTAATGTTGAGCTATCTTAAGTGATAGTGTTGACTAAACTTCTAGTAGTTATCAAGTGTTAAGGAAACTTAATGGAAGCTAAGTGAGTTGAAATTTCTATTGAAGCTAATCTTACAACTGTGTAATCAATTGAGCATCAAATGTGAAGTTTGAAGGTCTATATGATCAAATTTTGACTCATTTGACATCATTCAAAACTAGAGAGAGGGTGAAGAGCTAAAGGAAAATTGAAGAAATCATTTCAAGTGTTTGCAGAGTGAATTCAAACATTGTCGACACCATTCATCATATTTGAGAAGGTATTTATCATGTGTCAAGCTACACTATTTTGAATTTGTGCAAATCTTAGGTATTAAAATGGAGTCTAGTTCTTCTCCTACTAAGCTCATAGAGGGAAAGGAAATTTTAAATGTTCAATTAATCACAAATGAGATTAAACAACCAATTTTCAAGGCAATTCTTGATATTGCTTATAAACAAGACATGTCTTGTGTGTTATTCATGATACCACCACAAGTTCTAATGATTCAAGATGTGAGATGTTATTATACATGTAAGGTGGGTAGCATAAGAGACATGTAAATCAAAGACCTATGTGGAAAACTATGTGAGAATGAAATACTAAAGGAGGAATATAAAATTGTAGAAAGAAAAGGGTCAACCTATGCCCTAGATTTTTCAAATTTCTTTAAGACAGAGTGGATAAAGACTAGCTTGAGTAGAATACATGACAATTTTGTGTGGTTAGAAAATGGACCAATCAATATTATTAAGAATATTTTGTAGAGGGTAATATGGAATCCAACCCTAGATAGACCCAAAACCATGAGAAATGAAGCAAAAGAGGTGATTGAGAAGAATATAGTGGCTATGTGGAACAAGAGAGGAATTAAAATTGACACCATCAATGATCCCCTAATTGCTGTTGCAATAAGGATTACTTCACAAATTTTTTTTCAATCAATCAAGTTGAATAGTGTGCTAGGTATTTCTATTAATGTAGGCTACAAGATAGTGAAGAAGGATCATACTTATGACCTACTCAAGCTACAGTTGCAATAATTATTAGAAAAATTGGGAGCTATAAGGAAAACTAAGAGTGCACAATGAAAGTTTGGATCAATACTTGTATGCATATTTTTTTATGTGTAGAACACATTTCCTTCCTTTGAGAATATTTCTTGGAAGAAAAATAGATCTATTGTAGTGCAAATAGGTGAATTCATTGAGTAGATAGGAGAGAACTTCGAATATTTTATGACTAGCTACTTTGAGGGTTTTAAGAGCTCCATGAAACAAAGACACAAGATTCCAATGTCACTAGTTGAGAAACATTTCAATGATGTTTTCTTTCTAGTTGATACTAATTGCACATATGTTCAGGCCGTAGCTCCAAGGGTAAGATGGTTAAGACCTCTAGGATATGAGATCAATGTGGATGAGGCAACTATAGAAATTACAACTTTTCATGTAGAAGAAGTAGCTATAAGGCTACTCCCTTCAGAAATTATGATGTTGCAAAATCAAAGATAGCTATGGACTTGAAGACAACAATAGTATTAAGAAAGAAGAACAAAATGCTAAAAAAACTTAAAGCAACATTTGGTGGAGTAGAGGAAGAGAAAGAAGAGTAAAATAATGAAGATGATGAAGAATAAGATGTTCCTACTCAAACACCACTAGTGCTAACTCAAGGTCAAGGGGAATATCAAGGTGAAGATGAAGCTAAGCTCAAAGAAGGTGACAAAGAAGAAGAAGCTAGTAAAGCACCTATAGCCACAAAAAAGAAGAAAAGGAAATAAAAAGCTCCAATATTTAGAAAACCAAAGAAATTTGTAAAACCTAACCTTATAGTTCTAGCCACCAGAACTAGTTCAAGATCTATTGCTAGGAAAGCTCAAGAAGTGGAAAAGTCAAAAGAAACAAAAGCCAAGAAAGCTATACAATTTGACGATTCTATGAGAGTATGTTGATCTAGCTAAATAGATGAGGTGAGTGTTGGAGATACAATAGGGAAGTAAACTCTTAGAGGGTGTGGATATGAATCAACACTTAAAACATTCAACCTCTAAAACTATTCACTACACATCCATCTCACAATTTATGCATATAAATTGAAATACCAATTTAAGAATATACATCCATAGCATGAAAGTAAAATATTCAACACATGTATGACACAAGATATTTGAGAAATGAGATCCCAAGTAGCTGTCGACACACCTAGAACAACAGGCACTGCAATTCACAGTCAAGGAATCTGCATGTCGAGGAAGAAGAGAAGCCACTGCCAGTAAGAAGAAATCCGCAGACTAGTAAAGAAAAAAGCAAAAAATCATGTGAATGGAGAGTAAGCTGCCTGTTAATGAGAAAAGCGCATGGAAAAGCATTTAGAGGTCATTATCCCACATCATCCATGGGAGACCTTCTTCATTTGTTTAAATGCAACTTTACATCTATAATGTGATGTCTAAAAGACAACGGCCCTTTTGAAGGCAGTGCTTAGGCTTGTGGGGTTCGTGGTCGGATTAATGATATCAAATGTGAAGCCTTAGCCAAATTTTGAACGGATATACAAAGTTGTTGATATGGCAATGAGCGCCGGATTTTCGATACGTGTCTTGATCTTGTGGTAGGTGCTATCTCGCCATGCGAATATGCACACCGGTTACCATAGCGAGACAGCAACCTCGCAACATATGGCAGCAGGCCTGGTTCGGGTGGTGACATGGTGACTCTGTCAGTGTGCTGAGGTGGTAGTACAGGCCAATCAAATCTGGACATGTGGCAGAGAATAGAAGGCCATGTGGTGAGCAGGTCTCATGGTCGCGCCAGATCATGCCACATGGCACAGATCTGACGCTAGGCACTATGTCGCTATTGAAAGTTGCTCATTAGTTACCATAGTGACATAGCATGAGAGAATCAAAGGGCGCCACATGGCAGAAGCTAGTTGACCCGGATGGAAGGAGAGGGAAATATGAAGGCAAATAAAAATAATAATTTTTTTTTTTCCCATTTTTTTTGAAGTCACATTTAGGCTTTAGAAATAAAATAAAGGATATATTCTAAAGTTTGGACTTTAGAGTATTTTAATGAGTTGCAGACCTAAGCTTTCTTTCAGTCAAAGGAGTCATTTTCAAAATGATTTTTTCGGGGGTTTCCTGGAGGCAAAATAGGCGATGTTATATATTGTCGAAATTGGGAGAAGACAAACTTTCAAAATCTAGAGTCAATTTTTGCACAGGTATCATTCAGTTTGAGCTACATGAGGTTTTCTATCAGGTACCTAAAGTGCAACCATATTCATACCAGGAAGTTCATATTTTTTTTTGTCAAGATAATGACCTGGATATTAGTAGAAGGCAATGGAAATACAGTTAGGGTCAAATTTGTTCTGATTTACTCAGTAAAAACTCATTTTCACTGGCTTTTTCATGGGGCAATCAGATTTTTTGGCAAGTAAAGGGTTTTCATCATTAGGCAAGGATATTTTGCAATTTTGTTACAGATTAATGATGAAACAAAATCATATCAGAAGGGATGAAAGAAGAAAGATATTTTTTAGTTACAGAGGATTGGATTTCAAGTGGACACCTGGCAATTGCATATCAGATCCGAGAATTCATTTCTTGCTATATCTTTCTTTCTTTTTTCATTTGTAAGGGTTCCAGTTTTTGGACTGAGAAACCATTCTTCAACATTTTCTCTTGTATTGAACAACATTTTAAGTTTTATGCAGATAGTTCTTTTCTGTTAGGTGATCTATGAGTTATTTTCTGTACATTTCATGTATTTGATTTCAAGGAAAACAAATAAAGTGCAGTAAAAGTTTGAAGTTCAGTTTGAATCTTGTCTCCCGATTATGGCTCTATTATTTCTTCTAATTTGTGATCAAAGAGCATGAATTAGGTTGCATTACATTTTGAAATGTATGTGGTTAAAATGTCTTGCTTATGGAACAAAGAACCATGTAATTGCTTGATATTTGTCACAGGGTTTGCAGATTTCATGATAGGATTTTCTGAGTATGAGATTCATTCTGTAGCAGATTTCTATTCACAAGGTGAAAGATAGATCAGGGATCTTAATGTAGAGATACGTTTGAGGTTTCCAGGAGATGTATGGTTATGATTCATTTAATTGCCCAATAGATAAGGCACTGGTCAGAGATAGGATCATTAAGTTCTGTTGCTCATACTTGGGTCTTGCTGATGTCAATCTATTAAATCATTTTCATTTTATTGTTGAAAGATATTCAAAGTATAACCCACACTTAGCTTTCCAGTTTCATGAGTCATGTCCTTAGCTATTTCATGCTTGTGATCTCCTGGTTAAGCATACAAGGATTAGGGGTTTCATCTGCTTGTATAGATCCTGAATATGGTTATTGCACTGGTCACATAGTCAGATCTAAAGAGGTTCACCCACCTAGGTTTTGCAGAGCCTGAAGTGCAGAAGGAGTATAGCCTTATAGTTGGCCTGGTGTCTGAATGGATGTGTTGATAATGGGAGTTAGCTACCCCTACATGCATCTTGTTCTCATCAAGGTAATTTGAAATGGGTAACATTTACAAACACCAACAAAATGGCGACTCTGCTGGGGAGTCTATGAAGAAATTCATTGTTGGAACTACTGGAATTTCTGGTATAAATAGCAAGGTGATGAAGTGTTTTCCATTTCTTTGCTGAAGATTCATGTCCCCCAGTGTTCTTATTCATTGACAGCAGAAGTTTAATTGAATTGAATGATTTTCAATATCAAAGTCACTTGAAGTTTTGATAAGTTTCTGTCAAATTTTAGAGTTAATGTCATGTTCTTTTAGTATGTCAAGAATGTGAAATTCCCCTGTTGTTAAATACAGTTTACAAATACCAGTTGTAAGTTCTGGACCATCTTGTTTTGTTTTGCAAGATTGGTTAATCTTTTCTCACTAAGTGAGTGGCGACTCTAAGTATATCTCTGCACCAGTGCTTCAAAATGTGAAGGTATTTTGAAGGAAACAACAGTGGGAAGGCAGGTTTGAAGAATTCATTTCAAGTTCTTGACACTGGGTAAAAGAATGAAACAAGATGCAGTGCAAGTGTTAATAAATCTGGTTAAGATTTGAATCTGCTATTATTTGCAGCATTGAAGTAGTTGCAGGCATCCATATTAAAAGGTATTTTCCACTTTCATGTGTTCTCATTTACATGAAAGTAAGATTTCAAAATTTTTCTCCATCAAATGGTTTATAGCATTAAATAGGAGATTGGTTCAGTATAGTTCAACATGCTTTGTGGAAAGTAGATTCAACAAAAGTGTTTTATATCCCAAAGTATGTTTGAAGTTTCGAATTGGTAGAAAGAACTCTAGATCTACTGCAATTAATAAATTCTGGAAGTGTTTAATGGTGAATGAGTCTTGACTTTGAAGAATGTTAAGTTTTATCTCATCTAATATGCAGCTTGTTAGTGAAAGTTTTAGATCTGTTTCTACCAGGAGGTATATGCCATTAAATTTTAATGGTATTCATGGTTTCCCGAATACTATGCCTTGTAACCTCAAAAAGTATTTGCCTGAGTTTGGTGGGAACCATGAAGTTTCAGCCAGTCATCATGTTCAGTTGTTTAGTGACTTGGTTGGTGATTTTGAAATTGCTCATGAAGACATTCAGATGAAATTGTTTGTTCAAACTTTAGAGGATGATGCTAGGGACTGGTTTTCATTTTTACCAGCATGTTCAATTTCATCCTGGGATGAATTACTATCAGCTTTCATGATGCAGTTCGGGGAAAGAGTAAGCATCTTTGATTATTTTGATAAGTTTTTGAAAATTGAAATCAGGAATGGTGAGCTAGTTCCTGAATTTAATATCAGATTTGCAAAGATTTTGAGTGAATTTCCTGAAAGTTACAAGCCGGATGATCAAATGTGTTTAGTGGTTTATCTTGGTGCTTTTGATAGGAAGATGAACTATCTGTTGAGAGATAAAAAACCCAAGACTTTGCATCAGGCATTCATGACAGCTATAGAGATTGAGAATAACATAAAATATGGCTTAACTCGAAGTCACTTCTCTAGAACTATTGGCTGGCAATATGAGATGCAAAGCACAAGCCAATGTCATAAGGAGTGTTTGATTTCAGATCAGCAAATAAGCACTCCTGCTGTTGTAAATAGTTTTGTTGAAGCCTCAGAAATAAAAACATGTTCCATTCATGCTGAAGTGAATGCACATGTTTATGGTATTACAACAACGAATGATAGAATTGATTCACTTGATGAGTCATCCATGCAAGGTATAAATCCGGGCATTCATTTTCCCATTGATAATTTGCATTATGTTGAAAACATAATAAATCAAGAAGAGGAAAGGTATTCATCTCAGTATGAGGAGGAAGAAACCAGAAGTGATCTATCAAGTGATAAAGGTGAAATTGTTGATCCGACATGCCATGGAGAGATGACACAATATAAAGAATGTAAATCATATGTATCTCAGTCACAGTCAGAAGAACTAAGCTCATATGTTGATAATGTTTCAGCGGTAGAGATGCATTCTCTTGACCAACAGGATAGGAAAGAAATGAATTATCTCATTGAGAGATTGCATCATGTTGAGAATGTTATTAAATCTAAAGTTGAAAGACAATCATATCAATATAAGTATGATAAAGCTGAGAGTCGTCTTTCAAGTGATAATGATGTTGTCGATCCAATATATTATCAAGAGGTGTCATATGAAGTTGATAATGAGAGTTATTACTCAAGTCAAGAAGAGGATAGTGCTAGTGTGTGTTCGTCTTCATGTGAATCAGATGTTGATTGGGAAGAAGAGAGAAATGACAGAAGTGAGTGTTCTCTTGCTAGTAAAGGTATGAATTCTTTTCTTAAATCTAAAAGTGAGTGTCCAGTTTAGAATTGTGTAAATCAGTTTGAGATTGAAAGTTATGAAGAAAATGTGTCTACACAATATGAAGACAAAGAGGTTATCCATAGAGACGTATTACCTAATTGTGTAGAAGAGTGTCTTGAAGATGAGTACGGTGATGATTAGTACGTGATTGATCCTGAGATTAATGCATCAGCACCTATTGGTAAGATAAATGATGATTTACTTGCAAGACATTTGAATCACCTATATGGAGACAATGAAAGTAACTTTGATCTATTTTCTACATGCTTCGTTGACGGAGTTGATGTTGAGTCTTCATATAATTTTGATTTTCCTTCTTCATATGCTGAAAGCATCCATGACAGTGATGTTGGAAATGGTTTTAAAGTTTTCACTAATCCGTTATATGGTGAGGAGTTTGATGTTGATCAGCACATTACTTGTCCTAATGTCTACAAAGGCATTTTGCATGGAGTTATCAATCCTCTTTTTGAAGAACACATGGAAGTTTCAGATTTAGCAGAGAATAAGTTTAATGATGATACTTTGTCTTACTACTGTGAGAGATCAGAATGTTCTTCTTCCGAGTTTGATAGTGAAACTAATGATTATGTTGCATCTGAGGAGGTAAATGACAAGGTGTTTGATGAGACGGTTATTGAAAATCTACCTATACCTTGTTATGATTTTTATGATGAACTCTCTGATGTAAAGACTAATCTGTTTGCTGATTGTGAAGAACCATTTGAAGGTTGTTGATTAGCTTCAAATTTTGACATTGATGATATATGTGAGTACAAGTCAAAATGTTCATTTGAATATCATCCAGTTATGTATAAGGAAACATATTTTCCAGGTATGAGTGGTCTTTTTCCCCAAGTTGAATATAAAGCCTTCATATTCGAAAATGATAGCATGTATGAGTCATTAAATGAGGAGAGTTTTCAGTTTTAGTTTGATATGTTCAAGCATGCTGATCAGAACTTTCATAGTGAGCAAGAGAATGAAGCAAGTTTTTATATGCATTATGGAAGTAACAGTGCTGATTTTGTTTTGCCAAGTGATTTGTTATACGATGATAATATGATTGGTGAAACTAATAGGAGAAGAAAATTTAGTTTACCTCATGAAATTTCAGATGAGAATCATGTTTATGATAGAGGTAAAAAATTTTGCTGAAGTTTGGTAGCCCAGGGCCATCGTGTGTACATAGTTTTGGTAGTTGTAGTTGTTTCCTTGCTTTCAATAAGCTGTTCGAGAGAAGTTTTGAAGTTTTTGGGAATGGTCTGCTTCCTCCAGAGATCTGAATCCTAGCCATGCCCGCAAGGGACATGCATCCCCAGAAAAAGCCACTATTGGAGCTAAAAATTGCATGGTCAATTTTGAGCCCTGTTGAGAAAAATTAGCCCTATAAATGCTTTTAAATGAGATTGTACCCGACTGTACCTTTGAACCATATGAGGTGTTTTATGCTTCTAGCACTTTTCATTCAGCATGCCTAAGTGTTTTGTGAAGTTAAATTGAGTTTCTGAGTCATTTGGCGAAGTCCTGTTCCAAGCTTTTGTCAAATTTGCAATTCTACCCTAGTGTCAAACAATGACAGGAGGCTGTGTTTGAACCCAAATATCTTTTGTCCAGAATTGTATCATAACTCGCCACTTTGAGAGTACCTAATATCCATATCTAAAAACCTATGTTTAAGATTTTGAGTCCTTTCGAGTCTGTTTGACTAGGTTTTGAATCCCTCAAAGTTGGTCAGTTACTATTTTCATGCTGATGAACTTTACACACATTTTTGGGAAGCCTTGTTTGACAAGCTATAATTTTGACCCAGTTGACTAAAATGCTGAAATTCCTTTTGCGTTGCATTATGGATGTCAGAGAATTGTTATGTTTCAATTCTAAAGTCTTGATGAATCCGTTTGATCAGTTTTCAAACGCGATTCCAAACGCAATTTATGACTTTTTACTGGTGTCAACACTTGCAAATTTATAAGTACTCCTGTTTGTGGTGTCATAACTCCTAACCTGTGATTGGTCAAGTCAAATGGTTTGTTCCCCTGTATTGTCCACTGAAAATATTACAAGTGTGCTAGTTTTTAGAACTTGACGAATCCATTTGCGCACTTTTCCAAGGTCATTCCATGTGTAAAAATTGCTTTCTGTCATTGTTCCTAGTTTGTAAAATCCAAGTAGCCTACTTTGACTGTCCGCCATTTGCGCCCAGTTATTCGTAATGAGCCCAAATCGTAGATCCATAATGTCCTCATGACAGAGAATGACTCTCCTAGTTTTCATTTCCCCTTGTGCTCATTTGCCTAGTCTTCCAGGCCATTTCCAAATGCACTTTCTAGTTTTCTAACATGTTTATCTGCAGGTGATTTTAAGTTGGCAACTTCGGAGGTCAATATCTTTGGACCCTGATGTCGTCATGCAACAAGATCTAGCAGGCCTATTGAACATGTTAGAGAGAACAAAGATCTCGAGTTTCAGAGCTTGGTCAGTTGTTCGGGTCAGTTTTTAAAGGCAGTCAACGGGCCTCCTAGCATGAAATCGACAAGTTGCAAATTAATGAAATTTCCCTAGGTCTTGAAGGTGCCATGAGTTCTAAAGTGATATTGATTTGTGAAAATGTAACACTGACAAGGAAAGTGGGGATTGGGTACATGAAACTTGTTTTTAATATTTCCTTATTGGAAGTTTTGAATTTCTATGTGGCAATACTAGGGTAAATTTAAGGAAACTACAGATGCCAAGGTTACGTATAGATATTGTGGGCCTCCTGAAAATGAAGATGTTGAAAAGTATAACATATTGCAGAGGAGTTTTCCTACAATGATTGAAAGGGAAAAGTAAAAAAAAAGAAAAAAGAGAGGGATAACCTTGGAAAAGTTGTGAAATAATAGATGCAGAAGAACCTTATATGGCAATCAACAGGACTCTTGAGTTTCGAGTAAAACTTTGAGGATGCCAACCACTTAGATGAGAAGTTTTTAGCTATTTCACAAATAGAAGTTTCTCTAGAAAATATTAAATCTTTCCCGCCTTATGTTCGTTGGAAATGCTTGGCATCCACATATGTTGCAGGACACATTGGTGCAGATTGTGAAGCAAGTTGAAGACAGAAAGCTTTTAATGATTGTTCAAAAAAATCGACTTCCTTAATGGATACAGATTTCAAACATGTTGGGCATTAATCGAACACTTTCACAGTGCTTGTCAAGATATCAATGCAGTCTCAATGTTCATATCATGCGGAAAGAATTGGACAGATGAAGAAGGTGACCAACTTCAAGTAGTTGTTGAAATTTTTGGGAGAATGATTGGAAGATTGTTGCTGTCAATATGAAAGGATGGACATATTCTCAATGCTTAAACAGATGGTGCAAGTCTATTTTGCCAGATTAGAAAAAAGTGGGAAGATTGAACAAGTGCTCAGTAGAGACCATGCAGTGAAAGGAGGAATCCCCACACATAATGCAAAGCAGGATGTACACATAGTAAAGAAAACCCACGCTTTCAAGGCAGAGCTCACGCATAAAAAAACAAACAACGCATCCACATCTTAGAGAAATGAGATCCCAAGTAGCCGCAGGCACACCTAGAATGGCAGGCACTGCAATCTGCAGTCAAGGAATCTGCATGTCGAGGAAGAAGAGAAGCCGCTGCCAGTAAGAAGAAATCCGTAGACTAGTAAAGACAAAAGCAAAACATCACATGAATGGAGAGTAAGCTACCTGTCAACGAGAAAAGCACATGGAAAAGCATTTAGAGGTCATTATCCCACATCGTCCATGGGAGACCTTCTTCATTTGTTTAAATGCAACTTTACATCTATAGTGTGATGTCTAAAAGACAACGGCCCTTTTGAAGGTAGTGCTTAGGCTTGTGGGGCCCGTGGTCGGATTAATGATGTCAAATGTGAAGGCTTAGCCAAATTTTGAACGGATATACAAAGTTGTTGATATGGCGATGAGCGCTGGATTTTCGACACGTGTCTTGATCTTGTGGTAGGTGCTATCTCGCCATGCGAAGATGCACACTGGTTACCATAGCGAGATAGTAACCTCGCAACACATGGCAGTAGGCCTGGGTTAGGTGGTGACATGGTGACTCTGTCAGCATGCTGAGGTGGTAGTACAGGCCAATCAAATCTGGACACGTGGCAGAGAACAAAAGGTCATGTGGTGAGCAGGTCTCATGGTCACGCTAGATCACGCCACGTGGCACAGATTTGATGCTAGGCGCTATGTCACTATCAAAAGTTGCTCACTAGTTACCATAGCGACATAGCATGAGCGAATCAAAGGGTGCCACATGGCAGAAGCTGGTTGACCTGGATGGAAGGAGAGGGAAATATGAAGGCAAATAAAAATAATAATTTTTTATTTTTCTTTCCCATTTATTTTGAAGTCACTTTTAGGCTTTAGAAATCAAATAAAGGATATATTCTAAAGTTTGGACTTTAGAGTATTTTAATGAGTTGCAGACCTAAGCTTTCTTTCAGTCAGAGGAGTCATTTTCAAATTGATTTTTTTGGGGGTTTCCCGGAGGCAAAATAGGTGATGTTATATATCGCCGGAATTGGGAGAAGATGAACTTTCCAAATCTAGAGTCGGTTTTTGCACAGGTATCATTCAATTTGAGCTACATGAGGTTTCCTATCAGGTACCTAAAGTGCAACCATATTCATACCAAGAAGCTCAGATTTGTTTTTTGTCAAGATAATGACCTGGATATCAGTAGAAGGCAATGGAAATGCAGTTAGGGTCAAATTTGTTCTGATTTACTCAGTAAAAACTCATTTTCACTGGCTTTTTCATGGGGCAATCAAATTTTTTGGCAAGTAAAGGGTTTTCATAATTAGGCAAGGATATTTTACAAGTTTGTTATAGATTAATGATTAAACAAAATTAGATCAGAAGGGATGAAAGAAGAAAGAGATTTTTCAGTTACAGAGGATTGGATTTCAAGTGGACACCTGGCAATTGCATATCAAATCTGGGAATTCATTTCTTGCTATATCTTTCTTTCTTTTTTCATTTGTAAGGGTTCCAGTTTTTGGACTGAGAAACCATTCTTCAGCATTTTCTCTTGTATTGAACAACATTTTAAGTTTTATGCAGATAGTTCTTTTCTGTTAGGTGATCTATGAGTTATTTTTTGTACATTTCATGTATTTGATTTCAAGGAAAATAAATAAAGTGCAGCAAAAGTTTGAAGTTCAGTTTGAATCTTGTCTCCTGATTATGGCTCTGTTATTTCTTCTAATTTGTGATCAAAGAGCATGAATTAGGTTGCATTACATTTTGAAATTTATGTGGTTAAAATCTCTTGCTTATGGAACAAAAAACCATGTAATTGCTTGATATTTGTCACAGGGTTTGCAGATTTCATGATAGGATTTTCTGAGTATGAGATTCATTCTGTAGCAGATGTATATTCACAAGGTGAAAGATAGATTAGGGATCTTAATGTAGAGATACGTTTGAGGTTTCCAGGAGATGTATGGTTATGATTCATTTAATTTCCCAATAGATAAGGCACTGGTCAGAGATAGGATCATTAAGTTCTGTTGCTCATACTTGGGTCTTGCTGATATCAATCTATTAAATCATTTTCATTTTATTGTTGAAAGATATTCAAAGTATAACCCACACTTAGCTTTCCAGTTTCATGAGTCATGTCCTTAGCTATTTCATGCTTCTGATCTCCTGGTTAAGCATAGAAGTATTAGGGGTTTCATCTGCTTGTATAGATCCTGAATATGGTTATTGCACTGGTCACATAGTCAGATCTAAAGAGGTTCACCTACCTAGGTTTTGCAGAGCCTGAAGTGTAGAAGGAGTATAGCCTCATAGTTGGCTTGGTGTCTGAATGGATGTGTTGATAATGGGAGTTAGTTGCCCCTAGATGCATCTTGTTCTCATCAGGGTAATTGGAAATGGGTAACATTTACAAACACCAACATACTCTATTTCTATCTATTTGTGTTTGTCTTTGTCTCCCCCATACTCTTTCTCATTACTTGTTCTCTTACTCCCCCCTTTTGACACTTATGTCAAATGGTTATACACTAATAGTGTATTTTTCTAAAAATGGTTTGTGGATCTCTAGTATAATCTTAAGAGCTACATCCCAATTATCACAAGATACGTCAAATGACTTGATTTGGATGGCCAGCTCGGTAGCAACATGTACTAAGTTATCAAGTGTAGAAAGATGAGGATCTTTCTTCATGAGAGTTTTAGCATAGGCTACTTCCTTGTTTAGTATTTCCACTTATGGAGTCAATGTAGACTAGATGGATATTAGTTTAGCCCTAATGTTGGCTTCATCTGCATGTAATGTTGCTAAATAACTTTGGGATTCTAGGAGGGTGCTGAAGTGTTTCTCACTTTGGGATGGAGACTTTGGTAGAGTTATGCCAAATGTTTGTGTAGTGCCCTCCAAGTTTAGGATGTTACTCCTAACTTCCCTTTTGAAGAGTGCATTTTTATTCAATATGGTATACAAAGAGAAAATATTCTTTAGTACCTTCTTCGCACTCTCTATTTTGGTTGCTAATTCAACCTATGTTAATGAAATAGCACTTGATATCTTTTCATTGACTTTATTCTATAACTTTCTCTTAGATCAATCAAGTAATTTGACATTTGTGCATAGGTTTGTGATTAACTATCTCTAGTATACTAGTTAGTTGTTGAATAGTTGGCTTGCTTTCATCCAAAGTTGACAGAATGAATGCATCAAGAAAAATCACTTTGACATCAATTAAGGATTCTCTCTGCCTATGTTCCCTTCTAAGAAGTTCTTGATTTTTCTTCTTTGCTAGAGCCTCTTGAAGAATTCCCATTTGGTCAATTGTGCTGGTTACAAAATCAAATTTAGGCAACACAATCACTTCATCTAAGCTCACATCACCATATGATGTGCCCTTATCTACCTTAGATGTGTTTGAACTTGGCCTTGAGGATTGTAATGGTGTAGCTTCTATGCTTGGCCTATGAAGAGCTTAACTAGGAGGAGTGGAAAATTCTAGTAATGTTACCAGTGTTTGTATTGTTAATTGCTCCTCTATATTTGTTGTCAAACTTGACTCTTTAGTTGTGTCCTTCTCTTTCTCTGTATTACTAGTAACACCTTGATTTTTTGCTATAGGTGTAGGAGTGACATCGTAACTTGTTTGAACTTGTGTTCCTTCAGTCTTTTCACTATTATCTTTCTTCTCTCCAACTATCTCACCCTTGTCATGTTCACCTTCCTTTATAATGACTAAGACTGGACTACTTTGTGTCAATGTATTGATGGTAGATGTAACTATTTACTTCCTTTGATATACCACAAGGGGTAATGTCGGTTGTGTCATGTTGAGTTGAGGAGGGGCTGAAGGTGTAATTTTTTGATGTACTTCCTCCCTTACAAATACCTTTTCTACCTTATTAATCTCATCAACACTCACTAGTATAGGATTCTAACAAAGTTTGGCCTGGGTGGTGGATTTGACTAGTATTTTCTTCAAGTCATCCTTTATGAGGGGATCAATGTTTTGAGTGACAATATTAGAAACATCCTTTATATTTATAGTATCATTATCTATGTTCATGTCATGTGGAGGACTAGCACTCAACACTAGCATATCTAGTACACTCTATTCTATTTACTACTCATCCTCAGTTGGTGCTTGTGTATCTACATTTGTTTTAGTGTCTTCCTCTTGTGTAACTAGCTCAATATCAATTGTGATTACCTTAGTTACTTGTTGTTTCTCTTCTTTATCCTCACCTACCTCAGTAGGTTCCTACACCATTTCGTTAGGTGTTGTCAAACCATATAATAATTTCCAAATCAAAGTGGTCTTTTGTACAACATCCTTAACCTTGTTCTACAATAGCTTGAATGCCCTATATTTTGGTGCAAATTTTCTAGTATGCTTCTTCATTGCCTTGGCCATTGTCTCTCTATCTAGTTTTGCCATCACTCTAGTAAGTGTAGTCTCTTTGAATTGTCTTTCTATGTTTAGACTATATTTCCACTTTTGCTCAACTCTATTAGATTATTCCTTTAGTAGAGAGTTTGAAATCTTAATTGTAGTTTGTTTAAGTGTTTCCATCATGGCATATATTGACTCATCTACTTGGTTCATCTTAACTTTACCAAGTGTATCAAATTTAATATGTGTGAGACCAGATAAATCAAAATTGTTCCTTATATTATCACATATATTATCTATATCTGAAGGACTATGAATTACCACTTGAAACTGGTTGTTTTCATCAAATTCAATCTTCTCTTCATTAGATTCAACTAGGGCAACATATTTTCTCCTTAGTCTCTTTTGAGACTCTTCACCCATGGTAGCTTGACTAGCTCTCTTTTCCTTTGGCTTTGCTTCTTGCTTAGCCTTTTGTTTAGTGGCTCTTATGCTATCCCTTATTGAAGGTACTATAGGTTGAATAGGTTTTGTATTCTTCTTTGGTTTTCTCACTGCTAGTGCCTTAGCTTTTGTTTTCTTCCTTTCAATAGCTATAGGTGCTTCACTAGTTTCTTCAACCTTGACACATTTTATAATTTCTACTTCCTCTACTTGTTTGTATTCTCCTTGACCTTGGGTGATGGAAAGTGGTGCTTGGATAGGTGCATTCTCTTCATCATCATCATCATCATCATCATCATCATCATCTTCTTCTTCTACCCCTTAATCAAATTTCTCTATCTATTTCTTTACCACCTTATTCTTCTTCCTAATGACTGAAGTAGTCTTGAATTCCATGGTGACTTTTGACTTAGCCACATCATATTTCCCAAAAGCTATAGCTTCCTTGTCCACTTCTTCTGCAAGTAATGTGGTGATTTTTGTAGAGGCTTCATCAATATTGATTTCATATCCCAGTGGTCTTAACCATCTAACTCTAGGAAATGTTGCTTGGACATATGTAAAGTTAGTGTCAACTAGGAAGAAAAAATCATCAAAATGCTTCTCCATTAGTGAAACTGGTATCCTTAGTCTTTTCTTCATTGTTTGGTTGAATTCTTTGAAATATCTTGTCATAACTGATTGAAGATTATCACCTAGTTGCACAATGAATTCACCTATTTGCACTGCAACAGGTTTTTTTACCTTCCATGCAACTTGAACAAAAGTAGAAAATATAAATAGTACATAAAATAATATACATATAAGAATAGATCCAAATTTACATTGTGCAATTTTGGTCTTTGTTATGGCTCCCAAATTCTTAGTCAATTATTGCAACTACAACTTAGCAAGATCATAAGTATGATCTTTCTTCACTATCTTGTATCCCACATCAATTGCAATACATGGTACACTATTGAGTCTACTAGATTGATAGAACTTGTGTACTATAATCCTTACTATAAAAGAAATTAAGGGATCTGTGGTTGTATCTATTATCATGCCTTGTTTATTCCATACAACCCACACATTCCTTTTAATTGCCTCTTTTTCTTCACTTCTCATTCTCTTGGGTTGATCTAGGGTTGGATACCCTATAAATCTATGCAAAATATTCTTGGTGATTTTAATCAGTCCAATTTCTAACCATATAGAATTTTCATTTATTCTACTCAAAATTATCTTTATCCATTCTATCTTGAAGATGTTGGGGAAATCTAGGACACAGGTTAACCCTTTCTTCTCAACAATTTTGTATTCCTTCTTCAACACTCTATTTTCACAAAATTTACCATATGTCTCCCTAATTTCCATGTCTCCTATGCTTCCAACATTACATGAATAGTAGCATCTCACATCTTGAATTATTAAAACTTGTGGTGGTATCATTGACAATGCACTAGATGGGTCTTGTTTATAAGCTATGTCTGGAGTAGCTCTAAAATTTGGTTGTTCAATCTCATTTATTATGAATTGCAAATTCAAAAATTCCTTTCCCTCTACAACCTTGGTTATTGAAGAACTAGATTCCATTTGATAAAATTAGGTTTTGCAAAAACTTAAACTGTATAGCTCGACACACAATAAATACCTTTTCAGTCCTATTGAGATGGTGTCAAATAGCTATTAAATTCATTTGCAAATGCTCAAGACAATTTTTATAGTTTTCCTTTAGCTCTTTGTGCTCTCCTTCAAATTTCAATGATGTCAAATGAGTAGAAATGGACCATATAGACCTCAAAACCTTGCAATTAATGCTTACCGCTTACACAGTTGTAAGCTCAACTTCAACAAAGATTTTGAATCACTTGGCTTCTATAAGTTTCATCTCGACAACCACTACAAGCTTGGTCAGTACTAAAAACATTGATATATTGGCATCAAATAAAATTCCACTCAAAAACCATAGTGAAAAATTTCATGCTCGACAGTAACATGAATACTGACAAAACTTAAAGATTTCTTCTAGATTCTTAACAATACTTTGCATATTTCTTCATGCATATGTAATATTTTTAGAACTAAATCCTTGGAACTGATTTATAGTATATCTTTTAGATATTAGTCCCACACATTTCTTGATTTCTTAATTTGAGGAATTGTTATCACCTACCCCATTGGGTGAAATGATCCCTTTTGAACTTGATGTGCTACAATCTTCCTTTCTCTTCCATGTCTTGTTCATCTCATCTCTAACATTCTCAACGTCTACCTTTCCTTTTTCTTTTTTGAACTCGATGCTTGGTGCCTTTGATCTTGTTGGAAAATTTCTACTTATGTGACCAGTCTTCAAATAGCTAAAACATGGGGTTTGACTCAACCATCTACTATAGTCACTTTTGAAATGTGTTCTTATGTAATTTTGAGCAACATTTCCATACTCTTGACAATAGTAGCAACTATACCTTGTATTTTAATCCCACTTATAAGAGTTTCCATTGTGGTTTAAATTTGTCTACTTGTTTGATGACCATTTAGGCTTGGATCTACACTCATATGCTCTATGTCAATACTTTTGATAGCTATAGTAGTATCCTTCAAATCTTTGTGGGCTTATGGTCTCGATTTTGCATTCATGTGCTTCATGTCCTTGTTTTTTGTATTAATGGAAATGACCCATAAACTTCTTCTTAGGATTCTGATTTCTAGCCTTTCTCCTAGAAACATTAGTAGCATGACATATTTTACCACAATTATGACAAGTAAATTTGGAGTTCTTACCTTGTTTACTTCTTTCTTTTCCACTTTTGGATGATTCTACTTCTTTAGTACTAGTTTAACACAACCTAGAAGTCTCACTATTAGATCTAGGGGATCTCATTAATTGTTCAAATTATTTGATGGCTTCATTAGGTTTTTTGATACTACAACAAACTCCTTTTCTCATTTCAAATCATTTCTTAGTTATTCATTCTACAACCTTAGTGTTGTGATCTCAATATCCTTTGCATTTAGTTCATGATTTGTAATCATCATTTGACCCAAAGTTTCCAATTGCATGTTAGCAATGCTAGTTACATCTAATGTTTTTTCTTTTGGTTTGTTGGTCAAAATCCTTTTTTCATTTTCAATCATGACTTTGTCCTTTTCAAAAAACAATTTCCTGTTTGGTCACCTCACATAGTGATATTGATTGGACTTCTTATTCTCTCTTTAGATTTATCACTTCTTCAGTTATGACTTTATTCTTTTCCATCAGATCCACAACTACTGCATCAAATTCATTAGAGTTTTCATTTGCAAATAATTTAGTAGTGTCCATCTATTGGTATTGTGTGTCATTCTCTTGAATAGAAATTTCCTTCCTTCTCTTCACTGATATTGTTAACTCATTTCTTGCTTCATTCAACTAATGTAGGGAAAGTTATATTTCAATCATTTGGTTCTCAATAGTCTTTCCTAATTTTTAGACTTCCATCTTCAATATCATTCCTCAAATTTGCAAAGCTTTACTTTTAGAGGTCTATGCTCTGATACCAATTTTTGGAAATACAATAGGGAAGTAAATTCTGATGTGGTGGTGGGGGGGGTGGTAGTGTATCACCACATAAAACTTTCAACCTCTAAAACTATTCACCACACATCCAACTCACAACCTATGCATATAAACTAGAATACCAAATTAAGAATATACATCCATAGCATGAAAGTAAAATATTCAACACATGTATGACACAAGATATTTAGTTACCTATAAACCCTCCAAGGAGAAGGTAAAACTAGGGTGGAAATGACACCCACAAATCTTCACTATTGTAGTAATAAAGTGTATCTAATGAAGGTTACAATGTTTGACCATGAAATATGATCTACCCTATGAAAGGTCTACTCTATTAAAGGCTTATAAGATCATTAGATCTTACCTATTAAATTATCTAGACACCCTACTAAAAGCATGCTTGGTAAAATAACTTTAAATTACAATGAAGGAAACACCTTGTTAAAGGATTTACAACAACCAATTAAGACTACTTTGTCAGGAGATTTAATTGATTCACCTATTAAAATGTCTCAACAATGATCCTTTGGTTAGAACTTTTCTTCTTGATGTTAGATCATCTCTATAATTATGTGTACTTGATCCTTTTTGATCATATGTATCTCTTCTATCCTTTGATTTCTTTCCTCTATTATCCTTTAACTAATTCTACAATGTAGCTCAATTCATAACACTTTAATCACCATGAATACTTTGTTTGCACATGCAAACCTTCTTCAATTCTCCTTAGCATTCATTAGAAATTTTAGGGTTTATCTTCCTTAAGAATACTTATGTGACTTAGGGTTAGGTATGAATCAATGATAGTGATCCACCTATATTATAACTTAAACCTTCTCTTTTCATAATTGGATGAATTTAATTCATAGGGATTCACAATTAAGATTCATCCCTATCATCAAAGATCTTAAAACAATCCTTAAGTTGGATAAAAAATGGTTTACATAGTAGTTTGTGCCAATATAAAATACTATGTCAAAATTGTATTACTCAGCTTTTGAAGTCCCTAGTGCTTGACACTAACTATAACTTCAATGCTATCAGTTAGTATCCTAATGAATCAGCATGCACTACTTTGTTAGCACTTGACTCACTTGGCACATACTATCTAGTTGGCATCTAAGTGACTTATCACTTGAGTGGCTTAGCACTCACTATTTACTCAGTATGCTCTATCTTATATGTGATGCTAATCATATGTTACTTGTTTAGCATGAGCTAAGTAAATGACTTACAATGACTTAAGTGTATAGACATTCATTTGTCAAAACCAATTTGAGATCAATAAAAAGGAAAAATCTAATGATAATAGCCAATTGAAAGTCATAGGTCACAATTCTTCTTTTTTTATAGATCATCTATGCAAAAATATAGAGAATAATGTAGATTTGAGTGGATTTTCATGTTAGAAATATTAGTCCACCAAGATAACTAAGAGATGGGGGGGTGAATCAGTTATCTAATAATTCAAAAATTTATTATCCTTAAATAAACTTAACCATACAAAGATGCACATACACAATTACACCAGATACATTGACTAAGGAAACCCTTGACTAGAGGGAAAACCCCAATGGGAATGATGTCCACAAGATGTTGTACTAATATTAATATTCCTTGTTAGAGGATGGACCCTATTAGGAGTCTATTATAACATTTAGTTCATATGAGTCCCTATTAGGATACTTTCAATCCATGTTAGGAGATTCCAACCCTGTTAGGACTTGTGCCAACCCTATTAGGAGTTGTAGAAGATAGAAGAACATACTATCTAAACAACTTCTAGGGAAAGATCACCAAACTCACTATCCAATTGATTTCTCAACTACTCAATAAAATTAATTTCATGAGCTATACTTTAACTTTCTTCCTTTTTCCTATCAACTAGAACAATTACTATCAGACCTTCTAGACTAGGTAACAAACCTTGGATCCAAGTACCAAACTTTGAATCACACAATAAAACATTGGTAATGAAGTTTCCTTCACTTCTACTTTACTCTACTTATCTTTACATTTTTCACTTGTGTTGCTTACAATTATCTACTTACATCCATACATACTTCTTCATGATAAAGAAAACTATCCTTCCTTTATGTTGAATCTATAAAACAATTCCCTGAGTCATTTGTTACACCTTCTTAATTAATTATTATAGAATCATGTTGAGAACATGTTAAACTTAGGGATAACATTAATCTTCTACCTTACAACTTGAATATATTTCCATACACATATCATTATGACAAGAAAACTTGACCACATCATCTCTAGAATGCCTTCTTGACATTTGTAACTTTAGCTTCTCAGAATAACAACTCTATCAAGAGATATAACAAGTTTACCAGAACATGTCTTTGTAAACTCTATATCAAAATATTCTTCACCAAAACTTGCATAACTTCTTCCAGAATTACTATATTATGTTTTTTAGGTTATTTGCATATACTAGACACTTAGTAGTATCTCCCTTTAACTTCAATTCTAAAAATTCTCAATGGTCTATTTGTACTAGCTTGATGTTTCTATTGTTCTTCTATTAGATACCATAGAAAATTGCTATGTTGACATCAATAAAAAAGATAGTTAGGATGTAACACATCATCATGATAATGATCTAATCATGTTTCTACAATACTCCCCCATAGGAATATCATCAGCATTAATGCTTCCAATAATCTTCCCCTTGGCATTGATGGGAACACAGATGAAAAAATCTAGTTCCAAGAATACCAACTAAAAAATACCGTTAATCTTTTTTTTCAAATCCTCTTCATCAATCAATCCCCTCCATTGATATACCTCAATGTGATTTATATCAAACTATTTTTTTTCCATGATGTACTTCTATTTCATGCTCTTTTTTTTCATGCTATACTTCTCCCCCATTGACATCAATGTCAAAGGTTTAAGCAACCAACAATCCCTTCAACAACTATCTCTAACTAGTTAAAGAATCCAAAGACATTTTTCAGAAGTAACATCCAAGAAGAGTCCTAGATGACTCTATCCATCACAGACACTCCCCCATATAGGAAGCATCAACATTTAGTCCAAAAAAACAATGGTGCTTTATTACACTAGACTGATGCACTCTTGCATCACCTACTCTAATGTAGGAAGGGGCATAACCCCTAACACACCTTGCAAATACTCAGAAGTCTCTTTGGGAAGAGGTTTAGTGAAAATATATGCAATCTTCCCTTTAGTGCTTACATACTCAAAACTAATTTCCTTTTTTGCAACTTTCTCTCTCAACATGTGATACTTGGTAGAAATATTCTTGGTCTTAGAATGAAACACTCTATTCTTAGACATATTTACTATGCTAGTGCTATCACAATATCTGACAATAGGTTTATTAAATTCTATCCATATATCCTTCAACATCTACTTCATCTAAACAACTTTATTACAATTTTTTGTTGCTGCAACATATTTTTCTTCCACTATACATTGTGAGGTATAATCCTACTTCTTGCTTATCCAAGAAACCAATCTTCTTCCAAGAAAGAAAGCCCCACCAGAGGTACTCTTTCTATCATCCATATCACCTACTTGATTAGCATCAATATAAGCATATAGATTGAAATCATTAGATTTATCATACCACAATCTAATCTTTGGTGTTCCTTGCAAGTATCTAAATATCCTTTTGACTACTACATAACGTGCTTCTCTAGGATTAGCTTGGAATCTTACAACAATTCCAATTGCATTTGTTATATCTGGCCTTGTGTGAGTTAGATATTGTAATCCTCCAATCATAGATTTGTACTTCTTCTACTTAATAGTAGGCATCTCATTCTTTGTAGATAACATGTGTGTGGTTACCATAGGTGTTCCAATGGATTTAGATGTTTCCAAACCAAACCTTTTTAGTAAATCTTTCAAATACTTAGTCTGAGAAATAAAGATTCCTTCTTTATCCTATATGATTTGTAATCATAGAAAATATTTCATCCCTCCTATCATGTTCATTTCAATTTCCTTCTTCATTTCTTCTACAAACTTATCATTTTCATCGTCATTTCCTCCATATATGAATCATCAAAAAATATTACCAAAATCATTAATCCATCATCAATTTCTTTCCAATAGAGATTACTATCTGCCATACCTTTGCTATATCCAAGTTTTGTCAAACGCTTGTCGAACCTTGCATACAAATTTTTGGGTGCTTGCTTCAAGACATACAATGTTTTCTTCAATTTTCATACTATGGCCTTGTCATCTATCATAATATAACCTTTAGGCTATTCTATGTATACCTCTTCTTCAATTTCTCCATTCATAAATGCTAACTTCACATATATCTAATATACTTTTAATTTCTTATGTTTTGCATAGGCTAAGAATAACCTTACTACTTCTATTATTTCCATAGGAGCATAGGTCTCATCATAGTCTATTCCTTCTTACTATGAGTAACCTTTACATACTAGTCTTGCTTTGTTCCTTACAACTTTGCCTTGTTCATTCATATTTTTGTTGAATACCCATTTAGTTCCTATCACATTCTTGTCTATTAGTTTGGGAACTAATTCCCATGTCTCATTCTTTACTATTTGATCCAATTCCTCTTTCATAGATTGCTTCTAGTAGTCATCTTTATATGCTTCTTTTGCATTCCTAGATTCAACTTGAGATATCAAACATAGTTCTTCATTGATTCTGCTTCTTGTTATCACACCTTTATCTCTTCTTATAATGATCTACTCAAGTGAATGATTCTTTGTCATATTCTTACCCAAAGTAGGAGTTTCTATCTCAACTCTTAGCTCTATTGAAGGTTTTGAGCATTGTTCCTACCTTTTATCCTTCATTCTACAAAATATTATTAGTCTCAAATAATACTTCATCATTCATTGGTGGATGATCTACTTAGGTGGATGATTCTTTCTCATATTCTTACCCAAAGTAGGAGTTGCTATCTCAACTCTTAGCTCTATTGAAGGTTCTGAGCATTGTTCCTACCTTTTCTCTCTTTCATTCTATAAATTATTGTTAGTCTCAAAGAATACTTCATCATTCCTTAGTCTAGTAACAACATTCTCATCATCTAAATTGTAATCAACTATTCTTTCTTGTATCTTGAATTTCTCATCAACTCTCACATTTGCGCTTTCCATAATAGTCTTATTTCTTAGATATAACATCTATAAACCTTGCTTTATAATGAATAACCAAGAATCATACCTTCATCACTTCTAGAATCAAACTTACCAATATCATCATCATCTATTTTGATATAACACTTACTACCAAAACTTCTAAAATACTTAACTATAGGTGAGTGACCAAATCATAGTTCATAAGGGGTCTTGTTTGTGTCTTTCTTGACTTGCACTCTATTCATAGTGTAGACTATTGTATTCATAGCTTCTCCCCAGAACATCTTAGATACATCATTCTTAGCTAACATAACACTTATTACTTCTATTACTGATCTATTTCTTCTCTCTACTATACCATTTTGTTTAGGGGTAACTAGAGATGATAAATGTATTTTGATTCCATTAGCTTCACAAAAGATGTTAAACTCATTTGAAGTGAATTTTCCTCTATCTAATCTTAAACATTTGATCTTCATACTGGATTCATTCTCAAATCTATTCTTGAATATCTTGAACTTATCAAATGCCTCAAATTTTTGTTTAAGAAATGCAACCCACATCATTCTAGAAAACTCATGAATTAAAATCTTGAAATACCTTTCACCATAGAATGCTTTAGTCTTCATAGGACCACTAAGGTTTTTATGTACAATCTCCAATTTTGTTGTAGTAGTAAACTTCTTGCTTGAAAATGAAGTTCTATTATGCTTTGCCAGAACACACTCCTTGCAAATTGTATTAGTAGGCTTCATAATCTTAGGAAAATCTCTAATTGCAAACATGTTACTAGTCTTCACAATGTTGTCAAAGTTTATATGACAAAGTCTCCTATGCCATAGCCAACTATCATCTAGCATAGCAACCAAACATGTCATTTTAGTAGAATTCAACTAAAATATATTACCTCTAGATCTAGTTCATGTTCCAATTACTTTTCCATCTTTGTCTCTGATCATGTATGTCTTTTTTGTGAATTACAATTGATAACCTTTGTCCACTAGTTGTCCAACACTCAAAATATTGCGCTTCAAACCATCAATGAAATATAAATCCTCATTGTTAGTCTTACCATCAAGAGTTATAGATCTAATACCTTTAACTTGGGATGTTGCATTATTTCCAACTCTAACAATGCCTCCATCATGACATTTGAAGTTGACAAATTTGTTCATATCACTAGTCATATGATGTGAAAAACCACTATTAATTATCCAATTAGATTTCTTTTCAACCTATGATACTAAAGCCATTTTCTCTAGAATTTCTTCTTTAATAGCTACACATCCAATTTCATCATCACTAGCACTTACTACCTTATAATCACCTTCTTCATTTGCATACAAATATTCTCTATCATTTCTAGGTTTGAAATTACCTCTATACTTTTTCTCTCTTTTAGGACACTTAGATGCATAATGACCATTTCATCACAAGTCTAACATTTAAAGATTTTCTTACAACTTTTTTCTCTTGTTACCAAAAGGGCTACTCCTTCAATATTTTTTCCCTCATTAGATCTGCTAATACTAGCAAAATCTCCTCTATCACTTGTGCTTCTTGATAAACTAGGTCGAATATTCAAGGCACTAAAATTTGTTTCAGTTCTAGTCAATTCTCCAAACTGTCTAAGCTCATTCTCAACTTCTTCAAGTCTTCCAAGCAATGTTTCCTTTATGAAATCTTTGCTAGAAGAGATCAACAACTATATAATTTGAACTACTAGCTTAAATGGTGGTGTTAAGTTCTTTAATATATTCCATATAACCTCATCATCCTCTTTAGTTCCTCCTTGAGATCTAGTACCTACAATAATTTATGATATTTTGGCTACATATGTTCTTATAGATTCATCTTCCATCATTTTAGCATCTTGAAATGCACAAATCTAACTTTGTAGTCTTAATTTCTTAAAATGTTCATCACCTTCAAAACTATTTTCTAAAGCTTTCCAAATCAAATGAGAAGTAACAAGTGGCTTTGCCTAGTTGTATTCAATTTTAGGAAGTGTAGAAAATAGTGCTTCTCTAGCTCCAATGTTGCACATTAAAAGATCTCTTTTGTGGTACAAGTTTCAAAATATTTCTCAGTAATGATCATCTTTGATGATTTTGTCAAGATCCAATATCTTGGACCCATATATAATATATTTTTCTTCATCTTTTCCTTCCAAGTTTCATAATTTTTTCTGTCAAACTTTCGACAATCTTTCTTGAACATGTCTTCCATGGATCTCCCAAAGTTGTTAAAATTAATCTTCAAGGACCTAACACTCTAATACTAATTGTTAGAAACAATAGTCCACCAAGATAATTGGGGGGGGGAGTGAATTAGTTATCCAATAATTAAAACATTTATTATCCTTAAATAAACTTAACCATTCAACCAAAGTAAAAAAAAACCATACAAAGATACACATACACAATTACACCAGATATGTTGACTAGGGAAACCCTTGATTAGAGAGAAAACCTTGGTGGGAATGATGCCCACAAGATGATGTACTAATATAAATATTCCTTGTTAAAGGATGGACCTTGTTAGGAGTCTATTATAGCATTTACTACATATGAGTCCCTATTAGGAGACATTGAATCCCTATTAGGAGAGCCAACCCTATTAGGAGTTGTAAAATATAGAAGGACCCACTATCCAAACAACTTCTAGGGAAAGATCACCAAACTCATTTTCCAACTAATATCTAAACTATTCCTCACTAAAATAATTGCATGAACTATACATTAACTTTCTTCATCTATCTTGTCAACTAGACCAATCACTATCAAACCTTGTAGACTAGGTCACAAACCTTAGATCCAAGTATCAAACTTTGGATCATACAATAAAACCTTAGCAATAAAGTTTCCTTCACTTGCACTCTACTCTTCTTATCTTCACATTCTAAACTTGTGTTGCTTACAATTATCTACTTACATCCATACATACTTCTTCATGTTAAAGGAAAATGTCCTTTCTTTATAATGATTACATAAACCCTTTCCCTCAGTTAGTTGTTACACCTTCCCAATTAATTATTATAGGATCACATTAAGAACATGTTACACTTAGGGATACCATTAATCTTCTACCTTGGAATTTGAATATCTTTTCATACATGGGTCATTATTATGAGAGAACTTGACCACGATAACTTTGTCTTCTTTGAATAACAAATCTACTAAGAGATATAACAAGTTTTCCAAAATATGCTTCTATAAACTACATCTTAGAACACTCTTCATCAAAACTTGCATAAATTCTTCCAAAAGTAATATCTTATTCTATTCATACCAACTTGATCTTTCCACTATTCTTCTATTAGATACCATAGAAAACTACTATGTTGACATCAATGACAAAAATAGTCATGAATGTAACATATCATCATGATAATGATCTCATCATATTTCTAAAATATTTTCCTATATGAATATCATCAACATTAATTCTTCCAACATTTCACATATTGAATTTTTATAAGCTTTGAAAGTTAGATATGGATAAGGTAGAAGAGTCAGTGTATGCCATGATGACAATATTCAAGATGACTCCAACTGAGATTTCCAACTCTCTACCAAAGGAATTATATGAAAAATTTGATCAAAGATGGAAATATAGTCTCATAATAGAGAGAAACATAAGAGAAACTACGCTTGTAAGAGTGATGCAAGATTTAGATAAATTTGAGATAACCAAGGCCATTTAGAAGGATGCTGGTAAATTTGCTCCAAAGTACCAAGCCTTTAATATTTTGTAGAATAATATTGAAGATGTTGTTCAATAGAGTACTCAATTATGGAAGGTAATTTGTGGGATGAAAATACTGAAGGTAATTGTGCATACACGTGTTGAGGTAAGTGATGAAAAAGATAAAAAAAGAAGCAACTAAGGTTACTATAGTTGACACTGAGATAGTTGCACATATGGAAGGTACTAAGACAAATGTAGATACCTAGGCAATAACTGGAGATAAGTAAAAAAATAATAGAGTATACCAGATACACAAATGTTGAGTGCTAGTCAAAAACATGTTACACAAGTAAACATTGAAATTATATAGACTAAGGATGTTTCTGATAATGTGCCTCAGAATATCAATCACCTAATAGAGGAGGACATGCTAGAAATATTGCTAGACACCACTACCAAGGAAGAATAATTTAATCATCCTATATTGGTGAGTTTAGATGAACTCAAGAAGTCATATAAGACATTTGTAGAGGAGGAAACACAAGAAATATCAAAAACCCCTCAATTTACTATGATACAACCTACATTACCCCTTGTTGTGTATCAAAGAAAAGAGACAACCATGATAGATAGCAACAAATTTATGCACACTGTGTCTAGACTAGAATTTTCTACAATTACATAGGTTAAAACACATTTTCAAAGTGCAAATGATGTTGAAAGGAAAGCAAGGAAGGGGACTAAAGAGTCAGACTTGACTATACAACTCGATGAGAAATTATCAATATAAACATTGGTTACTATTCTATGAAATGGTACTCCTCCAACTCAAGTACTTTAAAGGTTGAGTGTAGAAGCTACACTACTATAGTCATCATAATTGAGTCTTAGTACATCCAAGGTAGGTCAGGTTACATCATTTGGTGATGTCAACTTGTATGAAGTGATTGTTTTACCAAAGTTTGACCTTGTAAAAATCATCATTGAACAAATGTGCATACTACAAGATGCACTTGTAAAGAAAAAGCATCAAGAACTACTTAGAAGGGAGCTTAGGTAGAATAAAGCATTGCAAGACATCAAAGATATCTTTCTTAATACATTTATCCTACCAGCACCTAAAGAAGACAAGCCTATAATGGAGCAGTTGGTAAATATTGTATAAAAAATCAATGATGTAAACTTGGATTCAAATGTAAATGTACTTGAATAGAACAAGAGGAAATTTCAAACTAAGGTAAATGAAAGATATTTGTTATTTCACTTAGTCACATTAAATTAGCAACCAAGATTGACAATGTAAAGAAAGTCTGAGATAATATTTTCTCACTTTACACTAAGTTGTGTGATACAACTCTATTCACACAAGAAGTGCAATAACATATTGGAAATTTTGAAGGAGATATGAAGAAAATAGGTACATCTCTACTTCATTCTCTAGCTCAGAGATAGAAGCACTTCAAGAATTTGATGAATTCATAAGGTTAGTTGGTAGCTCTACATGCTCAAAATGCAAACATTGAAGCTACACTGAGTAGCATCCAATCCATTCTGACCCCACACATGGAAATACTTCACCAAGAGCTAGCCTTTGCAAAGAAAATAATGGAGAAAGATCCCCATCTTTCTATATTTGAAGGTTGTGTTCATCTTGCTTCTGAGTTAGCCATCCAAATCAAATCATTAGAGTTGGCTTGTGATAACTGGGGTGTCACTCTAAAAATCATACTTGAGGTCAATAAATTGTTCTTGGAAAAACACACTATATGTGTACAACCCATGACATAAGTGCCAGAAGGGGGGAAAGTAACTTTTGGGGAAAACAAATGAATGGAGACAATGCATGAGTTAGCAAGTGAACATATATCAAATTTACTTAGGAATATTCTGTTTCAGTTTTGAATGTAACAATCAACTCAAGGGGAGTTATTCAATTCTGAGGTATGACTGATGAGTTGTAAGTTTTGCAAAATTTTGAAGTTTTGAAACTTTGTATAGGGTAAACTTTAAGAAAGCTACCTCCAAAAAATGATATAAAATATTGGCGAATCTTTCATTATTTTGAAAAAATAAATTTTTTAATTGGCAAACCTCTCAAATTTTTTATTCTAAATATGATTAATATTGGCAATTATTTTTGAATGATATTTTTTTTGTATAAAACATTCATGAATCTCAATAGTAATAGGAAGTACATTAATCACTAGAGAATATTACAAATCAAAGTTGAACATTTTTTTTTACCTTGTAGAATATTATAAGGATCGTTACATATACTTTAAATCAATACTGAAAACTAAAAATTGGTGATATATCCCAAAAGTAACTAATAATTATATAGTGAAACCAAATGATCGTACCCCAAAAAAATTTGGAAGTAGTGTGGATTAGCAAACTAAGGTGAAACCAAATGTTGGTATCCCAGATAAACCTGGAAAAAGATCCTCTAGGAAAACTAGAGAATTAGAGAGTATGTAGAATATTGTTGATGGAAGACAAGCAACTATTCTAGATTTTACCCCTAAAAAATAGTAATGAAAATTATGTGTTGCATAAAAATGTAATAAGAGAATAAAAATTAAGCAACTAATATCTATTCCTACATGATTATGCAAACCTCAAAATATGGAAGATAAACATGTAAATAAGAAACACAAAAAAAAAAAAGAGCATAAAATCATTCAAAATATCACTATGCAAACCTCATGAAACCATCAAGTGTAGATGATTTACTTTCTAATGGGATGTAGTTGCTCACAATTCCTATAGCATAACAATGAGGTAATAGTGCTTGTGGAAATGAGGAGAGGGCTCTCCTTTTATAGGAAAATGGATGCAATGGATGGCTAAGATTAAAAGCAAGACGAAGGGCTAGGATCCCTCAGGATTGATGAGGTGTCCATGAGGTGGAAGACAAGTAGACTCCATCTGGATTAGGGTTTTTGACTAGTCAAAGGGGGCAATATGCTCACACATGTGTGAGCAACCTCTGATGGTGACATAATAAACAACTTGAATCTCATGCAAGAGGACAAGTGTGTAAGAGGTGTGAGAAGGCATGGCTTCTCACACATGTATGAGACACCTTGACTCTCATGCAAGAGGACAAGTGTGCAAGAGGTGTGAGAAGGCATGGCTTCTCACACATGTGTGAGACACCTAGACTCTCATGCAAGAGGACAAGTGTACAAGAGGCATGGACGACATGAGGGATGAGAAAAGTGTGAACATCTCTCACAAATGTGTGAGCACACACTTAGGATTAAAAGGTGATTAGCAAGGATGATTAGTTAAAGAAAACATGATTAAGGAACTGGGTTGGTTTAGAAAGATGAGTTAGTTAGGATAGTGAGGTTAGGTGAGGGTTAAAAGTAAGAGCCATGTGCTCAAATAGGATTAAATGTAATATTTAATTCTTAGTGGGATTAGGAAAGGAATTAATTAAGTAAATGGAGTACTTAATTAAAGTGAATGGGTTAGGATGCAAGTGGAAAGGCTTGGATTTAAATAAACCTTAGTTTATTTAAATTAAGGTAAGGTGAACATAATTAAATAAATGTAAATTTATTTTAAAAAGGTAGGGAAATTAAATAAATAATAAATATTTATTTGATTGGATAGGAAATGGGATTTGGACAATTTTAGGTGTCTACATTTTTCCCCTCTTTGATATAGCATTAGTAATGTTATATCAAAGAAGACTAAAATATAGTGGATCGAAGGATAAGACTAGTAGCACGATGCCCTAGTCATGGAAGGATGAGGAAGGATGATGAGGATGGAAGGGTATGCCCCCTCGAGAGGACATGTAGGTTAGGAGAACATGGATGTTCTCTCAAAATGGATCAAAGGATGGATGAGAGTGGAAAAATGATAAAGTTATGTTGCAATGGTGTGAACAACCTAAGTTTGATATTGTATTCAACATTATGCACCAAGGCATGAGGAACCAACATGACAATGTATCAAGTACATGAAAACATGGGTCTAATACAACCATATTAAATATGAAACCATGATCTGGAAGACCATGATTCCTGGGGAAAATAGGATGCAAAGACCATGATTAATGCAAAAATACTAATGCATACAAGTAATAAGAAATCATGCACAATAAACCAAAAGAAAACCAACATTTTTCCCCTAGTCAAGCTAAAAACCCATTCATGGATTGATTGATGATGATTGATTAAGGATGGAAAAGATAATAATAAGCATAATACACATCCAAGGAATGGGAAGGATTCATCCCATGATAATGTTTGAATATGGTTAATGGGTGATCAGTTTATTGGGTCAAATTGATAAATTGATTAAGGATTGATGTACAAGATTGCAGGATTAGATTGATTGGATTAGTATTGATTGCACAAGTGATACTTTTTTTTGATTTTTTGATTTTATGGCAGATAGATGAAATTGAAATGTAAGTAGAAGAATTATGTTGATAGGATGAAGAATCATGAGAGTAGAATCGATTTGATTGGAAAGGATTAGAAGAAGGGAAAATTGATTGAAGAATGAATTTGATTGAAGTGAGTTATAGGAATTAGATTGAATGTGATATGAATGAATGTGGGATAGAATGAATAGAAATGAATTGATTGAATGAATGTGTGAGAGAATGGATAGATATGAATTGATTGAATGAATGTGGAAGAGAATGGATCGAGACCAATGACAAGGGAGAGCCAAGGAATGGTAAATGAATGGGAAGGGTGGAGATATTTGAATGGAGGAAGAATATAGAGGACCAAAGGATATGGTATCAAATAATGGGGAGCCAAGGACCATGTTCCAAAGGAGTTCAAATGACCCATACCAAGGATAGGAAAATGGAAGAAAATATGATGGGAAAAGATGCATGGAAATGGAAAGATGGAACAAAGGCTAGCGTATGGAGGAAAAGAAGGCACGTGCTCTTCCAAAGCATGTATGAACATTCTATTATTGTGCCTCTAGTATGGATCACGAGCATGGGTATGAAAGGGGAATGAAGAGGGGATATGGGAGGAGGGTATGAATATGAGATGGGTAATGATATGAAGGATATGGATGAAATTTGGATATGAAGTGGATGAAATGGATGGGATGGAAGGGATAACCAAGATCAAGGACATATGAAAGTGGGATGGAACCATGTAGGAGTATGGATAGAAAATGGATGAATGAACATGACAAGGACTATGGGAGGCAATATATAGATAGCATGTCAAGATGAAAGATATGGAAGGATTATGGAAGTATGTAGAATAATGTATGGATAATGCGCAAGGGATATGGAAAATGAGCATGTGGATGGATGAAAGGAAAGTGAAAGTCAAGATCAAAGATGGAAAATGATAATGAATGGTAGAGGGAAGGAGGGAAGATATGTATGGAAGCTTCGTATGGATGGAGCTTGCCCCCAGTGTAGACTACAAGTGGAAGAAGGAAAAGTGAATGGATGGATAAGTGGAATGGGAAGGAAATGGATACATGATAGGAGAGTGAAGGGAGGACTCAATCATTTAGTTTCATGGATGGTATCCCTTGATATTTATGTCTCTTTCTTTTTTATTTTCAAGGAATTTTTACTATTTTCTCCTAGATGTTGGTAGGGTAGTGAAAAGAAGGATGAAATGGGATGGGGAATGGAGGACAATGACTTATGAAAAAGTTTGGATGAAGGGGGTGGAGTGGATGGTAGGAAGACATGGTTGATGGAGGATAGGTTGGAAGACTTGTGAATGAGTGGATGAAGGAGGCAAAATGATCATCATTGGCACACACCTTGAAGGGTGATGGAAAGGAGGAAATTGTGGAGGATATGTAGGAGAAAGTTTGAATTTTGGGATAAAGGGAGCCAAAATGGATGACGGAGATAGTGGATTTGGAATGGTGGATTTTGGTGTATAAGGACCCAAAATGGATTTGAAAAATGGAGGCTAGGATGATTGATGACCAAGGGAAGCCTTTCGAGTAGCCAAATTGGATGTCATTTTTAATCTTTCTTTGAGATTCATTGCTACATTAAGTAGCTTTGGGATCCACAAATTTTTTGCATTTTTTATTTTTAGCCTTTGTGGCCTTTTATTTTTCTTTGGATCATATTTTTCTTTTCTTGGACATGTCTTTTAGAGGGGACATGTTGATCCTTGGGCTTTTGTGGATTTTTTCCTTTATTTGATTTTCCTTTAGCATCCAATTTTCTGCCATTAGACATGGTATGGGTGCATGAAGATAAATGGGGTGGAGAGCTTAGGGATGGTGAATGTTGGAAGGAATTCAAGGATGTGTGCCTTTTTTGATCTTGACTAGAACCAAGAGGGAATGAAGTGGAAAACATGGATATAGTGGATGGATGTATGTAAAGACCCAAAATTGAATGAAGGGATGAAGGGTTTGGATGTGGAACATAAGGACCTAGAATGGATGGAAGGGAGGAAGGAATGTGAATATGGATATAAGGTCCTAAAATGGACTTGGAATATGATGGATAGGAAGCTTTAGGTTTGGATGGAGGACGTTTGGAGTTGGAAGAAGTGGAAAGTATACCAACATCTTGAGCCATGTGTTCTTCAATGGGATACTTATCATTTTCAACACAAGATGTGATTCCATGTATATGGGGTGCATGAGTGGATTGGATAGGTGTGATAGGATCATGTGGAGGATTAGGATTGTTATGAAGGATAATAGGATCTTGAGATGGACTGGGATCATGAAAGGAAAATAAAAGGATGCTTTGGTATTGACTTAAAAGGAGATCATATAGCGGAATGACTGGATCATGAGATGGAATAGAATCATGAGATGGAGTGGATGGAATGGAACCATGGGATGGGTTGATTTGATCTTGCCATGGAGGAGAGCTAGTGGGTGGAGTGGAAGGAGAATCTTCATGAAGTGGAGGATTGATGGATGTTAAGTCTGGAGATGGAATGGAATTGGTGGTACATGGAATGTCTTGATCTTGATTAGGAAGGGAATCATGAGATGGACTAGGAGGGATAGATGGATCTTGAGGGATAAAGGAACAATGGGATGGAGAAATGTTTGGATCTAGAGGAGAAGAGACATATATAATGTCATGCTTTGGAGGAAGGTATGGAGATGGAATTGGGGGTATGACTTGGGGTGATTGGCTCTCTTCATTTTGTATTTTACACTTAGCCAAGAGTGATGGAAAAAACCCTTACAAGGTGGGGATGAGGTTTTTGGAGGATTAGGATTGTGTGAAGGTGTAACTATGTGTAAGGGATTACATGGAGGGTTGGGGTTAGATGGGACATGAGGACTAGGATCTTTGAAACATGGGGGAAGAGGACACATGGCATGGAAGTTGGACTCTTTTTGTTGAATTTCTAAGAGATAATTCTTTAATTGTCATATTTCCATGGCAAGGGAATTTGTGTTGGAGGAAGTGTGTGGCCTATGAATAGAAGTTTATGTAGTGTAAGGATAATGAGGTGGATTCCCCTTGTCAAAGGTAGAAGAATGATGAACATGAGATGGATTAGAGTTGGATATGAAGTGTTGAGGATAGATTTGATATGCAAGTTGAACAAGAGGTAGAACTCCATATTGTCTTTGAAGATTATCAACCATTTGATTAAGAAAATTCAGATCCATAGATGTTAGATGAAGAGATGAAAGATTTGATGATGGATGGAATATGAACTTAGGACTAGGAGAAATTTTGGACTTTGCGTTGATTTGATTTGAATTGAATCAGACTTGATATTGACTTGATTTGATTTTGATTTGATGTTGATTGGATATGATTTGATTAAATTAGGGTTTGATTTGATTTGACTAAAACCTTAACCAAGTGAATGTGAGATTTGAATGAAAGTCCAATGGTGATGACAATGCTCCTATGTGCAAAGTAGAAGATGTGATGCAAAGTTGAATTAGAAGAAGATGTGAATGAAATTAGAAAGATTGATTATGGAGGAATATGTAAATGGATTGAATTAAGAATTGATTGGAAAAGATTGAACTTGACAAGGAATTGGATTAGAAGGATGATGATGTGGAAGGATTGAATTAAGAATCCATTATGAGATTGGCAGAGAAAACTGGATCTAGATGAGGATGGAGCATGACTAGGATGAAGATTGAATTAGGTTGAATGACGAGGGAATGATTTTGACAAAGGGCGATGATGAAGGCATCAAGTAATGATTTGAATGATGAAGACAAGAGATGTATGAGGGCGATGACTTTTATGGAAAGAAGAAGTGAGGTGGAATTGATGTGGATAACTTGACTAAGAGGACCTAAACAAAGACTTTTTTTTGTTATTTTTGAGATTTTTTTTGTTTTTTTGAATTTATGAACTTTTATGATATTTTAGATTTTTATGTTCTAAGATGTTTTTGGATTTTATGGTTTAAGATGCAAAATAAAACAAGGAAATATGTACAAGGAAAGTGTGTTTCAAACACTCAAGAACTTCAAACACACCAACAATCCTATAAGGTTTTGACTAGGATGTACAAGGATCAACTAGAGGGTGTCCTTGATATACGCAAGGTATATCAACAATTCTATAAGGTTTTGACTAGGATGTACAAGGATCAACTAGAGGGCATCCTCAATATATGCAAGGTATGTAAGGCCCAAATCTGTAGATGAAAGAAAATATTGCCACACAGCTAGGGGGAGACAGTAACCCAAATCTCCTCCTTCACTTCCCAAAGGTATAAAGTTCTTTGGGGTTTAGCCAAGAGTGACAATATTATGCTTCCAAGAGAGGTGTATTTCTATTCACCTCCTAATTTTTATACTCCACTAGAACACTGGAGTTGAGGTTATCCCAAGGGGTGATGAAATCCCCAAGAAGGCCTCCTAAAAAAAGAAAAACAAGACCACTTATTTCTTGTGCACCCAACATCACCCGAAGGCATGAGGGGTGAGAATATGTAAGTGGCCTCAGGGTTTAAAAGACATGCATTCTTTCCTAATGAAACTTTAGTTTTTTTAATCTACTTGAAGACAACCTGTTCATAACATACAATGTTCTTTCCAACTTGACAATGTCATAAAAATTGAGAGTTTGCCAACATAACTAAAGTGAGTTTCATCCACATAAGAAAATTCGATAAGGAAAGAATCAATTCACTTTAGGCATTGAAGATTGAGTGATTGTTCATTTTAAGCACCAAAAGGAAATCTGTATTACAATGTGCTTTGATCCTTAGACATGCAAGATTGTGTGATCATTCATTCCAAAGCAAAAGAATTTGATTAACCATGCATTCAAGATTGAGTTTTGACATTAATCATGCATTCAAAGACAAGTGTTTATGCATAAAAGTTCATTCCCAAAAAAAACTTAAAGCAAAATCTACAAGAAATATGGTTAGTGAGAAAATATCCCTATAAAAACACAAGTTAGGGTAGCGAAAATGTAGGAAAAACGTGAAACAACCCTACAATAAAAGTGTTAAGACCAAGTTCATACTTTTATAGAAAAAATAGAGATCTAAATAGCATCAAAATCTCATGAAAGTAGCACCATGATGATGGGCTCAGAATCAGCTTTCTAGTGATATTTTTTTTTGCAAAAACAGAGTTCGTATGCTCAAGTTATGAGAAAAAAACCAGAGGTTGCTCCTTATAGCCTAGAAGGACATGGAATGTTGATGTAGTGATGACATCAGTGACCTGTGAGGTTAAATTTGATGATTAGGAGAAAGTCAAGTAAAAAAATAAATAAATAAATTGAACATTTTTGCAAAAAAAAATTAAAAATTAAAAAAATGAAAGCCTAGATGGTTCATTAAAAAGATAAATTTTATTTTTAAGAAATAAAATGGACAATGCAATGTTTTGTGTTGTTAAAATAAAAATAATAATATTAAAATATTTATTAAAAGGAAATGTGGGCAAGGAAGGGGTTTGAGTGGGTGGAGGTGGAGAGGTTGAAGGGTGGTGGTTTGATAGGGTTTGAGTGGCACATAGGTTAGGGTTGCAGGGAAGGCGACGGTGTTTGGTAGAGTGGGTGGTTGAAGCAAAGGGCAAGGAGTTGGAGGTTATAGGCAAAGGTGCCGCGCGGGGGAGGATTGGCATGAGCAAAGTGGATTTGACTATTCATCAGTGATTGTGGATGGATGTAGTGAAAGAAGCCTCAGTGAAGGGAGTAGTGCCGCAAACAAGGAATGGGCTACGGGAAAGTGCAGGGTAGCAACATCGAGCAATGTAGCAGAGTTTCCGGTAGAGGAAACAATGAGTGGCTGGTGGGGAAAGTGGGTGTTGCAGTGATAGGAGAATGCAGAGAGGAGTGGAGGGATGGTTTGGTTTCAGAGGGGCTACTGTGGCTGAAGGGGTGGTAGGGTGGAGGTGGGAAGAAGGGGGCCACAGCGGAGGGCGGAGGTCACAACAGGGTTGAAGGAAGGGAGCGGTAGTGGGTGTTTGCAGTGGAGGAGGCAATGTTCAGAGCTAAGCACAAGGGGAAGAAGGTGTAGGGGAGGCTGCTTGGCCACAATAGGGAATTGTAGGGTGGGGTCGGGCCGCAGCAATGATTGTGCCACTCTTGGGTGGTGGTCGCACCGCCTATGGCTCAAATAAAAACTTTTAATAATCTCTTGTTTTTGTTTTTTTTTGTTTTAAATTTTTCTTTTCTTTTCTTTTCTTTATTTATTTATTTTTTTTAAAATTTTTTTTTTTTGTTTTTAGATTTTAAATTTAAACCAACCCCACTTTAAAAAAAGAAAAAAAAGAAAAAAAGAAAAAGAAAATCAATATATATAAAGCACAAAGCATAAATTAAAGAAGATTTTTTTTTTTTTTGTTTTAAACATAAACAACATAAAGCAAAAATAAAGGAAACCCACCCCCCACTTTTTCTTTTTTTTTTGAAATATACCTATTTATCTATTAACAAAGGAGTGTTTTTTTATTAGCAAAGAGTATATTTAATGTATATACACCCTAGAACTTGAAAATAAAGTAATAAGAAATGAAATATAGAGTGTTATATGTCAAATGACTTCCCTTATGTCTTCCAAATGTGATGATGAGCTTTATGGCTCGATTAGATGCTCCTCATGAAACTTGATCCCCAAATTCTTCCTCAACCTACAAGCTCACAAAATACTCAAAAACACATTAGATCGTTAGTTCAAACCCGTGAAGTGGGTCCCACCAGGCTTGCCAAAATGTGTTGCATTAAAATGTAATAAGAAAATAAACATTAAGCAACTAATATCTATTCCTACATGATTATGCAAACCTCAAAATATGGAAGATAAACATGTAAATAAGCAACATGAAACAAAAAGAGCATAAAACCATTCAAAATATCACTATGCAAACCTCATGAAACCATCAAGTGTAGATGATTTCCTTGCTCATGGGATGTGGTTGCTCACAATTTCTGTAGCATCATAATGAAGTAGACAGTGCTTGTGAAAATGAGGAGAGGGCTTGATGGGGACACAACCCAAGAACAGAATGGACACAACAGAAAAAGGGGAAATTGTATTAACTGAAAAATAAGCTAGTACATTCAGTACAGAGAAAATAAACTTCAAAACATGCCCTAAGTGCTTACAATAGCATAAATGTGGAGATAATTTCTCCTTTCAGTACCTCCTCTCAAACTCCACTCCGAACTACCTTTTACAATACCAGGAATCTCCTTAAAAGACCCCAGAGGGTTAAGGACTATGAATACATTCTAGAAGGTGATAGTAGGCATCCATCAACCAAATAGAAGGCTCTAGAAGTTGCGTTAGAAGTCGACGCAAATATAGAAGAATCTAGAAATGGTAATCGAACTTTCGGGAGGCATAACTTTTGAACCGTAGCTCTGATTGACGATCGTTTACATTTCTAGAAAGCTCTCAAAGAACTCTATAGCCCTATGGACTAGCTTTTCTCATCTCCCATTTTTTGGCCCTTTTTGAGGTCATTTAATGCCCCTAACCTAACTTTGAAGCATTTTTAGGAGGTCTCCAAAACCTGAAAAAACTAGAATAACTTTCAAACTGTGGGGCCTTTTGACCTGATTCTTTTTCTGGAATGCTCTAAATCACAATTACATTCATCGGGCCAATTCACACCTAGTTTACCAAAATGATGGCCCAATTGCATGCTCCTATTTTTTCAAGATTTTCTAGCACAGTGATAGTGGAACTGTGAGAGTTGAAACCTTTATTTGACCCAAATGGGTATCCAAAAATGAAAACACATGAAATAGAAACTAAGTCTAAGTGCATTTTTTTGGGTGACACAAGATTGCCCTTATACCTCTGGATGCTCCTACATCAAACACCCAGGGTAGATTGAAAAGTGACCCTGCCACTTTATGAATGGTAAAGAAAATCCCAAATGGGAAACCTCAGCTACTGAAATCCAAGTTGAGTCCTCAATCGGTCGTCCTTTCCATTTGACCAAATATTCTTCATACTACCTATTTCTACTACTCCTACCCACACGATGATCTAGAATGTCTTCTATCTCTTCCTTCTTAGAAGCAGGAATTGGACATGGCTCTCACACCAGCTCCTCATCTACACCATCATCATGATACTCTGTTAAATCTGCAATGTTGAAAATGGGAGAAATGTGAATACCATCTGGTAGCTCCACCTCATATGCATTTCCTAAGTCATGTTTCTTCAAAACTTTGCAGGGGCCAAATTTCTTCATTTTCAGCTTGTTGTAAGTACCGGCTGGAAATCTTTCTTTTCATAAGTGCACCATGACTAGATCCCCTACTTGGAATTCCTTATGTCTTCTCCTTTGATCAGCCCTAGCTTTATACTCTTGATTCATCTTGGTAATGTGTGCCTGAACCTCCTCATGTAGATGCTTGATATGTTCAACAAATTCTTTCACTTCAACACTTGTCCTCTCCACTTGCTCTATCTTCCTCAATTTTGGTGCAGTCCTTGGGCTATTCCCATATACAATTTGGAATGGTGATTTTCCAGTACTTCTATTTATAGAGTTATTGTAAGAAAACTTTGCTTGTGGTAGAATCAAATCCCATCCCTTGGGCTTATCCCCAACTAAACATCTCAGAAAATTGCCCAGACTTCTGTTTACCACTTCTGTTTGGCCGTCAGTTTGTGGGTGATGCATGGAACTGAATTTCAAGTCTATTCTCAACTTTCTCCACAATGTCCTCTAGAAATACCCCACAAATTTAGTATCTCTATCAGAAACTATACTCCTTGGAAGTCCATGTAGTCTTACCACCTCTTTGAAAAACAAGTCTGCAATATGGACAACATCATGATTTTTGTGGCATGAAATGAAATGTGCCATTTTGGAGAACCTATCAACCACCAGGAATACTGAGTCATTACCCCTTTGTGTCCTTGGAAATCCAACAAAAAAATCCATACTTATGTCCTCCCATGGCCTTGATGGAACAAGCAATGGCTGATATAGGCCAGTATTGTAACTAAACTCCTTGGCAACTTTCAAAAAACCTGGCAACTCTGTACAAACTTCTTCACATCCTGTGAAATTTGAGGTCAAAAATAATGTTCTCTAAGAATGGAAATGGTCTTATCTCAACCAAAATTCCCTGCCATCCCTCCACTTTGTTTCTCCTTAATCAGATTTTCCCTTATGGAACTCCTTGGAATGCACAATTGACTACCCTTGAACAACATGCCATCCTGAATCAAATAGTCTAACCACTTGGTTCTATCTACAGCAATAGGTTCTTTACAAGCTTTCCATGCTTTAGAAAAATCAAGATCCTCAGGATACAAATTCTTGAGTTCATCAAACCCAACTACTTCAACCTACATTATTGTAAGCAACAATTGTCTCCTACTTAGTACATCTGCAACCCTATTAGATTTTCCACTTCTATGCTTCAACACAAATGTATAACTCTGCAAGAATTCTACCCACTTCATATGCCTCTGATTCAATTTACCTTGGCTATTTAGGTACTGTAATGCCTAATGATCAGTATACAAAACAAATTCTTTTGGCAATAAATAATGCCTCCATTTCTTTAAGGCCTGAACTATTTCATAGAACTCTTGATCATAAACATAATACTTCTTCTTTGCATCATTCAATTTTTTACTAAAATATTCAATAGGCTTACCTTCTTGGCTTAATACAGCCCCAATAGCACTGCCACTGGCATCAAAATCCACCTGGAAAACCTTTCTAAAATCTAGAAGTGACAACACAGGTTGTTCTATTACCTTCTTTTTTAGCAATTCAAAACTTCTCGCAGTTGCTGCAGTCCATTTGAACTCTTTTCTATCCCCTCTTATTGTATCAATTAGGGGTGGACATATGCCACTGAAATTCTTAATAAACTTCCTGTAAAAACTAACAAGACCATGAAATGATCTTACCTCAGTAGCAGACCTTGGAGTAGGCCATTCCAAGATGGCTTTTACCTTCTCTGGATCCATTTTGAAACCTTCGGGTGATATAACAAACCCCAAATAGACTAACTCTATTTTTGCAAAGATACACTTCTTTAGATTAATTAATAGTTTCTCTTCCCTTAGCCTTTCAAGGACACTATGAATATGTAGTAAATTTTCTTCCAAAGTCTTGCTGAAAATTAAAATATCATCCATATAGACAATAACAAATTTTCCCAAAAACTTCTTCAGTACCTCATTCATGAACTGCATGAAGGTGCTTGGGGCGTTCGTCAATCCAAAGGGCATGACTAACCACTCATAAAGACCCTCCTTGGTCTTGAAGGCTGTTTTCCAATCATCTCCTTCTTGAATCCATATCTAATGATAGCCACTCTTGAGATCTATCTTTGTGAAGTACTGAGCTCCACTAAAGAAGTCCATAAGATCATCCATCCTTGGCAAAGGAAACTGGTACTTGATGGTTATCCTATTTATAGCTCAAGAATCTATACACATCCTCCACTCTCCATTATTCTTTGGTGCAAGTACTATAGGTGTTGGACATGGACTCAGGCTCTCTTGAATCAAGCCCTTCCTCAACAGCTCCTAAACCTGTCTATTTAGCTCCTTTGTTTCAGTAGGAGTCATCCTGTGAGCAGTCTTGTTAGGCAAACTAGCTCCTAGAATCAGATCTATCTGATGATTGATTTGCCTTACTAGTGGCAATCCATCTGGAACATTATTAGAGATAATATCTCCAAACTCCCTTAGTAAATCTGAAACTTCAAGTGGTATTTCACTACTACCTTCTTTGTCTTTCCTAGGAATCAAAGCATAGCACATATGCTGATGTTTCATGCCATCTAAAAACTTCCTTTCATCAACAAGACTAATCCTAGCACTGCTACATACCTTTTCACCTTCCTTTTTCATGGGCTTCAATTTTTGGCAAACTCCATCCTTTGTCAGAGAGTATGTGGTTGCATGTCCATCATGTACTGCATGTCTATCAAACTGCCATGGTCTACCCAACAATAGATGGAAAACATCCATCAAAATAACATCACAGAGAACTTCATCATGGTAACTCCCAATTTTGAATTTCACTAAACATTGTTCGATTACTAGGACCTTATGATCATCTTTTACCCAAGCAATCTGATAGGGTTGGGGATGTTTCTCCCTCTTGAGCTTTAGCTTAGAGACCATCTCTTTTGATACCAAGTTATCAGTGCTACCACCATCAATGATCACATCAAAACATTTATCCTCGCACTTGCATCTGGTATGGAAAAAACTCCTTCGTTGTCCTAGTTCAATCTCACCACTTAGTAGGACTATTTCATTTACCAAGCCCTCTCCTATTTCTGCATCCTCTGAATGTGATGATTGTCCATCCTCATCCACATGAGCAACCCTAGCTTGGCCCTCATCTCTCCTATCTATCCTTCCTTGTCGTTGAGGGAATTCAAAGGCACGATGACCTTCTTCATTGCAATGGAAATAGGTACCACGGAAGTCTCCTCTTCCTTGTGCATGTCCTCTACCACTTCCTCTCTAATTTCCAAAGTCTTGATCATGGGAGTGGTTGAAAGCCTCATTCCTCTGGTTCCTGCTAGTATCCACATTTTCATTTTTCTTTTGGGTTTCATTGTGGCCTCCAGATGATCTACCGCTTCCCCTTCCTCCTTGACTGCACCCTCTTTGTCTTCCTTCAAACCTTTTATTCAGCTTCTCTTCAACTCGTAGGGCAAACTAGTATGCCTCTTTAGCACTAGTCATTCTTACCAGACTTAATTCCTCCTAGATGCTAGGTCGCAACCCACTAATATAATGAGCAACCTTCTCCTTATTTGCTTCTGCATGCCTTGCTCTAATCAAGAGTCGATAAAATTCCTTTGTATATTCTTGGACTAATCTTCCTGCTTGCTTTAACCCATGCATCTTCTTAAACAAATCAAGCTCGTAGTCCATAGGAATGAACTGCTTCTTCAATTTGTCCACCATGCGATCCCATCTTGTGATCTTCTCCTTTCCTCTTCTATTTCTTTCCAATTGAACCTCTTGCCACCAGATTTTGGCATGGCCTTTCAGTTTGGCCTTTGCAAACTTAACCCTATTTGGTTCCCTGATATCCTCATACTCAAAGTATTCTTCCAGTTCATTGATCCAATCGATCAACTCATCTGGTTTCAGATTTCTTGAAAATACACCCACTTCAATTTTAGGTCTTTTCCCAAACTTAGAAATGGCCCCCAAAAGCCTTTCCTCTACATGATTCAGAACTTCCCTGTCAAATTCCCCTTCTAGTCCAATTTCATCTTCTTCGTTGTCATCTTCACTTTCATCACCTGTGGCCACAGTTGCTCCTCTACGGAGCTCCTCCTGCAATGCTTGTAGCTGCCTTTGGAGGGCTCTAACCTCCTCAAGATTAATAGCTCTGGCCCTTTTTCCATGCTCTCTTCATGGAGGCATCTTCTAACTTGAACTCACAACCACACAGTCCTCGTACAAACTACCTTACAATCGACGCTCTGTCTACACACTCAAGAAAACCCACTCTGATACCACTTGATGGGGACACAAACCAAGAACAGAATGGAAACAACAAAAAAGGGGAAATTGTATTAACTAAAAAATAAGCTAGTACATTTAGTACACAGAAAATAAACTTCAAAACATGCCCTAAAGGCTTACAATAGCATAAATGTGGAGATAATTTCTCCTTTCATGACCTCCTCTCAAACTCCACTCTGAACTGCCTTCTACAATGCCAGGAATCTCCTTAAAAAGACCCCAGAGGATTAAAGACTAGGAATACATTCTAGAAGGTGCTAGTAGGCATCTAACGACCAAATAAAAGGCTCCAGAAGCTACGTTAGAAGTCGGCGCAAATCTAGAAGAATCTAGACACGGTAACCGAACTTTCGAGAGGCATAACTTTTGAACTGTAGCTCCGATTGATGAACTGTTTACATTTTTGAAAAGCTCTCAAAGTGCTCTATAGCCCTATAAGGAGCTTTTCTCATCCCCCATTTTTTGGTCCTTTTTGAGGTCATTTAATGCCCCTAACCTAACTTTGAAGCATTCTTAGGAGGTCTTCAAAACTCGAAAAACTGCAATAACTTTGAAACCGTGGGGACTTTTGACCTAATTCTTTTTCTGGAATGCCCTAAATCATAATTACATTCATCTGGCCAATTCACACCTTCTAGTTTACTAAAATGATGGCCCAATTGTATGCTCCTATTTTTTTGGGATTTTCTAGCACACTGATAGTGGAACTGTGAGAGTTAGAACCTTTATTTGTCCCAAATGGGTATCCAAAATTGAAAACACATGAAATAGAAACTAAGTCTAAGTACATTTTTTTGGGTGACACAAGATTGCCCTTATACCTCTGGATGCTCCTGCATCAGGGCTCTCCTTTTATAGGAAAATAGATGCAATGGATGATTGAGATTAAAGGCAAGATGAAGGGCTAGGATCCCTCAGAATTGATGAGGTGTCCATGAGGTGGAGGTCAAGTAGACTCCATGTGGATAGGTTTTTGACCAATCAAAGGGGGCAATATGCTCACACATGTTTGAGCAACCTTTGATGGTGACATGATCAATGAGGTGTGAGAAGCATGGCTTCTCACACATGTGTGAGAAAACTTGACTCCCATTCAAGAGGAAAAGTGTGCAAGAGGTTTGAGAAGGCATGGCTTCTCACAAACGTGTGAGACACCTTGACTCTCATGCAAGAGGATAAGTGTACAAGGGGTGTGAGAAGGCATGGATTCTCACACATGTGTGAGACACCTTGACTCTCATGCAAGAGGAAAAGTGTGCAAGAGGCATAACAGACATGAGGAATGAGGAAAATGTAAACATCCCTCACACATGTGTGAGCACACACTTAGGATTAAAAGGTTATTAGCAAGGATGATTAGGAAAAGAAAGAATGATTAAGGAAGTGGGTTAGTTTAGAAAGATGAGTTAGTTAGGATAGTGAGGTTAGGTGAGGGTTAAAAATAGGAGCCATGTGCTCAAATAGGATTAAATGTAATATTTAATTCCTAGTGGGATTAGGAAAGGAATTAATTAAGTAAATGGAGTACTTAATTAAAGTGAATGGGTTAGGATGGAAGTGGAAAGGCTAGGATTTAAATAAACCTTAGTTTATTTAAATTAAGGTAAGGAAAACATAATTAAATAAATTTAAATTTATTTAACAAAGGTAGGGAAATTAAATAAATAATAAATATTTATTTAATTGGCTAGGAAATGGGATTTGGACAGTTTTAGGTGTCTACAAATTATAACTTGGAATATTAGGGGGTTGAATAGCATCCATAAACTTGATGTTGTTAGAAATTTTGTTAGAGAGTAGAAGCTAGATTTTATTTTGTTGCAAGAAACAAAGATGAATAAAGAGAAAGCCAAATAGATTAAATCCTTTAAAAAGTACTCAATAAATGCTAGTAGTTTAGAAGGTGCTAGCAATTCAGAAGAAGTGGATCAACAAGTTAAGGTGAAACCAAATGATCATACCCTAGAAAAATTTGGAAGTAGAGTGAATCAGAAATCTAAGGTGAAACCAGATGTTGGTATCCCAGATAAAACTGGAAGAAGATCCTCTAGGAAAACCAAACAATTAGAGAGTATGCAGAATATTGCTAATGGAAGACAAGCAACTAGTTTGGATTTTACCCCTAAAAAATAGTAATAAAAATTATAACTTGGAATATTAGGGGGTTGAATAGCATCCATAAAATTGATGTTGCTAGGAATTTTGTTAGAGAGCAGAAGCTAGATTTTCTTTTGTTGCAAGAAACAAAGATGGATAAAGAGAAAGCTAAACAGATTAAATCCTTTAAAACTTAATCAATATATTCTAGTAGTTCAAAAGGTGCTTCAGGGGGAACTCTAATGTTATGGAAGAAAAATTGTTACTTGGGAACTATTTTGAATGCTAGTAAATATCTAATGGTAGCCAAAATTACTAGCATTGATCATAAGGAAGATTGGTATATTGTCAATATATATGCTTCCAATAATATGAACCTTAGGAAAAAGGTTTGGGATACTCTCTCCAATATAAAAAGTAAGAATTATTTTAGTTGATGGATCATTATGGGATATTTTAATGTTCCTCTCTAAGACCATGAGAAAAAGAGAGAAAATGTGAGTCAATTGAAAGGTAGACTAGATCTTATGGATTTCATTAACAAGGACGGTTTAATGGATATGGATCTCCATGGAATCTAATTTACTTGGAGTAATAAGAGAGTTGGTAATGAATGCATTTAGGCTCATCTAGACCATGCTATTATCTCTCCTAACTAGAAAAAAGATTTTACTTGTAAGTTGGAAGCCTATTAGAAAATTGGGTCAGATCACTTTCCTTTGATCTTTATTATTGCAAAGATAAATTTCAAGAAAAACTTTCCTTTTATACTTGAGAAGATGTGGATGTAGCATCCACAATTTGAAAGAAAACTAGTTGAATGGTGGAATCTAGACATTGAAGGTACTACTCTCTATAGAGTAGCTTCTAAGCTCAAAAATGTTAAAAAAGAAGTTAAAATATGGAACATAAACTATTTTGGTTAAATTTTTGAGAATAAATCTACTATCAAGGAAGATATCAAAAAAATTTAGGATAGAATTTAGAACGAAAGATATGCTCCTGACGTTATTACAAAAGAAAATGAAAAGTTGGTCCAATATCATGACATCATTACTAAAGAAGAAATCTACTGGAGACAAAGATCAAGATTGATATGGTTGAGCGAAGGAGACAAAAATACCAGATTCTTTCATCTCTCTACCCTCAAGCATAGAGCTAAAACTCACATTTCACATCTTAAAAATGGGGATCTAAAGATTATTGAGGATAAGGACATTATGGAAGAAATGGTTTCCTTTTTTCCTTCTTTAATGACTATTGATCCCAATATTAATCTAGATTGCCAGGCTAATTTTCTTAGAGTGATTCCACCTTTGGTTTCAAAGGAATAGAATAAATTAATAAGCTCTATTCCCAAACATGAAGAAATTTTCAAAGCTATTTGTTCTCTAGGAGGAGACAAAGCACCTGGTCTAGATGATTTTCCCATGTTTTTCTTTTAGAAATTATGGAAACTCATTGGAAAAGATGTTTGTGATGTTGTAAATGAATTTTATGGAGAAAAACAAATACTAAAGGAAATCAATTCCACATTCCTCTATCTGATTCCCAAGAAGGTTGGAGCTAATTCTCTAGACCAGTTTAGACCAATCAACCTTTGTAATTCTTTCTATAAGATTATTTCCAAAGTCCTTACTTCTAGATTACTTTTGGTGATTCCTTCAATTATTTTTTATTAACAAAATGGTTTCATCCCAGGTAGACAAATTCTTAATTCTATTATCTCAACTCATTAGAATATTCATTCCTTGTCCTATTCTAATAATTAAGGGTTTATTATGAAAGTGGACATTACTAAGGCCTATGATAGAGTTGAATGGGCTTTCCTATGTAAAATTTTACATGCTTTTGGTTTTGACCATAAGGTTGTTGGAGCTATTTATCAGTTGATTTCAACATCTTCTATAGCTATCTTGGTCAATGGAAGTTCTTCTCATTTTTTCAATTCTTTCCAAGGTTTGAGACAAGGAGACCCTTTATCCCACATTGTTTTTGTTATTATGTCTGATTGTTTGGGGAGATACATAGAGGATTTGGTTCAAAAAGGTGTTATTAAATTTTTGTAGCCTTCTTCCCATCCTCTCATTTGTTCTCTTGGTCAGTTTGTTGATGATACTATTTGTATAGGTAAATTTGAAGTCAATGAAACCAAAAACCTAAAGCAAGCTCTAAATTTGTATTCTTCAGCCTCAGGTCAATTGGGTAATTTGAACAAAAGTGTAGTGTTTTTTTTGAACACCTCAATTCCTAGACAGAATAAATTGCTAATATCCTTGGGTGTTCTATAGGATCTTTCCCTTCAATTTATTTGGGTCTACCTTTAGGTTTGAAAGTCCTTGATTCCTTCTAGGAAGATCTCATAAATCAATTCAATAAGAAGTTGGCAAGCTGGAGAGGAAAACATTTAAGTCAGGCAAGGAAATTAACTCTTCTCAAAGCTTGTCTTCAAAGTATACCAACTTATGCTTTGAGCCTTTTTAGAATTCCAATGAAATTTGCAGATACTATTGATAAGATTCAAAGGAATTTTTTATGGACTAGTATTGAGGGAAAAAAGAGACTACCTTTAATTTCTTGGGATCAAGTTTGTAAGCCTATCAGAGAAGGTGGACTGGGAATTAGGACAATAAGAAGTATGAATAGAGCTCTTTTGGCTAAAAAAGGATGGAGAACTTATCATGATGACAAAGAATGGAGTACTATATGGAAACATAAATACCTTTTCAATGTTAATACTTTAGCTGATTTCATTTCTTCTCCTAATATTTTTTATCCATCTATGATATTTGGAGCATTTTAGGGGACAAAGAATACTCTTGGAAAGGGTTGTTCTTGGAAAATTGGAAATGGGAAAAAGGTGAGATTTTGGGAAGATGTGTGGTTAATGGATCATCCTTTGCTAGAAGATTTTCAAGATACTACTCAAGTTGACATATGTAAGAAAAGGTATGGCACTTTAGTGAGTCATTATTGGCATGACAATTCTTGCGTGAAATTGACTGATATTGATCAAGGTTTCAATAACATAAAATTAAGTTTGAATGCTTTTCCTCTATATCCTACTTATGAGGATGAGATGATATGGAATGCTAATCCTAGTGGCCAATTTAAAGTTTCTACTCTCTTTACTTCTAGGGAGAAGGGTTATCATCCTTTTTGGTCTCAAGCATGGATTAAGGGTCTCATACCTAAAATGAACATTTTGTATTGGATTATGCTTCAAAATAAAATCCCCACCCAAGATAATCTACAAAAAAGAGGTATTAATGTGGTAATTAGATGTAGCTTATGTAAAAATGGACTTGAAGATAGAGATCATTTGTTCTTACAGTCAACAAGTATGGACCGAGATTCTTAATTACTGGAATATAACTTGGGTTCATCAAAAAAATGTTGAACTTTGTTTTAAAAGTTGAAAGTGTCCTTCTAGGAATCCTGATGTTGAACTTCTATGGCAAATAACTCTTCCACATCTTTGGTGGGGCATCTGGAAAGAAAGAAATAATAGAATCTTTAGAAATGAAGATTTTCTAAGATGGGTGCTTGGACAAAATATTGTTACAACAATAAAGGAAAATTTTAAATCTTCGAGGAAAACTATTCAAAATTTTGAAATTGATAATCCTTTGCAATCAAAAGGACCTAATTTGAAAATTGATAACCCAAGATTGGCTACAAGATGGAATACTCCACCTAATGGATGGATTAAAGGGAACTTTGATGGTGCTGCAAAGGATGATCCTGGAAGAGTAGGATGTGGAGGGGTCTTAAGAGATCATATAGGAAATATAATTTATGCCATTTTAGTTCTTATAGGTAATTCTAATAGCCACATTGCTGAAGTTACTGCTACTCTATATACTATGAAGTTAGCAACTAAGTTGGGTTACCCTAAACTATGGTTGAAAGGTGACTCATTAAATATTATTAACATGCTCAATAACAAAAATTCAATTACTTGGTTGGTTTAGGCAACAATCATGGAGATTAAATCTCTTATTAATAAATTTGAAAAAGTCATAATATCCCACACTTATCATGAGGCTAATGGGGTAGTTGTCTGGGTTGCCAACCATGGAGTCCATATGTGATATAAAATGATGTGGATCAGTGAGCTAAACAAGCATGTTGATCTGAAAGCTCTTATTAATTATGATGCTGCTCATGCGAAGGTGAGAAAGATTTTCCAAGATTAGAAATTTAATGATTTTTGGTAGTGGGCTTATGGTTGTCAGTGTTCCTTCCTCGAGGAGGTACATTTATGTGATTACAAGGTAGGCTTTGCACATATCATCTCTAAAGTGGGTTTTATGTGATGTGATGAAAATTTGGTATCTATTTAACTTGTTTTATTTTCACTTTCAATTGCTTCTAGTTTTAGCCATTCTCTATAATTCTCTGAATATGGGAGGTGAGCCACATAAACAAGAACCAAAAAATTGCAATGAATGGAAGGCTAGGAAGGATGTTTGGAAGATTTTGCAAAAGGGAAAGGTGACCAGTTATTTGGAACATCTTCACAAGTTCAAACCAAATGTCACGACAACCTTTTTTAAAAACTAGATTGAGGACAGGGTCTCTTTACATGGTTTTACTATGAAATTGATGGAGGACTTAATAGCTAAATCATGGGTTTACCTATGAAAGGCATTAAGTTTAGTAAAAAAACTAGCATTTCAAATTTTTCTTTCAAAAAATTTCCTAAGATGGATGCTAAGGAGAAAAATTTGGAAAGAAATGGAGATTTCTATGATTTGGAGTAGATAAAGGAAATTTGGTGGGATGTGCTCTCCTATACCCATGAGTATTTCATTCTAGATGGTAGAAATAAAAGAGTACATAAATTTCATTTTGTCTTCCTCAATCACTTTAGACATAAAGATAGACAATCGTTTCCTTTCTATTTGTGGTTCTCTTTACTTCAAAGTTTGCATGCTCATAGGAAGGAGCATGTCCTATTTTACATGAAGGGTTGATTCTCCTTATTCAGGGTTACTATAAAAATAAGTCCATTGTTTCCACTCCTTTAGTAGATAAAAATAAGGGTCATGTTATTGATTCTCACTCTAAAAAGAGTAAGAATAAAGAGAATATTAAGGGTAAAAAGAGGATTCTCAGACAAAAAACCTTGCATTCTCAAAAGCACAAGGTGGAAGAGGACACTGAGTCTAAGAACTCTAAAAGGAAAGAGGATGATATTCCAGAGGAAGAGGAAAACATGAATTTTGGAGACTTTAGTTCTAACTTGGAAGGTTACTCAAAGAGCAAAGGAAAAAGTGGGAAAGATGATGAGGAAGAAAATAGTGAAGAAAACATAGAACAGGGTAATACTAGTGATGAGGGTAATTAGAGTGATACTAATGCCAGTGAAGAAGAGATGAAAAAGGCTAAAGAGGACCCTATTGCTATGAGGGAGGATGGATAGACTGTTAAGATTGCTTCACCTTCCAAAGAGGTTGTGGAATAGGACAAGAATGAGGACCCTGTTGCTATAAGGGAGGAGGGACAGACAGATAAGACTGCTTCACCCACCAAAGAGGTTGTGGAATAGGACAAGAATGATTCTTCACAAAGGGAAACTATTCTTTCCTTTTTCAATTCTACTAAGAGCAAAGCTGATTCCATACTTCAAGTTGATTCATGGATATATAATGAAATAATGGGTCTAAAAAAGAAAATGGATATTGTGCAAGAAAACCAAGATATTAACCATGCCAAAATTAGCCAGTTGGAAGTGCAAGTGGGAAACATCTCAAAAAAACTCAAGGATTATGAACAAAACCTCCAAATTCTTATTAAGGAAAGTGGTAATAAAATGGAACATGTGACTTCCAGTATCTACACTATTGCTACTAGTCTTGGAAAATGTACAAATGAAGAGATTATATCACCAGGGGTTCCAAGCAAGAGAACTAGGTAGAGTTCTAGGAAGCAGGCTTAGGAGGCTATTGGTGTTTCAATTACTAATTCCATTCAAGATACTAGAGAGATTGGAAAAGAGGTTAATGGTTAATGTTTCAACTTTTGGTCTCTTTCTCTGATATTGGTTAATGGTTTATGTTTTTGGTCCTATTTAATAGTTTTTTTTTGTCTTTAAACTAGGTTCTTGGTCCTTGTAAAACCTAGGTACTTTTATTGGATACTTTATGTGGTTTCAAGTCCCTATAAAACTTGATTTTGATGTTGTTTTTTTTAGTATGTTTTAGGTCCTTGCAAAACCTGGTAGACTTTAATGCTTTATCTTTTCTATTTTTGTTAAAGGGTTTTAGGGCCCCTTCAAAACCTATTTTTACTGTAATCTAAAACTAATAATTATAATAATTATTGGTTAGTTAAATATAATTTCTTCAATAAGAAATTTTATATTTAGGTGACTCAGATCTAATCATGTGGCAAATTTTTAAGTTTAAATTTTCCAATAAAATAAATTATTGAGTGATTTTAAATATTCTAGAACTAAATTTTATAAAACTATGAAAAATTAGGTTGTATCAAATCTTAAATTATTAGCTAAATTACAAGCCAAAAAATTCTAAAATTAGCCAATTTTCAAATATTAGCCACTAAAAAATACCTTGATTTTGTATCTAAATGGATATTATCTGAGTTATGCTTGAAAGGCTTAGATTATTCCTATATGACCAAGTATTTTTCTAGTCATCTCAAAGGGATAGATTGTTAATCTCAAATTGGTTTTGACATATGAGTGACAATATACTTAAGTTACTTAGTTCATGCCAAACAAATAATACATGCCAAGCATAAGTTGTTAGATAATATATGTCGAGCAAGAGATATATAGTACGTACTGAGTAATAGTATGCCAAGTCACTCAAGTGTCAAGTAGATAGTATGTGTTGAGTTATTCAGATGTTGAGTCACTTAGAGTCTAAGTTACATCATTGAAGTTGCAATTGATGCCAAGCATCAAGGACTTCAAGTGCCAAGTAAGATAGTTTTGACATAGTTGTTTGTAATGACATAAACTTCTATGTAAACCATTTTGAGCTGACTTAAGAATTGTTTTGTGATCTTAGATGATAAGAACAAATCTTTATTGTGAATCCCTATGCATTACATCCTACCAATCAATAAAAGGGAAGGTTTAAGAGGTAATATGGGTAAATCACAACTGTTGATTCATACCTAACCATAAATCACCTAGGTCTTCTTAAGAAGGACAAACCCTAAACATTTTATGAATGTGTAAGGAAAAAAGAGAGAAGTTTGCATGCACAAATAGAGTATTCATGGTGACTAAGGAGTTGTGATTTGAGATACATTTCAAAATCAGTTAGAGGAGAACAAAGGAAAGGAATTAGAAAACAACAAATAGACATTTGATCAACAAGAATCAAGTAAACATTAGAAAATAGCTGATCTATTATCTAGCAGCCAAGTGCTAACTAGAAGATCATTACTGAGACATTCTAATAGAAAAATTAGTTAAATCTCTTGATAGACTAGTCTTAATAGACAGTTGTAAATCCTTTAATATGGAACTTACTTCATTATAAGTTAAAGTCCTTTTACTAGGCACATTTCTAATACAGTGCGAAATCCTTTAATAGGGTAAGATCTAATAATCTTGTAAGCCTTTAACAAGGCAAACCTTTCATAGGGTAGATCATGTTTCATGATCAAACATAATAACATTCATTAGATACACTTTATTATTGCAATAGTGGAGATTTTTGGGTGTTGTCCCCACCCCATTTTTACCTTCTCCTTGGAGGGTTTCTGAGTAACCAAATATCTTGTGTCATACATTTGTTGAATGTTTACTTTCATAATATGGATGTATATGCCTAATTTGATATTTTAGTTTATATGCATAGATTGTGAGATGGATGCGTGGTGAATGATTTTGAGGTTGAAATTTTAAGTGTTAATTAACCCCCCCCACCCTCCTTCCCCTTAGAGTTTACTTTTCCCATTGTATTTCCAAGAAGAAGAGGTTTACATTGAAAAACACAAAGGATTTTTGGATCATAATTAGAAGAATCTAGTATGTAAAATGGAAAAAAAACCATGTATAGATTTAAGTGAGCACCAAGAGCTTGGTATAAGAGTTTTCATTCATGTTTGATTATAATTAGATTTTTTAGAACAAGTGATAATAATAATTTGTGCTTACAAGATGAATTTGAAGGTCAGATACTAACTTCATAAATATTTATTGATGATTTAATATTTGGTGATAATTATTCATCATGCAAGTCATTTTCTAATAGATAAGTGAAGAATTTGAGATATCTATATATGGTTAGATTAAGTTCTAGATTGGATTACAATTTCATAAAAAAAAAAGGAGGAATATATGTGACTCAATCAAAATACATAAATGAAACATTGGAAACATTTCACATAGATGAGTCAAGACCAGTTGGTACCCATATGATCACTTAATGCAAATTTTCTAAAGAGGACAACTCAATTGATGTGCATGAGACATAGTACAAAAAAAATGATTAGAAAGTTATAGTGTGTAGTACACAATATAGTTGATATTTCACATGTAGTTGGTATAGTTGTAATATTTTCAACTAATCCTAAAAAAATGCATATGACTGCAATAAAGAGAATATGATATTTCAAAGGGACTAATGATTATGGTTTATGATATAAGAAAGAAGGTGATTATGAGCTAAGAGTTTATACTAATGTTAATTAGGAAGGAAATCTTAATGATAAAAAAGCACAAAGAGATGTATTTTATGTTTAGGAGAAATGTTTGCTACATGTATAAGAAAGGAGTATAGTTGTATTCCTAGTCCACTATTGAAGCTAAGTATATTTTTGATATAATTAACTATTCAAATCATGAATGGATCAAGAAACTATTAGAAGGTATGCATGAGGAAGTCACTGAACTTGTTACTGTCTATTGTGAAAATATAAGTGTTATTAATATATCAAAGAACCTAGTGATTCATGCAAAAAAAAAAGAACATATGTATCAAGTATGACTACTTGAGAAATTAAGCTCAAGAAAAATAAGTTAGATTGGAGTATGTGAAGTCCAAGGAGAAAATTGATAATATATTTACAAAGTCATTTCTTTTAGGATACTTTTAAGTGCATGAAAGGTAAGTTAGGGGTAATTCCCCTATACAAGATTCACTAATTGAATACTCGTGTTGTATCAATTCATGGATGATCAAAATATCTTTATGGAGTTGATATAGGAGTTCACTCTTTAGAAACAATCTTAGAGTTGTAAAAATGATTGTATGAAGAAGATGTATTCATTACATGTAAGGTACAAGGAATAAGTATAAGGTTTTATAAGTTTCTTATTTAATCTTATAGTTAACTTTGGAATTATTTTCAAAGTGGGAGATTTGTGAGTTAGTGGGAGTGATTACTAATATATGCTTATGAAACAAAAGAGTATCAACATGGAGATGAGTAAATGGGGAAATATGTAGAAAACAGAGAAAATAATGGAGTTGATGAAGGTATTTTTTAGTGGCTAATATTCATAAATTGGCTAACTTTAGAATTTTTTGGCTAATAATTTAAGATTTGATACAACCTAAATCACCATAGTTTTATAAAATTTAGTTCTAGAATATTCAAAATCACTAAATAATTTATTGTATTAAAATATTTAAACTCAAATATTTGCCACAATGTTCATTACATGATTAGATTTGAGTTACCTAAATATAATATTATTGGAGAAATTAAAATAACTAACCAATAGTTATAATAATTATTAGTTACTTTAGGTATATATCACCAATATTTAGTTTTCACTATTGATTTAAACTATATGTAATGATCCTCATAATATTCCATGAGGTAAAAAATTGTTCAGTTTTGATTTGTAATATTCAATGGTGATTAATGGACTTCCTATTATTATTGAGATCTTTAATATTTTATACAAAAGAATTATGATTCAAAAATAATTTTCAATATTAATCATATTTAGAATAAAAAATTATGAGATTTTCCAATAGAAATAATTTTGTTCTTTCAAAATGATGAAAGATTTGCCAATATTTTATATCTTTTTTGGAGGTGGCTTTCTTAAAGTTTACCCTAGATTTGATGATGTATGATGTTAAATATTGTTATTAAAGGATAACATATCATTTTGTAGGAGAATAAGGGAAATATTATGTTGAACATGTTCCAAAATATTCAAGACTATGCTAGGTTACTGAGAGGGGAGAGGTGAATTAGTAACAACAAAAACTTTACCAAATTCAAATCTTAATTGCAATAATCCAAGTACCATTTAATTCATTAAATTAGATCTAATTTCATGCATGAGAAACTAAAAACATAACATCGATAACACTTGAACACAATAATTTGGTGACCCAGAAACCTTCCAAATAGAAAGTAAAACTAGGGTGGGGATGATACTCATAAAACTTCAATACTATAGCATAAAGTTGGCCTATTAAGGCTTACAATGATCACTTTTGATGATCTTCCCTGTTAAGAGCAATTAGGACTACTAGGTCCACCTTGTTAGAGGTTTTGCAAACACACAGTTAAGTATGCCCTTGGTAAAGAGATTTGACAAAAGACTGTTAAGTCTACCTTGTTAAAGAATTTGGATTGGTTCACCTATTAGGATGCAACAATAGATCTTTAACTTAGAACTAATTTTTTGATAGATATTCTTTGAAGTATTGATCACCTTTATGTGATAGATATGACTCTGCTACTCCTTTGCTGATATGGCCTAACAATACAATGTCCTATTGATTCACATTTGCATGGTTTTGTTTCATACATTCATCCTTCTTATTCTTTCATCATTTCATACTTTCTTTCTTACACCCTTGGATATGATACAATACATTAGATATATATCAATCCAATTTACAAAATTACAAAGTCAACCAAAATAAAAGTTAACACCAATATTACAAAGTCAGCCCAAATGAAGACACTCGGGTTCTAAAGATTGACATGGTGAAGTTTTGATACATGATGTCCACTATCACTACTCAACATTTTCATGCATTTAGTAGAAGTAGAAGCTTGGTCCATACTAATCATCTCAGAGTAGTCTCAAACTCGATCTACATTAGTGACTTGGTAGATATTGTGTAACTTGGTATAAATTGAATTACTCATTTATCATGACTACACTCAGTAAACACTAATTATCACATAGCTCAGTTATCACTAACTTCTAATGAATTGCTAGCTCGATAGAAACTACGAAGCTTGGTAACCAGTGAACTTTCTTGGGTTGAACTATTACACTTCACACTATCTAATTCTACTTGGTTTAAACTATTGCACTTCACATTAAATGAATTCCCTTGGTAACCACTGGAATGCTCAGTAAGAATTGTAAAATTTGGTGGCTACTAAATTACATGGAAAAAATTATAGACTATTCAATGAGCTTGGTAGTCATACAAAATCTAAATAAGTGTTGTCACTAATAACAAACTTGACTTAATGTCAACAATCTCCCCCTTTGGTATTAGTGACAAAAACACTTATCAACCAAAACTTATATATATCATAGTGTGATACTGACTCATTAAGGTATACTATTTTTTAGATTTTTCAAAATTTGTCTTTGTAAGTATATATAGTATACTATATCTACAAATTCTCTACTATACACTTTTCTTCCTTTGCATGATTCTCCCCCATACAATATACATATATACTAAGTGTCTCTCCCCATATATACATAATGTCTCTCCCCTTTTTGACAATAATGCCAAAGATTTATTCAAAAATTATTTACATGGAGACACCAATACAAGAAAGAAAATCAAAATGTACATTAAGTATGATTGCTAAAGTCTTATCCCAATTTTCTTGCAAAAAATTGCATGTATGTAGACAAATTTGGACTTCTACAGAGAATTCTATCATGTGATCTTCTATGAAGAAGTTATTTTCATGGAGCAATGTTTTTGAGTAAACAATGTGCTTCTGCATTATATCCATGATTAGAAGGATCATATTTTGAACATCTATTAGTGAAGACTGGATCCTTGCTTCTTCTCTTAACAAATATGCCTGCATATTTGACAAGAATCTGATTTTCATATGATGTGCAGAGCTTGAACTAGGGTCAAGTTGCAACTACTATGCACTTCATCAATCTTTGTTAGTTTGCTCTTTATTTCCTTTGTGAACTTGGCAGCATTACATAACTTTCCAAAAATTGATGTTACATTTGTGCAAGAATTTTCAAGATTGGTCAAAATTGAGGAAAACTCTACTTGTTGAATGACAATTTGTTTAGCAATGTGCTCAAGCAATTTATTATCAAATTTCTTCTCTGCTTTCTCAATAAATTTTTCTTGACCATTAGAGTCCTTATTAAATTTTTGGACTACCTCTTCCAATTGAAACAAAATGTATTAAGAAGTATCAACTTCAACACCCATCACCTCAGTCAAAATATTCTAAGCATCCTCAATAATTTTATATTCTTTGTCTCTTTCCTCTCTCAATTTCTTTTATTTTTCTTTTTGTTGGAGGAGTTGACTAGCTATTTGTATTTGATCTGTAGTGGCATTATCAAAATCCCATTTTGGAAATCTCAATCTCCTCATCTAGATCAATATCCTCCTCTATCTCCTTTCCACTCAAAAATTGTGTACTTGGTTGAGCCTTAGGTTCAACTATCTTTGTACTTAATGCCTTATAATCTAGAATGGAAATAATAGTAGAGATAGTAGGACTAGCTATGAAAATTGATATAGTGCCAATAGATAGTGTTGGTGTAAATTAGTACTTTACTATTTACACTTACTTAAGTTTACTTAGGTTAATGCATTATTTAATTATATTGCATTATTTTATTATTTTTACTATGAGACACTTAGGAGTTTGTGCAACTTTGTGAGTTGTCATGTAGACAACATAGGAGTACACACCTTTACTTGAGCACATGGTGCCTACAACACTGTTTTGTGTGTCCCACCCCTGTAGGCTTATCCTCACATCACCGCACTTACTTTTGTGCTTAATGGAGGATAATCCATAGCTGTTGGACATGTGTTTGGTTGTGTGACACTTTATGGTGCTAACTTCTATGCATTCTAGAAGCTCTCCTGTAGCCTTTATATTTAGGCACTCCTAGTGTACTCTAAGCATCAAGTATTGAACACATTGTTATTCTGATCATACTCTCTCCATTTTTGGTCTATAGTTGTGCTTTTGTATGAGTTCTTGGTTCTTGGGTGAATTTTTCCTTTAGGAAAATTCTTACATGGTATTAGAGCTTGGAGACTTTCTCTTCACAAGTCATTCGAGACCTCTTGTTGCTTCATCACCTCAGCCTGAATCTAGAGTGTTGCAGAAATTGCGAGCGTCCAACACCAAATCTGACCTCTCCATTGCATTCGAAATGCTGAATCGGTAAAAATTGACTATGAGCACGCCTACCTGGGCCCATAGTCAACCGTGAGGCAAATTTGTTTTGCAAATCGAAACTCGAAGGCCCGATTTGCAGTATGGGTATGATCATTTTCGTAGATTTATGAATTTATTTTTTGATCTGTAGTTATTTTCTCTGTAATTTCCATCATTTTTTCGAAATTATTTTTGGTTATTTTTGAAATTATTAGTTTTTGGATTTAAACCATTTTTACGAAATTATTTCTAGTTATTTTCGAAATTATTAGTTTTCAGATTTAAACCAGGTTGAGAAATTATTTTCCCGAACTGGGCAGTCGCACCCCGGCTCGGTACATTATTTGGGCGAAAGTATTTTATTAATTCACAAGTTTACTTTTAATCTACGGGCTACGTGATTTCACAAACTAGTGGCGACCTCTTTGTTATGCCTTCTGCGGCATTTCACTTTAAACCACTCCTCACAAAAACCCACACTGAATGTGGGATTATTTGTAACCTCAAGCCCACGTTGGTGTTCATTAGCATCAGCATTCAAAAAAGTCCCACGCTCTACCATTTTTGGCATGGCTGCTACTCTTTTTTAGCATTGTGGAGGTTTTCGCGTCAATTTTCGACGAGGGTTTCAGCATTTTCTGGTTTGTTTTTGCGAGATCTAACGTTGTTGACAGTTCCAAACTTGTTCTTATTACCTCTGGCAAGGGTTTTAATTTTCCAATGGCTACTTATTTAGGCGCTATTTCTATTCCCGCCATGAGCTTAGATTACTGTCGACAGTTTTTCAGTAGTCGTTGTTTACAAAGACTCCCGCCGCGATCTACATACATCCGCATTGACACGTGGACCACCGACCACAAGTCAGCTATACATGTGGAGGACCAATCATCAATCAGATTTCCACATCACCCATGGAACCGGTGGGGTACTACCACATCAGCAGTATGACTTTGCCACGTCAGCCAGTGGACACTTTTTCTGCTGACATCATCATTTTGACGGCCTAAATTTGATGCCACACTGGACATCATTCTAGGGTATTTTATAACTGCTTTGATGGCCATTTGATCATCAAATTTTAACTTCATAGTTTCTCCTCCAGACCCCTCTCCATATTGCTTTTCAGTTTGGCAGCCTGACTTTGGGAGCTCGTAACTTGGACATACAAACTCCGATTCAAGTGCAATTTTTTTTGAAATCAGGGAGAATTTCCTAAATTTTTGAATGGTGGTGTTTTTTTCTAGTTTTGGTGCACAAATTTTGTAGAAATTGCATTTTTTAGCAATTGTATGTACATAATCCTGCATTTTGCAACTTCAAAAGCTCCGTACGAGCACATCTGATCACCTTTTTAGGTTCTATTTTTTTGAAAGTGCATATTTTTTGTCTACTTTCCAAATCTAAAGTCAGATTTTAGGGTTGTGTGGACAAATTTATCACTTTTAGAATTAGGCCTTCTTTGGCATTGTAATGCTTTGATTCTTTTTCAGAATTGTTGTAAAAAAAAGCTACAGTACTTAAGTGATAGATTTAAGCCTTATAAGCAGTTGTAAAAGCCAAATAAAAAAGTCCACTTTGTTCATTTTGACAAGTGGCTCATTGTAAACGCACTACTTATAAAGTGCCAAAGCATCTTTTTTGGGGGGGTCTTTTGATTGAGTGAAAGGGGGGGGGTGTCTACAGTGCTTTTTGTGTCTCTCTATTGTGCTCTTTTCATTTTTTCATCATGGGTTTTAAATGTCCTCCTTTAACTTCACGCAACTATACTACATGGAAAGACATTGCATTGAGTAGATTAATGGAAAAAGGATATAATTTGTATGTTGATGGTACAATTACCCAACCTACTAATGCTAAAGAACTCATTGATTGGAAAAGACAAGACCAACAAGCTTTAGGTGTTATAAGAAGTTGTGTACATAGCGATCTTCTCTTCCACATTAAAAATTGTTCAAAACCTAAGGAAGCTTGGGATAAACTTGAACAGTTGTATGGTAAAGTGGATGAAGAAGAGGGATTTCAGATTGAGGATGATCTACTTCTCTTAGATCCTAAGAATTATGACACAATTCAGGATTATATCATCAAAGTCAATGAGTATACGACACTTCTTAAAGATTGTGGAAACCCCATGAAGGATGATAGGTTGATACATCACATCTTGAAAAAGCTACCTCTAGAGTACGCAAACTTTGTTTCGAGTTTTAATACTCACAAGTTAACCATGGGATCTGCTTACCAGAAACCTTTCTTTGATGGATTTGTAGACATGTTGATTGTCGAACAATCTCACTTGGTGGATTTTGGACTTCTCAAGTCATCTAAGACCAAACCCTTAGTAGCTAGTGATGATTCCAAATATAGTCAAGGGGGAAAAAGCAAGAAGAAGAAGAAGTAGTGGAAGCAGAAAACACAATCTGAGACACAACATGAATCCTCTCAACAAGGCGGTTCTTCTTCAAACAAGAAAAGAACTAATGACAAGAAGGAAAAAATCTTTATGCATACTACAAAAAGCCAAATCATGACGAGCATCATTGCAAGACAAAAAGAATCGATGAGTTAGAAAATCTACTCAAGAAGAATAAGATTCAAGTGCTAGGTACTTCCAAGGATTCTACTCCTAACTCTTCAAAGGGTAAAGTTCAAGCACTTATGGCAAACTCAAATTCTTCTTTGGAATGGATACTTGACTCAAGTGCCTCTTACTACATGGGTTCTTCAAAGTAAGATTTTTCTTCATTGAAGCAGTCAAAGGTACCATACATCTTCGTGGCAGATGATGCTAAGATGGAAGTTGAAGGGAAAGGAAATGTTGAAATGGAAGATGGGGAATTCAAAGATGTACACTATGTTCCAAATCTAAGCTCCAATCTACTATCATTTTACCAAATCACTCACCTTGGAGATGGTCATAAGGTTGAGTTCCTTCCTGATTCAGTGATGGTGCAAAGTCTCAGAGATGATTCATTGATAGTAGTTGGGAAATTCAATGATGATAGGAGGCTTTATTCTTTCTCCCACTTTGTTCCTAAGAGTTCTTCTCAAGCCTTGTTAAATCACTCTAATTCAAACATTAACTTATGGCATGAGCAGTTTGGTCACCTTGACTTCCGCTCTCTTCAGCAACTTTTTTCAAAACACATGGTCAAAGGTCTACCTAATATCAAATTTTCTAAGGGAGAGTGTTCATCTTGTTTAGTGGATATGCATCTCAAGGAGAAGTATGATAAAGGGAAGTCTTCTCAAGCTCCAGTTGTTCTTTAGCTAGTTCACATGGTATTAGTAGGACCGTTTGCAGTGACTTCAGTTAGCCAAGGCCGCTACATACTCGCATTTGTTGATGACTTTTCTAGATTCACTTGGGTCTTCTTCCTTCATCATAAGAATGAAGTAGTTCATAAACTTCAAGAATTCAAGACTCATGTTGAATGCAAGTCAAGGAAAGCCATCAAAGTATTAAGGTGGACAATGAGAACAGATATGTTGATAGAAGACTTAAGAACTTTTGCAAAATTGAGGGGATTGATCTTCAAAACTCACCAGCATTCAATCCGCACAAGAAAGATGTTGTAGCTATGAGGATTAGGACTCTCAAGACCATGGCAAGTTGCATGATTAAGGAAAAGTCTCTCAATCCTACACTTGAAGTTGAAGCCATTAGCAGTGCTACTCACATACTTAACAGGTCTCCTCATCCAGCCTTAGATGGCAAGACTCCTTTTGAGGAATGGTGTGGTAGAAAACTAGTTGTGAGTCACCTTAGAGTCTTTGGTTGTCCATCATGGGAAAACCTTTCTTCTAGGAGATGCAAGGCACCAACACTTAGGCCTTGTACTTTCATCAGTTATGAAGACAATGCAAAGACTTATAGACTTATGGATCCAAAGAAACGTGACATTTTTGTGGAGAAGGATGTTCACTTTGAGGAAAGTTCTCCGAGCTTATCCTCTACTCCTCTCTACACTTCATACATAGTGGAAACTGATAGTGACACCAATGATAGTGCTTCAACAGGTTTAGATATGTGGGGTTCTATCGACAGTTGTAGTGAAAGGTCACATCAGTCCAGTCCACATGCTTATATTGCCGTAGTGAAAGGTCCATCTTAGCATGGTACATCTTGTCTTCCAGCTCTAGCTTCATTTGACTTGGGAGACAGACTTGAGGACACACATCTTCTCATTGATGATGATACTTCTACAGTTGTTGCGAGGGCTCACTCTAGCCCTCATGTCCATTTTCTACATGATCAATATGAATAGGTTGGCTTGATTATGGATCCTTATGAATAGAAATTAGTGGAGGACTCTCTGTTAGTAGAGGAGACAGATGGTTCAAAGGAACAGGTTCAACAGATATTCTTGACAGATCTGCATTCATTCTTTTTAGCACAGTTGGATAGGGTGAACTTCAGCATCAGTACAGGGATACTTGAGCAGGTTTCTGGGCCAGCACACATCTTCAGGATAGTACCTTGGGCATTATTTCTTCCTAAGGGGAGGACCACCATTCTACATTCTTGGACTAGCTTCTTCATTGGAGGAGTTTTCACTTGTTGGCATTCTTCTTTTAGGGGGGGGAGCCTATTTTGTCTCTCTTCCTTCTTTTATTCTCTTTTGTGTATATTGGATGTATGTTGTAATGGGGCGGTCTTGATTACTCCATCCATCAACGCATCCTCTTTCATCTCTCTTTTTTGGGGAGGGTTTTTCCCATGAAGTTTTCCCTCTTTCCCCGCTTTATGGGAGACTGCATTTTATTATGTACATGGGTACCTAACATGACCTAAGCTGGGACCCATTATGCATCCTTATCCTAGTTTTTAAGCTTAAGGGCTTTTGCCTATGTTGCACTTAAGGGGGGGTGTTGGTGTAAATTAGTACTTTACTATTTACACTTACTTAAGTTTACTTAGGTTAATGCATTATTTAATTATATTACATTATTTTATTATTTTTATTATGAGACACTTAAGAGTTTGTGCAACCTTGTGAGTTTTCATGTAGACAACACAAGAGTACACACATTTATTTGAGCACATGGTGTCTACAACACTATTTTGCATGTCCCACCCTTGTAGGCTTATCCTCACATCACCGCACTTACTTCCGTGCTTAATGGAGGATAATCCATATCTGGTGGACATGTGCTTGACTTCTACTTGGAAGTCACTTTTTTATGCAAGTGATAAACATTCTTCCACATACCTATGGCATTCTTGACTACATGCTCTATATCCTTTAGAAAATTTAAACAAGTATCAAATCTAAGAGTCATCTTGTCTTCATTTTTCTTCATAGACTCTTTTACCTCAGCATTTGTGATGCTTGGTAGCAATTGCCTCAAGGTTTGTTCATAGATATCTTTTTCTATTTGCATAGTTGAGTCCCATCTTGGCTTTAATTTCTCTAATAATTCATTGGAGATCTGGGAGGCTATCTGATCAGGGGAATACTTCCATTTGCCTATCTTGGTTAGCACCAATTCTTCAACCTATTTCTTCTCAACCTCTATCCTAGTCTAATACTTCAATTATTTGAAATTGGTTATGCCTACACCTTCTTTCAATTGTTTTAGTGTTTCCTAAAAGGTGGGAGGAGGCTTCCTAAACATAACTTCATTGCCTTTATTCCTAGATCTTGTGGTGAACACTACAGTGGATGGGTTGGGTGGCTTGGTGATGATCACCTTGCCTTTCTTCTTCACTAGCTCTTCTTCCTTTTCTGACTCCTCTTCATCCTATGCTTCATCATCACCTTCTCCCTTACCCTTAGTCAACATAAGAGACATGCTAGTTTTGAGTTTTTCTATTCTCCTCTTTCCTTTGTTAACAACCTATGGAAGCTTGATTTCAGGCTCTATCCTTGCCTTGGCCTCATCATATGTTTCAAAGTGTGGTGCCTTTGGATCAATAGGTTCATTTATCAAGGCTTCAATTATGTCCTTTGCTTCATCAATGTTTACATCATAGGGAAGAGGTTTCACCCATACAACTTTGGGTTTCACTACTTGAATGTAGACTTTGTCATTGTCCAACATGAAGCAAACATCATCTTTGTAATCTCCAACCAATTTCTTGGGAATCCTGAATCTATTATTCATTTTCTCCTTGAAGACATCAAAGTAATTATCCATTATGCTAACAAAATTCTCACCCATTTCTACAATACACTCTTTAATCTGATATAAAATTGACACATCCTTTCTCTATACTATCGTGCCTTTTGAAGGGAAAAACTTTTGAACATAGAAAAACAAACATGTCAACAAAGAACCAAATTTACAAGGATTGTGCTTGGATGTCCTTATACTTTCCATGTTTTTGTTAAACTAGTTCAACAAAAAGTCTGCAAGATCATATGACAAATTGTTCTTCACAACTTTGTATGCCAAGGCTACTACTTCACACAACACACTATTTAGAAAACTAGAACTGTAGACCTTGTGAGCTATCACATGTATGCCAAATTTAAATTCTACATTAGTTACACTACTAATCTTCATTCCTCTATTCTCCCACTCAGCTAGGGTTTTCTTTTCTAACTTCACCTAACTTAGGGGTTTAGTGGTTTTGGCTTTGTACTACCAAAATTTTAAAAATACTTTGAAAGGCTTCCTCATCTTGAGATACATACAATATACAAATTATGCTACCAATGCAATATTTTTTATGTTAATAATAGTCTTAATCATCTCCAAACTTAGTTTTGATGCGATGAATCATCTTCTTAGTGATCAAAATAGGTTTCTCAAGCCATAACTAACCATTGTGAACTTGGCTTAGGATGTATTTGATCCATTTGATTTGGAAACTTTGGGGCAAGTGGGGAATGTGGGTTAAACCCTTATCTTCTAAGTGCTTATGTTCAGGTTTAAGAACAACATGCACACATAATTCACCTAGGGCATCATCCATCTCTAGGTTTCCAATTTCTTGAATTGCACACTTAAAATGAGTTTGGATATCATTAATGAGTAGTACTTTAGGAGGGATCTTTGATTGTGCTCCATTTGGATTGAAGGTTTCAACAATTGCTGGCACAAGTTTGAAATTTGGCAGTTTCCATAGATCTCCTCAAACAAACATTTATGACCCTTTCCTTGCCTTGCTACTATTGCTTGATGTTTCCATGGCTACTTGGTAAATTATGGAAAAAAATTTAAAACTTTACTCCAAATTTTGCTCAAAGTCACTTGATCACTTTGCAATTTTCTTGATCTCAATAACACTTAAAATTCTTAGGGAATTTTAATTTGATTTCTTTCTTTTTGATAAAACTTCACCATTAATGCTTGGTATGAAGGTAGCTATGATATTATTATGCACAATAGTATGTGTTAGTTTTTGATAGCTTTTCATCTACTATATATTTAGATTGCTTAGTGAATGCTTCATAACTTGGTAACCAAACATGTCTGACTAGTTACTCATGATGTTGCTTGGTAAAGTCTGTGACCCAACCTTACTCAATAGAGAAGGTAACTTGGTGATAACTAATACTGATCTTCAGTGATTCTTTTGTATTTTGAATATTGATTTGGATCTTTTCTTCTTTTTAATTTTGGAACTATTTAGATGTGATCATGATAACACAATTCCAGTTCTTCCTTAAGAACTTAGTTGGAAATGGTGGAGACACCCACTTCTTGAGTGACATGACCATTATTGCTCAGATTAGCTTCCTTGGTGGATTTAGCAATCCATTGTTGCCTCATTTTCTTTATGATGTTATTTTCTTTTACTTTCTTTTCATCTTCAATTCTATTTGTATTCATGTAATTCTTGGCTAGATGACCAAGTTTTGTACAAGTGAAAAATCTTATGGTGGTATCTCTCTTCCTTGTGTGATGTTTAACATAGTTCATGCCAATGTGTCCATACTCTCCATAGTAATGACATCTACATGAGATGTTATAGTCCCAACCAAATATTACTTTCACAATTTTCTCTCCTAGATTGAATGACATGGTTCTCTAGTGATGCAGAGTGGTCAACAAAGGTGATGGATAGGTAAGAATACTTCTTCAAGTTTGAAAAGTTTGTCCTAGAACCCACTAGCTCTCAAGGCACTTAACTAGCCCAAGCACACCCCAATGACTCCAATATCTCCAATGGCCTATGGTGTATTGAAATAATGTTAACAAGGTGTATTAGGTAGGATTCAACTAGTTTTGGTTTTCTATGTAACTTCCAACATTCAAATCCCTCAAAATTGTCTTTTAGGCCTAAGAGACCCGAATTACTCCTGTTGGACCTATTTTCTCAAGTTTTCTCCTAACTTTTTCAAAGGACTAGGAAAAAAAATTGCATTCCTAGATACCATTTTTAGAGTTGTTCAACATATAGAAATTTCAACTATGACCTCTTTGACAAGTTTCAGACTTCCTTCACAAGCCCCTTGTTGACAAGCATAAGAAATAGGTGCATTTACAAAGAAACTCATAAAAGTACTTAACATACAGACTTCAAATTTTTCATAGGTCCATAAAATTTCCCCAATTAGAGGATTCTTCAACCAATTTCACTCTAGGAGCCTTCTAACCCCAAAAGCCCCAAATTTGCCCTCTTGAAACCCTTTTTCCTAAGGCTTTCTAGATCTCCCACGTGCCAGAACTTCTAGACCCAATTGGAAGTGCAAAAATAATTATTTCAACATTCCAAACATGTTCCAAACATTTAAACATGCCCTCCTTAAGGCCAAACTCCTCCTGCTTGAGCCTACTAGGCCATTTTCCACCAAATTTCACCCATGTTAGTGGATAGTTATCCTTCAAACCTTGTTAACTAAAAATGTTAGTGCATATCTGTAATGTACATGTTAGATTTGAGCTATCCCATGAAGAAAAACATAAGTATCTCATGGAATGACCATGATTATTAGTAAAAAACCCTCAAAATTGCTTGATAATGTGAGTTTCCAGCCAATCAGTGGATAACAGGGTAACAAAATGCAATGAAAAGTCAATATATCTTCATGAAATAGTGTTGAAAATCAATGGAAATGTTCATACCACTTAATCCTATCAGATTGGAACTCAAAACGCCAAGAGATATTCAAAATGCACTAAAAAACAAGGCTTTTTCATTTCATTTATGGAGTAGTCCATACAACCGTTGTACCCATTTGTACAATGAAGGTTCCCAAACTTATATAGATTCTATAGGAACCCCTTAACCATTCCCATGTGGTTACACATGATTATCCTTAACCAATTTTAAATTATTGCATTTCCCTCCAAAATGGCTTATAGTCGTTATGTTTGAAAATTCAAATTTGCAAACTATTAAAATCAGCCTATAATGATTCTTTTGACTCCTCTAGCCTATCAATTGACATTATGTGACTATGATAAACTATCTAAACCTATAAATGCCTCATCTAACCTATGCACCCCCTATTCCTCTTACAATGCAAGATTTTCACTATTTTGTCCTTTCAAGACTTATTACAAATATATGTTTTTTAAGCATTTAAACTTTATTTCATGCATGACCTCATCATAGTCAATGATCCTTAATTTTTTTGGTGCTTTGATGTTCACAAGGGTCCCAAGGAGATGCCCCTACATCATGCAATTTGATGTCTTGTGACCTTGTTTCTTGCAGTTGTGACACTTGCCTTCAAATTTTGGTTTCTCTTTGCATTCAGTAGCCTTGTGACCATGCTAATTGCAATTGTAGCATTTACCATTGAATTTTTCTTTATCATTACTCCAATATTGTTTTGATGTATGACCTATCTTACCATAGTGATTACAAGTAGGTCTTTTATTTCTTTGAGCACCTTGTTTGGAGGATTCACCTTCTTCTTTATATCCAATTCCTGCTTTACCTTTTTATCTATAGAGATTCTACTCATTTAGCTGATTCAATTGATTCATGTTTGCTTGGGATTTCATAATTCTTTCATTGATTTTCTTTTTAGTGTTTAGGTCATTTTTCAATCTTTCACTGATTTGTTTTTTAGATCTTAGCTCACTTCTTATTCATTCATTAATTTGTCTTTCCAAATTTAGATCATTTCTTAATCTTTCATTGATCTATCTTTGGCTCATGATTTCCTCATTTGCATTGGAGATTTGATCCATAAGATCTACATGCTGAAATGATTGGTTTTGGATCTCATTGTTCCTTCCATCCATTTCTTCTATCATCTTGTTCCTTTGTTCCAATATTTCACATAGCCTTGTTCACTGAAGTTCTTGTTCTCTTTTGAGTTTTCTTACTTCTTGTAGGGAACCATTCTCTCTAAGAGTTCTTTGATATGCAATTTTCTTCATTTGAAATACTTGAATGGAAAAGGTCTTCAATATTTTCTTAAATGTACCGATGATCATTCATTTGATTTGCAAGTTCCTTCCGTCTTTCTAGGGATTGAAAAAGTTGCTCCTTATCTTTCTTGAGTTGTGCAATGGCCATTTCTAGATCTAGCTTTTCATTGTCAATTGCCTTATCAAGTTTGAATATCTCCATTGTACTTGATCTTTTCTCAAGCTATCAAACTTTATCCTTAGAACCACAAAGCTGTGATACTAATTGTTGGAAATATTCAAGACTATGCTAGGTTACTGAGAGGGGAGGGGTGAATCAATAACCACAAAAACTTTACCAAATTTAAATCTTAATTGCAATAATCCAATTACCATTTAATTCATTAAATTAGATCTAACTACATGCATGAGAAACTAAAAACATATCATCCATAACACTTGAACACAATAATTTGGTGACCCAAAAACCTTCCAAATAGAAAGTAAAACTAGGGTAGGGATGATACCCACAAAAATTCAATACTATAGCATAAAGTTGGCTAGTTAAGGCTTACAATGGTTACTTCTAATGATCTACCCTATTAGGATCAATTAGGACTATTTGGTCCACCTTGTTAGAGGTTTTACAAACACATAGCTAAGTATGCACTCAGTAAAGAGATTTGAAAAAAGACTATTAAGTCTACCTTGATAAAGGATTTGGATTGGTTCAGCTATTAGGATGAAATAGTAAATCTTTGAATTACAACTAATTTTTTGATAGATATTCTTTGAAATATTCATCACCTTTATGTGATATATATGAGTTTGCTACTCCTTTATTGATATGACCTTACAATACACTTTGTTTTTTATTCACATTCATATGCATTTATTTCATACATTCATCCTTCTTACACTTTCATCATTTCATGCTTTCTTTCTTACACCCTTGGATATGACACAATACATTACATATATATCAATCCAATTTACAAAATCACAAAGTTAGCCAATAGACAAGTTAACACCAATATTACAAAGTCATCCCAAATGAAGACATTGGGTTCTGAAGACTAACTTGGTGAAGTTCTGATACACAACATCCACTATCACTACTTGGTATTATCATGCATTTGATAGAAGTAGAAGCTGGATCCATACTAATAATCTCAAAGTAGTCTCAAACACAACTTGCACTGGTGACTTAGTAGATATTGTGTAACTTGGTAGAAACTAAATTACTCATTTATTATGACTACACTTGGTAAATACAAATTATTACATAGCTCAGTTGACACTAACTTCACTTCACATGAGCTGCTAGCTCCATAGAAACTGCGAAGCTTGGTAACCATTGAACTTGCTCAGGTCAAACCGTTGCACTTCACACTACCTAATTTTACTCGGTTTGAACCATTGCACTTCACACTAACTGAATTCCCTTGGTAACCAATGGAATGCTTTGTAGGAACTATAAAACTTGGTCACTACTGAATTACATGGAAAACACTATAGACTATTCAATGAGCTTGGTAGCCATACAAAATCTGAATAAGTGTTGTCACTAATAAAAAAATTGACTTAATGTCAATAGAATAGTGAAGTATACCCAAAGGAGGAGCATAAGAAATTTGTATGCTAAGCTAAGAACTTGATGTAGAATAAAGAACCTACTAAAGAAAAAAGGTCACAAAGTTATAGATAACTTGAGTATAGTGATAGAGTTGAAGTTATCTTGGTATTTGATGCTTTTTTTATGATGTATTAATTGAATGATATGTAATAATAATATATTTCCATCAATTCCAAAGGGGGATATTGTTATCCCCAACTAATAATGGTGTTAATATATGTGGAAGAGTCATTTTTATATTGTCATTTATGTTGAGCCTTAATTGGTGAGAAATTATGCTAATTGAGTAGAGTGTCATATCATCTTATTGATGAAGAAGATTTGAAGAAAGTATAATGATTATGTAAGTCTTGAGAAGTGTATGGTATTTAATGTGCACTTGACTAAGTTAGAATTTGATATTATAATGTTGTTTTGATTATTTTACATGATTTGATTAACTGGTGAGATCATGTGTAAGAAATATAGTTTGGTTGGTGATAAAGAATCCTTATATTAGTTAAGATACTATAACAATCATTGGGCACATGATGAGGAGATGAATAATATGTAGTATTGGTCAAGCAAGAATAATGTTAATTGAGCCTTGTATTGACCAAATTAAGTGTAGTGTTAGTTAAGCAATGGGTAAAAAATAGTTTGGAGAAGATCTAATCTTAGGGCTGACAATTGGTGAAAGCTAAGACTGCTCAAGAGTTTTAAAGATAAGGATGGGGTTAGTCATGAGATAAATGGTTGGAGAAATTCAAAGGTGATCTGATGAAGCAGATTTTTTAATTTGAATTTAAGTACAAAGTTTAACATGAAGGCATGATACTTGAGTGTCTATATTTAATGCATCCAAGTTGGATGAAGATTGGAAGATTGTGATTATGTGACAAAACATGGAAGGATCTTGTGAAGAAGCAAAAAAAAATCTATTTAAGGGATGAAAATATTGTTCATTATTGTTGATCTTCTTAAAGAATATGAGTAATAGAAAGAGGGTAACTAAGCTAAACTACATTCTCAAGATCAAGAAAGAGAACTACTAAATTGATTTTTAAGTGAATGGATCAACTAGAAGGGAGTGAAAGGAAGAAAGAGGATTAATAGAGGATAGAAGATGTGAGAAATAGAGACTTGAACAAGAAAATATAGTGGTAAACTAAATAGATCATTTCATTGTTACTCTCTAATTATTATAGCAGAAAATCTCTTAACTAAGTGGACCTAAAATGTTCTATTTGTAAATATATTGTATAGTGACATTATGTTGAATATTTTGTAAGTCCTTTAGAGTAAGAAACTCTATAGATATTTAAGAAGTGGTATGCTCTAGATGATATTTGATGTAAATCTCATAACAAGTTCAAATCAGCAATATAAATGTAACCTTTAAAAAGGTTGGCTCCTAACAAATCTCCTTTCAAAAGAGTGATTTTTTTGGATTATAGGTCTCAGTTAGTTTTTCCCTTAATAGGGTTTCCACATTAAATAGTCATGTAAAATTGGGTGGATCCTTATTTTGTTGCATTTTATATCATGTTTATTATTTACCGCTACAACTTGGTATACATAGAAAGTTTAGTTTGATACTCATTATATGAAGTTAACAGTTTGTTGGAAGATTAAGTAAAAAAAAGTTTTAAGGAACCGAAACCTTATTATGAAAGTATAATCTCAGAAAAGATAGATCATTTAGGAACAAAAACAAAATAGACCTCTAAAAAGAAACACAAGAGGTCATAGACAGAACTGCTAAAAAAAATAGCAAAGAAATAGCACTAGAAAAGCAAAAGGACAACACAAAGATAGAAAAGAACTAGCTATGTGGCCTTAATTAGGTCCAGAGACTAATCAGCTAGCATCTACATGTTTTCCACCATAGCCTTCACCTCATCCTTCTTGGCTGTATCATCAATCTTTTTAGAATGGGCCCTAGTGCATTTGCTACGACCTTGGCTATCAACCACCAGAGGAGAGTCTTGGCCTTTATCCCTTTCCAGTTTCTTCAATAGGGTAGACACATTGTCATCCATTTCTTAATTAACTTCTCAAGGTTGTACATCTTGGCTTCCATCATAGTTACCTTCTCCTGATTCACATTGAAGTCTCTATCAATAGCCTTGTTCTTAGCCTCCAGTAGCAGAAACTTCTACATAAGATTTTTAACATCCTCAGTGTTGCCAACCACTTCCATGAGATTGTAAATGTGTTGGCCGAGGATGCACTCACCACGTGTAGTTTTACTAACATGCATGAAAACCTTCCTAAGTCTCTGCATGTCACTGCCAAGTGTTTGAATTTGGCTCTTCATGACCCCAATTTCTTTTAGTATAGCACCTGGGTTACCATGCATCCCTTTCACATGCTTAGGGGTACCATCATGTCTATTCTCCCAACACTTGTGAATCCCCTATTCTTGGGAGTCCTCATCACATGAATCCCCTTTATCTCCTAACTCCTTATTAGGGCACCTGGATAGGTATATTTTCTTTTCCAAGCATCGGGCTAGGGTATCATCATCATTAGAAGGGGATGAAGCCCTCTTCCTTGGACTATGCTTAACCCTCTTCTCCTTTATCTAAGACTTCCTCTTACAAACCCTTAGTAGATCCTCCACAAAATCACTCTCCTTTTTAGAGTCAAAGTGACCCATGACTCTCCTTTTATTCTTAGATCTATTGCCAGTTCCCTTAACAACATAAACCTCATCCCCATCAGCCTCATCTTGGGTTTTGGAGTCATAACCCTTCTCCTAGGAACTCCCTTCCATTTCATAGTCAGCATCTTTAATTTGAACCCTACTCCTCACTATTATTTTGGCCTTTAAAGTATTCAAAATAAGCACCATTAGACCCTCACGGTAGACATGTTCACCATTTGGGTCTTTTTGTAAAGCTTGGATAGAGATAGTGAGAGATTGCTTCAGATAATAGGGGAAGTTAATTTTCACATTATGCCTAAAATGGTTGGCCAACATGAAGTGGTAACCATAACATTTGGTAAATCTCCCATCCAAAATTAAATATTCCATGATAACAAACATGACAAACCACCATGGGTGGGATATTGAAGCTAGGTTGATGAAAGACTTGCCAATTTTAACCAAGCAAGCCTTCTCAATCTCAGAGTCTACAAAATCATCCACAGCTCTATCAGATAACTTCCACTCCCTGTAGAAATTGAGACCCTCAAGCTCTAGGCCTATAGCCTTAGCAATCACCTCCTCTGTGATCTCCATGCGCTAGTTACCCACCATAATTGAGCCCTCTTTCTAGGTTTTGAGAAATTGTTGCATGATGGTGGGATTGGCTCCATTAAATCTCTCTATAAACCCAGTGAAATTACCCCTTCTCAAAATCTACCACACCTCTTCCTTCTTCATCCACTCCATGCAACTTCCTGGTTCAACTCGTCTCCTCTTACCTCCCATTTGCAAAACACAAAAAATCACAGAGAACTTCATCTACAACACCCAAGTAAAAAGGGCCTCACAAATGATAGTGAACAACACTAGGCCCAAATAGACACAGAATTCGTGTGAGATTTTACATAAATCATTGGGAATTAAAGCACAAAACTTTTGGTCACATACATCAGTACCATACTCCCATACTAAAATATTCATTATTAGAAAACCTTTTGAGATGACCTCCATTTATCATTATGGAAAAGAAGTCAAGCCTCCAACAATAAGGGGTCATGAGTATCCCAAATAATAATTTGATCATTTCTACATGCCACATTCGCTACCCAGTCAGTCATCCTATTAGCCTCTCTGAAGTTATGGGAAATAACACATAATTCAAAAGAATTAATGATATGAATAGACTCATAAATTATATTACTAATTGTCCATGAAGGTGTAGTTTTTTAATTTAGAAAATTAATAATGTTGATTGAATCCCTTTCTAACCATATCCTTTTCAATTTCAACATTTTTTCATACAGAAGACCATGGAGAGTAGTCGAGGCTTTAGCAATGTGATTTTTTTGGGTACCAATTGGAATGGCTAAGCTTCCAACATTGTCCCCTTTGGAATTCCTTATCACAATACCACATCCTACAATTCTGAGGTTATCTTTTGATGATCCATCAAATTTAATTTTGTACCAATCATTAGGAGGGCAATCCCAATTAGCTTGTTCCCTAGGATTGAGCCTCTGGTCACCCGAAATCTCAGCCTTCAAATTCCAATTGAGAAGAACAATAGATTCCCAATAATTACAAGGTTGCTGATCTGGGGCTATATTTTTAATGTTATCAATCAAAAGAGTCTTTATTTTATGGAAGACCTAAACCAGGCTAGATTCAACATCTCTGAAGATTCTATCATTATGTTAATTCCAGATACCCCAAGCAACATACGGCAGAATGAAATCCCATAGTTTATCAATCAAGGAATTTTTTGAAGGAGCCTTCCAGCTATTAAAGAAGAGCTAAAGATTGGAAGGGAAAACCCATTCAATATTTAATAGATGAAATATAGAATCCCAAATCTTCATAGAAAAAAGGCAATGTAAGGTATTATGATCAAAATATTCCCCATCATTCTTACAAAGTACACATCTATTGGTAATAACAATCGCACACTTTTTAAGGTTATCTAGAGTAAGTATTTTATTTTGCAGTAGGGTCCAAAAGAAAATGTCAACCTTGGATGTCATACCCTTCATCCACACTTTAGTCCAACAAGGTTCATCATGGTTATCAAAAGAGTTAGCATAGGCACAGGCAATTGAAAAAACACCATTAGGTTCTTTTCCCCATATAAGTTCATCCTCCTTTTGATTTAAGAAAAAAACATTAAGGCTCTTTTTGAGTTCAGCCAAATTGGGGTCAAGTCTAACAAGATCCACCAATCCATTGTCTATCCAATAGTCTTCCACAAGAGAACCAAATTGGGTCTTACACAAGTCCATATACCTATTCCATCTTGGGTCATCACATAGGGGGTCATCCAAAAACCAAACATCTTCCCAAAAAAGAACTCTCCTTCCATTTTTGACCTTCCATTTTATCCCTTTTCTTATTTTGTTTTTGAGTTGCTAAGAATTTTTCTAGATCATTGACCCCCGTTGAGCCACATTACTATTAAGGTAATGGTGGAGGTCAAGGTTATCAAAGTTGTATTTATCATTCCATATATTCTTCCATACCCCATCCTCATTATGCCATCTCCATAACAATTTAGCCATTAAGAAATCATTCATGGAAGAAAATCTACCTAGCCTAAGACCTCCCTTGTTATATGGCATGCAAACATTTTCCCAATAAATAAGAGGGAATCTTTTATTATTCTCCATACCCATCCATAAATTTTTTTTTTGAATCTTTTCAATAGCAAGGGCAAATTTTCTAGGAATTTTAAAAAGACTCAAAGCATACATCAGGGCACTTTGCAAGATAGATTTAAAAACAACCACCTTACCAGCCTGACTGAGTAAAGATCCCTTCTAACCTTCAAGTTTTGAGTGAATTTTATCTGTCAAAGAATGCTAGAAACTATTAGGAGGAGATAGACCCAAATAGGAGCCTAGAAAGGAGCCAATCTCACAACCAATAATATATTTAATCTTCAATTGCCTTTCCATATTAACATTCATGAATTAAATTAGATTCTTATTCTAGTTAATAAGTTGACTAATAGCTAAGACATAATCCACCAAAGCCTTCTTCAAAATCCTAGCATTCTTCACTAAAGCTTCTCCCATAATAATAGAATCATCAACAAATTGTTGATGGGAGAAGACTAAAGCCAAGGAGGAAGGCTAAAGACCCACAAAGTCACCTTTAAGAACTAAACCATCTATAAATCTTCCCAAACACTCAGCTAAAATAATAAAAAAAATAGGGGAAATAAGGTCACCTTGTCTTAAACCCCTAGAAGCCTTGAATAAAGAGGAAGGAGAACCATTCACGAGCACCAAGAAAGAAGCTAACGACACCAACATAAAAATGAGATAACAAAATCTCTCACTGAATCCAAAAGCTTCCAAACCCAGAGGAGAAAATGCCAATCCACTTTGTCATAGGTTTTAGAAAGGTCAAGCTTTAGCAAGAAACCTTCCTTCTTGGAAACCAAAATGGAGTGGATATTTTCATGCATCATAATAATGGAATCCATAATTTGTCTGCCTGGAACAAACCCATTCTGCTATCTAGAAATAATGCAAGGCAAAAGTGTCATGGTTCTCAGTGTAAGAACCTTGGAAATGATTTTGTAAAAGGAGTTACACAAATTGATGGGTCTAAACAAGTCCATACTATTAGCTCCTAGATTTTTAGGAATGAAAGCAAGGAATGTGCCATTCAACTCTTTAAGGATATTCTTGAATCTTTTATATGGTTACTAAGCTATTGATCTTAAAGTTTAAAGTGTTTAAGTTTTTGGAAAAGTTTTTTAAGGCTTATAGGACAAGTTCTTATAAATATTTCACTTAGCCTCTCAATTATCTAAAAAATTTGAAAAGTTAAGGAATAATCTTAAAGTTCAAAAATAAGTCAATGAGAGGCTTACATGGTTTGAGCTAAAAATGAAGAATGTTGATGAACAATTAAAAAATCAAGAAGACAGAGATATATCTGGCCTAGCATATACCAATGATAAAAAAATTGAAGCTAGAGAATCATCCAAATTTGGTATAGAGAACCAATTAATTTTTTTAAGGAATGTATTAGAACATAAGGAAAGAAACCTACTAAGCCTATTTGTTATAACTATGGAAAGCATGGTGATACATACAATTATTGTAGGAGCATATTAGTTAATAGTCCAAGAGGTACACAATAGATATATATAAAATTATAATTAGTTTAGATATCCAGCTAAAGAATTCAAAACAAGATGTAGCAACATCTTAGGTAGAGGAATTTTTATAGGTTACTTCTATAAATGCAATAATATGGACACAAAATTTATCATTGTAGATCAAGATTTTTACCCATAGTGATACCAAATAAACTGATAAACATGCAAAGAGATAAGGAAATATGCTTTCTACATGTAATGTATGTGGATACTTTTTACATATGATAATGAATTGTAGACTACGAAATCCAAGAGGAAATTTTGGACTATGGAGGACATAAAGCATGGTATGCTTTAATCCATCACAAGTATGGACACCTAAGACAAATTTGTAGATATTGACAATCCAGCAATGAATACAATAAAAGAAAAAAATGGTTAGTCAAGAGGTGAGTAATGACACAAAGAGAGTTTGAATTAACGAGGAAAGAAATGCACAAACATGTAATCCTCCATCATATATAGTAGGAGGATTTATCATCAAACCAAGAAAATAACTTTTTCTTAAAGATTTAGAAGGAAATTTCTAGATCTTTTTTTTTCTTATATAGATGAGTTAGAATTCTATTAACATGGTTGCATGCATGATTAGCATATTTGTGAAAATGAATTGGATTTTGTAATTATTATTTTATCTTTTGGAGGTGTACTTATATCGAATAAAAGGAATAGTTATTGGTACAAAGAATGCAATAAATAAAAAACCTTTTTTTTATTGGGTAAAGGTTTTTAAAATAAATTATTTATTGCAAAAAGTAGCCATTGGTATAGTTTTCAATAGATAAATACGTGTTAAACCTATCTTTTATTACCTTAAATTTTCTAGGAGTTAACATTTGAACTAAAATTAATTTCTCAATATATCTATTATGCAAGGTATTGTTGTGCATCAAAAAGTGTTACCACTTCTACAAACCCTTCTATTGAAGATTTTGCATGGATTAGGAGACTCCATTGGTGGCTTATGAATCATAGATAAAGATGGTGGCTCTAAAGTGAACCCAATAAGAAAGATCCCTACAAGATGCACTATAGAATGGAATATTCACATATATATCAAGAAATGAGAGTGAAAGTATTCAAGATCCCAATGATGAATGAAAATGTAAACTAATTTTGAGGTAAGATGCAAGAGATATTATATCAACATGGATGAAGATTACAATCCATACTAATTAAAATAGATGAAAGAAAGTAAATGAAAAAGCTAAGATAAATAATAATGCAAGATCTCAACAAGTGCTCAAGAAATAAAATGACAAAGTAACAATATCATGCCTTAGTGTTAGCATGAATGCTAATGATATTTCTATGGGGGAGTATCATAAAAATGTTGGAGAAATGATTCAAAGCTTATGTGTTGTATTCATGATAGAGTTTGTAATTGATGTCAACATATGCCTTATTTTATGAAGAGTTCTCAAGTTACAGAGGAAGAATTATTTGGCACAGTTAACTATTAATGAGTTGGGTTATGCATGGTCATGAATATTTGTTGTAATATCTATAGTTTTTATATATAATTGTGTGTAAATAAAGATGAATGCATGACTTATTTATGAGATTTTTTTTGGAGGTTTCTTTTAGAGATAGTTTCTAGAAAGCAAGTGTTGGTAAAAAAACTATATTTTTTGACTAAGATGTAATCTAGTTAACAAATCTTGGAGGAAGGTCAAAGACACATTGAAGATGTTATGGTTGAGATGGAATTAGTAGACATTAAATTTGAGTTAACATATTGAAGACTATTCATAGTTATATTTCTTGTGAGTTGACTATTGTAAAAATCATTATGGAAAACAATATAATTATAATATAAATTTTAGTGTAATACATTAAGGATGACCTATATTATCATTGTAAATTAAGAAATCCTCAAGGCTTACTCAATAATTTTTTTAAGACTTGGTATAATGGAAAGGTCATTTTCTTGTGGTAGAGTATGGTTTTGATCAGTGAGATCACTGTGTAAACTTGAATGAAAATATCAAATTGATTGATATACTATGAAATTAAAAGGAAATATATTGGCAAAGGACTTGTCAGTTAGCTAGTTCAAAAATATTAGATATGCTTATCCAGAAGAGTATCTAGTGAATACTATTTTTCAGACTATTTGGATAGTGAGTTCAGTTGTCCTCCTTTCAGCTCCTAACAAGCTTGGTATCTTCTAACAAGGATTCACAGTCTCCTAACATGGAATCTAATCTATTTCTTGTATTTCTTTGACCCCTAATAGGGACTATCCTTTCATAAGAAACTTTTATATTAGTGCATCATCTTGTCGGCATTATTCCCACTAGTTTTCTCTTTGATCAAGGGTACCCTAGTTAGCATATCTAGTGTTATTGTGCATGGTTGTGATTTATGGTTGTTACATCTATTGTTTACATATTTTAGAATTAATAAAGTTATTGGTACTTATTTTAAGCATATAACTGATTCAACCTTGCCCCTCTCAATTATCTTGGTGGACTTTACTTTGTAACAATTTGTATTAGGGTATGAGGTATGTACACCCTTTATAAGGATGCATAAATTTTTTGAGAAAAATGACAAAATTGTGTTTTTGATTAGATGTGATTGGATATTTATTTTAGCCTAGCTCAAAGTCTTCTAAGTGTTGAGAATAACCCTAAAGTTAGAAGCCCTTTCCTTTTTTATATTTTCACTTTAATTTTTTTATGACTTAAAAGAAGTCAATTTATTCTAGGAAGGGGAATTTTATTTTACCTAGAAATATAAACTTTTTTTTTTCTTAAATTTCTAACCTTTATTTCCTAAGGTTGTGTGGGATTTCATTTTCATATGGGGTATTATGTCTCTTCCTAGGTACATAACTTTTCAACATTAGGTCATATAAGTATGCCATAAATCCTATAAAATGTGTCACCTGGGTCCAAGTATATTTTCTAAGGATTGTGTTTATTTTCCTTCGCCACATGGATTTATGAAATTTCTAAAAACATGCCTTAGAAAATGAGTGGACCCACCACATATTATATCTCTTGATCATCAGATCAAAGGAGATCTAATAGTTGTTTCCTTATCACCATAAAAAGGTGCATACTAAATATCCATAATGACAATGTGAATGAAAGATATGTGTCCTTGAAGTCTCCTACACCTATGCTCATATTTTTTAGATCTAGAAGATCTAATGCTAGTCACAACGTTGCTACCAAAAGCTACTAGTAACTTAATCAACATGAAATTTTGACATGTTCTAGGGTGGGACCAGAGGAGACACAAAGCAAATAAATTTCATCTTCTTTACAATGAGCACCACATATCAAAATCTTAGATATTAAGATGGACCATGAGAATCGTGTTGAAGGATGAATCTAGATCATCCAATCTTAGTTAATCCATTGATTTTTGCAATGTTGCTATCAATAATTTTAGGTCTTTTAACCATGAAAACAATGTGAGGATGTGATGAATATTCATGATCAAACATGTGCTTAGCTAACTCAGTGAAGGTGCAAAGGTCAAATAATGTAATTCCAAGTGTACAAATGTGAGCCAACCTCTCTACAGACAATTGACAAAGTGTTTTTCCAAGATGTGAGATCAAGAATGATGTTATGGTTATTGGATGGTCACTATCAAAACATACACAACATATAAAAAATGCAACAAAGAGATTGTGAGACACATATCTCATATAGTGAACTACTTTGTTTTTGAATTGTAGGATCATGAGAGATCTAATGGTTGTCACTTTGTTACCATGAAAAAATGCGCGTTGCTTACTCAACATGACAATATGACCTTATGACACGTATCTTGGGTGGGACCTCATGCTAATGAGGGAAAGGATTAACTTAAAAAGAATAAGGAATCAATATGTCTCATACATAGGGTAGTTGTGAAAGCCATGTAAGATAGATGAGGTGTTGATTCTTGAGCATTCAATCAAAGAAGATGTGATGGCTATTGCTATGGTGTGATAAAAAGTTGTAGGATTTTTGACAAATGTGACATAGAAATATGGTGATACATATATAGGGTGGTCCTAGTCTCAGAGGTTTACCACTTGATTCCTAAGCATCATATGTAACTAGATCTAATAAATGTTGCCTTTTCCCTATGGAAAGATGTGGGATTTTAACTCATCATGACATTGTGACATGTTTACATCTATCCAAGGTGGTCCAAATATTAAGGAAGGGCCCACAATGTAGATGTATTATACCCATCATTCTTTTTTTTTTTACTTTCTCATCATCATTAGGAAAATGATTCAACACACACAAAATAGATCCAAGATATTAACACACATTTTTATAAACTTCCAATCTATGGTATTCATTACTTTTTTAACCTATTGTCTAAAAAATTGTTAGTAATTAATTCAAAATTCATGAAAAATTTAGTAAGATTAACCTATGTTGGTATCATTGAAAGTTATCTTAAGAAATTGTGATTGACTCAAATACAAGAACAAAAGAAAGGAAGCACACAATGCAAGGTTAGTTACAAAAAAATATGGTTTTCTTGAAGGACATTAAAGATAGTGGGAGAAGAAGATTAGTAAGTATTTTTACCCAAGTTACAAGAACTACTATCAAAAGAATGATTATAATTTATTACTTGCAGGTGGAGTGTTATCATAAACCCTAAAAAAATCTTGCCAAGAGGTGATTTCATAGGAAAAATAAATTACCAAGATAGAAATGTGTGTGATGATCTTTTAAATCAATTAGATAGGTCCACAAATGAATATATGAAGGGTAAGAAGATTGTTCTAGATTCACCACATCTCCTAATTAAAAATGGTTTATGTGATAAGGGAAATTAGGAGTCGGATGACAAAACAACAATGATTGGGTGGAATTTTTTCAAACATTAGTTTTCATAGAGAAACCTTGGTGTCCCACATACTAATGTTTGAAATTTCAATTTAGAGAAATTGTTTGTACTAGAGGTTTTTCTAGATTCATACCTTTTAACCTTAATTGAAAAAATATATAATCCAGTGCATTGAATAATCTAAAAGCATGGTGGAGCTAGCCTAGTTAACGTCACAACAAAGCAAATTCATGAGGTCTTCATTTTGGACCAACCTTATGATTTTCATGATGCCATCAATTTTTAGAAGTTATAGGAGGTGTATAAAGTTAAAAGGGTTTATCAAAGTAATGATCCTTTGAAGGAATATTTTATAGTTGTTGATAATTTATCTTTGGTTGCACCATCAACTTTGAAACCTTTTTTGAAGACTTGTTTTAATTCTCATGCCTTAGTAGTGTATTTTTCTTTGTGTAGAATTTTTAGTGAAGATGAACAAGATTATATGCCTATACATTTCATGTACATGATGGCCAAAATTATCTATCATGGTGTTGATGTGATATTTGATTTTTATTCTTACATTGCTAAATAAATCCATAATAGCCTAATTGAAATTGAGAAAGGAAAGGTATATAAACCTTTTTGATGGTATTCCATGCTCATGCACATGTTCCTTTTTAATAGAGTTTATTACTTTGAGAAAGAAATGAAATTGATAAGGAAACAAAAATGGAGAGGTGTTTCATGTCCAACTATGGAGTACAAATATGTCATTGGATAGGGATGATGTTAGGTTTGTAAGATTTGACCGATATTTTTCTTATAAGATGAGAGAATTTTTATCCTTGATAATCCTAGGATTACCAAGGCATTGTTGGAGTTAATTAGACCAAAAAAGTTTTCCATAGATTGAAGGTGGTCCATAATTGGGGAGACATCATCCCATACTCATTTTCTATAGATTTTAGAGTATATGGTTTTAAGGGAACTTTCCCTATATTACCTTACCAAAATCTCCTTAAGGTTGATGTTGAGAGAATTTATATTGAAAATTGGAGGATTGGAGAAAATAGATCGAGAGGTACAATTTTTCCTTCCTTCACTATTGCACACTAATTTTTGATCACAAAGAAAGGATGGATCTAAACAACATGTTAGATCCCTACAAGATGGATGTTTCTCATGCCAATTTTGTATACTTAGAAGAGTTTTATGAAATATTTTAGAAAATAACTAAGGATAAGAAGCATACACACAATTTATACTACACTAAGGACATAATTATGAATTAATTTCCCTTGCCAATGAAAGATGTTAAAAAATAAAAGTGGAGGGTTTATAAGAAGGCCCTAGATTTTATAAATAGTTTTGATAAAGAATATAACCCTTTGAAGGATGTGAATATATGGAGTAACTAGTTGTATAAGTTAATGACACATGTTTCTAAGATGATTGAGTTTTTAAAGGAGAAAAGAGTTACATTGATTAATGCATATCCTGTTAAAGAAAGAGAAGTAATGCAGAGGCTTGCACTTTGTCTTGATGTAAATCATAGACAATACACTCTTCTGAAGAGGGCATGGTATACTATAGTGAGAAATGTACTGTCTTAAGTTTGATGCTCTTATATTTAAGACTTTTTATCTTCTCTTTAGTGTGTTTGCATTTCATATTTTCACCTTTAGCATACACTTCACATCTTATCCTTTCTTTCTCTTAGGCAAAATTAAGGTATGAGCTATCTAATCCTACTTAATTTACTTTAATCCTTTACACAATCATTGAATGAGGACCTAATATGTGAGTAGCATCCCTTTATAAGACCTCAAATACCTAAATTGGATCTTTAGATGATAGTCTAGAATACACATTTCATCCACTAACCTCTACTATCCTAAAATCTAGATAGGAAAACCCTGAAGGTCGACCTTTTAGACTATGTCAACCCATGTCAACTTTTTCTAGACTAGGTCACCCTAGGTTGACCTAGTCCAAACTAGGTCAACCTAGGTCAACCTATCCTCATTCTTCTAGTGATTTATTACTTGTAGTTTTTTAACACTCCCATTAAAATCTTTCTTGTGCTTTTGGCCCCAACAGTGAAATTTAATCATTATTTGAGAATGTTCACTAGAAAAAGGGATACCTTCCCTCATTTTCATATCAAAGAACATGAAAAGAAAGACTTGGAGAGCAAGGAGAAAGAAAGTATGGACACCCCAATCTGAATTTTTGTAATTGCAAGGTGGAAACAAAGGCTAGTTCCTTATTCTTCATTCTAAGTGATGTCATTGTTCTTCAATCAAGAATTCAAAGGCAAATATATCAAAATATGGAGTTACAAAGGGATCCCAAAGATAGTTAGATTAATTCAGCCTTGGGGTCTTGGTATGATTTGTACATCATTCTTTAAATCTAATTCTTTGCACATACATACATTTACATGCATACATACATATTGTTGGTGTTTGAAAACGCTGGAGGGTTTTCAATTATCCCAATGAGAATATGACATATCTAGGGGTAGCTAACTCCCATTTTCAACATGCCATTTCAAACACCAGGCCAACTATAAGGCATGACCCTTCTTCTACTTCAGGCTCTGCTAAACCTAGGTAAGTAGGCCTTAGATTCAAATGATATCGTACGAGTGCAAAAAACATATCCCTAAATCTATTAAGTAGATTTTACCCTTATTTCTCCTAATGACTCATGAAATGACATAGATCTACAGTAGCTAAATGCAAAGCTATGAATCTCATAAGCTGAGTGAGGGTTAAACATTTAGGTCCTTCAACATGAAAGGGAAAAAATGTTGAATTCAACAAACCCTCAGATATGCAGCAGTAAGAATTTAATGATCTTGTAGCTAAATAGTACCTAATCGATTGGGAAAATTCATGAATCAAATGCATACATATGGATATCTGATACTTACTCATATATTTAGATATATGATCTATCTATTTACCTTGTAAATAAACATCTGTGCTCAATCTGAAACTCATTCTTACATGATATCCCCATCAGTAAACTTGCAATCCTATTAATTCCCTAAAGCATTTACATAACTTCTTGAGTCATAAGCAACAATGAAATAACATACACCCTTAAGGGATTGCAACTACAACCTAAGCTATTTGTTCAAAGATCATAAAACATTGAAGATCACTACTAAAGGGAGACCAGAATAAAAATGAAACTAATGAATCTATTGTTCTTCGTATTAATTTCCTTGAAACAATACATTCATATGCATGAAATCAAAACATGAAAACACCTAACACATCAGAACTATCTATATATTCCTTCCTACTACTATTCATACAAGAGAGAATATGCATCATAGTTCTGGATCCAAAGAAGTGGTCTCACAGAATGACTAAAAATTTCATACCAACAATGGTGTCATAGTGAAAAAATTGGAACTCTTATAATGGATGAAAGATAGAAAGATATAGACTAAGATGAATTCCTAGATCTGATTTGAAGATGACATGTGTCCATTTGGAATTCCATCCCTAGCAGATTCCAAACATCTTTCATCTCTCTACCCATTTGATCTAATTTTGTTTCATCATTATCCTATAACTGATTTGAAAATATCTTCTATTGAAAATGATGAAAAATCGTTGAGTCATTAGAATCTAAAAACTAACTGAAATGCTTGGCAAAATTGAGGTTTTACTAAGTGAATCTAATTAGAATTCAACCTTAACTGCATTTTCACTTCCTTTTAGCCACATTCAGGTCAATACTTGACTAGAGAACCCAACCGAACTTTGATACTTGAATGTGGTTGCCTATTAGGAATCTAAGAGAAAACCTCAAATAACATGAAAATGCTACATCTTGTGTAAAAACTAATTGCATAATCAAAAAATTTGTTCTTTCCCAATTTCGGTGATATATAACATTGCATACTTTGCTAACCAAAAACCCTCTGAAAACTAGTTTGAAAAATGCCACTATGCCAGAAGACTCAACTAAGTCTATAACTCTGATTTTAAAAATTCAACAAATTTTAAAAAATCTAAAGTATATACTTTAACAAATACCTCTTTTAAAGTTAAAAAAACTCACGTACAAACCCTCTTTGAAAAGAAAACAAAATGACATTTTAAAATCATTTTAGTTGTTTCCCCTATGTCTCCATTCGGGCAAACCTTCATTGACCAAATGCCAAGTGGTATTTGTTGATTGGTTGACCCATTTGTTGCATTGCCATGTCACCATCTTCCCTGGCCCACTGACACATGTCAGTCACCCATAAGCCCACATTTTTTAACATTCGAACAACTTTGAAAAGCAAGCTTACACCAACTATCAGATCGTGACATATGTCATGATCTGAGCACTTCCCTCTTAAACCTGCTCCTAATTGCCACCTTGAAATGTGCCCTAGGCCCATTACCACGTGGCACTCAAGTGCATTCCCACATTGCTTATCTTTCATGCACTTTGTTTTTGTGGGGAAATGCCCTCCACACTATCGGGACATGTGGCACGATCCGGGTGCTTCCTGCTACATCAATGTCTCTGCATGTTCATCAAAAATTTTGCATTTGTTTCCTCTAGCCGACATCATCTGTAGGGACCCCACCTTACCGTGAGCTTGGCTTCCAAAAGCCTCTTTCTTTAAGTTGCTATGTAAAGTGTTTTCTTTTGTATTTAAACACAAAAATGTCCCCTCATTTTATTGATGTGCGATAATCGATTTCGAACATTTTCTCACTTTTGTGTGGACTTCCATACATTTTGGCTTCATGGACTGCTTGACATGGGCTTCCTCCCTTTTTATTGGCAGATTCTTGATTGAGCTTCCTCTTTCAAGTGCGTGTGACTTCTCTTAATTTTGTGTTGATCTTAGAAAATGCCTTCTTTCAAATGGGTCAAGCTCATTTTCTCAATGTGGAGATCTTTGAAGCCATCCCCTACCTTTAGAATGTGTGTGGAAGCTCTTTCTTACTCTGTCTACCACTCATTTTGTATGCTATAGATGCCTTGCTTTGGTGTGGGTTCTCGTGGCTTATGGCATCTATTTTCAAGGTGACTCCCTGTGTTTAGTGCAGGTTGCTTCCTTTCAATGCGTTTGTTGACTCTAGGCAACTCACCTATTCTTTGGCATGGATATCTCAGTCATATCTTGAGTGTTGTAACTTATTTTCATCTTCCATGGCTTCATTTTATTTGAATGGCATGATGATTTTCTATTGCATGGAGGTAGGAGTTTCTCTAAGGTTTTTCTTTGAATGTTGCGAGTTCTTTAAACATTGGGGGTGGCCTTCCCAATTTGGCATGAAGTGTCTTAGTATTTTTCTTGCTACATCTATACCCTGTCACCTCCTTTTAGCCTAGCGCCTCCTTCATGAAGTGTTGCTCCTTTGTTTTGAAATGGCTTCCTTAGCACAGTCAACCAACCATGTCATAATATCCTATGTAGTTTTAAACATTCATACCAATGAAAATAGAGTGGTTTTGGTAGCATAGCATGAAGCACTATATAGTGCTCTATCATTGGCAATGCAACCTCTTTCTTTTAGCCTCCTTTGTATTTGATCACGAGCTCTAATAAATGTCACTCCATAAATTGAAGTCATAATAGTTTGCTTAACTAATTTCCCATCAACTTGCCCAAGCAATAGCTTGGCATTTGTTGCATCATGATTTGTCAAAGGATCTTCCAGTGCATCATTTCTCATGATTTCATCCACCCTATTAGCTATACCTGTATAGACATCTATAGGTCTGTCAATATAAATAAGGTTAACTACTGCTACTCTTTTCACAACAAGGCCTTAGATTTTGCAAAAGTAATTTCCATGTCTTTATACTCTCATAAAAAGGCCCAAAAAAAATCTCATGATGTCTATCACCAATATACTGTTAAAACCATCCTTGAGAGATTTTGAATTCTTGTGGTTATCCTCATTTTGATTATGCATCAAATCTCTAGTGTGAACTTGCCCCATAGAACACTCAAAGTCCTATCACTATTTTCACAAAGAGCACAATATTGATATAAGTAATCAAGTGCCCCAGAGTAATTACCGCATTCAAACTGAAACATGGCACATTGACTTGGCTTTAAAACATATTGTTCCTACAAATGTCCTAAGTTTGATGAATTTAGTGGGGCTTCAAAGTGGGTCCGGCTAAAAAAAAATTTGTTTCCAGACAAATGGAACCTCAAATTGATCTATCAACATCTTGAATTGATTAGAATCAGATTTGACCACTGAAAACACTTTTAAAACTCATTTTTCAATGTTTGGCCAACTATCAAATACTCGTCAGGAGGTCTGCTGACTGGCCTTAAAAACTAACCTGAACAATTGACCAAGCTCTAAAAATTAGGGCATTGGTTCTCCGTCATGAGGAGAGTATAAATTTGGGATTTTGGCTCATGATGAACAACATGATGCATTTGGATACTTGGATTTTACAAATGGAATGGACCTGGAAAAGTGTGCAAATGGATTCATCATGAATTACAAATTGACACGTTTAAAGAATTTTTAGAGTAAAACACAATGGTAGAATCCATTTGATCTCACCTATCATAGATTAGGAGTTATAACATCATGAACAGGGGTCTTGACAACTCTACAAATGCTGACACTAGTAAAAGGATAGAAATTGCATTTGGAATCACATTTGAAATCTAATCAAATGGATTTGTCATGAGCTAAAACTTGAAACATAACATGTATCTGACATCTAAAATGCAAGAAAAAAGGAATTTTAGTATTTTGGTCAACTGGTCAAAAGTTAAAGCCCGTCAAATAGGGCTTCCTAGAATCATGTGCAATGTGCATCAACATGACAAATTTAAATGACAAACTTTTAGGGATTCAAAACCTAGTCAAATGGACTCAAAATGACTCCAAATCTGAAACATAAGCTCTTGGGTATGGACATTAGACACTCCAAAGTAGTGAATCACAAAAGAATTTTGGGTGTGAGATATTCGCTTTCCAACAAGGCCTCCTATCATTGTCTGACACTTATGTGAAAATGCAAAATTAATAATTGCTCAAAATGGGATTTTATAGAATGGCTCAGAATGATGATCTAACTTCATAGAACACTTAGACACTCTTAATGCAGGGTTTTAGAAACATTAAACACCTTAGGGGCCTCAAAGGTACAGCTGGGTATAATCTCATTTAAAAGCATTTATAGGATTCAATTTTCTCAAAAGTGCTCAAAATTTGGACTACAATTTTGAGTGCCAACAGTGGCTCTATCTGGGGATGCATGTCCCTTGTAGGCATAGCAAGATTTTAGATCTTTGGGAGAAGAAGACCATTCTCAAAACTTCAAAAACTTTCTCTCAAATAACTTTATTGAAAATAGGAAACAACTAAAACTACTATGTACACACAATGGCCCCAAGCCACTAAACTTCAACAAAAACCTGATTCTCATCTGAACTTGTATGAGGTAAAGTGGAAATATTTCTTCTATCAATTTGACCAATCAGATTAGCATTCTAAATCAACTCACTTGGTAAAACTGAATCTATGTTCTTACTTCCATAATACATATAAAAACTTGCTTCATTCTCAACCATTTGCTCATTATGAAAATACTGATCAACATGCTCAAACACATCAGATTAAAATTGAAAATCCTCTTCATTTAATAAATTATGAATTCTATCAATTTGAATATGAATTCATCATATTCAACATGGAGAAAAGGATCACTCATACCTTCAAAATGTGAATCCTTATGTATGAGTGGATGATACTCAAATGAACACTCTAACTTGTACTCACACATGTCATCAACGTCAGAATCTAAATCTAATCCACAATCTTCAAATGGTTCTTCACAATCAACAAATAGATTAGTCTTCACATCAGAGAGTTCATCATAAAACTCATTGCAAGGTGCATACTGATTTTCAAAAAAAACTTCGTCAAACACCTTGTCACCTATCTCATCAGAGGAAACATAATCATCAGTTTCACTATCAAACTCATAAGAAGAACATTCTGATCTCTTACAATAGTAAGACAAGGTATCATCATCAAACTTATTCTCAACTAAATTTGAATTTTCCATGTGCTCTTCAAAGAAAGGATTGATAACTCCATGCAATGACCCTCTTTGAATGTTTTGACAAAAAATGGGTTGATCATCATCATGATTCTCATCATATAAAGAATTAGTATGCACTCTAAAACCATTACCCATTTTGTCTTCATGGAGACTTTCAGCATGTGAAGAAAAATTAGAACTACATGTAGACTCACTTTCTACTCCATCAACAAAGCATGTAGAATATAAATCAAAGTTATTTTCATTATCTTCGTGTAGGTGATTCAAATGTCTTGCAAGAAAATCATCATTTATCATACCAATAGGTGCTAATGCATTAACCTTAGGATCACTCATATACTGATCATCACTACATTCATTCTCAAGACATTCATATATACAATTAGGTAATCCATCCTTATAAATAATTTCTTTATCCTCGTATTGTGTAGACAAGTCTTCACAGCTTTCAACATCTAGCTGACTTGTATAACTCTGATCTAGAAATTCACTTTTAGATTTAGAAATAGAATTCATACCTTTACTAACATAAGAATATTCACTCTTGTCATTGCTTTCTTCTTCCCAACTTCCAACTGATTCACATGAAGATGAACATACACTATGACTATCCTCTCCTTGGCTTGAGTAAAAAATCTCATCATCAGCTTCATATGACACCTCTTGATAATATATTGGATCAGCAACTTCATTATCACTTGAAAGATAACTTTTAGCTTTATCATACTCACATTGATATGACTTTATTTCAACTTCAGATCTAATAATGCTTCCAACATGATGTAATCTCTCAATAAGATAATTCATTTCTTGCCTATCTTGTTGATTAAGAGAATGCATCTTACCCTTTACTACTGAAACATTATAAATATTTGAGCTTAGTTCTTCTGACTATGACTAAGATACATGTGATTTATATTCTTCATCCTTTTTTATCTCTCCATGAAATGTCAAATCAGCAACATTAAGTTCATGATTAGAGAGATAACTTTCAACCTTCTCACATGCACAAAACTGAGATCTAGGTTCAGCAACTTCAACTTTTGAAATGCTAGTTACATTATCATATATATAATTATCATGAGAAGAATTTACTGTTGTAATTAAACCTTGATTCACAAAATCAACATAATGCTGAACCCTATCAAAGTCTGAAATATTACTCACTGCTGTAGCATCATGAACATATGTGTCTCTATCTACAATAGACTCATTCTTCTCTACACACCTATTCTGATTTAAAATTTCAATCTGATTATTCATTATAGAAGAGGTGTTGATATTTTTATTTGGAATTACTATATCAACACCATGTTCAATTTTCTTTTCATGACCATTATACCGACAATCATTCATAGCAAAATGACCTCTAGTCAATCCATACTTCAAATAATTTTCAATATCCCTAGCGGTCACAAAAGCCTGATATAATGTCTGTGGTTTTTTATCCCTTAGTAGATAATTCATTTTCTTGTCAAATGCATCAAAGTAAATAGAAAAATGCATTTGATCATCGTGTCTATAACTCTTAGGGATTTGATTCAAAACTCCTGCAAATCTAATGTTGAATTGAGGGACAAGTTCATCACTTTGAATATGAATCTTCAAGAACTTGTCATAAGAATCAGATATGCTTACCCATTCTCCAAATTGCTCCATGAAGGCAGAATGCAACTCACTCCAAGACAAAATAGAACATGCTGGTAGAAAAGAAAACTAGTCTCTAGCATCACCTTCCAAGGTTTGAACGAATAAATTCATTTGCATGCCCTCATGAGAAATTTCATAGTCACCTATCAAATCACTGAATATCTAAATATGATGACTAGTTGAAACATGATAGTCTCCTCTAAACTTAGGCAATTTATTTCAGATGTCATTAGGAATGACATTCAGGAAACCATGAATACCATTAAAACTTAATGGCATATATCTCTTGGTAGAAATGGATCTAGAAACTTTACTAACCAGCTGCATACTAGGTGAAATAAAACTTGAAATTCTTTCCAAAATATGAAACACATTCACCCATAATAAATTTTGATCTGTAACTTGCAACAGGCTTACACAACTTTTTTTAAAATGAATGCTTCAAATACACTTCACAACTTTAAAACAACAAGCTAAAACTTAATCAATGAAGTGCATGAAACTTTTCAAACAATTCTCCTCTTCTTAGTGCTGAAACTCACTTGATGGAGAACAATATGTAAAGCTTACTTTCATGGAAACAAAATCACATGAAATTGTAAAATACCTCAAGTGTTGCTGCTGAAAACATTGCTCTGCTAGTTGGCATAGGTGCAAGACTAAAATTCCTTTACACCACTAATCAAACTTTGTAGAGTCGTGACCTCTTTGCAAGAGGAATATAATAATCACTGTTGTGATTCACTTTTTACACTTCGATTTCTTTTAACAACAGATTGCAAACAACACTTAAAAACTTATCAAGAATTCAAATTCCCTTTTCAAGAGACTACCAAAAGCATTAGATCTGCCCATACAACTGAAAGTCCTTCAAAATTTTGTAATGAAATCAACTAGGAACAAATTGGTATAGGGATTTGAGATTCGCCACTCACACTTTGTGAGAAATAAAACATATTTCATCTCTTGACAAATCTGAACTAGACTTTCGATGTAAGAGAAACTTGCAGATCATTATCATCTTGAAAAGAATTTACAATTTATAAATCAATTCTTGACTCTGAAACTTTCTCAATAGCACTTGCAAAGACTGAACTGATTGAAGATAGACTTATAACAGTCATAGAACACAATTTACATTCAATTCTCACAACATACTACTACAAATGGATAAAACCTTACTGGGAGACATGAATCTTCAGCAAAGAAATGGAAAAAACTTCATGACCTTGCCATTTATACCAGAGATTCTAGTAATTCTAACAATCAATTTCTTCATAGACTCCCTAGCAGAGTCAAAAAAATTTTGGTGTTTGAAAACACTAGAGGGTTTTCAATTATCCCAATGAGAATATGACATATCTAGAGGCAACTAACTCCCATTTTCAACATGCCATTTCAGACACTAGGCCAACTATAAGGCATGACCCTTCTTCTACTTTAGGCTCTGCTAAACCTAGGAGGGTAGACCTCAGATTCAAATGATACTGTACTAGTGCAAAAACATATCCTTGAATCTATTAAGTAGATTTTACCCTTATTTCTCCTAATGACTCATGAAATGACACAGATCTATAGTAGCTAAATGAAAAGCTATGAATCTCATAAGCTGAGTGAGGGTTAAACATTTAGGTCATTCAAATGAAAAGGAAAGAACGTTTAATTAATAATGTTGAATTCAACAAACCCTCAGATATGTAGTAGTTTGACTTTAATGATCCTGTAGCTGACTAGTGCCTTATCCATTGGGAAAATCCATGAATCAAATGCATACATATGGATATCTAATACTTACTTGTATATTCAGATATACAATCTATCTATTTACCTTGTAAGTAAACATCTGTGCTTGATCTGAACTACATTCTTACATGATATCCCCATTAGTAAACTTGCAACCCTATTAATTCCCTGAAGCATTTACATAAGTTCTTGAGTCATAAGCAAAAATGAAATAACATACAGCCTTAAGGGACTGCAACTAAAACCTAAGCTCTTTGTTCAAAGATCAGAAAACATTGAAGATCACTAATAAAGGGAGACGAGAATCAAAATGAAACTAATGAATCTATTGTTCTTTGTATTAATTTCCTTGAAAAAATACATTCATATGCATGAAATCAAAACATGAAAACACCTAACACATCAAAACTATCTGTATATTCCTTCCTACTACTATTCATACAAGAGAGAATATGCTGAAGAATGAAGGTGGAATCACAGTTCTAGATCTAAAGAAGTGGTCTCATAGAATGATTGAAAATTTCCTACCAACAATGGTCTCACAGTGAAAAAACTAGAACCCTTACAATGGATGAAAGATAGAAAGATATAGACCAAGATGATCTCAGGTCTGATCTGAAGACAACATGTGTCCATTTGGAATTTCATCCCTAGTAGATGCCAAACCTCTTTCATTTCTCTACCCATTTGATCTAATTTTGTTTCATCATTATCCTATAACTGATTTGAAAATATCTTCTCTTGAAAATGATGAAAACTCATTGAGTCATCAGAACTTGAAAACTAACTGAAATTGCATAATTGAAAAGTTTGTTCTTTCTCGATTTCGATGATATATAACATTGCATACTTTGCTAATCGAAAACCCTCTTAAAACTAGTTTAAAAAATGCCCCTATGCCAGAAGAATCAACTAAGTTTGCAACTCTGATTTAAAATTCAACAAATTTAAAAAACTCTAAAGTATATACTTTAGAAAATACCTCTTTTGAATTTAAAAAACTCACATACAAACCCTCTTTGAAAAAACAAATAAAAATGACATTTTTAAATCATTTTAGTTGTTTCCCCTATGCTTCCATTCAAGTCAAACCTTCATTGACCAAATGCCATGTGGCATTTGTAGATTGGTTGACCCTTCTGTCACACTACCATGTCACCATCTACCCTGGCCTGCTGACACGTGTCAGCCACCCGCAAGCCTGCATTTTTTAACATTCGAGCAACTTTCGAAAGTAGGCTTGCTCCAACTGTCAAATCATGACACATGTCACAATCTGAGCACTTCCCTCTTAAACCTACTCCTAATCGCCACCTCAAAATGTTCCCTAAGCCCACTACCACCTGGCACTTGTTGTGGTCTCCACAACACACACCCCATTCCTAGTGAGGAATGGGGACCCCCTACTTTTTTCAACTCCCGAACTCACAATTCGAGTCAGGAGAAGAATTTTTATTTGAAAGTTGAGTCCAAAAATCACAAAAAAATCAAAAAATTAAAAAAAAATTAAAATTAAAATTAAAAAAAAATTCAAAAATTCAAAAATTCAAAAATTCAAAAAAATTCAAAAAAATTCAAAAAAATTTAAAAAGAAAAAAAAAATTTCAACATTCAAAATTCAAAAAAAAATTTATAAAAACAATAATTAAAAAATTCAAATATACCGCTGAAGGCCACGCATGCCACCAAAGGGCAGCACGTGCGCATGCCCGTAAAGGCCGCACGTGCGTTGCCAAGGGCAGCATGCACACTCTTGTAAAGCTCACGTGTGCGCCGCCAAGGGGAGCATGCACCCAAAGGACCGCACATCTCAAGCACGTGCGTGCCACCACAAAGGGCCGCACGTCTAGTGCACATTTGCACCGTCGCACTCTCAAGGCACTGTGCGTGCTTGCCAAGCTGTCTTTTCACCTCTAATTTTTTTTGAGTAGCAATAGAAGGGGTTTAAAATATATCATTTAAGTATAAGTAATATACATCAACTACTTAAGATATATTTTAATATATGTGATGAATCTTTTGAGATAGGTTTTAGACCTCCTGGAGATAAGGTAAAGATTCTAGGAAATTTTAGGGCATCAGAAATCCAGACTTAGCCAAATTTCAGGGCTTCAAGATTTTAGACAGCCAAATTTCAGGGCTTCAAAATTTTAGACTTAGCCAAATTTCAAGATTCACCTCCAGTTTTGTTTGAATGGCTAGTATGTCTTTACTATGCATTGTTAACTCTACGGACTAATGTTTGCTTCTTTTGTAGGTAAAAATTGCATCCTCAACTTGTCAAGGTCATAACTTTTGACTCAGGCCTTAGAATTCAGAACCGCTTACATTGTTGGAAAGAAGAACTGAAGATCTAATTTTAGTCCCTAAAATAGTGAGCCTTTAACTGTCCAATTTTAAGGATCGACAAAGGTTCCAGCTTGAAATTTTGAGCAAAAGACCTCCAAAAAGGACATTTAAAAATGCCTAAAAAATTTGTGAAAAAATAGGAAAAAGTTGCAAACATTTGATCATCTTGGATAATTTGGATCACTTGGTTTCTCGCCGGGAAGGATTGGACAGGTGGAGAGAAGACAAAGGTAAAAGATACAGAGGTTGGACACATAAAAAAAATCAAGTTCCTCATCTCATGCAGCTATTAGGGACAAGATTCGATGTAGGCGCCTTGAGATTTTTGATTGAAGAAGTGGAGGGAGTGTAAGTTTGTAAAAGTAATTGGCTATAAAGAGGGTGTAAATTGTCAGAAAGCAGCATAGGGTTTTTTACAAAAAGTGATCTAAAACCTCATTTGAGCAAAACCCAGAAACCATTTTTAAAATTGAGAACTTTGATTTTTTGGCGAATTGAGGTCCGCAGGTCCACAAGTCTGCAATTTAGAGGTGCACCGACAATTGACTGCCAGTTCCAAAAATAGCACTTTCCATGCACTAGGAGCACATTCTGATGGCAAGTTAACTCCAACCAACATCAAGTGAAGGGCCAACTTCTATTTTTGGTGTCTCCATGCACTTCTGCTTTGATTGATGGCTTCCTCCTACTTTCTCTCTCATGCTTTCATTTTTTTTGACATGTAAAGGGCTCATGCATCCAATTAATGAATAAAATATGGATGGAGTCCCTCTAAGAACTAGTTAGATTATTAGTTTGTATATATTTAGTTTGTTTTAAATGTTTTAAAAGCATTTTATTGCATTAAGATATCGCTCACTCTCAACACAAATTAAGGAGACGATTTTTTATAAATACCCCATTGTAAAATGTAAAAAAGGCCATCATTATTATGCAATAAAGTTATGCTTTTGGTGCTAGCATTTGGAGTGTAGTTATTCTTGCCTGAATGTGTCATTGTTTTCTGGATTTTATTCATGAGATTGTGATTGAGCCAAAGGTTTATTGCATTGTTTCTAGTTGTGCGATCTTTTAGTTCTGGTGTTTGCTATAGATATATGAATTCTGTTGATGTAACGAGCTTGAGAAGAAATCACCTGATTGTGTCTACATATTTTTTTGTCTCGCATGAGTGCACTTTTTGTGGCCTTGCAATTTGATGAAGAGTGAAACATCATTCGATTTGTTAAAGATTCTCACCAACGATTGCATCAGTGGATTCTAGGAAGCATTGATCTTGTTTTCATTGTTTTTCTACTAATCTCTTTGAAGATTTAACTCGCAGCGTGTTGTGTTCTATAGCTAATGTCTATTTAGGAATTTCAATTTCAAGTTATTTGATTTCATGTTATTTGCTTTTAGTTTCATTATTTGCTTTGCTAACCCCCCTGTTAGAATAGGACCTCATATTAGCTGCATTGTTAGAGTTGCATTCATAAAAAAATGGAAAATACAAAAATATTGTTCTTTTGGTGTGATATTTTGAGACAACAAACAGATTTTACTTGATTCCAAGGTAAAAGAGTTTTTGGAACCAGCAAAGGCCTCCTCATGAACATTCACATTTATCTTCTACTGAGCAGATTTTGGTATGTCACAAGACAAACACTGAACCTTGGAGTGGATCCTTAAAAAGATTTTCTTTTCAAGAGAGGAATTACACTATGGATTCCTACTGTTGACTTTGTGCAAAATGAATGCCCAACAACACTCAGGCACATTCTCTCATTGCTTACCTTCCACACACTTTGTTTTTGTGGGGAAGTGCCCTCCACATGATTAGGACATGTGGCACGATCCAGGTGCTTCCTGCCACATCAGCATCTCTGCATGTTTGTCTAAAATTTTGCATTTGTTTCCTCTAGCTGACATCATCCACGAGGACCCACCTTAATGCGAGCTTGGCTTCCAAAAGCCTCTTTCTTTAAGTTGCTATGTAAAGTGTTTGCTTTTGTATTTAAACACAAAAATGTCCCCTTGTTTTATCAATGTGGGATAATCAATTTCGAACATTTTCTCACTTCTACATGAACTTCCTTACATTTTGGTTGTGTGGACTACTTGACATGGACTTCCTCCCTTTTTACTAGCAGATTATTGACTAAGCTTCCTCTTTCAAGTACATGTGACTTCTCTTAGTTTTTCATTGATCTCTGAAAATGCCTTCTTTCAAATGGGTCGAGCTCCTTTTATCAATGTGGAGATCTTTGAATCCATCCCCTGCCTTTTGAATATGTGTGGGAGCTCTTTCTTACTGTGTCTGCCACTCATTTTGTATGCTACAGATGCCTTGCTTTGGCATGGGTGCTTGTGGCTTATGGAATCTCTTTTCAAGGTGACTCCCAATTTTTAGTGCAAGGTGCCTCCTTTCAATGCGTTAGTTGACTCCAGGAAGCTCACCTATTCTTTGGCATGGATATCTCAGTCATATCTTGACCACTGCAACTTATTTCCATTTGCCACAACTTTATTTTATTTGAATGGCATGATGATTTGCTATTGCATGGAGGTAGGAGTTTCTCTGAGGTTTTTCTTTGAATGCTATGAGTTCTTTAAACATTGGGTGTGGCCTTCCCAATTTGGCATGAAGTGTCTTAGTCTTTTTCTTCCTACCTCTATACCTTGCCGCCTCTTTTTAGCCTGGCACTTCCTTCATGAAGTGTGGCTCCTTTGTTTTGAAATGGCTTCCTTAGCATAGTCAGCCAACCATGTCATAATATCTCGTACAATTTTAAACATTCATCCCAATGCAAATATAGTTGTTTTGGTAGCATAGCATGAAGCACTATATAGTGCTCTATCATCAACAATGTAGCCTCTTTCTTTTATCCTCCTTTGTATTTAATCATGAGCTCTGACAAATGTCACTCCATAAATTGAAGTCATAATAGTTTGCTTAACTAATTTCCTATCAACCTACCCAAGTAATAACCTGGCATTTGTTGCATTACAGTTTTTCAAAGGATCTTCTAGTGCATCATTTCTCATGATTGCATCCACCCTATTAGCTATACCTGTATAGACATCTGTAGGCCTATCACTATAAATAAGCTTAACTACTGCTGCTCTTTTCACAACAAGGCCTTAGATTTTGCAAAAGTAATTTCCATGTCTTTATACTCTCATAAAAACGTCCACAAAATACTCTCATGATGTCTACCACCAATATACTTGTAAAACCACCCTTGAGAGATTTTGAATTCTTGTGGTTATCCTCATCTTGATTATGCATCAAATCTCTGCTGCGAACTTGCGTCACAGAACACTCAAAGTCCTGTCACTGTTTCCATAAAGAGCACAATGCTGATATAAGTAACCAAGTTCCCCAGAGTAATTACCACATTCAAACTAAAACCTGGCACATTGACTTGGCTTTAAAACATATTGTTCCTACAAATGTCCTAAGTTTGATGAATTTAGCCAGCCCCAAAGTGGGTCCGGCTAAAAAAAGAAATTGTTTCCAAACAACTGGAACCTCAAATTGATATATCAACATCTCAAACTGATTAGAATCAAATTCAACCACTGAAAACAATTTTAAAATTCATTTTTCAATGTTCAACCAACTATCAAATATGCGCCAGGAGGTCCGTTGACTGGCCTTAAAAACTGACCCGAACAACTGACCAAGCTCTGAAAACTGGGGCATTTGTTCTCTACCATGAGGAGAGTATTAATTTGGGATTTGGGCTCATGATGAACAACAAGAAGCATTTGGCAAATAGTCAAAGTGTGCTACTTGGATTTTGCATATTGAAACAATGATAGAAAAGTATTTTTTGCAAACAGAATGGACCTAGAAAAGTGTGCAAATTGATTCATCATGACTTGCAAATTGACACACTTAAAGAATTTTCAGAGTACAACATAGTGGTAAAATCCATTTGATCTCACCTATCATGGATTAGGAGTTATAATGTCATGAACAGGGGTCTTGACAAATTTGCAAATGCTGACACCAGTAAAAGGATAGAAATTGTGTTTGGAATTGAAATTGAAAACTGATCAAACAGATTCATCATGAGCCAAAACTTGAAACATAAAATTTATCTAATGTCTACAATGCAACACGAAATGGATTTTACCATTTTGGTCAACTGGTCAAAATTTATAGCTCATCAAACAGGGCTTCCTAGAATTATGTGCAATGTGCATTAGATATCCTTGAGAGCTGCAAAGTTGTATTTGATCAAAGAGGATCTAGTGAAATAGAATAGAGATTTGTATCAGCAAAGATTAGTTACATCTCATTTAAGTCACTCATTGTTACCTTCTCACAATTGTAGCAATAATTTCTAAATCTCCTAATAGAGTTGGTTTAATAGTCATTTTGTAAATCCTCTAATAAGGTGGACAGTTCTATTGAAGTGTTCTAAAGTCTTCTAGAAGGGCCACTCCTAGCAAGGTGATTAAATCCTCTAACAAGGTCACACCTAATAGTGTGTTTTGTAACCTTTAATAGGGTTGGCTCCTAACAGGGCTCACTTTAGAAGAGTGAAAATTGGTAGCTAGTTACTTGGTGGTTTTTCCCATATTGGGTTTCCATGATAAATCTGGTGTCTCTTGTGTTCATGTTATTTATTTTATGCATGCATGTTAAATCTTTATGAATGCTTAAGAATCAGTAATAAGTTAATACACAATACATCTATCGAGTTATAGCATTTTTTTTTGTGCCTACCGAGTGAGAATAGTAACTAGTTTTATAAGGCATCTAAGGGATCTATGGATTTGTTTTTGTGGTAACTGATTAACCCCCCCTCTTAGTTACTCCATCTACATTTTTGAAAATTGGTATCAAAGCTTTTGGTGCTGGGAAGGATTTTAAGGATCTAAGCTAAAGATTAGGATGTCTTACAAGAGGGAAATTCAAAGGCTCAACAAGGATAACTTTTTAGCATGGCAAGGTCTCATGAGACTCCATCTGGCTTCCATTGGAGATACAAGATTGAAATATCTTGATGAAGCATATGTAACTCATTCTGGTACACTATCAGTCAATGACATTGCTGAGAAGAAGACTCATAACACCATGATGATAGACATCACATCTACCCTAAGATATGATGAATTTTATGATGTCAAGGATTGCAAAACTGTCTTTGAAATTTGGAACAAGCTAAAAGATATCTATGGAGGTGATGATAATGTAAGAAGAGCCAAAGCAGAAAGTCTAAGAGGAAAATTTGATCAAATGACGATGAAGAGGATGCAAAAATTGCTAAATATGTTGAAAGAGTCAAAGTAGTTGTCAGTGCAATCAAAGCTTCTAGAGGAGACAGTGGTAAGTAAAGTTCTTAGAACATTACTTCCCATTTATGTAATTAGAGTTTCTACAATTCAAGAAATAAGATGGGAAGCAAGTCATAAGATAAATTTAGAGGCCAAAATAGGAAGATCAATTTCATTTGAGCTAGATAACTATGATAACTATGTTCTAGCTTCCAAGACCATTGAATTAGCATTTGAAGCCAAGGTTTCACTCAAAGAGAAGGGAAAGAAGATAAAGGATTCTAAGTCAGAAAGTGAAAAGGAATCAAAATAGAGTTTTGATAGTGATCTTGAGGTGGTTGAAGCTCTACTTGCGAGGAAATATTCTAGAGGCAAAGGAAAATACAAAGGTAAGGTTCCTCTAATATATTTTACGTGTGAGGAAATTGGTCTTGTTGCTATTAGGTGCCCAAACAAGAGAAACAAGGATGACAAGAAAGGTCACAAGTGCAATGGCAAGAAAGATTTCAAATCATTCAAGGAAAAAGGTAATAAAACATGTTTCATGGCTAAGGATTCTAATGATTTTGATGATGGTGAAGATGAAATTGTTTACATTGCTATGAAAGATGAATCTGATAATGATGAGGAAATGACACTTATCTCTAATGTGAGTAAAAATGATACATGGATCATATATAGTGTTTGTTCTCATCATATGACTAGTGATAAAAAAAGTTTGAATATTTTAAAGTTTATGATGGTGGTAGTGTGAGATATGGTAATAATGAACCTTGTTTCATAAAAGGAAGAGGAAGAATCTTACTAACCAAAGAGCTTGTATGTGATAATTCCTATTGAGTTAAAGGACTAAAGAACAATCTATTGAGTGTTGCATAGCTAATCAATGTTGGATTCAAAGTGGAATTCACACACGGAAAAGCAAGATTGGTGGATGACAAACGAAAGCTGATTTGATCTGGAAGACAAAAAAGGGGTAACTTGTTCTATCTTGAACTTGGTGAATGTTGATGTTTTATTGGTCAAGTTGAAGAAAGTTGTTTATGGCATAGAAGTTTATGTCATGTGAACTTTGATAATCTAGTGAAAATAAGAAAATTCAGGAAAGTAAGAGGCATTTCTAGTATAAAGAAACCTAATGCTGGTCTACGCAAGAATTTTCAAATTGGTAAGATGGGAAAAACTAGCTTTAAAAGTAAGAACTATCAGTCTGTAGAAGTATTGGAAATCGTGCATACTAATTTGTGCGGACCTATTGGAATTGAGAGCTATACTGGAGAAAAGTTCTTTATTCTTTTTGTTGATGATTACTCAAGAATGATGGCTATCATGTATCTAAGAGAGAAATTAGAAGCATTTAAAAAGTTCAAGTAGTCTTTGGCTAGAGTAGAGAAAGAAATAGGCAAAAGGCTAAAATTCTTGAGATTGGACAGAGGTGGTGAATTCATCTCCCATGAGATCAATAAATTTTTCTTTGAAAGGGGAATCAAAAGATAGGTATCAACCCTTGGAAGTCCTAAGAAAAATGGAATAGCTAAAAGGAGGAATATATCTATCATGGAATATGCAAGAACTTTAATGATTGAAAAAAAAATTGCTATCAAATATTGGAAGGAAGCTATCAACACTACAATTGATACCTTTAATTGAGTACAGCTGAAGAAGGACTCATTCAAAACCCCCTATGAGTTATGGTATGGCTATAAACCTAATGTAAGTTACTTAAAAGTATTTAGAAGAAAATATTACATTTTGAGAGAATCTAAAAAAGGTAAATTTGATGTGAAGGTTGATGAAGGAATATTTTTGGGATATTCTTGCAAGAGTAAGGCATGTAGATGTTTGAATTTGTTTACTCACAAATTCATAGAAAGTGCACATGTGAAAGTTGATGATTTTTTAGAAAGGACTAAAGAAGAAAGAAAGAAGGAACTAGAAGATTATAGGAGATTTTTTTTCATTGAACTTGATATAGTGCCAAATACATCTATCAATTAGGAATCTTCTACTCTCAAGTTTTTAGTAACCAAGCTATAAGAACTTGAGTCACATTCAGATGCTACCAAGCTAATGCCTACCAAGCCTGAAGGACTTGAGAAACATACAAAATAGCCAAAACTTGAAACTAAAGTACAAGAGGATGACAATGCAATTTGTTCAAAAGGCAAAGAACTTATATTAGCCAAGTATGCTAGGCGACTCCATGCACCGGATCAGATTATTGGAGAAAAATTTGAAAGTACTATGACATGAAGTAAGCTAAAAGGTACTTTTTTAATTGCTTATTTTGAACCTAGAAATGTCAAAGATGTATTAGAAAATGAAAGTTAGATTGAGGCTAGGAATGAAGAGATAGAGAAAATAGAGAAGAACAAAACATGGACTCTTGTACCCAAGTCAAAAGATAAAAATGTGATTGGAACTAAGTGGGTATTTGGGAATAAGTTGAATGAAGATGGTAAGGCATCAAGAAACAAAGATAGATTAGTATGTAAAGGTTACTCTCAAGAAGAAAGAATAGACTATGGAGAGAATTTTTCTCCTGTTGCAAGACTGGAAGGTGTTAGGACCTTACTAGCATATGTTGCATACAAAAGATTTAAGGTTTATTAGATGGATGTCAAATCAACATTTCTTAATGGTATACTAGATGAAAAAGTCTACATTGAATAGCTTGAAGGTTTTTTTAATCCAAACAAGAAGGACATGGTCTACAAATTACACAAAGCATTGTATGGTCTAAAACAAGCCCTTAGAACATGGAATGAAAGATTGCATAACTATCTTATTTAGATTGGTTTTTAGAGAACTAATGATAATAGTAGCTTGTATATCAAGGAAGGACTAGATAATGAGATTATTTTGGAAAAAATATTTGTGGATTATACTTTGTTTACAGGGAATGATGATCTATGCAAAGAATTTTTAGAACAAATGAACAAGGAATTTGAAATGTCAATGTTTGGTGAGATAAAATTCTTCATTGGACTTCAAATTTAGCAGAGTAAGAATGGCATCTACATCACTTAGTCTAAATACATCAAGGAGATACTCAAAAAGTTTGGTATGGAAGATTGTAAACTAGTTGAGACTCCTATGTGTAGTGGACTAAAACTTACCAAGGATGATGAATCAAAGGAGGTAGATCAAACATTATATAGATCAATGATTGAAAAGTTGTAGTATGTAGTTCATACAAGGCCAAACATTGCTCTTGCAGTTGGTATTGTAGAAAGATTTTTAGCAAAACCAAGAGAAAATCACATGATGGCAGTAGAAAGGATCATGAGATACTTAAAAGGTACTGAAGATTATGGATTATGGTACAAATTTGGAGGTAATATGGATTTGAAAGTGTTTACTGATGCAGATTGAGAAGGAAACATTGATGATAGGAAAAGTAAAAGTGGAGGAGTATTCTTTCTTGGAAAGAGGTTGGTTTCTTGGACAAGTAAAAAAGAAAAATTGTACACTCCAATCTAGAACTAAAGTAGAGTATGTTGCAGCAACAATAAATTGTTCTAATATTGTTTGGTTCAAACAATTATTGGAAGGCATGAAGGAAGAAATCAAAGAACATGTTGTTATGTTTTGTGACAATACAAGTTCAACCAACATATCTAAAAATCCAATGATGCATTCAAAAACCAAGCACATTGCAATAAAGTATCACTTTGTTAGAGAATTAGTGTAGGATAAGGAGATTAGATTGGAATATGTCCATACAAAGGAACAAATTATTGGCATACTCACCAAGCCTTTACCTAAGGATGCATTCTTGTATCTAAGAGGTAAGTTCAGGGTCATTTCCCTATCTAAAGCTCACTAAAATGAAGTTTTAGTGATGCATCAATAGGTATCAAGTTGAAAATCTATCAGTTGATGTAGCGTAGTCATGAGAATATTGCATATGAATTAGTACATAAGGTGCATTGCTATTCATTTGGTTATTGTTGTCTTTGGCATGTGCTTTCAAAGAGGAAGAGGATACTATCACATCTATATGAAATTTGAATTTGATTATGGAGAGTTTTCTATTTGAAAAGTAGCTATGTAGTTCCTTCATAGAGGGAGATTATTGTATTTGAAAAATTTGTGGCATAAAATCTAAGAGGGAGAAATATTCTATCAGAAAAAGACTTGTTTTCAAATTTCATTCTGCTATGACATGTTGTGTTGCCATCAATACCAAAGAGGGAGATTGTTGGATGAAATTGTTCAATTGTGTATTGTCTTTGATATTACACAAATGTCATATAGTTTGTCAGCAAAGCAATAGATGTAGTCTACCAAGCTTAGAAGGTCAGCTAATCTAATTACATAGTCTACCAAGCTCACTTGAGTATCGAAGGTCTCGTTAGTAGACTATAGTTTCTATCAAGCTCACTCGAGTGTCAAAGGCTTTTGCGACAGAAATTAGTTTCTACCAAGCTTACACGGTTAGCAAAGGAAAGTCAGTTTCTATCGAGCTCACAAGGTCAGGGATGGAAAGTTAGTGTCTATTGAGTTCACTCAGTCTCCAAAGGATTTTGTAGATTTCATAGTATTTATCGAGCTTAACTTGGTTAACATTGGAAATCATTTCTAGAGAAGTGTTTACTGAGCAGGGTAGGCCAATGAAGGATTTCATTGTTTTAAGAAATAAAGTTTAATTTTTTCATGTAATGTTTGTAGTCGACTGATGTAATGTTTATTGATAATTGTAACTTTTAATTGAGTTGACTTGGAAATTTCTAAGGTATAAATAAAAGGTCAAGTTGTGAATTCTAAATGTATGAATGAATGAGCAAGCATGCAAGTGAGTTGATTGTGTGAAGTGTGAGTAAACATTGAAGAATGATTAGATATCCTTGAGGAGCTATAAAGTTGTATTTGATCAGAGAGGATCTAGTGAAATAGAATAGAGATCTATATCAGAAAATATCAGCTACATCTCATTCAAGTCACTCATTGTTACTTTCTCACAATTGTAGCAGTGATTTCTAAATCTCCTGATAGAGTTGATTTAACAGCCATTTTGTAAATCCTCTAACAAGGTGGATAGTTCTACTGAATTTTTCTAAAGTCCTTTAGCAAGGCCACTCCTATCAAAGTGATTAAACCCTCTAACAAGGTCACACCTAATAGTGTGTTTTGTAACCTTTAACAGGGTTGGCTCCTAACTAGGCTCATTTTAGATGAGTGAAAATTGGTAGCTAGTTACTTGGTAGTTTTTCCCATATTAGATTTCCATGTTAAATCTGGTGTCTCTTGTGTTCATTTTATTTCTTTTATGCATTCATGTTATATCTTTATGAATGCTTAAGAATCAATAATAAGTTAATACACAATACATCTACTGAGTTAAAACATTTTTCTATGTGGCTACCAAGTGACAACAGTAATCAATTTTATAAGGCATCTAAGAGATCTGTGGATTTGTTTTTATGGTACCTGATTCATGCCCCCCCCCCCCCCCCCCCCCCCCCCCCCCTCTCAGTTACTCCAAGTAGGACATCCTTGCAAGTTGACCTAGTCCTTTAGTCTCAGATTTCAGGGAGATTTTTTCGGGTTTGTTCCTTTCATCATTTTATTTTCAGATTCATAGTTAGAGGTTCATAAGTAGTTTAGATCTGCAAGTTCTAGAAACAAATTAAATCTTCCACTACATATTTCTAGATAAGTACATTATCTCTAAGTTTTCCTTTTAGAAAATATTTATTTTTAGATCTCAATTGGGATATCTTTATGTATTTCAGAGTTATAGTTGTCATGTCTATTATTTACATTGCATGAAAGAGAACTTGCTAGTGTACTTCCTTGACAAGTTTCTAGATTTTGTACTAGTATCCCTTCCCCTCTTTGGATTCTTACTGATAAAATTTAGGGCTTATCAAGATTTATTATTGCAAGCCCCTATTTCTCTTGTATTGAATTTTTGAGGGTAAACATGTTTAACTTGCCTAGTCTAATTTGCAGTGCTTGTTGTTGGTATCATTCCCCCCTTAAACATTTTTGTGAACCTAGTGTGAACACTCTCTCTTGTTTGATCTTGGTAGCTAGATGTTTCTTTTATAGATTTCATTTATAAATTAAAAAATCTAGAATATTTTGCTTACTTTTTACATGTTAGTCTTAAGTAATTTTGTTTTACTTCAAGTTGTATGATTTCTTTTACAAATACTTTAATAATATATTTACTAGAGAACCTTCAAAGGTTTCTAGTAGAAAAGAGTCAAATGACAAGAATGATGTATTCATTAAATCCATTCCTCCTACAAATTTCTCTACATCTTTTTTGACAAACCTTTACAATTGGGTTATATCATGACTTCCTATGTGTGATATTGTGTTTAGTATTAGACCTATGTAATTTTCTTAGCTTGTTATCACTATTAAAGGATGTTAGACTCAATAAATCATTATCACTCTTAAAGGAATTCCTAAAAATGATAAGCCTCTTATAGTCCTTAAAGTAAAATCTTATTATACTTTAATTTTTCACACTTATAGGACAAAAAATAATCCTCAACCAACTATTCTAGCATCTCCTTCATCTTTAACTCCCTCTAAACTAGTGCTTCCCTAAGCACCTCATTTACCCAGTTCCTTTGGAAAGGAGTATAACTTAGTTGAGAAGTTATGTTCTACTCTTTCTAATATCTATTCATGAGAACTTCTTCAAACATCACCTACTTTTTTGGAAATTTAAGAGTGCAACTAAGACATGAGGGGTGAATTAGTTACCACAAAAAAAAAAACCCTTTCCCTAGATGTCAATTCAAAATTTCCATTGATCGTGCAATATTGTCCAACTTGGTTAATAATAGAATATTACTATCACATAGTTAAAAAGGTGATCTAATGATTATTAATGTATTATAACCTTTAGTAACTTAGTTTTAGAAACATAAAGCATAAGAAAATAAAATGAACACAAATAACACTAGGATTTAACATGGAAACCCAATTTGGGAAAGCCGCCATGCAAATAGTTACAATATTCTTCCCTCTTCTAAAGTGAGCCTTATTAGGAGCCAAGCCTGTTAAATGTTATAATACATAAGGTGAAGTTTGACCTTGTTAGAGGATTCAAATCACCTTATTAGGAGTGGCCTAGTTAGAGGTATTCAAAAACTTTAATCTTGAAATAGCACCTTGTTAGAGGATTAAAAAAATGATTGTTAAGTCAAATTTGTGATTTCTTTACTACTACAAGGGTTAAAAGGTAATAGCAATTGAACTAATTTGTGAAGTAACTATCTTGGTAGATTTAGATTTTTGTTTTGGCTTGATCTTTGGATTGGTACTCATCATATGTTCTTTGCATCTTATCTTCCACACTTTTTTTCTTTACCTTCTCTCTTACATATCCATCTTATTTCATATCCCACTTGTACATTTTATCCTCACAACTTGGTCTTTCTTATATATCATAAGATAGGACAGGGTGGCTTGAATAACCTTCCAAAATATCTAAATAGTTGGCCTCAATCAATTAAATATTAGAAAAATGCATATTTTTGTCACTTGGTCTATAATGTGAGTCCTTTGATGCTTGACCACTTGATCAATACTGCAAGCATCATACCATTCATTAACCAACTGCTTGGTGAATATTGGGAAAGTCTTCTTTACTTGACTGCTCAGTTAATAGTGAGATATATGAGGTTAATACTACAAAATTTCATTGCTTAGTTAATATTGACATTTGTGTAACATCAATGACAACGTATAATTGAAGAATTATTTCCAACAAAATCCCTCTTTGGTATTCATGGCAACACAAAATTTCAACATAAACTAATAAAAGTATGAGAAATTATATAATATTCTTAGTTTCATTTTGATTCTCATCCATACCAGCTCCTTCTGAGAATCTTCTTGGATTTTTCTCTACTACTTCCCTATGAACACTCTGCTAAGAACTATTTGACATTTTCTCCCTTTTTGTTGTACATTCTACCATCTGAATAACTTTCTTCTTAGATAGAAAAAATATCCCTTTCTCTCTTTGATACTAGGCTCTCCCTTAATTTTCTACGTTGACACTAAACTCTCCTCATTGACATCAAATGCTAAAGGATACAAACTTTGAAGTTACAATGTATTGATTGATATGCAATATCCTTTGTATTTCACACTTGAAGTGTGGGAATTTGCATCAACTCATTAGATCTTCAATGGAACTTAGTTGATGCCTCACTAAATATTTCTTTAGTGAGCATTAGATAGGGGAATGAACCCTTGTTTACCTCTTAGATACATAAATGCATCCTTAGGTAAAGCCTTACTAAACATATCTTCTATCTACTCCTTGGTATTCACATATTCTAGTCTCACCTCTTTTTCTTGAACCAATTCCCTTAAGAAATTATCTTTTATTGCAATGTGTTCTATCTTTGTGTCCGTCACATGATTTTTATATATATTGATTGACCTTGTGCTATCACAATAGATAACCACTAGTTCCTTGATTTATTCCTTTATTTTTGACATTAATTGCTTGATCCATATAATATTAGAACAATTGACTACTATAATAACATACTTTGCCTCTACTATATATTAAGAAATACAATCATGCTTCTTAATTGTCCAAGATACTAACCTCTTTCCAAGAAAGAATGCTCCTCCACTAGTCCTTTTTCTTGTTGGAAATCTGATTGAAAAGATCATTGTTGAAGAACAAAGAAGAGTATTTATAAAGAGAGATATTGTTGATGAAGAGTTTTTCAATTATTGTTTTGTCATTGATGTCAAACCTACTATTTGCTAGAATGAAAATTGCTTATATGATCCAAGTTCTATCACTTAGTTGATTGATGAAGAGGATATAATCAACAAGATGTAACAAAAGTACCAAAGGAAAAGGTTGAGTTATGCTTTTGTAATGAAGTACAAGGATCAATTATGACAATGGTAAAATTGTATAATGATAATATACTTGAAGACACAGAGGCTAGCCACACTTAAAAACTTTAGAAGTATAAGTTGTAACAAGGTTGTCTGCAAAGCTTAACTAAGTTCATTAGTGAGTGTTGAGCAAGTTAGTTCATGTCAAGTAGATTTTTAGTTAGTGCCAAAAAAATTAAAAATCTAGTGTGTGCCAAGTGATATAGAAGGAGCCAAGAAAAGTTCAGGTGCTAAGCATCAGAAAAACTTAGTGGATGCCGAGTGAATCCACAGTAGGTGTGAAGCATCAATAAAACATAGTTGGTGTCAAGTAACATAGTATGTGTTGAGCACTAGAATTTCAGTAGTGTTGAGTCACTGCATTATGTGAAAAGTCAAAGATTTTCCAAATATGAGCCAACAAGGTTGTTACCTTGAATTTTGTGAACCTAGTGGAGGATAAGGATGATCACAGAATTTTAGATAAACCATTTTTAGACAAATTGAGGAGGATTCTTCATGATGTTTTTAGAAGGAAAAAGAAATGGGTTAGACTCATTGAATCCTACATAATCCATTTGAACTAAAATATAAGGAGGGAAGAATTGAGTAGGAAAGGAAATTCCAAACTTCTATTTAAGAAGTCACAGATCAAGAAGAAAGAGTTACTAGGTTAAAGTTGTTGTAAAGGTGTCAAGGAGAAGGCATCAAGAAGAAGGAAGAATAGAGCATAGAGACCCTGCTCATATAGGAGATTACACTAGTATATCAAGCATGAAGATTCAAGAAGACAATTCTTGAAAGGAGGTCAAACTATAAGAGTTACAGAGACTGAAAGCTAGGCAAATTGTGAAGAGTTGAATAGAGATCTAAAATCAACAAGTTAAGTTGTGAGTTGTATCAAGTCAAAAGCCCTTGTTGTTGCTCTCTAACAATTGTGTCAGCTAGGGTAAAATTCTATGGACTTAGGTTGGTTTAAAAACCATTTGTAAATCCTTTAATAGGATGACATTCCAAATTAATCTTATAAAGTCCTCTAACTAGGCCCACTTCTAGCAGGGTGGTTAAATCCTCTAACTAGGTCACATTTAATAGTGTGTTGTAGCTTTTAACAAGGCAAGCCTTTCATAGGGCATCACTTCAAAAGAGTGAAAATTGAGTAGCAAGTTATTGGTGGTTTTTGCCAACTTGGGTTTTGACATAAATCACTATGTTATGTGTTGATGTTTCATGTGTTATCATTGCATGTTGATTTTCAATAACTTGCTAAGTAGGAAGGTTTAATCTAAGATGGATGAACAAGTTTGATGGGCTCACTTTACTTGATGAAAAAGTTTTAATTGGACATAAAGACCTTGAATAACTGATTCACCCCCACCCCCCCTGCCAGTTATTCTAAAGCATTTCTAAAAATTGGTATTAGAGCTGTTTGTTGATTTAGTTTAAAGGTACTAGAAGCAAAAAGATCAAGATGTCCAAGAGAGAAGTTCCCAAGCTCAACAATGATAGCTTCGCTACATGGAAAATCCTAATGAAACTACACCTTGGATCAATAGGTGATTATGAAAACACCTTAATTGAAGTGGAACATGCAGATCCAACTAGAGCCCTTATTGTAGATAATTTGAACAAAAGGAAGGAGCATAATCAGGCAATGTTGGAGATTTTCTCTACCCTCAACTATGCTGAATTTGATGACATTAAGGGATGTGATTCTGCATTCAAGATGTGGAAAGCCTTGAATGATATCTATGGAGGGGACTAGAATGTTCAAAGAGAAAAAAGAGAAAGCCTCAGAGGAAAGTTTGATGACATGAAAATGGAGGAAGGAGAGAATGTTGCTCAATATGCCTTCAGAATGAAAGAAGTGGTAAGTGCAATAAGAAGTTTGGGTGGTCATTTGGAAGATGCCACTATCAATAGAAAATAATTAAGAACCTTACTCCTTATCTATTCTATTAGAGTTTCAGCCATCCAAGAATTAAGATGTCTCCCAAAAAAACACTAACTTTTGAAGGAACGATGGGAACACTCACTACTTTTGAGTTGTCCAACTTTGATAACTACAGACCTAAGAACCTTGAATCTACTTTAAAGGCCAAGCTGACATCGAAAGACACTAATGAGGTGAAATAAAAGAAGAAGAAAAAGGGAAAACATGCATCCAATGTTAGTAGTACAAATAAAGAAGATGTGGAACAATTGGAAGCACTACTGGCCAGAAGATTTCACAGAGGAAAAGGTAAATTCAAAGGTAAGTTGCCTATCATTTGTTTTAATTGCAATGAAGTATGTCATGTTGTAGAAAGATGCACATAGAAGAAGAATTATAGAAAATGCAACAAGAACAAGAATAGAAGAGAAGATGATGGCAAAGATTACAAGGACAAAGGCAAAATATGCTACATTGTTGATGAGGATTATGATGAAGTAGTCTATGTAGCCATGAAGAATGAATTACATGAAGATGAGGAAACAACATTGGTAACCTATGTGAACAAAAATGACAAGTGGATCATAGATAGTGGATGCTCACATCATATGATAGGAGATAAAAGTAAGTTTATTACCTTTACTTAGTATGATGGAAATAGTGTTAGATTTGGTAATGATGCTCCATATCTAATCAAAGGAAAAGGTTCTATTAAAATTATAGAGAAAATCTCATGTGATAATGCATACTATGTTGAAGGATTGAACTACAACTTGTTGAGTGTATCAAAATTAGGGAATATAGGTTGCAAAGTAGAATTTGGAAACAAAACTACCAAAATCTATGACACTAATGGAAATTTTATACAAAAGGGAGAATAAGCTAGGTGTAATTTGTTTTACTTACATATGGAAGATGCAACCTAACTTATTGTTAGGCTTGATAGTGTTTTGTTATGGCATAAAAGGTTATGCCATGTTAACTTTGATAATTTGATCAGCAACAACAAAAAAAAGAAAGTTAGAGGTTTCCCTAAGCTAAAGAAACCTAAAAATACAATGTACAAACAATGTCAACTAGGAAAGACGACCAAGTCAAGTTTCAAAAGAAAAACCTATACTTCCAAAGAATTACTAGAGTTAGTGCATACTAACTTATGTGGCCCAATAGAAGTACAAAGCTACCAAGCAGATAGATACATAATACTGTTTGTGGATGACTACTCTAGGATGATGACTACCATGTTCTTAATGAAAAAATATGATGCATTTCAAATGTTTAAGTGGTATCTGGCTAGGGTTGAGAAGGAAATAGGAAAAATTCTGAAGTGCTTGAGATTAGATAGAGGAAGAGAGTTTACATCAAAAGAATTTGAGACATTTTGCAATGATAAAGGAATCAAGAGACAAACATCAACACCAAGAACTCTCCCACAGAATGAAATTGTAGAGAGAAGGAATAGATCAATGATAGATTGTTCCAAAACATTAATGATAGATAAAAGTGTTGCTTTGAAGTATCGAAGAGAAGCTATAAGTATTGTTTTCTACACCCTAAATCAAGTACAAGTCAATAAAGGTACAAATGCAATGCCTTTTGAATTATGATATCGTCACTCACCTAATGTAAAACATTTCAAAGTGTTTGGTTGTAAATGCTATATTCTTAAAGATACTAGAAATGGAAAGTTTGATACAAAGAGTGATGAAGGTATATTCCTTGGATACTCCACTAGAAGCAAAGAATATAAGTGTTTGAATTCGAACACTAAAAAGATTGTGGAGAGTGCAAATGTAAATTTTGATGAGCATGCAAAAATCCAATTTGATAAATTCAAGAAACTAGAAGATTATAGATATTTTGTATACTTCTATGAAGGAATGCCTATTGAAGATGAAGCTACCAATCAAGTTGGGAATCTCAAAAAATCTCAGTATCAGCCAAGTCAAAGCTAGTGAATGCCAAGCTACATTTAGAAGCCAAGTTGCAAAATGAAGAAAATACACATTCTGACTCTAAAATTAGTACACATGGAAGAGATGATGAAATACCAGATAGAGATATACATAGTGACTCTAAAGCTAAAATACCAAATATGGAAAGAAGGAAAAAACTAAGACTATCCAAGTATGTGAGAAGACATCACCCTATAGGACAAATCATTGGTGAAAAGGAAGCTAGACCAATGACAAGGAATAGACTAAGGAATGAATCATGTCTGCTAAGCAAGGTTGAGCCCAAAATAGTGAAAGATGCACTATAAGATGATAATTGGCATAAAGCTATGGAAAAGAGATAGATTAGATTGAGAAGAACAAAACTTGGACTCTAGTTCCTAGACTAGTTGATAAAAATGTGATTGGTACAAAATGGGTCTTTAGGAACAAGCTTGATGAGAATGGTGAGATCACAAGAAATAAAGCCAAACTAGTTTGCAAAGGTTATGCATAAGAAGAAGGACTGGATTATGGGGAAAAATCTTGTCCTATTGCAAGAATGGAAGGAGTGAGAACAATACTTGCATATGCTACTTATAAAGGTTTCAAAGTCTACTAGATGGATGTAAAGTCTACTTTTTTGAATGGTATACTAGAAGAGGAAGTCTACATAGAAAAATCAGAGGGATTTGTTGAAGAGAAAAACAAGGATATGGTTTCCAAACTATATAAAGAACTCTATGGCTTGAAGCAAGCACCTAGAGCATGGTAAGAGAGACTGCAAAAATATCTTGTGAAGATAGGACTTGAGAGAATAGATGACAAAAACAACATGTACATCAAAGAAGAAAGAGGTAAAGAAATTTTGATATTTGGAATCTTTGTTGATGATATAATATTTGGAGGAAAAGATTTCCTATGCAAATATTTTGTTGACCAAATGAAACTTGAGTTTGAGATGTTAATGTTTGGAGAAATCAAATTCTTTGTTGGATTGCAAGTACATCAACTGAAGCATGGCATATTTGTGACCCAATCAAAATATATCAAGGAGATACTCAAGACATTTAGATTAAAAGACTCAAAACCAGTCAGTACACCAATGGTAATATGACATAAGTTATCCAAGAATGATGAGTCAGCTAAAGTAAATTAGACAATGTATAGATCAGTGATTGGAAATTTATAGTATGTTGTGCATAGTAGACTAGACATTGTATTAGCTATTGGAATAGTGGTAATACTTTCAGCTAACCCAAGAGAAAATCATCTCATGGTAGTAAAAAGAATATTGAGGTACTTAAAAGGAATAGATGACTTTGGCTTGTATTATAAAAGGAGTGAAAAATTCAATTTGAAAGACTACATTGATGTAGACTGGGGAGGTAATATTGATGACAAAAAGAACACTAGTAGAGGAGCACTTTTCTCAGGTAAAAGATTGGTTACTTGGACCCAAAAAAAGTAGAGTTGTCCCTCACAGTCCACAATAGAACCTAAGTATGTTGTTGCTGCTATCAACTACACCAATATTGTATGGATCAAACATCTACTGTAAGGTATGAAGGAAGAGGTAATTAAACCTATGATACTCTATTGTGATCACACAAGTGCCATCAACGTATCAAAGAATCATGTGATGCATGCCACAACAAAGCATATTGCACTTAAGTATCACTATGTAAGAGAATTGGTGGAAAATAAGCAAGCAAGGATGGAATATGTTAGCTCAAAGGAATAGATTGCTGACATCTTCACAAAAGCACTACCTAAAGATGCTTTTGAGTATCTTAGAGGTAAGTTAGGGGTAATACCCCTAGCCAAGGCTATTTAAGTAATAGAAAATTGGCTTGCATCAAATGAGTTGAGTGCTAAAATTGATATTGATGTAGAGGATACTTCCTTTAGGATTTTTCCTGAAGTAATCAAAGTGCTAAAGTTCCAAATTAGTCATAAGAAAGGTGATACAGGGAGAAGTTGGAGTACCTGCAAATGCTACACTAGCATTTTAAGATGATAAGATAATGTGTCTTTGGCATTGATGTCAAAGAGGGAAAAATAGTAGGAACTGATCAAATCTACATAATCAAATGGAAAGAGGGAGAAATAATGTAAGAGGGAGTTAGGAGTAGTACAAGATCAAAGCAAATAGAGGGAGAAAAAGAGTGTTTAGGAAAAAGATCAAAGTAAATAGAAGGAGGAAAAGAGTGTTTAGGAAAAATAGTAGAAAATAAGAAAAATGGAAATAGTAGCTTAGAGGGAGAAAATAATGCAGACAATAATCAATTAGAGGAATAACAGAACAAAAAAAAAGGAAATAGGAGAAGATAGTTTATCACCAAAGGGAGTCATAAGCTAGTTTATGTTACTGATAGAATAAATAGTTTTGAATAAAGTTTTCTTTTTGGCATTTGATTTACTATTTTAACCTAGTTAGCATTTTGATAACTTGGTTGATTAGTTTGGTTTGCAATCAATGCCAAAGTAGGAGATTGTTGGAAATTTGATTTAAAACATCATTATTGAAGGATGAAAAAGATTTTTTATAAAGAGGGAGATTGTTGATGAAGAATGTTTTCAATCATTTTTTTTTCACTGATGTCAAACTTGCTATTTTCTAGAATGACAATTACTTATACGATCCAAGTACTATCACTTAGTTGATTGATGAAGAAGATTTAGTCAACAAGATGTAACAAAAGTACCAAAGGAAAAGGTTGAGTTATGGTTTTGTAATGAAGTACAAGGATCAGTTAAGACAATGGTAAAATGATGTAATGATAATATACTTGAAGACATAGAGGTTCGCCACAGTTAGAAACTTTAGAAGTATAAGTTGTAACAAGGTTGTCTGCAAATCTTAACTAAGTTCATTAGTGACTATCAAGCAAGCTAGTTCCAAGCAGATTTTTAGTTAGTGCCAAGCAAATGCAAAATCTAGTGTGTGCCAACTAATATAGAAGGAGCCAAGAAAAGTTTAGGTGCCAAGCATTAGGAAAAATTAGTGGATGTTGAGTGAATCCATAGTAGGTTTCGAGCATTAGTAAAACATAGTTGGTGCCAAGTAACATAGTATGTGCCAAGCACCAGAATTTCAATAGTTTTAAGTTACTACATTATGTGAAAAGTCAAAGATTTTCCAAATCTAAGCCAACAAAGTTGTGACCTTTAATTTTGTGAACTTGATGGAGGATAAGGATGATGAGCTGGAGGCACAAAATTTTAGATAAACTTTGGGACAATTTAGGAGGATTCTTGATGATGTTTCTAGAAGGAAAAAGATATGGGTTAGATTAATTGAATCCTACCTGATCCATTCAAACTAAAATTTAAGGAGGGAAGAATCAAGCAAGAAAAGAAATTCTAGATTTCTATTTAAGAAGTCACAGAAAAAGAAGAAAGAGTTGTTGAATTGAAGTTGTTGTAAATGTTTCAAGGAGAAGGCATTGACAAGAAGGAAGAATATAGCACAAAGACTCTACTTCGATAAGTGGTCATATAGGAGATTGCATTGGTATATTGAGCATGAAGACTCAATGAGACAATGCTTGAAAGGACATCAACCTATCAGAGCTGCAAAGACTAAAAGCTAGGAAAATTGTGAATAGCTGAATAGAGATCTAAAATTTTTAAGTTTAGTTGTGAGTTGTATCAGGTCAAAAGCCCTTGTTGTTATTCTCTAACAATTGTGTCAGCTAGGGTAAAATCCTATGGACTTAGGTTGGTTTAACAACAATTTGTGAATCCTTTAATAGGGTGGCATTCCAAGTGAATCTTCTAAAGTCCTCTAACTAGGCCTACTTCTAATAGGGTAGTTAAATCCTCTAAGTAGGTCACATTTAACAGTGTGTTGTAGCTTTTAGTAGGGTAGTCCTTTCATAGGGCATCACTTTAGAAGAGTGAGAATTGAGTAGGATGTTACTAGTGGTTTTTCCCAAATTGGGTTTCCACATAAGTCACTATGTTATGTGTTGATGTTTCATGTGTTATTGTTGCATGCTATTTTTAAGTAACTTGCTAAGTAGGAAGGTTTAAGCTAAGATGAATGAAAAAGTTTGATGGGCTCACTTTACTTGATGAAATTTTTTTAATTAGACATAAAGACCTTGAATATTCGATTCACCCCCTAGTTATTATAAAGCATTTCTATAATTTCTATCATTAATGTTTCCTACCCAATTTGCATTAGTAATTTATACCATAAAACATATACTTAAATTCCTTTTAGACACCTCATAATTATTTTTATTGCCATCATATAATTTTTATTTGGATTAGCAAAAAAACTTGCAACTATAGTGACTACCAATGTAATATTAGGCTTGGTGTGTAGGAAATACTAAATTTTTCCAATAATTGATCTATAAGTAGTCTAGTTTACTTCCTTTGAATCATCACTCTTTGATTGTTTATGTCTAGAGGACATAGGTGTTCAAACTAGTTTAGAATATCCCATTCCAAATAATTTCAATGTTTCTTTGATATAATTTGATTGAGTGATGAATATTCCATCCTTTATTTGATGAAGTTGTAGACCCACAAAGAATCTAATCTCTCAAAGAATAGATATTTTAAATTCTTTCCTCATTTCTTCAGCAAATGATTTGCATAACATCTCATGTCCTCCAAATATGATATCATCTAATTTTTTTTGCAAGCAATATCTTGTTTTATGGTCCTTACTTATAATGTAAAAATTACTATTATCATTTGTCTTTTCAAAACCCATTCTTACTAGATATCCATGCAACCTTTCATACCATGCCCTAGGAGCTTGATTCAGTCCATATATAGCTTTGTGAAGTTTACATACCATGTTTCATTTGCTTGGATCAATGAAGCCTTCAAGTTGTTCAATGTAGACTTCTTCTATGTCTCCATTCAAGAAGACCAATTTAACATCCATATAATATACTTTGAATCCCTTTTGTGCTTCATATTCTAGAAGTATTATAACTCCTTCAAGTTTTGCAATAAGGGAAAATATTTCCCCATAACAAATACACTCTTCTTGAGCATAACCTTTGCATAGAAGTGTTTCCTTGTTCCTTGTTACTTCTCCTTTTTCATTCAACTTATTTCTAAATATCCATCTTGTACTATTGGGACTCAAAATTGAAGCTCTAATTTTGAGTACCATTCTAAAAATCAAGTAAAATTGAGCCCCTATGAGCACTTTTTGTGCATGTGTACCTAATCATGTGAGACCTATGAAGTTTTGTGCATGTGAGACCTGTGAACTTTTTCATTCTTCTAACACCTTGAATTCAGTATATTCATGCATCCCATGATGATAAATTTCCATTTTGACTCATTTCATGAAGCATCATTTTAGGAATTTCTTAAATCTACATTAAGTGTCAAATAGTGACATGAAGCCTAGTTTGCAACTGAATATCTTGCAACTAGTTAAGTTTCATGAATCACCATTTTGGAAGTGTTTATTATGCATATTAGAGAACCTATGTTTCAATTTTCAATTCATTTTTGTAGTAGTTGATGAAATCCAACTATGTAGTGTGCCAAGATCACCTGCATGCAAATAGCTTGCTAAAGAGAAACTGAAGGAGCAAGAGCTTGGAGCAAACAATGCAAGAGAAAATATTTCACAATAGGAAAAATGAAATTACTATGTGAATGAATAAATTTACAATGAGAGAGAGACTAAATATAAATTCCTTAAGGAAGCTTGTAGAACAAGCTGGAAAGTGATAGAAGATAAGGTTGACAACTAAGCACACTTTCACAAAAAGGTGGAACATGCTAGAAGGGAACAAACTCCTGTGTTGTCAATAACTCATCACTACAACTATTAACTACATGCATTAACCTAAGTAAGCTTAAGTAATAGAATAATTAATTAATAATTAATTAATTATTTACTCTAACACCCCCCCTTAAGTGCAACTTAGGGATTTCCTTAAGCTCACAAAACTAAGATGAAATGCAGAATGGGTCCTAGCAATAAGGCCATGTTAGGTACCCATGTACAATGCAAAGAAATGCAACCTCTAAAAATGGGGAAAGACGAAAAACCTCATGGGGAAAAACCTCCCCCAAATAGAGGTAAAATATGCTAAAAAAAACATGAAGGAAGGAAGGCCTCAATAAGACCCCCCAAGGACAATGACCAGAAATGGCTCAAGAGACTCTCTCAAAACCATAAGTACAACTAGTCCCCCCATGAGAATAGACACCAAGGACCCCCCAAAATGATGGAGCTACTATAGAAATTATAGAACAAATGAAACTCCAATGTGGAAGGAACAAAGGTACATAACAAGTAAACCCCTAAATGAGAGGGGAAACTAGAAGGCTTGGTTGATGCCCAAAAGAAAAAGGATGAGGATATTGAAGTGGAATCCCCAAAGTAGGTGTGATGACACTGTTATGAATTTCCACTATAGTATCCACAACAAGTGCACCTAGAGGCTTGATGAATGAAGTTGGAGGATTAGGTAGAGTGGAAGAAGATTTCTACTGAGGAGAAAAACACTCAACTGGATGTGGTGTGGTAGTCAAAAGAGGGATCTCAAGAACAATACAAAGGTTCAAGTATCCAAACTGCACCACATGATGCTCCTGTGAAAGAAGAGCCATGCTCCAACAATGAAGATGGTGGACCAAAGTGTGAGAATGTGTAGAGATGAGTGGAAGGATCAACTACTCCTATAGCAATAAGAACTCCCGTTACATGATCCACTACGTGTAATCTGAGAAATCAAGAGAAGGTTGGAAGAACAAGATGGAACATACAACACATCATTGAATATACCATCTTGGATGTGAACTAAACCTTTCCCATAGATTGGTAGGGTAGTGTTATTCCCCATGAGAGTATGAAGAATAGGAGAAACCTGAAGAGTAGAGAGGACACCTTGAGAAGATGTCATATGGTGAGAAGCACCTAAATCTAGTATCCAAGGAACCTATGAAGGAGATGTAATGGAAGCCTATAATGCATAACCCCACTAGTATATTTGGGCTCATTTTTTGACCTTTATTGGTCAAAAATTTGACCCAATTTTCGACAAAACTTTGACCAAATTTGACCTACACATTGGTCAAGAATTTTTAGGTCAAAATATTGACCAACCAGTAGGTTGGTCCAATTTTTGACCAATACGTTGGTCAAAAACTTTTCAAACTGGCAGCACATTTTCTGCCAAGCATTGGTCAAAATTTTGACTAATGCTTTGTAGAAAACTTCAGGGCATTGGTAAAAATTTTGACCAATTCTTGGTAGAAAACTACTGGACATTGGTCAAAATTTTGACCAATGCTTGGTAGAAAACTATTGGGCATTGGTCAAAATTTTGACCAATGCTTGGTAGAAAACTGTTAGGCATTGGTCAAAATTATGACAAGGCAACTAAAAAGACCTTACGTAATATCACAATATTATATTAACGGCTCTCTAATCCCACAATGTCCTATAAAAAACTTCACATCGAGCAATCAACAAAAATGACATTCTTTCATGATTCTATGATAAATCCTTTATCGTAGCATCGATAGCTTACTCGTTGTGTTTTACGATCCCACAAAAAACATTTTTGGGGCATCGTAAGTCGTAGTCATAAGTCCTACGATCCCATGATCACAGTTAAACTCACCACCTCATAGCATCGCAGACCATCATATTTTGTCCTATGATTAAGATGAAAATATTACACCATTACATCATGGTTGCACAAATTATCCATGCGATGCTACGACAAACCCTAGTTGCATCATAGGGAAATGCTTCCTTAGAGTTCTAAGATCTTACAATGAAAGAACTTATTGTAAGATCAGAGACCATTATCCATGTGCCATCTCACTACCCTTGGTCCCACTAATGTTGATTCTAAACATATCTAGCATCTATATACTGGCTCAATTTCAATAGGAATCTGACATCTGTAATGTTAGCAAGTGACTCACTTGCATTCATGAATTCCATGATCCTATGAAAACAAGGTGTCGCACCATCATAACACATCTTTATCCATCATACAATCATACAACAAGGCCTTCATCATAATTTCTTAACCCATTTGATTTCATTCTCCATTCATATGACATGCCTCGTAAGATTGTTGGGCCCCATCTATTTGCTTTGAAACTTGATGACAAAAGCTTTATCGTAGGATCATGATCCCCTTTTTCCTCTACTCTTGATGCCATGAGAAAACACTGATCATGGGATCGTAAAAGACCCCTTTTACTAGCAAAACACAAGGTGATATGATATTACGATATAAAGATCACCGTGGGATCAGAAAATAAATGAAATTCCCCTTCGATGACACGATACAAGGACTATTGTGAGATCGAAGAGACCACAACACAAGCCCACGATGTTACATCAATTCCTTTTTCGTAAGATAGGAAAAGATAAAAGAAAAAATGATTCTTTCCTTTCTTTAAAAGGAAAACCCCCTCATACTTACGACCTAGGGTTAAAGAGAAATGATGATTATAAAAATGACTAGGGTTTTCTAAAAATTTGAGAAATGATCCCGACCCTATCAAGACAAGATTTTTAAAAATTCACCAAAATGTAAAAATTTTCCATTCTCAAAAAGGAGCTATCAAGATGCATATCTTGTTCCCAGCTCTTACTATTTCCATTTCTTAATCTATTAATTCTCTGAGCTTGATTGTTCTAACACTATGCATAATGCTTTTATTGTTCCTTCCTAAATAGGCTCTGAAAGGTATCAGACAGAAGGTGCATATTTTAACTAAGTTTGGATTGACTTGGAGTAATGGAGAATTTGGTGTGAAGGGAGATCCTGCATATGTTAGTGCTACCTATGAAGCAAGCCTCAAGAGGCTTGATATAAATTACATTGATCTTTATTACCAGCACAGGGTGGATATTACTGTACCCATAGAAGCTACTGTATGTCTTCAGATTTCAAACCCTTAATCTTGCAAGAAAATACTATTTTGTCATGGTGCTATAAGTTTTAAGAATAAAAATCTATACTACTAAGACAGGTTTTTTTTATTTTAATCTTATTTATAGAATTTTGGGCAATGGTTTTTCTCCAAAAACTACATAGTTGAATCTTGAATTTGATTTGATGTGAGAAATATATTTTACGTCTCAATTCTTGAGATTGATAAGTATGAAATATTTTCTATAGCAAGTCAAATTGTGATTTTACTACAAGGATTCAACTATGTGGTTTTCTAGTGAAATGCATTGACACAAGTTAAATGCTTTTAAATGAGATTGTACCCAGTTGATAGTCTGAGGCCTAAGAGGTGTTTAATGCTTCTAACACCTTTCATTTAGTGCATCTATGTGTTTTTATGAAGTTAAATTGACATTTCGAACCATTCTGTGAAGTCCCATTTTGAGCTAGTGTCAAAATTTGCAATTCTACCCGTGTCAAATAGCGATCAGAGGCCTAGTTTGCATCTGAATATTTTTTTACCCAGGAATGTGTCATGACTAACCACTTTGGAGATGTTTATTATGAATAACAATGAACCTATGTTTCAATTTTCAAGTCATTTCAAATCCGTTTGACTAGGTTTTGTACCCCCCAAAGTTGTTCATTTATTGTTTTGTGCATTTGACTAGTTGTTCACAATTCTGGGAAGCCCTATTCGACCAATCATTTCTTTGACCCAATTGACCCAAATGAAAAAATTATTTTTGCATTATGTTCTAGGGGTAAGACACTTCATATGTTCCAATTTTGAGATCGTTTCGAATCCATTTGATCAGTTTGCGAAAATGATCAAAAAGGTAGTTTATATTATCTTGTTACGGGTAAGGTATCCTGATTGATCTGTACCCTTGTTCGACAAATTATAACTTTGATCCTATGATTGGTGAGCCTAAATGGATTATATCATTGTGTTGTCTCCTAAAAATCATTGAAGTATGCCAGTACCCAAGTCATGACAAATCCATTTACATACTTTCTTATGTCCGTACATTTGCCAAAAATTACTTTTTGGCACATTTCTTAGTTAAAATTTCCAAGTGCCTGTTTTCAGAAATTCGCCAAATGTGCCCTGTGATTCATCATGAGCCCAAAACATAGAATTATATTCTCTTCATGGCAAATAACTTATATCCTAGTTTTCAAAACCCCAAGTGATCAATAACCCAGTTTATAATGCCAAACCTGAGCCCAGTTTATGTTTTTAACATTGTTTGCCTGCAGGGTAATTTAACTATGGATGTTTGGCAATTAAAATCTCTTGACTAGGAATCCATCATGGGTTGAAAATTTGTAGTGTGATAGAGTATGCAGGATTGAACACTCATGCCGGTTTTTGTGGCTTGGTAACTTGATTGGATCAAGTTTTAATTACAACTGACAGGCTTCCAAACACTAATTCACAATATGTAGAATTGATTAAAAGTGAGTTTAAAATAATGAATTGATGATCATTATGCATATGATTCAATCTTATGACAAATTAAATGGTTGAAATAGTTTCTTAAAAGAAAAATACAAGGAGTATGTGAAGATTCAAGAAAGAGAGAATTTGGAAAGTGTTCCATTAAAGAGGTTTAGACGATCACAGTATGATGCTGATTTGCTGGCAGATTCAAAAGATAGTATTAATCAAGAAATTTCCACATCAATTAAAATCCACAAGCACAATGAGGCTTTTTGTTGTGAGTTTGCACATTGAATTAAGGAAAAGATTGCATAAAGGCTGCTCTCTCCCACATTGTAGTCTCAATTTTAAAGTTGCAGCTGAGAGGTAGTTTTCAACATAGAAGATGTGCTCCATGTCTGGAGAAAATAAAGAGTACAGCAGCAAGCATCCACAGAGGAAGAAGCATCCATGTTTTTTAGAAAAATGAATAGATTTGCTGCTGAAACAAACCACAAGGCAGCATGTTATTCACGTTTTTGCAGAAAGCAATGAATAAAAGACCATATGTGCATAAAAAAGAAAGAAAAGAACCCCCATTTTTCAAGCCCATGGCTTCTCTAAAGGTGCATCCACGTTTTTGAAGGGAGTAGCTGCATTATAAACACCCATGTGCATAAGAAATGACCATTACCATGAAAAGTTTGTAGATTCATAGCAAAAAATGCCCAGCAGGATGGAGCTCCACAATTAGAATAAGAAACTCATGCCAAAGGAGCTAGATAGCTCTTCATTGTGTAGAAATCAGTATCTACAAGGGAGTTGAGGCAAATGCAGCAGGTATTATCCCACATTGAGTGGGAAATGATTTTCTTATGTCTTTAAATACAAAGGCATACACATCTTAGAATGTCTAAAAGACAAGAGGCTTTTGTGAAAGTCAGCTTGTGTGCATGGACTTGTGGTCGGCCAACTGGCAGGACACCTATGTCAACTTTTGATGCAAAATCCAAAAACATTGCCAAATAATTCAAGTTCGCTGGAAAATTCAAATTCAATAAAAAAAAGTCCAAAAATTCGATGATCGCTACCTCACTAGTTGGGAAACCTTCAAAAATTTGGCTAGCAACATAACAAGGTCGCCGAATTTTTTTGAAAATTTGGCAAGATTCAGAATGCAACGTGGGTCCTACCTGGAGACAACAACCAATCAGAAAGTGACACGTGGCATTGGTCAAACCTGGAGTTGACCAGAAATTAAAGAGGCTAGGAAAAATAAAATGATTTTAAAATTTTCATTTTAAAATTATTTTGCCAAGAAACTGACATGCAAGGTCTTTTAAATTGAAAATTTTATTTCCTAAAGTTTAAAATTAAAATTTTTTGAAATTATTTTAAATACAGACCTGAACACTCTTAGCAGAGCAGTGATTTTCAAAATGTGCCTGAGGGTGTTTTCAAAAAGAAAAATACATGATCTTATATATTGCCATAATCGGTAAGAGATGAACTTTTCAATTCTGAAGTTTGTTTTTGCACATAATGCCACTGGTTCAAGCTATAGGATGATTTGTCTTAGGTACCTGAATTGCAACTATATTCAGACCAGGAAGTTCAAATTTGATTTTTGACATGATATTGATTTGAATATGGTTAAAAAATAGTTGAAATGCAGTATGGGTCAAAATTTGGACAGATTCATTAAGTAAAAACTAAAATTTCACCAGCATTTCAATGGGTAAATCAGATATTTTGGTGACTCAGCAAGTTTTCATCATTTAGAAATAGACATTTACAAATCAGTTGCAAGATAATGATAAAACAAGATCAGATCAAAAGGGGAAGAGAGAAGAGAGAGGTTTTCCAATTGTAGGAGATTGAATTCCAAGTGGACACTTTTCATTCTGACATCAGATCCAAGAATTCATCTAGGCTATATCATTCTTTCTTTCTGTCATTGTAAGGGTTCCAGTTTTTTGGAACTGAGAGACCATTCATGGTTCCAATCTTGAGTTCTCTCAGATCTGTGATACCATTCTTCAGCAAATTTTTCATGTAATGAACATCAAGAAATAAGAATACAGATGGTCTCATCTGTTAGGTAGCTTTGCATTTAAATTTCATGCATCTTATTGTAATTTGTTTCAATGAAATGAATGATAAGGCAGCATGAAGTCAATCTTTATTCTGATATCTTGTCTCTCATTCATGCTGTTTGTGATCTTTTGTGTTTTGTAAACAAAGAATATGAAACTCAGTTGCAACCCATTGGTTGTATATGTTGATTTATTTTGCTTATGACTCAAAGAGTTATGTAAATGCTTGATTCTTCATCATAGGATTGTAGATTTCATGAAGGGATAAGTCGAGTATGAGGTTCAGAAGGATGCAGATGTCTTATTCACAAAGTGGATAGATAGATCAGGAAGTCCTGATGTATGGCATATGTCAGTGATTTTCAAGGATGTGTGTTAGGTTTTTGTGTGAATTGCCCAATAGATAAGGTACTGATCATTTATAGGATCACCTGTTATACTATTGCATATTTTAGGTTTTGCTAAGATCAACATCAATAATCAAACTCTTTTCCCATTTCATGTTGAAGAGCTATAAAAGTTGAACCCTCACTCAGTTTGTGAGATTCATAAGTTTTAAAGTGCTGTTTAAAATCTATTGTTATACGAAATTGAAGTGTAAAAGGTGAATCGCAATAGTGATTATTTTATTCCTCTTGCAAAGAGGTGGTGACTCTACAAATTTTTATCAGTGATGTGAAGGAATTCCAGTCTTGCACCTATGCCAAATCAGCAGATCGAAGTTCAGCATCAGCACTGGAGGTATTTTGATTTTCATGCTTCTTTTCATGGAAGTCAAGTTTTTAAAAAAGTTGCCTCTATTCAGTGATTTTAAGCACTAGAAAGAAGAGGTAGAAATTTTGTTTTCTAATGGAATCAGATCTCAGATCTAAGACAAGTATACCAAATTCTGGCAATTTTGAAATCGTGAATAATAACATTGCTATGTTGAATAAACTGATTTATAAGAAGATTGTCAATATTATAAGAATTGAAGTAGGCAGTACTCAAGGTATAAGTGTCAAACAATGTTATTTAAGGTTTAAGTCAGTAATCAGTAAGATGCCTTTTCATTGTAGACCTGAGGAATCTTCACTGCCTAGTGTTTTCCTTGATGTTTTAGGACCCGATTTAGTTAATTGGTCATCACCTATAAGGTTACAAATAATTTTGCAAATTGAAAAATTCATTGAGGAGATGGAAAGTGGTGATTACAGATTTCATGAAATATCTCCTAATGAAATTAGTGTGCTAAAAGGAAAGGTAATAATGAATACAATGAGTTCGTAGAGAAAAATAATCTGTCTTTCGATTGTGAAGAGGTGGATTTAAATGTTAATGAATCAGGTAATAGCAATTAGCATGAAAAAGATGAATATAAAAGAGAAGATAAATTAAGTTACAGTACATATGAAGTTGAAGAAAGTTGTAACAATAGTAGATACAGTGATTGCCATGATAAGAAAGAATGTTATAATAATTTTGATTTTCCAGATTGTTACACTAATGATCTTCCTATTGCAAGTTCTTCATGGTACGCAGATGACATTCACAGGCAGGAAAAGATTTGTGATGCAATCTTCTTGAGCTCCAGAAAAATCTCAAAATTGTTGGCTCATGAGTTTGAAAAGCACATAAGTATCTCTAAGGATCTTCATATGTTCTCTCATAATACTTTCTCATTCAGTCAAATCAATTCCCCAAAGTTTGATGAGGAAAAAGAGGTAGAATCCAAACAATCTTTGTTAGACTTTGGAGGTGTAGGTGGCAGTTCCTCAAATGTCTTTGCACATGATGATTTGTTGGATGTAGAGAATGTTAATGAAGGGAAGTTTAATGCTGTTTCAGATTCTTTTTTATGTTGATCTTGCTGAAAATTATTTTGATGTTTCATATGGTGAAGTGAAAAATAGTGAGTGTTGTCAATCCAATTATAGATTTTCTTCATGCAATGATAAATCTCGTAAAGATAAGTTCAAGGTGTACTCTAATTTTCAGTTAGATGAAGAAAATGATAGTGATCAACATAGTTTAGACGAACACTTTCAGAATGAGTTTTCAATTTTGGTAACTAATCAGTTGTTTGAAGAATGTGAAGAGGTTACAGTGAAAGATGAATCTAATTTAGTAAATGATAAGACTGCAAGTAGGCAAAAATCAGATTCCAAAAACTCTTCATTGCCAAAGGCACAAGGTGACTTACCATCTGATTCATGTAACTCATTCAATGAAGTAGAATATTAAGCTTTTGTGTTTCCGGGTGAAGGAATCCATGACTCAATAAGTAGTGATCAGTTTCATTTTTAGTCTGATGTCAGTTATTATGATCACACTGATTCATATTTTTATAGTGAGCAAGGTGTAGAAAGTTTGTCTGATTTTTATATGCATTATGAAGATGATGATAGCAGTTTTGTTTTGCCTAACGAAGTAATTGAAAGTGTTGATATGATGGGTGAAAAAAATAAGGATGAGAGTTTTAGTTTTCTTCAAGAGAACGTAAATGGAAATAAGGTGTTTGACAGAGGTAAAACATTCTGAAACTTTTCGGTGGCCTACAGCCATCACTTGTACATAGTTAAGAGTAGTTTTCCTATTTTCAATAAAGCTATTCGAGAAGAAGTTTTTGAAGTCAAGTATGTGGTCTGCTTCCTCCAGATATCTAAATCCTTTGCATGCCCGCAAGGGGCATGCATTCCCAAACAGAGCCACTGTTGGGACTAAAAATTGCATGGTCAATTTTGAGAACCATTGAAAAAATCAAGCCCTTAAATGCTTTTAGATGAGATTGTACCTAGTTGTTAGTGAGAGGCCTAAGAGGTGTTTAATGCTTCTAACACCTTTCATTTAGTGCTTCTATGTGTTCTATGAAGTTAAACTGACATTTCAAACCATTCTGCGAAGTCCCATTTTGAGCTAGTGTCAAAATTTGCAATTCTGCCCCAAGTGTCAAATAGCGATCAGAGGCCCAGTTTGCATCTGAATATTTTTTACCCAGGAATGTGTCATGAATAACCACTTTGGGGATGTTTATTATCTATAACAAAGAACCTATTTTTCAATTTTCAAGTCATTTCAAATCCGTTTGACTAGGTTTTGAACCCCCCAAAGTTGGTCATTTACTATTTTGTTCATTTGACTAGTTGTTCACAATTCTGGGAAGCCCTGTTCGACCAATCGTATCTTTGACTCAGTTGACCCAAATGAAAAAAATATTTTTGCATTGTGTTCTAGGGGTAAGCCAATTCATATGTTCCAATTTTGAGATCATGTCGAATCCATTTGATCAGTTTTCTAACATGATCAAAAATGTAGTTTATATTATCTTGTTACGGATAAGGTATCCTGATTGATCCATACCCTTGTTTGAGACATTATAAATTTGATCCTATGATTGGTGAGCCTAAATGGATTATATCATTTTGTTGTCTCCTAAAAATCCTTGAAGTATGCCAGTTCCCAAGTCATGACAAATCCATTTGCATACTTTCTTATGTTAGTACATTTGCCAAAAATTACTTTTTGACACATTTCTCAGCTAAAATTTCCAAGTCCCTATTTTCAAAAATTTGCCAAATGTGCCTTGTGATTCTTCATGAGCCCAAAACATGGAATTATATTATCTTCATGGAAAAGAACTTATATCATAGTTTTCAAAAGCCCAAGTGATCAATAACCCAATTTATAATGCCAAACTCGAGCCCAGTTTATGTTTTTTAACATTGTTTGCCTACAAGGTAATTTAAGTATGGATGTTCAGAAATTAAAATCTCTTGACTGGGAATCCATCATGGGTTGAAAATTTGTAGTGTGATAGAGTATGCAGGATTGAATACTCATGCAGATTTTCGTGGCTTGGTAGCTTGATTGGATCAGATTTTAATTAGAACCGGCAGGCCTCCAGACACTAATTCACAATTTGTAGAATTGATTAAAAGTGAGTGTAAAATAATGAATTGATGATCATTATGCATATGATTCAATCTTATGACAAAGTAAATGTTGGAAATGGTTTCTTAAAAGAAAAATACAAGGAGCATGTGAAGATTCAAGAAAGAGAGAATTTGGAAAGTGTTCCATTAAACAGGTTAAGAGGATCACAATATGATGTTGATTTGTCGATAGATTCAAAAGATAGTATTAATCAATAATTTTCCACATCAATTAAAATCCACAAGCACAATGAAGCTTTTTGTTGTGAGTTTGCACATTGAATTAAGGAAAAGATTGCATAAAGGCTACTCTCTCCCAGATTGTAGTCTCAATTTGAAACTTGCAGCTGAGAGGTAGTTTTCAACATAGAAGATGTGCTCCATGTCAGGAGAAAATAAAGAGTACAACAGAAAGCATCCAAGAAGCATCCACATTTTTTAGAAACATGAACAGATTTACTGCTGAAACAAAGCTCAAGGCAGCATGTTATTCATGTATTTGTAGCAAGCAATGAATAAAATACCATATGTGCATAAAAAAGGAAGCAAAGAACCCCCATTTTTCAAACCCATGGCTTCTCTAAAGGCGCATCCACATTTTTGAAGGGAGTAGCTACATTATAAACACCCATGTGCATAAGAAATGACCATTACCATGAGAAGTTTGTAGATTCATAGCAAAAAATGAGCAGTAGGATGGAGCTCCACGTTTAGAATAAGCAACTCATGCCAAAGGAGCTGGATAGCGCTTCATTGTGTAGAAATCAGCATCTACAGGGGAGTTGAGGCAAATGCAATAGGTATTATCCCACATTGAGTGGGAAATGATTTTCTTATGTCTTTAAATACAAAGGCTTACACATCTTAGAATATCTAAAAGACAAGAGGCTTTTGTGAAAGCCAGCTCGTGTGCATGGACTTGTGGTCGGCCAGCTAGCAGGACGCCTATGTTAAATTTTGATGCAAAATCCAAAAACATTGCCGAAAAATTCAAGTTCGCTGGAAAATTCAAATTCAACCAGAAAAGTCTGAAAATTCGGTGATCACTACCTCGCTAGTCAGGAACTCTTGGAAAATTCGGCTAGTGACATAGCGAGGTTATCGAAAAATTCCAAAAATTCAGCAAGATTCAGAATGCAACGTGGGTCTTGCCTGGAGACAACAACCAATTAGATAGTGACACGTGGCATTGGTCAAACTTGGAGTTGACCCAAAATTAAAGAGGGTAGGAAAAATAAAATGATTTTAAAATTTTCATTTTAAAATTATTTTGCCAAGAAACTGACATGCAGGGTCTTTTAAATTGAAAATTTTATTTCCTAAAATTTGAACTTTAAAATTTTTGAAATTATTTTAAATACAGACCTGAACACTCTTAGCAAAGTAGTGATTTTCAAAATGTGATTCAGGGTGTTTCTGGAAAGAAAAATACATGATCTTATATATCGCCGAAATCGGCAAGAGATGGACTTTTCAATTCTGAAGTTTGTTTTTGCACAGAATGCTACTAGTTCAAGCTATAGGGGGATTTGTCTTAGGTACCTGAATTGCAACTATATTCAGACTAGGAAGTTCAGATTTGATTTTTGACATGATATTGATTTGAATATGGTTAAAAAATAGTTGAAATGAAGTATGGGTCAAAATTTGAGCAGATTCATTTAGTAAAAACTAAAATTTCATGACCATTTCAATGGGTAAATTAGATATTTTGGTGACTTAGCAAGTTTTCATCATTCAGAAACAGACATTCGCAAATCAGTTGCAAGATAATGATAAAACAAGATCAGATCAAAAGGGGAAGAGAGAAGAGAGAGTTTTTCCAGTTGCAGGAGATTGAATTCCAAGTGGACACTTGTCATTCTGAAATCAGATCCGAGAATTCATCAGGGCTATATCATTCTTTCTTTCTATCATTGTAAGGGGTTCCAATTTTTTGTAATTGAGAGACCATTCATGGTTCCAATCTTGAGTTCTCTCAAATCTGTGATACCATTCTTCAGCAAATTTTTCATGTAATGAACAGTAAGAAATAAGAATACAGATAGTTTCATCTGTTAGGTAGCTTTGCATTTAAATTTCATGCATCTTACTGTAATTTGTTTCAAGAAAATGAATGATAAGGTAGCAGCAAGTCAATCTTCATTATGATATCTTGTCTCCCATTCATGTTGTTTGTGATCTTTTGTGTTTTGTAAACAAAGAATATAAAACTCAGTTGCAACCCATTGGTTGTATATGTTGATTTATTTTGGTTATGACTCAAAGAGTTATGTAAATGCTTGATTCTTCATCATAGGATTGCAAATTTCATGAAGGGATAAGTTGAGTATGAGGTTCAGAAGGATGTAGATGTCTAATTCACAAAGTGGATAGATAGATCAGGAAGTCCTCATGTATGGCATATGTCAGTGATTTTCAAGGATGTGTGTTAGGTTTTTGTGTGAATTTCCCAATAGATAAGGTACTGATCATTTATAGGATCACCTGTTATACTGCTGCATATTTGAGGTTTTGCTGAGATCAACATCAATAATCAAACTCTTTTCCCCTTTCATGTTGAAGAGCTATAAAAGTTGAACCCTCACCCAATTTGTGAGATTCCTAGATCTGCATTTAGCTACTATAGATTAGTGTTATTTCATGAGTTATCAGGAGAAATAAGGTTTTTATCTCCTTCATATTAGATTCAGTGTATGCTTTGACAACTAGTACCATATAAAGAATCTGTAGGTCCACTTGCCTAGGTTTTGCAGAGCCTAAAGTGCAAGAGTATAGCCTTATTATAGTTGACCCAGGTTCTTGGTGAAGTGTGTCCATTATTAGAGATAGCTGCCCATAGATGCATTATTACCTTGCATACTTGGTCGTCTAAACACTAATAAATCAGGAGCCAACAAAATGGCGGCTCTGCTGGGGAGTTGCATATAGAAAGAACCAAAATCTCTGCCATGAAAAAAAATGGATATAGCAAATCTAGAGAAAGATGTGTTCTCTAAGGATCTTCATATGTTCTCTCATAATACATTCTCATTCAGTCAAATCAATTCCCCAAAGTTTGATGTGGAAAAAGAGGTAGAATCCGAACAATCTTTGTTAGACTTTGGAGGTGTAGGTGACAGTTCCTCAAATGTCTTTGCACATGATGATTTGTTGGATTTAGAGAATGTTAATGAAGGGAAGTTTAATGCTGTTTTAGATTCTTTTTATGTTGATCTTGATGAACATTGTTTTGATGTTTCATATGGTGAAGTGAAAAATAGTGAGTGTTGTCAATCCAATTATAGATTTTCTTCATGGAATGATAAGTCTTGTGAAGATAAGTTCAAGGTGTATTCTTATTTTCAGTTAGATGAAGAAAATGATAGTGATCAACATAGTTTAGATCACCACTTTCAAAATGAGTTTTCAATTTTGGTAACTAATCAGTTGTTTGAAGAATGTGAAGAGGTTACAATGAAAGATGAATCTGATTTAGTAAATGATAAGACTACAAGTAGGCAACAATCAGATTCCAAATACTCTTCACAGCTAGAGGCACAAGGTGAGTTACCATCTGATTCATGTAACTCGTTCAATAAAGTAGAATATCAAGCTTTTTTGTTTCTGGTTGAAGGAATCCATGACTCAATCAGTAGTGATCAGTTTCATTTTCAGTTTCATGTTAGTTATTATGATCACATTGATTCATATTTTTATAGTGAGCAAGGTGTAGAAAGTTTGTCTAATTTTTATATGCACTATGAAGATGATGATAGCAATTTTGTTTTGCCTAATAAAGTAATTGAAAGTGTTGATATGATGGGTGAAACAAATAAGGATGAGATTTTCAGTTTGCCTCAAGAGAACGTAAATGAAAATAAGGTGTTTGACAGAGGTAAAAAGTTTCAAAACTTTTCAATGGCCTGCAGCCATCACTTGTACATAGTTAAGAGTAGTTTTCCTGTTTTCAATAAAGCTATTCAAGAAGAAGTTTTTGAAGTCAATTATGTCGTCTGCTTCCTCCAAAGATATGAATCCTTTCCATGCCCACAAGGGGCATGCATCCCTAGACAGAGCCACTGTTGGGACTAAAAATTGCATGGTCAATTTTGAGAACCATTGAAAAAATCAAGCCCTTAAATGCTTTTAAATGAGATTGTACCCAGTTGTTAGTTTGAGGCCTAAGAGGTTTTTAATGGTTTTAACACCTTTCATTTAGTGTGCCTATGTGTTCTATTAATTTAAACTGACATTTCAAACCATTCTGTGAAGTCCCATTTTGAGCTAGTGTCAAAATTTGCAATTCTGCCCATGTCAAATAGCGATCAGAGGCCCAGTTTGCATCTAAATATTTTTTACCCAGGAATGTCTCATGACTAACCACTTTGGGGATGTTTATTATGCATAAAAAAGAACCTATGTTTCAATTTTCAAGTCATTTAAAATCTATTTGACTAGGTTTTGCACCCCCCAAAGTTGGTCATTTACTATTTTGTGCATTTGACTAGTTGTTCACAATTCTGGGAAGCCGTATTCAACCAATCATATCTTTGACCCAGTTGACCCAAATTAAAAAATTCTTTTTGCATTGTGTTCTAGGGGTAAGACACTTGCCCCACCAAGTTGATTATTCAAGTATGCTCACCAAGTTGACTCGCCAACTTGCCCCACCAAGTTGCCACTTTAAGCCCACTCACCATGTTAGATCATCAGGCCAGCTCCCCAAGTTAGCTCACCAAGATTATAATTGAAGTACGTTCACCAAGTCGAATCTTTAGTTCACTCAAAAATTCCATCCACTAGGCCAACTCTCGAGGTTAGCTCACCAAGTCACCTCCACTTGCCCCACTAACTCACCACTTTAAGTTGACTTGCCATGTCAACTCCCGAAGCTAACAATTCAAGTACGCTCACCAAGTCAACTCTTTATGTTTGCTCACCAAGTTTTCCCCCTAAGTCAACTCACCAAGTCACTCCCACCCAATCACCTCAATAAGTTGACTCTTTAAGTTAGCTCACCAAGTTGGCTCACCCAGTGGTTTTACCACCTTTCCTTGAGAAGTTGGCTCGTTATGTGTGCTTGCCATGTTGCCCCACTGAGTTTCTTCTCTAAGCCCACTCACCATGTTAGCTCACTTGTTTGGCTCACCAAGTCAACTATTCAAGTATGCTTGCCAGTTGGGCTCACCAACTCACCCACCCAAGTCATGTCAACAAGTCAATTGTTCAAGTACACTTGCCAAGTTGACTTTGAGTTCGCTCATAAAGTCACCTTGCTGAGTCACCTCAACAAGTTGACTCCTTAAGTCTACTCACCAAGTTAGCTCTCCAAGTCATCTGACCAAGTTGACTCACCATCTCATCTCACCAAGTGGGGCTCTCTATGTAGGCTTGCCAATCTACCCCACCAAGTTGCCTCCTTAAGGTCGTTGACAATATCGGCTTGCTAGGTCTATTCCCAAAGTCGACTCACCAAGTCAACTGTTCAAGTATGCTCACCAAGTTGCCTCACCAAGTTTACTCTTTAAGTTCACTCACCAAGTTTTCTCACCATGTTGACTCATCGAGTCAGCTCACCAAGTCACCCCTCCAAGTCACTTAAAGAAAATAAAAATTTGGTGTATTGTACAAGTCTAAATAATGCTATCATTTTATATTTATAAAAACACTTACTTGGAAACATAAAAAAGTGTTCTCCCCTTAGATTACTTCCCATTTAACAAACCAAGGAAAATAAAATAAATATATTTATCAACAAAGAAATAACATCAACAAGAGTAACCATGCCATCTCTTAGCATTCTCAGTATTGCCATTGGCACATAAAGAACTGGGCTACACTTCACAATGCCAAAACCTTGAGAAGAATTCACTATGGGAAGAAGCAAGTTATGTTTCCTTGGCACGTGTTAGCTAGCAATCATTTCATATAACATCTTATAAAAGAATTCCTAAAGCTAACCACATTTTGAAATGAGATAACAACTTATACATATCATTTCAAACTCAATTTATTCCTATTTGTGCATAACATTAGTAGGTTAGTGTTATGCCAAGAGAATGGAATTTATGTATCCTCTTGACTCTAACAAAGACAAAGGGCCATTCTTGTCACTCTTTAGAGGTAAACCATAAATTTTGAAGAGACACTATGCCAAAATTATTGGGCACACAAAGGTCAAAAAACATGGCAAATGTATAGGTAAAATAGAGTCAACTTTTATGAAAATGATAAATATCTCCTAGCAACAATTGAGAAAGGTTCAAAGAACATGCCTCCTCATACAACTTTAATAGCATTTCTGGATGAGATGTTATCATAGTAGATAAACACTTAGCTGCTGCCCTCCAAACCTTCCAGCTAATATCCTCATCGTTGCTATATACATTCGAACTCTCTTTACATCTATAGAATAGTATTCACATGTTGGTCATAAAATTCATAATTACAAGAAAATAAAAGACACAATTTTGCAAAAATAAAATTTTCTCAAGCAAATAATTCTCTTAAGCAATTTTAACATACTAAACCTCCTCTCCATTACTCTCTTCTATATCTTCTTCCATATTATCAGTGTAGTTTGGATCATAGCTTATGTAGTCTAGAGAAAGTTCCAAAATCATATCACAATAAGTAGCCACATCTCTGGCACAACATAGGACAAAACTCTCCAATGCCTACAAATTGCATCTTTAAGGTGATTATTGATAGATTTTTGAATAATTAGGGTTTTTTATTTGAAGAATGAAATTTGAATATGCATTTCACAAAACGTACATATACTTTCAATATAGATGATATAAACTTTTAAAATGGAACCACTAATGTTAACAAATAGTGTGAGATGAAAATACATAATTTCTCTACAACCAAACTCTTTTAACACTTGCAAGCTATATTCTCTTAGCTTCTCATCAGCTTCAAATGCACTTTTACAATAGTTAATAAGCAGGGGACCAATTTGATTTAGATGCGGTCCAAACCTGTACCCAATAGCTCGACTACAAGTGGAAAGGACATATATTAGAATAAGACTATAGCTTATATAGCTAAAGGCCATTGATGATACATTGATGAACACGTGGACTACAAGATTAAAAAATGGAAACAAAATATAGAATCACATTTTTAAGTAACATAAAATTTCACAAATATTATAATGTTTTTTATATTTTCTATATCAGTTACAATATTCAATTATTTTTCAAAAGGCCTTCACTTTTTTAGCTTCTAAAACCATTTTTCCCATTAAGAACCAACCATTAACTACCCAACACGACAATATATTATTAGTAAGTAGGAGATATTTTCTAGATGTTTGCTGTAATAGGATCACAATGTACTAGTCATTTGAGTTCTTAGTTTTCAATATTGGAATCAAACTAAAAAATCAAATTACAGCGTCATTCAAACTTACCATATCTGAAGGGATATAGTGGCTGAAACCGCATATTAGATTCGTGGCATTAAATATGATGGCTGAAAATTGCATATCAAACCCATGTAGGATAATATCAGTCTTTTTGTTGCAGATCATACTTCATATCATACCTTAAAGTGGTCATTTACTAGTCCCAAAGTGGTCTACAGAAGCCTACAATAGCTAGCTAACATTTGGATGTGATACATGTTGATTATATAGCATTAAAACCTATGGATTCAATTGTTATAGTTTGATTTGTGACTGATAATAAGACTATAATCTCTCTTTTCAGTCTTAGCAGTAAACAATAAACTCATATTTTGCCATATCATTTAGCTATACATGTTTTGATTCATTGCATAGTCATTTCCTTTAATCATTTGTAATGTGTTATCATAAACAAGCATCAAAGTGAACTCAACCAAAGTTAGATCAGAATTGCCAAACTCAGAAACATCACCATTCCTGGGAGTCCAAAACATACATCAAACCAAACAAAATGGAAAAATTGGATTGGGTTTGGGTGGGGATCTTTCACAATTACTTATTGATGCTTAATCTATCTTGTGATCTTGAGGATTTTCAAAACCTCATGGAAATAAAACTATCATGTTTGAATTAGAAAAGAATCAGTGTATAAAATAACAATAATAAAAAATATAATAGAAAGTAACTAGTATGGAAGTATTCTTCTATTAATCTCCATATAAATATGTTAAGAAGATGTAGTAGTAATGGTCTTCCCTCATCAAGTATGCCAATTGCGAGATGGATGGACTAAGAGTTCTGCTTAGAGGCTCATTCCATGCCCTTGGCCTTGGTTGAGGAAGAATATCATGATCCTCTTAACAAGGAACATAAGATTAATAATTATTTATCTGATTTCCATTAGACATCATATTTGGGATCAATTTGAAAATGTTTGATAGAAAGATGCACCAGTACTGGTTATGTCATTAAATACGACAACTACAAGATGATAGAAATCCTACCATTCTCGTGGCCCAAGGGGTCATATGAATTGGACACTCATTATGTGTCCTTGAGTTCAGTTGAGGAGGACAGTCTCAACTCTGCCAGCATCCTATCAAGCTTTTCCACTGAATTCCTAATATGGTCAGCTATTAGAAGTATGCAGTGAAATGGATACAAGTGAATTTAGGGTGTTCTATTTTCAATATCATTTGTATAATGATCATAAATCCTTGATACAATTCTCTCTAAATTGAATTGCAATTACATATTTTATATATAGAATACTATTTATAAATAACTTGTGTTGTGGGACTTGTTATTTTTGGGCAAAATCCACTATATCCCATAAAGAGATCATTATGCTGCTTGTGCAGGAGCCCCATCATTCTAAAGAATCATACCATTTTTTGTAGCTAGGCACCTAAAAGGAAATTTCCATAAGGATTTGATGCCTTCCACTGGTTAAGATAAAAACTTAAAATAGATCTTTGAGGAGTGATTGCAGAAGATACTTGAGAAACCATAACAAAATTATTGTTGTTTTCTGGAAAGCCTTAAAGCATCCACAAATGTAGCAAACTAAGGTAGGCAATCACATTTTAATATGCAATAACAAACAATTCATGCACTCTCTCAGGTTACCATAATCAAGGCCCTAGAGCCACTGGGCTCTAAAATGACAAATAAAACTTCAAAATAAGAACATGCAGCATGAAATTAATTACTAACTAATGTCATTATGCCAACATCACTATTGCACTACATCCTGGAATAGTTTAACAATATAAACTACTTCCAAATGGCATTTAAAGTATGTGAGGTAGAAAGAAAATCTAGGTAACAAAAATGAGGGTCAATATCAAGGTCAATGTTTTACCTTGCCATTTGGGAGAGTTAGTCAAATATATTCAACTTGCCCTTGAAAAACATGAGATTTGTTGAACATCCTTAAGATTCTTTTTTTTTTTCCCTTACCTGTAACTCGTGGTATGCAAAATAATATTGTGAATATCTTCTGTTTGGCCCCCCAAAAACTTCCTGCTATGTACCTAGCAGGACCAAGATCTTTTCTCTAACATTTAAATTAGGCTGCAAAATAAAATACAAATAAAACCCACATAAAGGATTGCTGAAAATATGCACTAAGAGCACAAACCAAAAATTGTTTAAGCTACAACCTAGAAAAACATGTGTAGGTTACACAAAATCTTTTTTCCCAGACCATTTTCTTTACTATCTTGACCATTTCATATAGCACATCTCTCTCGGTAACTTACAAGTAAATAGTATCACCACAATTTTTTGTAAGTGTCTCTAATAGCTACAAAAATAACTAGGAAAATATTAAATCAAAGTTATCCATCAAAGTCAATCATAAATTAATTCTTACTATAATATATTTTTTGCTCTCAAAATTCAACCAAATATCTCAGTAATGATAACTTAAAATAAATCAAAATGTATATAGAAATTTATAATATTACTCAATTCTAACCGGCAAAGAAAGAATCTGGATCTTAGGATTCTTATTGGCAATGTGTTTCTTAATTGCTTTGATTACTTCCTTTTCTTTTCTATTCAAACACAATCATATTGACCAATATAGACCCTTCATTAATATCACCATATCCAAATGTCCATTTATAAGAAAGAATTTAGAAGACAGAGTTGTTAACCTACTCCATAAAAACCATACCAACATCTCTTATGCAAACTCTATTCATATAACAAAGATGGGATTACATTCTCTAAACATGGACTACCATTAATGCATAATACAGAGAAACTACCAATCAAATAATGTCAAATTGGATTTACAAAAGAGGATAACAGTGTATCAATATTTGCAAAGCATAATCAAGAAATATGAACCTAAGGTAGATTAAAGCAATTTAGCATGATTCTATCCCTTGTAACTCAGAGATGAAGGTATTTCCAAATATTTTGTATGACTTCTCATGTTAGACAAAAGATTATACAGACACATCTTATAAATATAGCCAAGATAGAATATATGACAAAAGAAGTAAGATTTATTTGTCCCATTCAAGGTTCTTGGATAGGCAGCATGAATAAAATGAAATGCTTTCATTTCCTTAAAAACTCTTGAAATCCATGTTTCATTGTGACTACCATAGATGTTGATCTGAGCATGCCTTGCTCCCAATTACTGCTATGATATAGTTTAAGATTACTGCTATAACTGATAAGTGGTGATGTAGATGAGTAAATTTGGATAATGATTTCTATTTGTTAGGGGTGGAGAAGCTTCCCTTTACAATTTAAAAAATGGTTCTACCATACATGCTATTTTATTTTGTGTCATCTTGGAAAACATTAGATCATTCATGTAAACAAACCTAACAAGCTCTCTTGTGTGTTTACTTAAGTTCTGTTGTTTCTTTTCTAGCTTGCACTAGAAGACTTTTCTGAAAAGTAATTCAACATTATAACATAATTATGAGCTACAGAAGCATCAACTATACCAAATCCTTACATAGCTGAAAACTATATAACCCATCACTGAAAAGTGATCAATATTACTCAAAAGATGGATTTGTTAAAACCATTGATTGATCAAAATATGTTTTGGATTCCTTTCCGGTAAAGAACATACTAGGTAGAGTTAAACCTGATACCAAGAAACACAGACCAGAGACAAACCTAAGGATGAGCTAAATCCTATGTTCAGCAAGGCTAAATCTTAGTTTCGGACCAATTAACAGAGTCAATAGGAATCAATTCACTTTAGGCTCTGCTAAACCAAGGTGGGAAAACCTAAGGGATGCATCTCAATGACTTGATTCTTCTATGCAAGATTGAACCTTATAGCAGATATGGTCAATATTCTTTTGTGATTTGCTAAATGAATTTCCTTATTGTAGTAGCTAATTATAACCAAGAAAAGGAGTTAGCAAACAAGACATGACCTACTAGTTTAGTTCTTTAATACATAAAAAGGAAAAATTGATATTGATTGTTATATAAATGTCTTGTAGTTACATGAATATTCCAATATGCCTTGACACCTCTAGACGGGTAAGTGTCTTATCCATTGGGCTACAGAGTCAATAGTTAGCAACTTAAACCTTTTTCATCAACTTTGTGATTAAGAAAGTTATCATCAAACTCTTAGTTTCATTCTGATTCTCATCCTTCTTGTCAACCCTAAACCGTATCAATTATAGAAAGAAATTACCTAATTCCTCAAATCAGTAGCAATCAATAATAGATACAATCATTTAAACTACATTTAATTGAAAAGATAATTTATCTACTCAGTCTCAAGGTTATGGACATATGAAAAAGAGACAAAACTTCAAGAATAATGATAGCTAAGGAAAAATCCTCCCATTTCATTTTATATTACTAATAAGACTCAAACTATAACACATAGAGAGACAACTATTTTGAGAATATATTCCTTCTATTCAAAAAAATGCATTGTCTTGGAAATCATTCAAGTAATTACAACACACTCTAGACAGACTGCAAAATAATAATATTGCATATCAAAAATTCTACAGACAATTGACCTCTACTTCTCATCTTGGGAATTCATAAATAGGACTGCAACAAGCTACAGATGAGAGGAGGACACTTGTCAAAATTTGAAAGGAAAACTAAAACTATAGGAAGGTGAACACAATAAATGCAAAAGATCAATCTTCCACAGTAATCAATCAAAAAGTAAGTAGCTGAGGAAGTAGAAAAATATTAATATTGAAGCCTTTGATATTTTCTATGTTCTATACCTTTTCTATAAATATATAAAATATCTCAGCTACTCCCAGCCAGCAGGGCCTTTATTTCACCCATTGGTTCCCAAACATAAATTTCTCTCTTGGTGGGCCAGTTAGTGTCCTTTACCCCTTGTAAATCTTGAGTAGCCTTGGCCCACCTGACATCCATAATTACCTTAGACTCAGCAATGAATTTATTTAAATTTATCTCTGTCTTGAAAAGAGAATCAACTAGAACATGGAAAGGGGAATCTGAAGTATCTTCAAAAATTGTTGGTGTAGACTCCCCAGTCAAAATTTCATCAAAAGAAGCCGACCACTCCTGCTAGTCTTTTACTACATTATTAGTAGTGATAATGGATGGTATACAAGGTTCCATTCCATCTAATAGTGTCCTCATCTTACCTTGTATAACATGTAACTTACCAGAAAAGAAGCCACTTAGTTCTTTCACCATTTCTAGGCTTTCCTTTACTCTAAAAATTTTATCTCGTAAGTCAGGCTTCTTAGCCATCATCATTATTAATCTATCCAAAAATTTCATTTAGGGTCCCAAAAGGTTGAAAGTTGGGGTTAACCAAGAAAGTGCTTCATTGCAAACTTGCTCAGCACTCTGTAAAGAAACAATAGAGCTATGAGCCTGTTGAGATAGGTTCTTTAGAGTATCAACCCTATGGCTAATCATGGACCTAAGAATTCCAATTCTTACATCTCCTCCCTACTATACTAACTAAGTGATAGTAATCGTCCTCCTAGGTTGTGAGGATTTCTCTTCTTCTGTGTCCTCAGTTTGTACCAGAGCCTGAGCAGTATCCTTAGTTGGCACTAAAGTTCATTGTACCTCTTCTTCCTAAACTAGATCCATTCTTTGTTCTACTTGTACTAGTTGTTACTTAAGGGAAGAAACTTCATCTTTAAGTGCCGTGACTCTATTCTCTAGTTCAACAATTGTTTCTCTATATATATGACTAGTTCTGAGCTCATTTTCATAGAGCTTCCTAACATAAATGTAGTCATGTATAGCTTGGGATAATTTATCCTCTATCTCCTCCACCTTGGCCTCATTTATGAATGAGAAATGTTTTAGTGCCTTGGAGATTTCTTTGCCAGAGCTACCTCGTAGAGTCCAAATTATCATGTTTCCCTGCTCTGTGCTCTACACATCCATTAATTTTGGTTTATTAGAAGCAGGGGCCATACTCCAAATTGCCAAGGATTTGGTATCAATGTTAAAACTAGTTCCCCTCTTCAAACCACCAACACCAATTACCTCATCAGAGATGGCATTCTCTTGTCTTCTAATTTGATCAAGCGTAAATGCTTGCTCTAGGTCCTAACCAGGTTCTAGTAACATGCCACGTCTCTGAACAAGATCCCTAGCTTCTTCCAAGGTCATTACCTCACTTTCAGGATCATACGAGTGTAGCTTTTCAATCAACTCCATCCTTTGTTCATCTGATTCATCAGGTTTCATTTGGAGGACAAGTTCACTCTATTTTATCTTATATAAAAAACTTTTAAATTTGTTATATTTGATGAATTCATCATCATCTAAAAATTGTTAAGCCTCGATGATCCTATCATCCAATCTTGTTGCTACTAACTCTAGGTCAGTTAGACTACCTTCTGGTGCATCAGCCCTAGTTTGGAGATAATTTTGCCTCATATCAAAAAATGCTAACTATTCCCTGGCAAAATTTGCAATGTTCTTTGCTTGACCCGAGGTGGGACCTGTACAATCTTCTATCTTTTATGATCCTTTGCCATCCAAGATGCTTGGGGTACATCCTCCTCTTCTACCTCTAGGGCTACATCTGGTTTAGGGCTATCTGGGCACACCCTTTCTTCCTCTCCTATTGGACACTCTAGCATTTTAGCCATTATTTCAGCATGGTCTATGACCATCTTCCTGATTCTATGAGGGTAAGGGATATCCATATAAAAACCAAAGAATTGGGGGTCAAATTTTTTAATTCCCTCTCTACCCTCAGTACATGATCTGGCTTTGCAAGTTTATCAGTTTCCTCCCACTCTACTACTATATATGGAATGATGTCTTAATGGGGAAATTATTTGGAATTGGGTAGCACATAGTTTCTCATTTCTTTTAAAGTGGCCCTCATTGATCCCTCAAGTTCATACATTCTGTAAGGGCTAGTGCACAAGTTGAAATGATGCAAAAAAGCATGGGCAGGCTCTAGGGCTTCCTTACCGATGGTGAAATCACTGATTTTAAATCATCTACACAAAAAGGTTCCCCTATGTACCTTAGGGCCCAAGTATTCCCTATTAACCATGAACAATTGCCAAATAAATTCAATAATCACCAATCTATGAGGGGTCAATTTTGGTAAAATGTGGGGTGGCTGAGGAAAGCCATACACTCTCATCAAGAAAAATTAGGAAATAAAAAGATATCCCCCCAATTATGATATAGTTTCCTCCCATCAGGCAACAGGGATGGTCTTAAGAGATATTTCAGAATTTTAGGGACCCTAAACTACCCCGGGTCTAACATCTTCATTATAATAGCAATAAAATTATTGAAAAATGACACAGAGTCAGAAGAGTGATAAGAGCTATCCCATACCTGTGTCCATAGCTATACTAGAAAATCTCCTTCTAGATTAGAGGTTTGATCAATAAAGTCAGAGTTGATGTAGCCTACATTCCTATAAAGGATCAAGTGCATTAGCAGAGAGTAGCATGGGAAAGTGAATTCCCTCATTTCTCCAGACCTTGCCCTGGCAATGTTTTCCTTTATGATATCTAATATATGACTAACATAGTCATATTGATAGGCATGGAAAGAATCTTGTACATCTCTAGCAATTATATATTCAGCTCCCTAGACTTCATCAGACCCATCCTTTCCAATAACCTTATGGACACCATATATGGTCTTGACAAAATAATTTTTAAACTTGTCCATAGGCATCTTCTCCTGTATTTTCTTTGGGTAATCACCCACCTTTTTCGATTCTCTAGGAATATGTTGTAGCAATGAATTTCTAGTGAAAGCATTCGGGTTTGCATCAAACCTTCTTTGTAAGTCCTTCAAATCTAGAGGTTGACCATTGCTCCAGTCAATCCAAAAGCCTCAATGAAAGATTCTCTATCCAAGGTGCATATAATAGTTCCATCTTTTTTGTGGAAAGATTTTGTGGTAGGATTATAACATCTAAATAGAGCTTTCATTAAATCTACATCCATGAATACCTCTGGGAAAATCATCTTAGCAAGGTTCTTCTTCCAAGGATTGCAAATAGGGACCTTTTTCTCCTGATTGCAATAAAAAAAGTAGAAAATATCATCACCATTAGTACTAGGGCACCTAGCATCTCTAAAATTGACATATGGATCAAAGAAAATATGATCATTAGTAGAGTTGGTATTTATGGATCTAGGGAAGAATTTTACCCATTCCTCAGGAAAATGACTGGGTGTTTTCTGTCTAGTTTTACCTCCCTTCGAGGTCGATATCTCTGATACTGCCATTTCCTTAGCTGAAATCTCTTCCACCTCCTGGTCTAACATTTTAAATCTGTAACTGGAAATTAGTAATCATAAAAAAATTTCCCACATAAACTTCTAAACAATGATATAGCTCACACACGCAACACAAGATGAACTCAGTATGTGGCTATAGATGATGAATAGTGACAGTGGAAAAAACTTATAAGTTGATAGGCTTAAATGGATGTTTAAATCACATTGATTTCTACATGCTTGAGAATGATTGTAATTCATTCTCATAGCCTTAGGAGGTGCCAAATTGATTTCCAACTATGCACTTTCGTACTATATTCAAAACTGATTGATTGAGAAGTTCAAAACTCTTTTCTCGTCATTATGTCTGCTGAAGAGATTAGATTCTATGATATTATGACAAGGCACCTGAAAAGACCTTTCATAATATTGCAATATTATACTAACAGCTCTCCAATCCCATGATGTCCTATAAAAAACTTCACATTGAGCAATCGGCAAGAAAAAAATTCTTTCATGATTCTATGATAACTCCTTTATCGCAGCATTAATAGCTTACTCATTATGTTTTACGATCCCATGACAAACATTTTTGGTTCATCGTAAGTCATAGTCATAAGTCCTATGATCCCACAATCATAGTTGAACTCACCACCTTGTAGCATCGCAACCCATCATATTTTTTAATATGATGTTACGGTTAAGCTAAAAATATTACATTGTTACATCATGGTTGCACAAATTATCCATGCGATGCTATGAAAAACCCTAGTGGCATCATCGGGAAACCCTTCCTCAGAGTTCTAAGATCTTATGATGAAAGAACTTATCATAAGATCGGAGACCATTATCCATGCACCATCACACTACCCTTGGTCCCACTAATGCTGATTCTGAACACATCTGGCATCTATATATTGGCACGATTTCAATAGGAATCTAACATCTATCATGTCAATAAGTGACACACTTGCATTCATGAATTCCACGATCCTACAACAATAGGGTGTCACACCATCGTAACACATCTTTATCCATCATATGATCATACAACAAGGCCTTCGTCGTAATGTCTTAACCCATTTGATTTCATTCTCCATTCATACGACACACCTCATAAGATCACCAAACCCCATCTATCTGCTTTGCGACCTGACGAAAAAAGATTTATCGTAGGATCATGATCCCCTTTGTCCTCTGCTCCTAATGCCACAAGAAAATACTAATCGTGGGATTGTAAAAGACCCATTTTATTAGCAAAACACAATGCGATAAAATCTTACGATATAAAGATCACCATGGGATCAGAAAAGAAATGAAATTCCCCTTTGATGACATGATACAAGGACTATTGTGAGATTGAAGAGACCACAACACAAGCCTGTGATGTTATGTTAATTCCTTTGTTGTAAGATCGAAAAAGATCAAATAAAAAAGGATTCCTTCCTTTCTTTAAAATGAAAACCCCCTCATACTTACAACCTAGGGTTAAAGAGAAATGATGATTATAAAAATGACTAGGATTTTCTAAAATTTTGAGAAATGATCCCAACCCTATCAAGACAATATTTTTAAAAATTCACCAAAATGCAAAAATTTTCCATTCTCAAAAAGGAGCTATCAAGATGCATATCTTGTTTCCAGCTCTTACTGTTTCCATTTCTTAATCTATTAATTCTCTGAGCTTGATTGTTCTAACACCGTGCATAATTCTTTTATTGTTCCTTCTTAAATAGACTCTGAAAGGTATCAGAGAGAAGGTGCATATTGTAACTAAGTTTTGATTGACTTGGAGTAATGGAGAATTTGGTGTGAACATAGATCTTGCATATGTCAAGGCTGCCTGTGAAGCAAGCCTCAAAAGGCTTGATATAGACTACATTGATCTTTATTACCAGCATAAGGTGGATATTACTGTACCCATAGAAGCTACTACAAGTCTTCAGATTCCAAACCCTTAACCTTGCACCAGAATACTATTTTGTCATGGTGCTATAAGTTTTAAGATTCAAAATATGTACTACTATGATAGGTTTTTTTTATTTTAATCTTATTTATAAAATTTTTGGCCATGGTTTTTCTTCAAAAACTACATAGTTGAATCTTGAATTTGATTTGATGTGAGAAATATATTTTACATATCAAGTCTTGAGATTGATAAGTATGAAATATTTTCTACAGCAAGTCAAATTGTTATTTTACTACAAGGATTCAACTGTGTGGTTTTCTAGTGAAACACATTGACACAAGTTATTTTAATAGTGGTTCACAAGAACTCATTTTTTGTAGGAATGAATGGAATGCATAGTACTCATTACATTTAGATTATGCTCATAAGGTGAAGCATTAAGCCTTTCTAGAAGGTCACTAATTGTAGTACTACTCCAACTTATTTTCATGAGAGATGAGTTCTTATGAAGCTAATGTAGCATGAGTCAATGAATTTGTCTCAGAAACAACAAAATCAAAATTTCAAACCTCTAATTCGACTAGAAAATATTTGTCTAATAATCAAGGTTGTATGGCTTTGGAGGGCAAGATTGTATCCCTCTGGCTCTTTACCGAGGCCTAGAAAAACAAAAGAAATCTGATAACAAGAAAATGAGTTTTCCTTTTATATCATAATAATTGATCTATTAAATAGGGGAATTTGAGGTTTTAAGGTGAGAATCTTTAGTGGAACCAAGACCTATTCCTAAAGCTAAGTAAGATTAGTTTAATAAAATGGTGCAGGCCAAGCTAGGTTTCTCTTGCATGGGTTCAGGACTAGGGAAATGATGTTATGGGCAGTAGTAGTTGTGGATCATTTTAGACCTATGACATGCAAAGTGTCCATTTTATGTTAGTTTGAGCTTCACTTGGTTTCAAAAATACTATAATAGTCTCTACTTAACAAGGCCAACCACGTGAAGGTGGAAGCTCATCTGGCCTCACCCCCCTCCCCCTAACATTAATCTAAAGTACCCATTATCATCTAATTACATACTTCATTCATTCATTCATCCATTTATGAACTATAACATTCAATCAATACAATCACATAAAATTCATTAATATGATATAAAATTCATTAATACACAATACTAATCAAAACTTCATTAACACATAACAATATTCATTAACATAAAAATAAAAATCTGTATTAATATGCATCATTCATACATAATTACTTAAAACAAAGTTCTTTCATTATCCAACAAGGTTTATCAAAGAAGATTTTTAAAACATCATTTCTTTTTTTCCTTTTTTTTCTGGGCTCTCTTAAGAAAAGTACTCATAGGAGCATCCATATCTACATCATTCTCCTCCTGTTCTAGCATGTGTAATGTCAAATTATGATGGCTCCTTCTCTTTGGAGGAGCAAGAGGTTGCTGCACTAAAGGGGGCTCTGTTGCAAGAACAAGTGAATGGGATAAATTGGCATACTCTTTTTCTTTTTCTAACTGTAACAAGTTTGTAATTAAGTATGAGTACAAAATAAAATGCATTTTTCTTACCTGACAATGCTACATCATGTACATTAACATTTTGATCTACCACCACGTCAACATGTTGAACACTTGGAACATGGTCCACTCCTTCAACATGATTTTCAACATGCTCTAAAATATTCAAAAAAATGATACACGTCAAATTTTCATTGAAGATGTTAAATTGTATTCATAATTGCATAATTAATTTCCAATAGCAAATTAATACCTCCACCACTATAATGCACATCATGGCCTTCATCATGAGCAGGTTCTATGGTAGGATATGAAGGCTACAGTAAAATGTTATGCACATTGTTATGTAGTCAATTTACATTTAAAACTAATACCAAGAAAGAATCTTCTCAACTATTTAATTTCATTTACTTTTCATCTGACCAATTTACCTATGAGATATCATTTGGTGCACTGGATTCTTGGGCAAGGCTTATAGATTCTTCATGTAGGCGTGCAACCACAACTTTATAGCCTTCCTTCAAAGAAATTTTTCTATCTTCATCTATGACCTCCACATTGAAATCTGTGCCCTGTGTTTTTTTCTTGATAACATCAGTTTTCCATCTATGGTTTCATTAAACAAAACTATTTGCAACATTATATTTAAAAAGAAAAAAACCATTGCTCTACTTACAAGTCGAGACTGGAGATTCATATAGCCACTAGAGCCAAGTTTGTGTTGGCCAACTTTTTCTACTCTCACTTTTGTAGCCACAGATGTGTCCTACAATATATGAAAAATTTCAAACATCTTAGATTATATATTTACAAATATCAATAATTAGTCCACGATTACAATGTACTTAATACTATAATGACATACATCTTTTGGCCCTGTGTTGCTTCATTATCTCTATCTTCACATAGCCTTTTCTCCTTTGCATCTTCTATTATTTCATTTCACTCCATCAGTGGAATCATAGGAGGATGGTCATACTTTGAGTTATCCTTAAAAGCCCTTCTATATTGATCCCTCATAGTCTTTATATGCTTTGCTGCTCTTTTCAGAAGTAGGTCAGTGTCAAAAATATTTTTCCCAAATTTCTCCTCAATAGATGCAATCAGCTGATTTTTTAATTCCATAGCTTGTAAATTCCACCTTTTAAAAAACAAATAGATTGTTAGATCAATAACTTTAATATATTACAATAAATAGAAGAAAATAAAAATTATGTAGCAATGATATGAAACTACGTACCTTTTTGTATGGTGGATCCAAATAGTCTCAATGTCATATGAAAAAGATGTTCAAAGAAAGCATTATTACCTACAAAAACATAAAGGATTTATTAGTCCAAAATGAGTAATGTAAAAGTAAACTAAATTTACACTTTAAATAATATCAATTTTAAAGCACTTGGAAGCTTTTGTTCTTTTAATGGAAACATAGTTTTCTTATTCAGCAACAATGTCCCTTCATATGAACCAGTACTAATCACACAAACTGCTCCAGGAAATGGATCAGCTTTAGTAGTATTGGTCTTTTGTTGGTCTATCAACTGAAACATCATAACAATTAAATGAAAATTTTACTATTGCTCTCTATTGGTCTACCTCCCTGCCTATGTCCATGTCTCTCTATGTGTGGATATATATATATATATATGTGTGTGTGTGTGTGTGTGTGTATGTATGTATGTATGTATGTATGTATGTATGTATGCATGTATATATGTATGCATGTATGTATGTGTGGTGTGTGTATGCATGTGTTTGTGTATATGCAGGCTTCTATAAACATCATTTAAGCACTGATATGCTATTTCATTGTTCATCAACTTGTAGAAAGACATTACAAAATATAAAACATTACAAAATATAGCAAAACAAGGTTTTACTAGTTCTAGTGTGCATAGACGATGATGTTTGCATGGTCCTTGTTGTTGACAATGTAGCAGACAATAGTGGACTACCAACTAAAGGAGGAGTCCACACTTCATCATGAGCTGAAGAATAGAATATTGTTAGCAAAGACATTTGCAATGGATAAAGATCAAATGGGATACTAGCAAGAAACATACACAAAAAAAAAAAGGTAAGTGTTATAATGTTGATCAAAACAAATAGGGTGTTACTTACACGAAGGTACTGTGCAACAACCCTGACCATGTTCACCATGTGAAGTCACAACTAGCACATATGTCGATACAAGAACACATAAAATTAGAGATCATGATCCATAAGATACTATAAAATATTAATATCTATTGAACTTCTATTACTGCTTTAGTCAAATTACTGCTTACCTTCAAAGATTGGATTCTATGGTCCAATTCTTTTCTCAGTGCCTCTTTCTCCTCACTTCTGTCACCCTTGATGATAATGTTAACAAGTTCATCAGTGTATCTTTTCATAATTTTTTGAGTGATGAATACAGGGTCAATACTAAGGCCAATGTCATGTAGATATGATGCTCGTATTTTAGATTGCATTTGATCAGCGATCATTGCAGCTTTTTTCTATCATTGTGACATCAAATATTCATATAATTTCATCAAAATAACTCCAAAGCCATAAAGAAAAGAACATAATAATATGACATTTGTTTCTATATTAACATTAAATTTTACAATAATTAATGTTTACCTCTATTGAAGGTGTCTAAGATGGTGCATCCATATTGCCCTATGAAAAAAATTAGTAAGTCTTAAAAATCAGTAGTGAAATTAAAGTAATAGACTTACCAAAAAAAATATTAATAATAAAGTAGATTGTATATTTAAATCATTTGTCTTAAGTTAAAAATTTAGCGTAACTAATGTTTATATCTAGAAAAATATTTGACATGTTCTACTTAATGTTTATATGTGCACATATGGTTTGGAAAGAAATATTTGGTCATATAAGACCCCATCATAGTTGACATTGATCCTACCTAGAAATTTCATTGATCATCATGATTTTCATCCATGTCATCATCATCATCATCATCATCATCACCATCATTTCACTTATCACTTTGATCGTCATCATCACCACCACCATCTTCGTCATCATCATCATCCTCTTGATCACTATCATCATCATGACCATCATCGCCATGATCATCACCATCTTCATCACCATGATCATGATCATCATCAGCATCATCATCATCATTATCACCATTTTCATTACCATGACCAAAATCATCACCATCTTCTTCTTCTTCATCACTGGGTAACTGTCGTTCCTGATAATCATTTACTTTCTCTTGTGGTTCTTCAATATCTTCTTCTTCAATCACATTATACTTTATCAGCCTTCCTCTTGGGTCATGTCTAACAAAAAATGACCAACCTGGTTTGTGCAAAACACCTAAATAAAACACTTGCTTGCATTGGCTTGGAAGAACATAGGGCTCATCTCCAATTGGCTCAAATGACCTTGTATTAATCATAGTAAATTCACTAACGTGTTCAATAATAGTCCTATCGAGATTATTTTGATTCACTTGTAACCTAAATCATTTGATGACAAATAGAACTATTTTGAATGAATTAAAGTTGCACTCAAGTATATCATCCAAAATGCCATATTATCAATTTTTAGATTGTTGATGATGTATGTTAGTTCTAGATGAAATATTGGTGATCCCGAAGATAACATTTATCCCTAAATCACATGTTTTCTTCGTTTCATCTAACTTTTTCATACTTAATTTATAGCCATGGTAGTACATAGCTTTGTGGTGTTTGACCTACAATTATTCAAACATGTCAAGAATCTTCTCATTGATCTATGAGTTGATATTAAACTTATTTCTTATGATTAGTAATCTTATGCATAGCTTTGTATCTCTTAAGCCATATATTAGATTGAGTACCATTGGTGTAACATTGAGATCTCCATTACGATGAGCTTCTTTAACCAATGATGCAACACCATCCCATGTTAATGAGTGACCATTTTCTTGAGACTGTTTAATCCATATTGTCATCCAATCAAGATTGTTTGCAATATACAAGTGTAGTGCATCCCACTCATGACCAACTATAAAGAAGATAATTACACCAGTTAGAAACAACTTATATATATTGATGATGGATAAGAATTGTTAAATTAAAAAAAAAAACTTATAATTACCTTTCACCATCCTCAATCTACCTTTCCTCGTTAGGTACTCCCCTTTGAATTTGTCATCAAATTTGGGATCCCAAATGCGATCTACATGGATACCTACTGAAAACTTTGGAAGATATTCACTGATATACACCATGGTCTAGTATATCATATATTCCTCTATCATAGAACCCTCAGGACGTGCTCTTTGTTGAACCAAGCCCTTCATAAATTTTAAGTGCCTCTCAACCATCCACATTGATCTAGCTTGTACAAGTCCACACAATTCAATCTCCTTAACTTGATGTATGAGGTAGTGTTCTTGAGCATTGAAAAACATTGGAGGTAAACACTTTTACATTTCACACATAAGTTGTGGAATTTTTCTCTTCCAATATTTTATATCTTTTTTATCAATTTCTTTAGATGATAACCACCTCAAAGAGATTCAACACGCAAAAAAACATTAAGGAGATTTCAAATAAAATTATACAATAGATTTCAGATAAAAAGCTACAAATCTAAGAAAAAATACTCTTCTAACCTCATGTATTTTCCAAGATCATATATAACTTGTTTAATACTATTTTCAAACTGTTGTGGAAGGGATAGAGGTAGGATGAATTGCAATCATCAAAAAATGATAATTTCAATATATTATTAAATAATGCAATTGGTACTACATTAAATCTTACAAATATACTGTAAATAGAAAACATGACTTATCTTGAGGAAGGTATGTCAATCATGTGTTTTCCACCCTAGCACAAAATCACCTTTCTTTGATAGAAGAGTTCTTATATTTGCAACAAATCCTGTTCAAAATTTTGTTTTTTTAATGACTTCTTTTAATGTATCACTTTGTTGCTCCACTAATAACCAAGGAAGGGAACTTTTATTTATGTAGTCTCCATTCCTATTTAATTCAATGAAAACTTTTAGTGCATGATTGGATTCATGAATGTCAGTACAAATTTTACCAATTTTTTTCTCTATCATGCCTTCCATCCAACATTTTCCATAGCGTCTCTGTTACATTCTTTCAAATATGCATAGCATCAAAAAAATGTGTGATTGGGAGATCATTGTAGTATGGTAACCTACTAAATTGAGTAGGATAACTTTTCATTCCTCTAGGAAGTTGGTCATTGATGCCTTGACAACCTTCACGAGCATCAATTACATCATTAGTAAATATAAATCAATATCAAAAAAAAAATTGTAAACTTCGAATGACAAATTGGACATTACCTTGATGATTTAGTCGATCATATTCCAACTTCCATAAATGAGTTGTCATTCTTCGTGACCTTGATGATATCTCTTCTTTCCTATTGAAAAGATGTTTTTCAGCAATTTGATACCTATGATTATTGTGGAGAAAGTGTCTAAACTCATCAAACACCTACTTTCCTAAACTTCTCAAATGATGACATTTCATCTTCGGACCACAAACTGAACATGCAAATTTTTCCTTTGTCTAAAGACTTAAAAGATCATGTATAATTGGATCATGTAGAATTATCATGCACAACTTAAGCATTCGATAGTAATGTGTAAGCACTATAACAAACCAGAAATATGTGATCTTAACAATATAACATACCGCAAAAATGAGTTAGCCTAGGGGCATCATGTATTGTCCATACAAGCATTACATGGAATTGAAATTGTCGATGTCCTACCAGTCTAGAGATGTCATACATAGTGATGTCATTTCATAACTTTAGCAACTCATCAATTAGGGGCTCAATATACACGTTCATATCTTTAACTTGGTATTTACCTAGCAATTGAATGAACATAAACATTACATAATTATTATAACCATTTTCATGCATTATGTAGTGCCTGCCCCTAGTCTACATTTTTCTAGTTATATTTTTGTTATCATTGCCAAACTCTTTTAGGCCAGTTTTATGTTGATGATTAGTAGTGTTATCTTGAGATTATTAGTTATTGTTTCAGACTCAATTGATATATGATGAGATTACTTAGTACTCTATACTTCATGTGTGCATGATGATTATTACAATGCTATTAGATTATTGATGATGTTTAGTTAGATGGATTATCCTATGTCTTTTCTTATGGATACTTAGCCCATACTGCATGTGTATGGTGTGCATTTTTTTTTTCTTTATGTACAATGTTTATGATGTGGTTAAGGAAGGGAGTCGTAGTCACCTACTAGTCAAGATCTACATCATGCACCACTTCCTACCATTGCTTGTTTAGCTTAGTATATATTGCGTATGTACATGCGTGGATTTTATGTAGGTTGTAAATATCAAGTATCGACTTTCTTGAAATGCTAGGATGAGCATACCCTATCGCATTATCTCAATGGTAAAAGAGGGGAGATAAATTCTTAAGTCCAAATCCTAAACCTTTGAGCCATTCGTCGTAATTGACAATTAGGACAAGTATCTGAGTCATGTACCTTTCGAATGCATCGAATGACATTAATTCGTGATTTTAAACCTTTAGTATGTTTTTGTATGTGCTTTACTATGATGGGTTTTCTTACTTTTACTTTATGAGTTTTGGTGAATTTTCTATTAAGTAAGTCTAATTAAAAAGATTTAATTAATGATTTAACTAAATGGAAAATTATATGTTATGTTAATAGTTTATTTAATTAATTCAGAAATTAATTATATAAAAGAGTCAAATAAAAGAAATAAATTTGAGAATAAATCTATAAGTTTAAATTTGAACATGATAATATTTAATTAATTTAATAATAATATATATATTTGGAGTGCATTTATAAATAAATGCTAAATAATATTATTATTTGAATTAATGGATAGTTATCAAAATTATTGTTCAAAAATAAATTTAGAAGTGGGAAAAGAAAATTAATTTATTAAAAGTTTTATGATTGCATAATACGTGCATGAGACTAAATTAAATAAATCAATTTAAAAGAGGTCAAGTAAAAATTAAATAAAGCAATTTAATGGATTATTGTATGTGAATAGAAAAGATTAAAGAAAGATAAATAAAAGTTAATAAGGAGTTAAAAATGTGTGAGCAAAGAGTTCTCTGGGGTGAACACACTAATTTTAGGGAGAGAACTCCTTTTTACAACTTGGGGGTTCATTTTTCAAGGGCGCTGGGAATTTTGGAGGAGAAGAAGGAAATTTTGAAAGAAGGAGAAAGATCTAAAAAGGGGATTTGTTCTCTACAAGTTTTTGGAGCATAGCGAATTAGCATCAGTGTCTGGGTAGACACTTGTGAAAAATTGCATAATTTAAATATGTTCTTTTAATTCCTATCTTCTTCATGTTTGCTAGATGATTGTTTGGATAATTCTACTAAAGAATATATATATATCATGTTGTGAATTCTGGATATTGGAAAATTGTTCTATACATGAAATGTTTTAGTTGTCTAATGTAATTTCTCTCTAGTAGATTATAGATGGAGAAAACTTATCAGAAAGGGTAGAAATGTTATTGAAAAATCTTCTTAAAAATAATGATAAGGAAATAAGGAATGGGTATCTAGTATTTGTCTATTAGATTCATTTTTGAATTTTTGGTAAAGAATATATATATATCATACATCCATTTAAAATAAATTTAGTTAAATCGAAATTCATTATTTTCAAAATCATTAAAAGAAAGATTTTGTTTTGGCAAAAATGTTGAAACGTTTTTGAGAAAAACATTGATTTTTTTCTTTTAAAAATCTATATTATGAATAATAATAATAAAATAAAATTTATTAATGGGGAGGGGCGGATTAAACCACCCACTACCCCTTGTCACATCCCTGTGACTCTGCGTACAGCAGGTGACTGCTGATGCAGTCATACCTACTGATGCAAGATGACTGCGACAGTAGTCCCTGCATCGCAGAAGGGCCGTAGGCCTATTAATTGAGCCGGTGTTTTTTCTAAAACGCGATTTGTTTTTTTTCAATAAAATTTTATTTTATATATATATTTTTAAAAAAAGTTGTTTATATATATATAATTATAATTATAATATATATTTTAAATAATATGTTAAATTAACAAATCATTATTAGTTTGCATAATAAATGATTTTTAATATAGTTATTTTTAAAAAAATTTAATTGAATAAATATTTTTTTTTTTTAAAAATGATGAATAAACATTAGCAAACTTGAAATAAATATAATTTTAATCTTAGTAAATTTAGGAATTGATATTAATAATGGTGTAAACATTTTTCTTTTACTTAAGCTAATACTTAAATTTATTATAAGAAAACGATGGAAATATTCCATCACTTGTTAGCAAACTCTGAAATAGAAATTGAAAACCCACATGTAACTTAACTATGTGCTTTCAATAAACTAAAAAACATGTGCTTGTGTCTTGTTTTCCTTATGCTATTTATATTTGGGATTTTTTTTGGGTTGACTAGAGCGTTGACCAGTTAGAGGACGTCTAGTAGAGACTTGGGGGTTTTGTGAGCGTTGTATTGTGTTGACTTGATCTTGATCCTTATTGCTCAACCATGTATGTGATGGTATGATTATGAGGAGTATGTTTGTTTTGTTGGTTACTATGTTTTTAGTGTCTTTGTGAGATAGTGGGATGTATGCTATGAGATACCTGAATAACCATTACGAGTCATTGATCAGTATTGTTGGATTACTTCCGGTTGCTCGTTGAGAACTGATGGATATTTTGATTTATCTTGTTGCTTTCTAGTTTCTCGTAGAGAACTAATGTGATTACTATGATTATCTTTATGATGCTTTCCAGTCACTTTTATAGGACTGAGGTGATTTTGTTATGATTATGTGATTTGTGATTTCATGAGCTTAGGGTAGGTTATCTTTATGCAGTTTTGGAAAGTGGCTTGCAATGGGGGCCTGGGACCCTAAGAGGTCCTGGGGGTAACCCATTGTAAGTTGTTTAATAAGTGATAACTTTACACTTAATACCAACTTAAAAGAACCTAATAAGAGATAATTGTATGTTCTCGCCCATGCCATGAGTGCTAATACAGACTAGGATGGGAGTAGAACTTGCATTCTGTCATATGTCTTGTCAGTGCGAGAGGATACTAGTGGCCACAAGGTTCACTAGGGACCTAGGAGTCCTAAGGGACTACTCGAGTAACTTCAAATGTGATTTGTGTGATGACATTTTCCTGCTTACATAGTAGATACCTACGTGTCTTTATGGTGCCTCTAGGTTTAGATGTCAATCTACTTTAGGAACCTTTGAGTTAGCATACTTATAGGATTTCCTAGACTTAGAGAGTATTTGTGTTAAATGTTTTGTTATCCTATTTGGGACTTGAGACTATCTCCTCAGCACGGTGCAAGTGGACCATTTAGGTTCCATGCGGTCGGGTGGTAGTGCCTTTTACTCTTACCATTGAGATCCATCTGAGATGTTGTGGTTGGAGTATCCTTGTTGTCATATACCTTCATTATGTTCATGGATCATTATGGTAGATGGTTATATTATATGTTGGATGTTGTATCATTTTATGATGGATGTATATCTTTTGATGTATGGATGTATTATATATGGAGGATAGTTTTATTTATTTTATTGCACATGTATCATTGATCTGAAGAGGACAATGTATATCTATCTTTACTTATGTATATTCTTTTAAGCCTTTCATACCCTATGACTTGTACAGTGGATGAATGAGCATTCTGAATTAATTTGCTAAAAGACATTCGTAACAAATGTATATTAAATGGACATTGAACTTTTCATTATTGTTTCATATAGATGTTGTAATTGATGGACTTAATTTTAGATTAGATTTAAATGTGATTCAACATCATGGGATCTTTAAGGAATGTAACCTGTTATGTATGTTTTTTCTTCTACTACTATGTGTTTGATGTGTATGTTATACTTTCTTACTTTAAAAAAAAAATGCTATCAAACTTAGTCAAACTGTAGGTTATTTCTTTAGGATCTCTTGGCAAGGTGTTACAGCTAGTATCAGAGCTCGAGTTTCTACATTGGGAGCTCTGGGTATATTGGAATGAATTAGTGTTAAACTAGTTGAACTAAAACAGAACTTAAATTGTTAATTGTATTTTTTTTTTTCATACTTCAACACTTAGACTTCAAACTGAAAATGACATTTTTTTTACTGTTTTCAAAATGTGTCTTTTATATATATGTGATTTATAGTATTATGCATTATGGTTGTTATAGTATTCTATATCTTGGATATTATTGTAGGATGGTATTAGAGACAATATCTTCCATTAGAGGCTATGGATGAGGCTGAGATATCGATGTTCATGAGTCCATCCATGAGATCCCCATTCAAGAAGAGAATAGGGAAGAACCTATCAGTGAGCATTAGGAAGAGAACAATAGAGAGGAACATGCTAACTTTGACGAGGTTGATCTAAGGCAAATGATGCAAACCATCATTGATCGCCTACCTCTTGTTCATGAGTTGGATAGAGCACATCAGGCAAGACATGAGCATAGACACAGGTCTCAAAGTCCTCAGAGGGATCGACATAGATCCATTGTATCTTATCAGATGAAGGACCTTTAGAGGTCCAAGATCAAGCCCTTTAATGGGCAAGGTTCTAGTTATGTAGGTGATCAGTGGCTTATTGCCCTTGATAGGATTTTTGCCATATAGGACTTTGATAGTAATGTCAAAGCGAGGCTTGCCATTACCAACTGGAATTATTTTGGGCCACTTGGTGGACTATTGAGTAAAAGAAGTTGGGCATAAACATGAATAGTGTCACTCAGGAGATTTTCTTGGAAAGCTTCCATGAGCAATTCCTACCAGAGGAATGGAAGCAGCATAGAGCAGATGAGTTCCATAACTTGAGACAGTACACTATGACTGTTGTACAGTATGAGTGCAAGTTCTATGAGCTCATGCCCTTCTCGAGATTTAGTGAAAAACTAGCACAGTTGGCACAACATTTCATTAGAACCTTGAACAACTATTTTTTTGGGGGTGTTAAGGTATTTGAGACTAAAACCCTTAAGGATGTAGTAAAACAAGCCATCCTTGTAGAGCAGAGTGTCAACATTGGACATGGGGGTTTTGTGGGAGCGCCTAGCATAGTAGGATCTAAGGGCAACCACAACTCGGGTGAGAATAGGAAGCCTCCCTTCCCTAAGGGGAATCAGTCTCAGTAGCAGCCTCAATAGTAGAAGGGATCTTACCCTCAAGCACAGAGTGGTGGCAGTGGTTCTAACTCTAGGAACAATCACAATGCTTAGTGCAATAAATGGAATCAGCAAGCTCCGACTGTATAGAGTAGCTAGTCTTTTGCTAATAAGGATATCCACCAGCAGTCCAATGCACCACCTATAGGGAGAGGATGTGGTAGAGGCACAGGATGTTATTCATGTGGATAGATTGGTCACATTACAACTTACTATCCATAGTGAGCATCTCAATATTTAGGACCTAGGCCAGCAACATTTGAGCCTACAGTTGGAGATGCAAGTAGAGCTCATAGAGTATTTGCGACAGTGGATCACCATCAGGTAGACCATTAGGGGATAGTAGTTGAGTCTATAGGAGCTATTCGAGGTACACCTCTCTCTGTATTGTTTGATTCAGGTGCTACAGATTCTTTTATTTCTCCATCTCTAGTTGTTAAGTGTAAGCTAGAAGTGGTTAAGCAAGATCATGGTTGGCAAGTGGAACTAGCCTCAAGTGCTAAAGTTTCCACATATTCTATAGTTCATAAGTGTGGGCTTAACATAGGAGGGTTTGAGACTTTAGTTGACCTTCGAGTTATTCCTCTTAGCTCCTACGATGTGGTCTTAGGTATGGATTGGCTTAGCTCTCATAGGGCTAGTATAGATTGTAGAAAGAAGACCATTATGTGTCAGGATGACCAAGGGAAGGATGTCGAGATTGTGGGGATACCAAGACCTATATCTCTATAGATGATCTCTGCTATGCAATTAAAGTGGAGCTCTCATAAGGGATGTCAGGTATTTGTCATTGTGATAAATGAGCTAGATGAAGAAGACTCTTTGAGGAAGACCCTAGATCACCCTATTTTATAGGAGTATGTAGATGTCTTTTCGAGTGAGATTCTAGGCATGCCTCCGAAGAGAGACATTGATTTTAGCATTGAGCTCACTCTAGGAGAAGAGCCTATCTCTAGAGCTCCTTACTATATGACCACTCAAGAGTTGAGTGATTTGCATTTGTCGTTAGAGGAACTTTTGGCCAAGTGTAGTATCCAACCTCGTGTATCACCATGGGGAGCTCTAGTGCTCTTTGTGAAGAAGAAGGATGGTTCTTTGTGCCTTTGCATTGATTACAAATAGCTAAACAAGGTGACAATAAAGAACATGTATCCTCTACCAAGGATTGATGATTTATTTGATCAGATCAAGGGAGCTACAGTGTTCTCCAAGATTGACCTTAAGTCAGGATACCATCAACTTCACATCAAGGAAGCTGATATTCATAAGACTGCCTTCCAACCTCGCTATGGACATTATGAGTTCATAGTGGTACCCTTTGGGCTGATGAATGCTCCATCAGTTTTCATGAGCTTGATGAATGAAGTGTTCCATTCCTATCTTGATAGATTTTTTCTTGTGTTCCTTGATGATATACTAATATATTCTAAGTCCCAAAAGGAGCATGAGGAACATTTGTGTTTGGTTTTGTAGTGTTTGAGAGATAATCAACTTTATGCCAACATGGAAAAGTGTGATTTCTTTCAATTAGAGATATAGTATCTAGGACATGTTATCTCAGGTGAGGGTATTTCTGTAGATGTTGCAATGATCTAGGCAATAGTAGATTGGCCTGCATGCACTACTATGTTGTTGATTCATAGTTTCATGGGTCTAGCTAGTTATTATTGCAGATTTGTCCAAAACTTCTCTAGAATAGAACATCCTATTACCTCCCTTCAGAGGAAAGGAAAGAAGTTTCTATGGACAAAAAAATGTGAGGAAGCATTCTGGAAGCTCAAGGAGCTTTTGACTAGTGCACCGATCTTAGTAGTACCTATTCTAGTAGGTGATTTCATGGTGTGTACAGATGCTTCCCTTGAGGGAATTGGAGTAGTTTTGATGCAGAATGGATGGGTGATTGCATATGAATCATGCAAACTCAAGGATCACGAGTTGAATTATCCTACACATGATCTTGAGTTAGCAAAAATAGTTCATGCCTTAGTAAGATGGAGATATTTCTTGTTGGGCATAGATTTAAATTACATAGTGATCATCATAGTCTTCAGTGCATATTCATGCAGCCTAATCTGAATGCTAGGCAAAGGTGTTGGATGGAGTTTTTATGAAAATATGACTTTGAGGTAAAGTATATCCAAGGAAAGGAGAATGTAGTGGTAGATGCTCTGAGTCATAGGAAACATGTGATATCATCTATGACTCTTAGTGTTGATTTGAGGCATCAGATCCTTTAGGCACTCCTTATCGATTCTTGGTATCAAGAGGTGTACAGCGAGATAGATTCAGGGAGACCTTTGAAGGGTAAGTTTTTAGACTATGTCCTAGAGTCAGATGGCCTTTTGATACATTAAGGAAGGATCTATGTGTCGCTATTGGATGAGCTTCGCATATTGATCCTATCAAAGGCCCATCGTGCACCTTACTCGGCACATCCAGGTGTCAAGAAGATGCATGCAGAATTGTGATGTTTATTCTATTGGTCTGAGATGAAGCATGACATTGCTGATTTTGTGGCTAGATGTCTTGAGTGTTAGAGAGTCAAGCAGAACACCAACATTTGATAGGACTTTTGCAGCCGAATCTCATTCCTTCATGGAAGCGGAACATCATTTCTATGGACTTCATAGTAGGATTACCTATGACTTCTCATCATCATGATGCTATCATGGTCACTTTTGATTGATTAACTAAGGTGGCACATTTTTCATCAATTAGATCTTCCTACACTGTAGCTTATGTAGCTAATGTCTTCATGCGTGACATCATGAGACTACATGGTATTCCTCGAAAGATCATTTCAGATAGGGATCTTGTTTTCATTTCCACATTTTGGACATCACTACAGCATGATCTTGGAGCATAGTTGAATTTCAGTTTGACATATCACCCAGAGACAAATGGACAGTGAGAGAGAGTGAATTGAGTTCTGGAGGATATGTTGAGGATGTATGTAATAGATAGGTAGACTCATTGGGAGGACTATCTCCACCTAGTGGAGTTCGCTTACAACAATGGCTATCACAGTTCTATTGGCATGCCACCTTTCTAGGCCTTATATGGATGTCCTTGTCATACACCTTTGAGTTGGGACAGTCTTGAGGATCGCATCTTATTGGGTCCTAAGATGCTTTGTGACATGGAGCAATAGGTTGTGCATATCCGAGAGCACTTGACTATGGCATATGATAGGCAGAAAAACTATGGTGATGCACATAAGATAGATAAGTAGTTTGCTATGGGAGAGAAGGTTTTCTTGAGAGTGCATCCACAGAAGAGTTTGATCCATTATGGAAAGGGCTCAAAGCTAGCACCTTTCTTGTGGGACCATTCAAGATTCTTGAGAGGATTGGTCCAGTTGCCTATCATCTTGCTTTACCACCCAGCCTTGCTCGCATTCATGATGTTTTCCATGTTTTAGTACTTAAACAGTATATCCCTGATGTTGTACATATTCTTGATTGGAATGCATTGTAAGTAGAGGATGGGTAGCTAGCTTTGGAGCTGGTTCACATTCTGGAGTAGCGGGAGTTGACCCTCAGGGGTTGAACCATAGAGCGGGTAAGGGTCCAATGGGACCCTACTAATGACTCTTCAGCTACATGGGAGGATGCATCTAGATTACAAGATTTCTATCCCTATTTGTTTGTAGGCTTCTAGGAGTAAGCCTAAGTCTAGGGGGGGTGGATGTAGTGCCTGCCCCTAGTCTACATTTTTCTAGTTACATTTCTGCTATCATTGCCAAACTCTTTTAGGCCAATTTTATGTTGATGATTAGTAGCATTATCTTGAGATTATTAGTTACTTTTTTAGACTCAGTTGATATATGATGAGATTACTTGGTACTCTATACTTCATGTGTGCATGATGATTATTACAATGCTATTAGATTATTGATGATGTTTAGTTAGATGGATTATCCTATATCTTTTCTTATGGATACTTACCCCATACTGCATGTGTATGGTGTGCATGTTTGTTTTCTTTATGTATGATGTTTATGATGTGGTTAAGGAAGGGAGTCGCAGTCACATGCTAGTCGAGATCTACACGATGCACCACTTCCTGCCATTGCCTATTTAGATTTTAGTATATATTGTGTATGTACATGCATGGATTTTATGCAGGTTGTAGGTACCAGGTATCGACTTCTCTGAATTGCCAGGATGAGCGTACCCTATCACATTATCTCAATGGTAAGAGAGGGGAGATAAATTCTTATATCCAAATCCTAAACCATTGAGCCATTCCTCCTAATTGACAATTATGACAAGTATCTGAGTCATGTACCTTTTGAATGCATTGGATGACATTAATTCATGATTTTAAACCTTTAGTATGTTTTTGTATGTGCTTTACTATGATGAGCTTTCGTATTTTTACTTTATGAGTTTTGGTGAATTTTTTGTTAAGTCTAATTATAAAGATTTAATTAATGATTTAATTAAATGGAAAATTATATGTTATGTTAATATTTTATTTAATTAATTGAGAAATTAATTATATAAAAGAGTCAAATAAAAGAAATAAATTTGAGAATAAATCTATAAGTTTAAATTTGAACATGATAATATTTAATTAATTTAATAATAATATATATATTTGGAGTGCATTTTTAAATAAATACTAAATAATATAATTATTTAAATTAATGGATAGTTATCAAAATTATTGTTCAAAAATAAATTTAGAAGTGGGAAAAGAAAATTAATTTATTAAAATTTTTATGATTGCATAACATGTGCATGAGACTAAATTAAATAAATCAATTTAAAAGAGGTCGAGTAAAAATTAAATAAAGCAATTTAATGGATTATTGTATGTGCATAGAAACGATAAAAGAAAGATAAATAAAAGTTAATAAGCAGTTAAAAATATGTGAGCAAAGAGTTCTTTGGGGTGAACACACAATTAGTGTTGATTTTAGGGAGAGAACTCCTTTTTACAATTTGGGGGTTCATTTTTCAAGGGGGTTGGGAATTTTGGAGGAGAAGAAGGAAATTTTGAAAGAAGGAGAAAGATCTAAAAAGGGGATTTGTTCTCTATAGGTTTTTGGAGCGTAGTGAATTAGCATCAGTGTCTAGGTAGACACTTGTGAAAATTTGCATAATTTAAATACGTTCTTTTAATTCCTGTCTTCTTTGTGTTTGCTAGATGATTGTTTGGATAATTCTGGTAAAGAATATATATATCATGTTGTGAATTCTGGATATTGGAAAATTGTTCTGTACATGAAATGTTTTTATTGTCCAATGTAATTTCTCTCCGGTAGATTATAGATTGAGAAAACTTATTAGAAAGGGTAGGAATGTTATTGAAAAATCTTCTTAAAAATAATGATAAGGAAATAAAGAATGGGTATCTAGTATTTGTCTATTAGATTCATTTCTGAATTTTTTGGAAGATTTACTAAGATCTGAAATAAGCACAAATACTTGGTAATGGAAAAAACAGAAATAAACACTTAAGAGAGAAGCAAATTTTATTCATCAAACTATATATATATATATATATCATACATCCATTTAAAATAAATATAGTTAAATCCAAATTCATTATTTTCAAAATCATTAAAAGAAAGATTTTGTTTTAGCAAAAATGTTGAAACGTTTTTTATAAAAGTGTTGAGATGTTTTTAATAAAAACATTAATTTTTTTCTTTTAAAAGTCTGTATTATAAAAAAAAAATTAATAATAATAAAATAAAATTTATTAATGGGGAGGGGCGGATTAAACCACCCCCTACCCCTTGTCACATCTTTGCGACTCTATGTACAGTAGGCAACTGTTGACGCAGTCGTACCTACTGACGCAGGATGACTGCAACAACAATCCCTGCGCCGCAAAAGGGCCGCAGGCCTATTAATTGAGCCGGCTTTTTCTTTAAACACGATTTTATTTCAATATTTTTTTTAATATATATTTTTAAAAAAAGTTGTTTTTATATATATACATATATATATATATAATTAATAATAATAAAATAAAATTTATTAATGGGGAGGGGTAGATTAAACCACCCCTTACCCCCTGTCACATCTTTGTGACTCTGTGTACAGCAGGCGACTGCTGATGTAGTCGTACCTACTGATGCAGGATGACTGCGATAGTAGTCCCTGCGCTGCAGAGGGGCCGCATGCCTATTAATTGAGCCAGCCTTTTTTTTAAACACGATTTTTTTTCAATAATTTTTTTTTATATATATATTTAAAAAAAAAGTTGTTTATATATATATATATAATTACAATATATATTTTAAATAATATGTTTAATTAACAAATCATTATTAGTTTGTATAATAAATGATTTTTAATATAGTTGTTTTTTTAAAAATTTAATTTAATAAATATTAATTTTTTAAAAATGATAAATAAACATTAGGAAACTTGAAATAAATATAATTTTTATCTTAGTAAATTTAGGAATTGATTTTAATCATGGGGTAAACATTTATTTTTTTACTTAAGCTGATACTTAAATTTATTATAAGGACAACGATGGAAATATTCCATCACTTGTTAGCAAACTCTAAAATAGAAATTGAAAACCCACATGTAACTTAACTATGTGCTTTCAATAACCTAAACAACATGTGCTTGTGTCCTTTTTTCCTTATGCTATTTATGTTTGGGATTTTTTTTGGGTTGACTAGAGTGTTGACCAATTATAGGACGTCTACCAAAGGCTTGGGGGTTTTGTGAGTTTTGTATTATGTTGACTTGATCTTTATCTTTATTGCTCAACCATGTATGTGATGGTATGATTATGAGGAGTATGTTTGTTTAGTTGGTTACTATGTTTTTAGTGTCTTTGTGAGATAGCGGGATGTATGCTATGAGATACCTAAATAACCCTTATGAGTCATTCATCAGTATTGTTGGATTACTTCCAGTTGCTCATTGAGAACCAATGGATATTTTGATTTACCTTGTTGCTTTCTAGTTGCTTGTAGAGAACATATGTGATTACTATGATTATCTTTATGATGCTTTCCAGTCACTTGTATAGGACTGAGGTGATTTTGTTATGATTATGTGATTTGTGATTTCATGAGCTTAGGGTAGGTTATCTTTATGCAGTTTTGGGAAGTGGCTTGCAATGGGGGCCTGGGACCCTAAGAGGTCCTGGGGGTAACCCATTGTAAGTTGTTTAATAAGTGATAACTTTACACTTAATACTAACTTAAAAGAACCTAATAAGAGATAATTGTATGTTCTCACCCATGCCATGAGTGCTAATACAGACTAGGATGGGAGTAGAGAGAATGCTTGGTTGTGACCTTGCATTCCATCATATGCCTTGTTAGTGCAAGAGGATACTAGTGGCCGCAAGGATCACTAGGGACCCAGGAGTCCTAAGGGATTGGTCAAGTAACTTCGAATGTGATTTGTGCGATGACACTTTCCCACTTACATAGTAGATACCTATGTGTCTTTGTGGTGCCTCTGGGTTTAGATGTCAATCTATTTCAGGAACCTTTGAGTTTGCATACGTATAGGATTTCCTAGACTTAGAGAGTATTTGTGCTATATGATTTTTTATCCTATTTGGGGCTTGAGACTATCTCCTTAGCGTGGTGGGAGTGGACCATTTAGGTTCCACATGGTCAGGTGGTAGTGCTTTGTACTCTTACCATTGAGATCTGTCCAAGACACTGTGGCTGGAGTATCCTTATTGGTATATACCTTCATTCTGTTCATGGATCATTATGATAGATGCTTATATTATATGTTGGATGTTGTATCATTTTATGATGGATTTACATCTTTTGATGTATGGATGTATTATGTATGGAGGATGGTTTCATTTATTTTATTGCACATGTATCATGTATCTGAAGAGGATGATGTATATCTATCTTTACTTATGTATATTCTTTTAAGCCTTTCATACCCTATGACTTGTACAGTGGATGAATGAGCATTTTGCATTAATTTTCCAAAAGGCATTCAAAACAAATGTATACTAAATGGACATTGGACTTTTCATTATTCTTTCATATAGATGTTGTAATTGATGGACTTAATTTTAGATTAGATTTAAATGTGATTCAATGTCATGGGATGTTTTTAAGGAATGTAACCTATTATGTATGTTTTTGCTTCTGCTACTATGTGTTTGATGTGTATGTTATACTTTCTTACTTTAAAAAAAAATGCGATCAAACTTAGTCAAGCTTTAGGTTATTTCTTTAGGATCCCTTGGCGGGGCATTACACATTATTTATAAATTAATTTAGATAACTATAAAATAAAAAAATACCTGGCACAACCATTGACAACATTATGTGCTCCCTCTTTATGGACATCGAAGGAAGAATGTTATTGTTAATAACAAAAATAGGTCATACTAAGTAAATAGAACTCATATCTTCATATGGATTGACACCGTCCGCCACCAATGAAAGTTTTAGATTATGATGTTGTTCTTTAAAGTGTAACCATGTTTCTTGTATCTCTTTAAATGTAGAACCATTGGTAGGCATTCACATAATGTCATCTTGACTTCTATTGCATGCATGGTAATCCATAAATTGTGCCAAGCTAGCACACCTGAATAACTGTTCAAGATGTGGAATAATGGGAATGTACCAAAGAACCTTGTAGGGAACTTTTTTTGTTATTTGATTTGACTGATATCAACTAACATGACAATCGGGGCATTCTTTTGCAAATTCATGTTGTTTATGATATAGAATGTGATCATTGGGACATGCATGCATTTTTTAATACTTCATTCCAATTTGATCCATAATGTTAGATAATTCTTGGTACAAACGAGGCAAAATATTTGATGGTGGTAACAAAAACTCACTAATCAACCTACAATAACAAATATGCATTGTTAATATAATGAATAGTAATTGTATGCTAACATTGAAGATGACAAAAATGACATACCTTAGCATATGTGACATTGCTACATTGAATATACTATTCATAACCTTTACCTTCACCAATAACACTATAGCTAAGAGTAGAGTTGTTTGGGAGCCTTTGTATAAGGGCTCATGTGCCTTCTCAAGTAAAGGTATATCAAGACCATCTTCATCAATATTATCAAATTCGCTAGTACCATTATTGTGAGCCTTTTCATCAGCTACCATGATACCATCTTCTTCAATCATGTCCTCTGGCACATTATCATTTTCTTCCATGGGAGTGTTATCCTCAGCTTGGATATTCACACCTCCATGTTCCTCTAGTAGGAAATCCACATTCAACAATGGACGAAAATCATGGGCCCCTTCAACATGACCATATTACTGACAATGACTCTAGGCTGTTGTGATTAGAATTCTTCAATTCTTTAAGCCCTTACACTTTTTGCAAGGACGATAAAATTTATCAAGTTTTCCTTGAAACTAAGCCCACAATGTAGCCATTGTCTCATTATTTTGTTTTGGGTTCATATTGTCAAGTGTGGTCTTTCTTCATAGGAAAATATACCTGCAAATAAATTGGACATGTTGTGATTAATGTTTATATTTGCACATATGGTTTTTGTTAATTAATGTTTTCAAATGTAACTAAAATGATCATATAATTTCTAGAAGGCCTAGATGTTTACAAAATGCATAGTGCAATGGGATTAGTAAGATATCAAATTTTTTGATAGAATTCCCAAAATAGAGCTTGGAATGCTGATTGATGGACATGCATATGGGAAAGCATGATATGTAATGTTTTATGTCAAAAATGGCTTTGACTCTATTGGCTCAGTGCATGAGATACAATTGCAACTTCTCTACACAATCAACTTGCTATGAAACGTATGTGACAGGAGATAAGTCAAGATAGTTAATAATACTAAGTTGGCCACATTTTGAACTCTTACAAATTCTGAAAGGTATTCTCCCTCTTATATTGACAACAATTTGAGTTACAGACATGAGATAATATCAAGCACACACTACAAATTTTATTTATCTTTTACAAAATTGTTCTATTAACTATTACTTATGCACTAAACTACTACTTTATAGGGTACAAAATTCCAAATCTATTCCCTATATTGATTTCCATTTCTATAAATTGACACAATCATAATAAAAATGTCTAGCTAACAATCTATTCATTGTAATGTCATAAAATATTTTGAATCTTTGAAAAGGCCTAGGTCAACATATCTATTTTAGCAAATAACCCTTCAATGTATTTAGCAGATCTCTCCAAATTAGAGAGAGGTATGCAGGCCTACTTGGTCATAGTGTTTTTTCTCACCATACAACATCCCAAATATAAGTCCCATCTAAGAATATCCTGTAAACTACATCTACAAAATAACACTACATGCATATAAACTTTCTTTATTATGGTTTGATATTATGTATTCTCTTTCTTTAATTGAAAATTTTGCCTATTTGTAATCTTCCTTTAAAGTTGATATTATTTTCCTGGATTGCTCACGAATTTTTTGTACACTTTTAGATACAGTTCAAAAAGGGGATCTTCCAAAACTAAGTTACTACACAATAACACAAAATCCTCCCTTAATTTATGACCATTCAATTATTAGAAAACTCAAATAATAAATGTCTTCTAATAACATTAAAAAATACAAACTATATAAAATTGCCTTTTTAGCATTACAATAACTATCTTGAGCTCTAATAGATCATACACCTCTACTGTAGGTGGAAATTGTCATTAATTGTAGCAAATCATTTTTTATGCAAGTAGAAATGAAGATGGAATAGTCATATATCATCTAAAACATCATTTAGAATGATTCTATACTTGCAGAGCTAAGTAAAATATGATTTATAACAGTGAGAAAGAAACAATCCTCAATGTATCTTTGTCTCAATGATAGAGTAATATTTTTGTAAGTCAGATTACCTAATCGGTGCAATTGAACAATTCATTTTGTTGGGAGCTGCCAAAGAACTTAAACATAAAAGAGAGCATAATAGTTGAATATAACTATCCTACAATGCTATCTTTCTATCACTATCACTCTTATTCCAATGGTTCATGCCTCCTTCAAGAACTCTCTTAGGATAAATATGAAGAACTCAATAACCTCGAAGCCCATGAAACTCAGAAACCATCTGAATAGTTTTGATGACATTCACATTATCCATAAGCAATGGAGCACATGACTTCATAGAAACTAAACAATAAATCAACACAAGATTTGAGGATTGTACTTCTAAAGCTGTTAGGAAGTAGTTTATATATGCAAAAGAGAGGGACTTCCAAAAATTGTCACTAGTCACAAATCAAAAAATCAGAACAACTTTCTACAAAACTAATCTCCACACATCACTGTGGGTACCAGTACACAAGATTTGAAGCAAATATTTATTCATCTATTCTACAATTCTTAGTCTTTTAAGAAATAGCTCATAGTGGGAATATGTCTCCAAGAAAAGTACAAATAAAATTTAACAAACAAGAATAGTAACTGTAAAGAGGATAATGCATTTCCAAAAAAATTGATTTTGAGCACACAATAATCCATGTTTTATCAAACATCAAGAACTCAAGGTATTCATCTATGGCTAAAACATTAACAATGGAGAATCTAGCCAAATTTTTTTTGACTCATATCATAGTGAAAGTCATGGCTTCTACCAGGGGGAAACTATAATAACTAACTTTATTTACAACCCCCACCAAGTCAAGTATAATAGCATTCATTTAGATTTCCAATCAATTTTGTTTGAGTAATTTTAAGGGTTTTAGTCCATATGGCACTAATAGACAAAATGTCAAATAGGTTAGTATGGAGAAAAATAATACTGAAACATATTTGCAAAGCCTCCTTGTCTGAATATTAAATAAAAAAATATCATTATTGAAAAATTGCCACCATGCAGATAATTTTAAATTGACGTTTTTGTTTACCATGTCCAGAGAAGAATGATCTAGAAATTCAAATGCTAAGATTATCTCCCCTAACTACTGTTTTTTTGTAGGGAGTAGTCTCTGTAAAAAGCGAACAAGTTTTTTAAAATTTTAATACATCTATCAACTTGAAAATAGTTCTATGCTCCACAAAATCTGATGTATCAATTCCTATAAAATATCATCAATCATCAAGTTTAAAGTGAAAGAGACCATACAAACTATTGTAAGTTGTGCCCAACTGGGACACATTTAAAATAAATTAAAATACAAATTTCAATCAAATTCATGTTAGAATCAATCATATAAATCAATACAATTGTTCCCTTGCCAGCTCCATAATACTACAAAAATTGGTAATCATATTAAATCAACCATGGATTACATTCTTTGAAGTGTCTACAATAACTAGCAAAAAATATCATTTCAAAAGTAAACATGAAAAGAAAAGTGAGAGAGATTCTCATCCACTAATAGGAATGCTTGAATATTTTTCTCTATATGTTGAGCAGAACTAACTTGAAATACATTCTAGTGTATTTGTAAAGATCATAAGTTGTCCCTCTTCAATAGACCCCTCTTCTACACTCTCCAATTATAGTAGCCACATGGACTCTTGTAGCAATTGTACAAGCACAAAATCCAAATAATTGCTTCTCTAAAGTAACAAAGTTTGAGCTAGGAATTCAGGAGCTTTTATGCAAGTATTTTCTCAAATTTTAAGGTATTTTGGTCTTACATATCCACTTTGAGAATTGTATGATAACTAATCTCCAAATTATACTATTCAAAACATCAGAAGTAGTGTAGGTAGCAAATTGTATTTAATACATTTGTCTTATAATTGAAATCCCATAATATTAATAAAATATTATGACTGTCAAGTCAAATGGGATGACCTTGAATGCTAAATCATAGAGACTTTCATAATGAAAACACGTGGTCAAATCACAAGGAGACATGTTACATGCCTAAAATGTACAACTATTGAACAACGAATTCATGTATAGTATTGGAAAGTGTTTGAATGTCAAATTAGATTAACCATGATATTTGATTTGAGAAACACCAAATGGAGATTCCCTTGCCAAGAGTTGCTTAGATGTGTCATCATACCTTTCCCGTGGTTCCATAATGTGGTCAAGTTGCCAAAAATTCCTAAAGGTATTTAAGTCAAAGTGTTTGTTGAAGTGTCCTATGTGTTTTTTGACAAGTAGGATTGGTTATAAAGTGTAATGTCCTCATTTTAGCTTGCCATGGTTTATGTTTGGATTGACCTGTTATTGGCTCTCGCAGGTTAAGGCTGAGGGCTAGAGGGCTCCATCTGGAAAAATAAGAGGATCTTTCCCTTCTATAGTATAGAAGTGTTTAGGATTGCTCCTTGTTTGTTTCAGTTAGCTACACTTACAATTTATAGTAAGTTATGTATCCAACATTTCTACATTTGGCAAGGCACCTGGACCGATCTCAACACAGTGACAACCCTTGGCACTACTAATTTTATCAAATATTCAAGGAATTACTAGTTATAGTAGGTTAGGAGTTAATAGAGAGAACCATTAATATTTTTAGTAAGGCAGTTGGTTGTGCGATGGAAGCAATGGTTAACCAACTGGTTCAGATGAGACATACAGATGATAAGTAATCAATGAGATATTAAAATTATAGCAATAGTAATAAAGCTATTTATAATGCTTATATTGTAAATTTATTACTTATCTTTATAAAGTATTATTGAGGAGCCATTATATTTAATGGAAAAGTATGCCTTTAATAATGACATAACTTAATTCAAACACAAAAAATAGTTATCTAAGTCATTAAAGTGACATATTGGTGAAGCCTCATGAGTCAAACTTTATTGAGGAATTATAAAAGCCCTAGAAATGAAATTGATTGATTTTTTGTTTATGAGTTTTGACTTTTATATTGGATGTTCTAGGGAAGAGTGCAATGTGACCTAGGGTTTCAGACTTTTTAGCATTGGAGGATGATATCTTCAATGTTTGTGCAATTTTAAAGCTATGAAAAAACTAGTTGAATCATTGTTTGATTGTGGGATTCATACAGAGGTCCATTTTAGTTAAATTAGTGAAGTTAGGGAGCTTTGTAATTAAAATAAAGGTGTGTTTGGAGATACTTGCCAAGGTTGGTCTTCAACTGAGTTTTGTTGACTGAAAATAAAACTTTCAAAGGCAGTCGTACAACATTATAGGCCCCACACAAGACCCTCAGCATAGCATATGGTTTCTAGGCCAAATTGCCTAAAAGTTATGCTTCATTATTATCCTATTGGATTCCCAACTATAAATAGAACATTGTACACAAATTGGAGGGGTTTCTAGAAAATCTCCAAGGGATGTGATTTAATTCCAAGTTCTTTATCCAAGATGAAAACTCATTTTAGTATTTAACAATTGCAATTACTTTCCAATGTAAATATCAATAAATAGAAAGAAACTCCTACCTGTGATTTGTAAGTAGTTTCAGATTTCATTTCATGCAAGCTTTGTGTTTTATTTTTATTATTTTCAAAAAAAGGAAAGCATAAAAAGCATATATTCTAAAATATACAAATAAAATCCAAAACATTGCAAAAACAAACCAAAAATAGTCACAGGTTGGATAAAGAGAACTAGTAGGGTTCATCACAGCAGTATCAAAGCATTTTCCTGTCATCTTGCAAGGTTGGGGTTTCATATGCAGCTGCAATGATTTGATCCACATAGGTACTATACACATAGGGGGAGCATAGAACAACATGTTGATTAGTTACAAGATTACCATTAAAGATAATGGGTGATAGGAGAGGTGGTAGTACACCTAGAAATGTAGGAAATAATGAAGAAAGAGAGGTAATGGATATATTTACGGGTTTTGCAGTGGGACAAACAACTGGTGACAAATGTTTTGTTGCAACTTGCCGCATCTATATGGAAGATGTCTTGCCTAGAGGAAAAAGTCATGATCAACAAGAGCATTATAGTGGAGATGGGACCCCTTGGGCAAGAAGATTTTCTACAGGCACCTATGAAAAGCCTACACATCCAATGTTCTTGAGGAGAATTTGAGGAAGGGAGTGTAGAAGAAGAAGGTGCAACATTTGTTGATAGTGTCTTGGCCATGCATGATGAGTGGGAGGCATTGACACAAAGAGTTAAAGATCACTTGCCTTTTGATAGATTCATGACTCAAAAAGAGATAGCATAGTAGGCCAAGGCAACAAGAAGACCAAGGAACCAAAATAATGATCTTCAACATGCTACTAGTAGGCTCAAACTTTGTACATTTGATGGTAGAATGAAGGTCGTAGATAGAGACTAGATTAGTAAATTAGACACTTTCTTGACTCTTCGTGCAATGACAAAAGTACATGCTATTAAGTTTGCAAAATTGCATCTAGATGGTGCAACTCATAATTGGTGGCATCATGAGATGGTTATTGTGTTGCATAACCTCATTATTTCCTATCAAGAATTCTAAGAAAGATTGATTAGTACTAACAATATGAACATCACTCCTGCATCTAAGGATGCAGGCATCCTTCTATGCATAGTCGACATGGAAAAGCATGGACTGGTTAAAAATTACATCTCACCATCAATAGTCTCTTACATTGTTACAGCTTGATTAGATTCCTAAACCCTTTGCCTAGTTGCAATTTCTTTTCTAGAAGAAGTTGAAGAGCACCAATTGTGAAATTGTCTGCATTTGCAAAGTTGATATCCATTGATTGAACATCATAAGTCTCTTTGTGATACCAACATATCACATCATTACAATTGAATGAGAGCCCACAACTAGAAGAAACTCTGGGATATTCTCATTTGATCACACAATCTGTATAGTGTATACATCATTTAACATACGAGCTCCTTTATTCAAGAGACTGTAAGAGATTTGGTCTTTTAGTTGGAATACTAAGTATTCAGTTCTGCATGTTGAAGTGGCCATAAAAATCACATCAATAGAATGCAAGTAAAATAGTGAGCCTCTTGTAATACTTCTTTCATATATTGAATTCATCCTCGCCATGGTTTTTCCCTTCTTGGGTATTCTACATAAAGTCTTGGTTTTCTTATGTGGTGTGTGTTGTGTTTTTTTTATTTACTTATGCACTTCTATTCAAATGGTTAAATGTTAATGAAAAGCTATGATTTAATTTGTGCTTCTCCATGTTCAACAATATAGAGTGAACAATTGATATTGTTAGAGGAAAGCTATGATAATGTTAATGCCGATAGTGCCTCCAACATTTCCTACCCAAGGTTTATTTGTAGCTTTGGGAGTTGTCTTTGATGAGGTGGTTACACCTAAAAACCCATATATTGTTTAAATTTAACATCTAGCTTCTCATTGGTAGACAAGTCGTATCACCCTGGGATTGAATTTGATAAATGTTCTAATAATAAAATCAGGTATAATTCCTAACATGCGAATCTACCATTGGAAAAGAAAACTCAAACTGATTTTTTCATTATACTGACCAAATTAAGAAAGTAATCAATGTCATGTGGTATATTTATTGATTGATAACTAATCTGGCTACAAGTGAAATGAATCAAGTAAAATAGTAAATGACTTAAAAGAAATGTGAAAGGCACCAACCCCTTTGAATCAAACAAGTAATGACCTAGTCAAAGGAAATCTAAGAGGGAAAATCAAATCATCCAAGAAAATCAAAAAAGTTGATTCATTTTTTTCTCTAGAGGATGAACCATATGACTCCTATCTATTGAAATTCTAACAATTTGTAATTGAATCTACATAATCTACCTATACTTAGATTTTCTTTTGTACAAAGGCCAAAACCTTTGCATTCAATCTTTGTGTTGGATTAATAAATCATCTTTTTTCATTTCCTCCTAGTTTCTAGTTTGAATATTGTAATTATATGGAAACTGATGTTGTAGCTTATATGGGTGTCCTTCAACAAAGCAAACAACATCCATTCCTTTTAATTTTTAGTATCTTTACTTTAAACTATATTGTGGCTAGTTGTTGTAAAGTTGGTTTAAAGTCTTTGTGTGGGAATGTGTAATGACCCCTTTTATCTTACCTTGGTTGGTGGTTTGGATTAGCCTATCATTGGCCCTCATAGGCTAAGTCAGATGGTTAGAGGGCTCCCAGTTGGTAGAATGGGAGGCCTTTACCCTTTTGAAGTACACAAGCATTTATGATTGCTCTTCATTTGGTTCAGTTTGATAAACTTACTAATTATAGTAAGTCATTTATCCAACACTTCTATATTTAATAGGGCACCTAGATTGGCCTCAATTGCAGTGATGATCTTTGGCCCCTTTTTTTTGATCAGGTATTCAACGATTTACTAATTATAATAAATCAAGGGTTGATAGAGATGGACCCTTACTACTTTTTGTAAAGCACCTTGGTTAGCAGTAAATGTAGTGAGCTAAGTCTTGGTGAAGTCAGAATTGATTCACAATGACTAATGGTGGACTTAAAATATTGTAATACTTTAATAAGAAAGTAATTATTAAGTTCATATCATTAATTGAAATACAAAGTGACTATAATAAAGTTATAATCCAAAGTCACTTTAAGTTATTCCAACTAGTTTGAGAAGCTACTTCATAAGGAGAATCAAAAGTAAAGAATGTCTACTCCATAAGGAGGAATTAAAAGTAAAGAATATTTTATCCCACATTGCTAGAAGTACAAGCATTTAGCAACTAAAAAGCTATATAAGAAAGGCCATCCTTTCATTTGAGATATTTATTAGAATTGAATGTTGAAACTTTTTCTCCATTGTTGCTGAAAATGAGTGATTGGATTATCTAAGGAAAACGATCCTTAAAATAAGTGAAAACTGGATGAAAGCCCATCTATTCAGTTTAGTGGATTCAATCAAAATTCATATTGGGATTAAATTGTAGATTTTAGAGATAAATAAGAATTTCTAATAGCTGGAATAGGACATGCAATAGAAGTAGGTCTGGAAGTCCAAGTACAGCATATTGAAACTTTCTCCTTCGTATTTGGTAAGGTTTATTAGCTTCTGGATGATTTGGAACAGATGTTTGAGGCAACCATTCACATCAAAGCTTGAGAACATAGGTAGAGATGAAAGATAATAAATAGTATGTGCAGTCCAAATCATAGCCCAACTGTCCAAGTCTTTTACAGTCACAAGCCTTCGTCTAGAACATATTATTGACTAGTTAAATTTCTTAAGTTTACGGTGTTGAGGTATTGTAAAATCTGAAAACTCCTAGGACCCTTTAAAGATGATGTAATAATTAAAGATTTTTCATTTCATGAATGTTTTTAGTAGTCGAATATTGAGCTACGAGCTCGAAAGACTTCGGCTATATGTTTGATTAAATGAAATCACAAAATAGACAGGTTTTGAAGTAGTTTTTTTCATGTCAATTGTTGCTATACTACTGTGATTGTGCACTAGTAAACTGCATGGTTATCAATCATTTGTATGAAAATTTACGATAAAAAATTAGAAACTTTTATCACTGTACGTGTTTGATTAAATGTTGATGTATTAAGCCTCACTATGTTTGATGAAATTAAGCTTGAATACTACCTATTTGGTTCGTGATTTCTTACTAACTACAAATTTCAATAATCATACAATTGTTTGATGGAATTCATATGCAAGGAGTTTGCATTTGATTTTTCCAAGGCATCTGTTTGATGATATTTCTTCAAAAGACATTTAAAATTTTAGGAAAAAATTTGATTTGGTTTAAAGTCCACCAGGTGTGAGTTCTACTAGGATGCTTGGTAACCAACATTGTTCATCCCAAATAGTAGACTCTTTCTTATCTCAACCCTATGCTATGTGTTCAGATTAGAATTTTTAGTCATTAGGTTTTAAATTCTACATTTTTAGAAGCACAAGCCATATGATTTTCATTTTCATATCATGATTAAATTGCATTTCTGTATTTGAAAAAAGTAAGGTTTTTTGATATACTAAGACACCATTTTATTAGTCTCCACAATATAGACAGGTTTCAATTGAGCATTCATTTGTAAGACTTTAGTAAACATAAAAAACTTTTTTTCATGTATACTAAGCCTAGGGGGACCTAAAATCCCCTTGAAGAGAGTAGTTAGTTTGCTACAAAAAATAATTCTATCTTTCAAGTTTGATTGCACTGGGTTTCTCAAAAATCTTTTATGAGAAACATCATCATCTATAAAACAAGTTTGTGACCTGAAAGAATTAATAGTGGCTCTTTTTTTTAAAATTTTGATGAGTAGAAGAGAAAGAGAAAATGTAAAGGCATTGAATATCTTTAGAATCTGCCTCTACAACTTTTTGATCTACAACTTTTTGATAGATAACAAACTTGGAATGATATCTAATGACCAGATTCTTACCTCCTTTCTCCTCTCTTGTTGACCCTACACCAAACTCCCACCCACTGCAGCCATGCGCATGCCAAAACAAAATAAAATTAACACTGCAATGACATTTTTTATTATCCACATCTTATGTTGTGAAGGTTAGAATTTAACCAATTTAACCATGGTCGAAATTTTAACCATATTGGGTCCATTTTTTCAAAAAAGAAGAATTTAACAACTCAAATAAGCCTTTGGTCAAAAATGGGGGCCTAATGTACTAGTGGCCCCTCCAAGATCTGATGTAGATAGTGAAGATGTGGAAGAAGATTGAAATGCAAGCCCCTATGAGGTAGAAGAGGATGGAGAAGAAACAATGTTTTTATGAAGAAGAGCTTGCAAATCTACAATTTGTTTCTCATAGCCATAAAATCTCTTCTAAAAAAAATGTGCTTCATCAAGAGAGCCTTTTTGACAATAGGAACAGGTAGGAGTCTCATTCTTCTTTTTTTCCTTCTTCTTAGAAGATGATGAACTAGTAGAAGAGAGATCTAATATCTGCTTCAACTTTTACTCCTGTGTATCCTTGACAAGCAATGCATGCAACTATGAACCTAAAAGTGAATCCATTTGATTGATTTTGGACTATTCATGAGTTAACCAATCACAAAATATCTCAAATGAAGGCATCCTATGTCTGTCACCCAAGGCATCCATAGTGGAGTAGAAAGTGGAAAAGAAGATCTGATATTAGCCTCTCAACTTTTAGAGTATAAAAAAGATACACTCATCATCTGTCTTGGTTTTCCCACATCCCTACAAAAGTTTATGCAAAGATTTAAATTTCATCAAGAAGTCCTCAGTGGTGGGAAAGCTATCAAGTGTTAAAGAAGTCAAATCTACATCAAGCTGAAGTGCCTAGAACTCATTCACTATGCCAGAAAAAGTCTAAAATTTGAGCCAATAAGCCTATGGAGTGGTCAAACCATCTAAGTGAAATAGTAGACTATCTGAAATATTTAATGCAATCAATCCCATGGACTCATCCATTTTATTCCTATATTGAAGAACCTCAAAAGGCCATGTAAGAAAATGTTGACTCTCATCTAGACATGACCATAAGCTCCTTGACATGAGAAGCCTAGTCATTTGTGCCTTCCAAGTGTGATAGTTGTGTGGCATGAGATGGGTCATAGATGGATCTGCCATTGAGAGAGGAGAAGACAGAAGTAGAAGGGTCTTATTCTAAAGTAAATTATAGAAAAGAAAATGCTCCCCCCAAAATGCAAAAGAGATCAATTAACCCCCCTAATGTATGATTTGGGCACTCTATACTTAGTGTGATTATGATAGCCAATTTAGGGCCTATTTTTTATAGTAGTGTTTATGTCCATAGAATCTATATCTAATTATAGATCTAGAAAGTAGACAAGAAAATACGCACTTTCAAAAAAAAATGGAACCTAAGAATGTGTCCAAATGAGCCCATATAAAGCATTTAAAGTAGCAAAAATCAAGATTTGTGAGTTGTAGAAAAATTTAGGAACATAGATCTCAAACCACCTACACCAATGTGTTGATCATGAAATTCTACCCTGAAACAAAAGATATTCCTTGAAAAAATGAGTTCATATGAGGGAGATATCACTGTTTGAAAATCACCTTTGTTGTTATTTTTTTTGAATTATCATTCTCGCACCTCTAAAAAATAAAGAAAAAAGCCCAAAGAATGTCATATCTGTTATGTCAAACCCTCTTTCTCCTTTTTCTCCAAATACTAAAAAATGCTCTTCCTCCTAGTTGAAGAAAAAATTAGAAACAAACTAGGGTGTGTGTCTCTGGATCATGGCTTCAAAAATCCTTTAGCCAAGAAGTAGCATGAAGGATCTAATACCATGTAAGAGTTAATGAAATCCAAATCTATAGTGCACCAAGATCACCTCCATGCAAATAGATTGCTGAAGAGAAACTGAAGGAGCAAGAGCTTGAAGCAAACAATGCAAGAGAAAATATTTCACAATAGGAAAAATGAAATTACTATGTGAATGAATAAATTTACAATGAGAGAGAGACTAAATATAAAGGCGTCAAGGAGGCTTATAGAACAAGCTGGAAAGTGGTAGAAGATTAGGTTGACAACTAAGCACACTTCCACAAAAAGTTGGAACATGCTAGAAGGGAACAAACTCTCGCGTTGTCAACAACTCATCACTACAACTATTAAATACATGCATTAACCTAAGTAAGCTTACGTAATAGAATAAATAATTAATAAAAATTAATTATTTACTCTAACAATTTTGATATGTTTTTACTAGGTTTTGAATCCCTCAAATTTGGTTGTTTACTATTGTCATGTTATTGCATATTTCTTAGAATTCTAGAAAGCCCTATTTGACTAGTTATAACTTTGACCTAGTTGACCAAAATGAAATCCTTATTTTTGCATTGTATTCTAGGGGTTAGGAAATCACTATATTCTAGTTTTGAGCCAATGAAATTTTTTTTTGACTAGTTTTCAAAAGTGATTCCAAATGCAATTTATGAAGTTTGACTGGTGTCTAAAAGTGTAGATTCATTGGTAGACCTGTTCGGGATTTCATAAATCTAAAATAGTGATAGATGAGATCAAATGGATTATACCACTATGTTATACTCAGGAAATACTTCAAGTATGCCAATTTTAAAATCTTGATGAATTCATCTACACATTTTACTAGGTCTATTCCATTTGTGAAAATCATTGTTCTGCTAGTGTTCTTAGTTCTACAATTCTGAGAACCCAACTTTGCATGCTTGCCAAATTTTCCCAATTATTCATTAGGAGCCAAAATCACATATTTATACTCTCTTCATGATAGGAAACTTATCTCCCAATTTTTGTTCATCCAAGAGTCTGTTTGAGCTTCTTTCAAAGCTAAAACCAAACACACTTTATTGTTTTTTGACATGTTTTTTGGCAGGCAGTTTTGAGTGAGAAACTTTAATAGTCAATATCTTTTGATCCAGATTCATCATGAGGTGATATATTTCATGGTTAGATTTTTTGATTTATACAATTTTTTTAGCTAGCTTCAAAGGCTTCTTGATAGAGAATTACAATTTCAAAAAGGGGTAAAATGAGTTTTTAAATAATGTAACATTGGTTGAATTTTAATCTAATTAGTTCCAAGTGATTAATTGATTATTTTGAAGGATCGGGTGTTTAAGTTTGATTTTTTTTTTAGCTAGGCCCATTCTAGGGCTTGACTAACTTCATCGCATTGATAAGGCATAATTGGGAGTTGAGATGGTTAAAAGAGATTTGAAAGAATTTGATTATTTAGACATTACAATTCAATGGTGGTGTAAATAAAGATGTTCAGTTTAAATCAAAAGGATGATCTTGTTCTAACTAAGCATGTAGGGTGCTTCCAATGCAAATATGATCATTTAAAAACTCAAAATTTTGACTATGTTATACTTGAAAGTGTTGCACTTGATAAATTATCAAATCAAATAAGATAACATAAACCCTTACCACCATTATAAATATGTGTTATAAGCTCTCATCATTCATGTGAGATTTTTTTTTGAAAGGAAACAATCATTTCATTGTTTCCATGACCCTACTCCAAAGCTAGAGTACCTTCATTATTATATTTGATATTCAATTAGGTTGCAAGAACTAGTGAATCAGTGGAATCATCTACTATCATCTACTTAATATTTTACAAAATCTAAAGGGTGATATGTTGGAGGTTTGTGATTGAGCAGCGGTGTCTAACATTATCATAGGACTTTTCTTGTGACAATGATATGGATTGAAGCCTTAGAAGAAAGATGGTTACAAATGCTACCCATTTGGTCAATAAAGATTGTGCTCCATTTATTTTGACCTATTTCTCCAACGTGTGACAAATGTATTTTGCAAGAACATTTTACATTCACTTCATGCACAATTATGAATGGGTAGAATAGAGTTGTGTGGAAAATATAGATCATAGACAAAAAAGAGTTACCCCATCATTTGTATGAGTGTTGGAGAAATGTAAGTCATATAAGCTAATATGAAGGGATAACACTTTTGACAATAAGGATGCCACTAGATCTACTAAGAGACTTGTGTGTTTCAATGAGATGGAATCAAATCCCATAAACTAGAAGATGTCCACATAATGCCTCCAATCTTTTCATTCTATCTTAAATAGGACAAGCAACCAATTTGATATTCCCACTATCTCAAAACTTGAGCGAAGATGGAAGAATTTCAAAGAGTAGTGATTCAAACATGCTAGTGAATCCAAAGGCTTGGTGGACTGCATTTAGAGGCTTGACCTTGTAGCAAACATCGAGAATAGATGTTGTTTGAAGTGGAGTCAATGATATTAGAAGAACTTGCGATTTTGAGAGAAGCACTAATCAAATCAATGCTAAATTTGAAATTTGATATCTTGTTTGAAGTAGAACTCAACATTGTTGTTCATTTAGATGTTTTAATTGCGAGGTTTCTTACCATTAGTGGGTTTTGGAAACTTTTTCATAAAGATTGGAGATTTGAAAGGGCAAGAAGCATGTTGAAAGTGCTTTGGGTGTGCATTCCACTTGATTTTTGGCTATGGGTTACAAGTTTTTATTCTATTCTCTTTCATTTTTATCAACTCCAAGTACATTTCTAGTTACTATTAGAGATTTTGATGGTGCTTATTTTAAAGTGACAAAAGGGTTATAGTTTGAAATGTGCATCCATCATAACTTTCTGCACTATAGTGTAAAGGCTAAGAGAAATTGCTACAAAGAGTTTTTAGTTCATTCCAAAGTGTTTTTCAAACTCTTGGTATCACCACCATTAATTACATGAATGAGAAACTAGTGTAGTACATGAAATTGGAGTTGAGGATGATGAGCTATTTAGGCAGTTCAACAACATAGGTTCTTCCATTCTTGGTTTATATTTTTCCCAATAGGTATGGGTTATATGTTTCATGGATAAATTCATATTTTATATTATCTTTAATATGGTTTCAATGTCATGTAAGGACCTATTGGAGTTCATTCAAATTGTTTTGTAAGGCTATAAAAGCCATTAAAATTGTAGTTACCTACAAGGTCCTAGAAAATGTCAAGTATGGTAAAACCATTCAAATGTATAAAAATAGAGTGGAAATAGTTTAATTGGAGTCTTAAATTTATATTTATCATATTTTAAGGGTTTAAGGAAAGTTTCAAGTCATTTGGATAATAATTGTAGAAGTTGTTCAAAAGCTGCCAAAATTGTAATGACAACTTTTACAGCTTTTTAAAAGTTGGTTTAAAGGTGTTAATGTGTAGTTATAGGTTAGTCAGAGAGTTCAATGTGCTTCCAAATTATATATATTTGGTCTCCAAAAGATGAAATTTTAAGTTGGAGAAGTTAGAGGAAGGATTTGGAATGGAAGAAAACTTATATTGATGTTGTATATTTCAATTTTCTGGTTATTTTTTCCTATAATTTCTTTGATGTTTTGGTTGAAACTAACTCATTGCGAATGATACTAACATAAAACTTATATTTTCAAAAAAATATGTGAGATAGATTTCATTTGGTTTTGGTTTGTCTTATTTTCATTACATTGAGAAGAAGTTATGGTTGTTTTGGTCAAGATTGGTCAGATTCTATCATAATATGAATAGTTTTGAGGAAATTGCAATAACTTTTATTTACTTTCTCGTATTTGGCTATAACTTGGAGAAGATATTGGTAACTTATATTTATTGAGTCTTACAAAAAGTATTGGTTTCATTCTTTCATTTATGGAAGTTATTGATGATTGATTAAGGGTTTTAAATTCTACCCTAGTTGAGAAATTATTCTAAAGATGCAACATTCTTGCATTCATTTGACTAGTTGGAAAAGATTATAAATGTGAATCCATACCTAAAATTTTAGAGTGTTTTTGAAGGCCAATATAGCACACTTTTTTTGTGCTCTCTGCATCACTTACCCTAGATTCATTTTCTAGAAGCACTATAAATATTGCCAAAGAAGTTCCTTGGTGTATAGTCTGCCAATCTTCTCATTCCCTTGAGTATTGTGCAATTTTTGAGTCAAATGTTGCATCCCAAAAATATGAACTAGAGGAATCTATTTATGAATAAATTCGTGAAGATGTCGCTTGCAATCTAGTTAGATCTTACTATGAGTATGATAATAAATTAGATATAGAAGAGTGAGAATTAGATGTTAGCTACCAAAGACATAATTATGAGAATTTTCACCAACAAATTTTCTTTGATGATAAAGAGGAGATGGAGAATAGAGAATGTAATATGACATCAAATGTGGGTCATATTAGTTTGAGAAAACCATCAAAAGAAGAAATTGATAAAATTACTACAGATTTGGTTGCTCAAGGCCAAATCACTTATAACTTGAGGAATAGGGTATTAAGTAGTGACACTAGTAAACCATATAGGATTTTCATTAAGGAAGTGACTCATAAGATGTTTGATATGGATAAAATAAAGGATTGATTGGTGGTGATGGTAAAGGAGGTTAAAACAAAAAGTTGGGGACCTAATAAAAATGTGCAAACCCAAAACATAGACAAGAAGATAGAATTTTTCAAAGAGAAAGCACCTAAGAAAATGGCCAACAAACAAGCTAAAACTACCATGGTCCAACCGCAAGATACTATAGGAATGCTTGTTGAGATCCCATCCTATACCCTTGTAGATATGTTGTCCATTTTATCATAGAATACTATAAAATTTTCTTTGTCTAAAATGTTTAGAATAATGGAACATACAAATAAAGCCCTAGCATAGTTAAAAATTGTTGGGAAGGACAATGTTACTAAAAATAAGAAGCCTTTAGAGGAAAATATGCAACCCACACCTAAAGTAAAGGAGGATGAAGGAGTAGTGTCTCAAATTCCCCTTATGTACCTTGATAGTTTTGCAATAGCCTATATTGAGAACATTCTTTTTAAGTTTTTATTATAAATGGTAAAACTCTAATGAATTGTATGATAGATTATGGCCCTTCAAACACTATTATGTCCTTCAAGATAATGGAATCACATGGTTTGAAGGTGGATACCAATCAAGGGAGGTTTTGTGCATTAGATTCTAGAGAGGTACCCTAATGATGGCTTGACTATGAGTGTATTAGTAGTGGATATCTAGCCTTAGTATGGTATGTTGTTGTCTAGGAAATGGAGTGCTATTCTAGGTGGCAGTTTGCAATGTGATTTATAGTTTCTTACATTCCAAATTGGAGATAAATCTCTAAAGATAAACAAAGAATCTAGAGTTACCTATATGATTGAAGAAAATGTGGATAATGATAAAACCTATTTCTTAGACACTAATATAAATGATTTTAGGGTTGAGCTAGATTTCCTAGAGAGATAAAATGAACCTATACCAATAGTAAAAGAGGTCAAGAATTGTGTAGAAAGAGGAGATTTGTGGACTATGTATTTTTATGGTGCTAGTTCAAAAGAAGGAGTTGGTGTTGAAGCGGTGCTTATTTCACCAAAGAAGAAAACTTTTAGATACTCTTTCACTCCAATTTTTACATGCACCAAAAACATTGTAGAATGTGAGGCACTTCTTTTAGGTTTATTATTGGTGCCAAACATGGCATAAAGTGCTTGTAAGTAATTGGTTATTCTAAGTTAATTGTATCGTAGATCAGATAGACATATGCATCAAAAAATAAGAGACTAAAATAGTATAGGAATATCATTTGGGTTGAAATTGAGGTCTTTGATGCCTTTGTAATAACTTGGATGGATAGAACCAATAATAAAATGGAATATTTTTAAGCTAATATAGCCATCAAGCCTAATGATATATCTTTAATTGGAATGTCTAAAATTGAAGTAAAAACTAGGCCATCTATCCTTGATAATATCAAAATTTGGAAAGTGTTTGATTATGAACTAGATATTATGAACTTCTTAAATTATGAGGATAGGTATCATGGACAAGAACTAGATTATAGTTCTCTTATAGAAACTATAGATGGGAAGGATAATATCTTTGAAAATAAAATAATCTATCTCAAGGAAAATAAAGTACCAGAAGGATTCTAACATGTTATCTCTCATAATGAAGATTCTAAGAAATCTAGACAAAAGTAGAGACCAACAATACTCTAGCCCCTAAAATGCAAGAAGAGTTGATGAAACTTAGGGATGTGGGAATTATAAAACCAATTAGATATTCCACATGGGTCTCAAATTTGGTACCTATTAGAAAAAAGAATAGAGACAATAGAATATGTGTGAACTACATAAATTTAAATATTCCATGCCTAAAGGATAACTATGGGCTACTAAACATGGAAACTATCTTGGAGAGAGTAACTAGTTCTGAAATGATGTCTATGATGGATGGATTCTCCAATTATAACCAAGTATTAGTAAATGAGGATAAACACTACAATACTTCTTTTACTAAACCATAAGGATCCTATTTATATGTGAGAATTCCTTTTGAGCTCACCAAAGCTAGTGCCACCTTCTAAAGGGCTATGGATGTAGCTTTTATAAATTGTATAGACCAATGAATGCTAGTATACCAGGATGACCTTATTGCACATTCTAAAAGAGTAGAATAACATTGTAAACATCTTGAAAATATCTTTGTAAAATTGTTGGATAATGAAGTTTCTCTTAACCCCCAAAAATGTACCTTTGGAGTTACTGAAGGTAAGCTTCTAGGTCATGTAGTATCCAAGGAAGGGGTTCAAATAGATCTAAAAAGGGTAGTTGCCATAGATAAAGTTCGTAGACCTAAAAAAATAAAGGGCATCCAATATTTCTTTGGACAAGTAATTTTTTTATGATGTATAACCAACTTTGTAGAGATTAGTAGACCTATTTCCAAAATTCTCAAGAAAGGTAAAAACATCAAATGTGATGGAGTGACCTCAGTTGCATTCCAAGACATTAAGGAAGCAATAGAAAATGCATGCATGTTGAGGATACCTGATTAAGGAAAACCTGTGCTCATTTTTTCTCTCTCTTCATTTCATACAATGTTACCTCAAAAATATGAGAATCATTTTGAACAACCTATAGCCTTTTTTAGCAAATCCCTCCTAGTAGTAAACTTCAAATATGATACAAATGAGAAACAAAGATATACTCTAGTTAAAGAAATAAGGATTGTAGATGCTACTTGATGGGATTAATAGTAATTTCCACTATGTCAAATGTTGGTGTCAAGTAAATTTTCTCTCACCAAGAAATATTAGGTCAAAGGTGTAGGTGGATAAATAGAATCCAATAATTCAATATTGATATTTAGATTATTAAAATTTCCAAGCAGAAAGGCTTGGAAAAATTGATGACCCAATAATATTTAGATGCAAATCATATAAATTTGGTGGATGGTGACCATAGGATATATATCTATGATATAGATTGTTGTGATTGGTATAAAGACATTATTCATTACTTGCAATACATGTGTGCTCCTATAATGAATGACAATGAAAATAGTGCATTGAAGGTTCAAGCTATTAAATACATTATTATTCAGGGGAAATTGTGGTGAAGAGGAACATAAGGTGTGATGATGAAGTGTGCAGATCAAGGTGATTCAATCAAGATATTAGATGAAATACATAATGGTTTATGTGGTGGTCATTACATGGTCAAAACCATATCTTACGAGGTAATAAGTCTTTGGTAGAAAAATAGAATAACTTTAATAAGATTTAGGCCTCTGATTTACACAAATTGAGTCATTCAAATATGTGGGTGTGAGAGAAAGAGGAGGATTTATAAGTATGATTTCACTTATTATCTAAATTAAATTAGCTAGGACCCAAAGAAAGAAGTTTCCTAATACTAAATCTAAGTTGTAAAGAGGAATGCAATACAAGGAAATACACTTTCTTAAGCCCTTAATAACATAATGTGAATTTGAAATTAAACTAATTCCTTAGGAAATGTATATCTACATGCTATGTAAGTACAATTATCCAAATTAATATGTAAATCTAGGGTAAAGATATGAAATGAAATTAAATATAAAAGACTTACCCTAAAATTCTCATGGGAAGATATGTTCTCACTCAATAAATTTTGGATTTGAATCTTTTTTGAACTTCCATTTGCAAATACTAGAATGAAATGATGAAAGGAATAAAACCCATAAATCTCCCTAACCAAAGGATTGGATCAGTACGGAAGGATGTCCTACAACTAGGTTGACATACTTTGTAGCTTCAAAAATGATGACTCCAAGAAACTTGTGAACTATAGGTTCTAGATCCCAAATTCCTTTTGCTCCCAACCTAAAATCACCATAGAAAAGAAAGGTTTGGGGGTTGGGGTTTGATGAGGGATTCACTTGGTCAATCCCTAGGTCAAGGAATTAACTATAAATGACAATTGAAAATGTAAATGATAGTAATGAACAAGAGAAATGTTAGGATTAAACTTTTCCATGTGTATGTAATGTAGATCTTGAAATAAATTGCAATACACATGGATGTTAGAATTGAAATAAGGATGTAGGATGACTCCATGTCCTAAAAAGAAGAATTGAAAAGGTGATCTAGGGATAAGGATGTGTGTGTCCTTATGGGATCAAGATTGGGCTTCCTAGACTATTAGTAGTCAAAAGAAGGGTCAAAAACAAGAATCAGACCTCCCAAAATGTCAAAGTTTAGAGAGAGATCCCAAAAGAGACGAAGCCTCCAGGAGTTTAGAGATCCTAGAAACTAAAAAAGCAAAAAAAGAGACAATAAAAATCCATGAAATAATACATAGATTTGGGTATACCTTAGAAATCATACCAAACACTAATGCTAAAGTACTCCAAGCTATACATAAAATCCATATTTATATTCCATGGAAAAAGGATGAGCAGAGTGTATGGCCCAGCGCTAAAGTGATTTCAAATGCCTTAAAGAGAGAAATATATTTAATGGAAGCATACATGCATCCACGAAATAAAATTTTCACTATGATATTCCCTCAAGAGAAGAAACATACCAAGGGAATTGAGCACAAAAAAAGATAAGGCACAAAAGGGATCTACTAACTAAGGGGTCAACAAGATCATAAGATAGCATATAATATTATGTCAAGTATAAAATATCATCGTTCCCTAAAGGAAGTAGAACTATGACACAATAGAGGAAAAAACACAAAAGATAGATATGAAGAAGAGTCTTTTTGGGGTAATAACATGGAGACCAAAAAGAATCAGTGCTACCATATCATAAGAAACCTAGAAGACTAAAGAAGACCACTGGTATGAATAATAGCACATGCACAACATAACATAGAATTCCATATAGAAGAAGAGAGATATAGATAGAAGAAAGTAGATGACAAAGTGATCACTTTACTTTGTTACATTAGTACAAAAACAACAATATGTGACTAAGAAAACCTCTAAAATTTGTATATATGTGACTAAAATTAGTCACGTGACTAATAGTAATTAATATCCAATCATTTATAAAACTCCTAAATTTACTACTAAATGATTTTAGTCACTTATTTGATCACTAATTTTATCATCAATTTAGTCACATATTTGGTGGTATATTTAGTAGTATATTTAATCACATATTTAGTTTTATATTTGATAGTTTATTTAGTCACATATTTAGTGGTATATTTAGTAGAATAATTAATCAAATATTTAGTATATTTACTCACATATTTGGTAGTGTATGTAGTAGAATATTTAACATATATTTGGTCACAAATTTAGTAGCATATTCAATAACATATTTACTAGCATATTTATTCACATATTTGGTAGAGTATTTGGTCATAATAAAGCATGGTGGAATTAAACCACCATCCTTCTACTTGTCAAGAAGGTGTTCTTCCATTGAGCTAGCACCCTTTAAAGAATACATAATAAATTATTATTTATTTCATTTCATTCTTAGTATAGCACACAAAAAGGTTATGGACTAATATTTCTTGAAATGGGGGCAACAAGGAAATATCCAATCACTATACTTTTGATGTCACCTAGGCCCCTCTTGCATAAATGACAATGAAACTACATACAGATCTAACATCTATTTTTAAAAGCTAGAAAAAATCCATATGATTAATATTAATTTTGTTGGAACCACTCTTGTATCTATTATATGATAAAATAGTTTTCATTGATGTGAAATTTTTTCAGACCCCCTAAAGCCCCATGATGAGACTGGAGACCTCAATTTCATATTGTCAACTTGACTAATTTCCTACTATCATAAATTGAGAATACAAATTTTATGAAAATGTGTTAAATTGGTCCAATGATCTAAATCTAATAACATGTGTTACTCCTAGTTTTTAGATAGGTGGCATTTTTCTTCTTCTTTTTAATACCTTGAATCTAAAGGTTCCATTAACATGGAAAATTTGAGCCATAAGGGAAGAAATCAATAAATATATTACTTTTCCAATTGAAAGAATATCTTCTCTTGTATTAATGTTACAATTAACAACACAAACTTATCATATTTAGAGACAATTTCAATGGCCACTATAATTATGTATAACTCTCATGCCTCAAACTAATAGACAAATAATAAATTGTATGCATCCAAATTTTTAGAAGTTTTAGTCAACTATGAAACATCACCATCCAATTGAAATTAAGTTTGAATGACATGAAGTGTGTCTGTAATAGGTAAAATTTTCCCACCACTTATGACTCTATAGGAATCACATTCTATTTATGCAACACCTCAATTATAGTAATACAATGAGATTAATTTAATCTTGATGAAATCAAGATTAATCTCTAAACTATGTTTGTACCATGCACTATGCATTGAGACTCAAATTGTAAAAGTATAATCATGTGTTTCTCACCATTTGTAGTAAGAGTTTGTTTAGGATTTTTACCATCTCCTTTAGAAGGTTTACTAGGAGCTTCAGAAGAAAAAAGAACAAGTATTGTTGATCTGCCTTGATATATTGTCTACCCATTTATTTCCTATAAAGGTCCAAAATAATACAACACAAAGATCAAAGTATGGAAATCAACAAGATAATTAATGCATATAATCCCTAACATTTGAAGATGCAATCCACCAATGTAAACAATAACTTTGTGTTTACAAAGTAAAATATAAAGTTAGTTATTTAAATTTTCAATAGTCCATTTAGGACTAGAAAATAATCCAAGACATACATCATTTTAATAGCTACATTTCTAATAGAGAAAATCCAAGATGCAAGAAAATTTCTCAAATATATTCCAAAATTTTTGTAGTATAAATTATTGGCCAACAGTAAATTTTTATCATTTAATTGATTCTACAGTGAAACTTACTAAAAATTTCCAACACATTTTGATTGTTTAATAAATAGACCAAATTGATGAGGCTCATGAAAGTTTAGAGTGAGATGTGGAGAACAAAGAACATGAGGATCAAACTGATCCTCAAGAGGATAAAGAAACAAGTAGTTTCAAAGAGTTGGCACCTAATACTCCTATGTTAGACCATGATTAGGGGTTTGAAATGTTTAGTAGAAATCAAATTGATAGTTTAAAGTCTCCTTTTATATCAAAAAATAATTCTATTTTGTCAAACTTAAATCAACCTGAGGAAAAGGGATCTAGGGTAATGGGTTTTTAATTTAAAAATCTATTTTTTAGTTGTTGTTTACTATTAATTCCTATTTCAAAGTTGCTATATCACACAAGCCTATGATTATACTTTGACTTACCTAAAAAGTAAAAAAGAGTTAAACATATTCAATTCAAGTGAATTTCTTTAAGTTGTGATGATAGGTCTGTCACAATCATTTTGAACAAGTGAGGCATCTAACTTGGTAATGTACTTATTCACATTTGTGTGTCATCCACCTAGCTATTGTTTCAATCATGTTGGCATGATTCAAATGCTCACCACATTCATTACTATTGATTAAGGAAAGCAACTAATGCAAGGTTGAATTTTTTCTTAATCTCACATCATGCTCAAGAAAAGAAAGAAGCTTCTCTCTGAGAAAATGTAATTGTAATATTTCACTCCCTATTTCTCTTCTTACTAAAGCTAGTCTATTAGTTTCGAGGATAGAAAAGGTTATAAAAAATGATAAATCTGCATGTTGTAGTATCACACAATATTCAGAACTTAATTTCTAGTTAGATTAACATATTTTCTTGGACCATAGTTTTTGATAAGTCTAACCATAGTTATATGGTCAATCAATTCTCTTTGAGTCTTGTGATTGATATGTAACTATTGTGTAATATGAATTCTCTAATGCTTGTTTTACAAGCCTATAGAAGAATAATTATCTAACTTATCATAGATTTTTAGTCCTTTGTTGATAGGATTTGAAGAACACTATCTTGGAGAATTTTAAATTTGTCTTTATTAAAAAAATTATAGGTTTTTGTGAGTTGGGTTCTTTCCCTTTATGAAGAGGATTTTTCCTAGGATAGTCTGGTTTTTAGAGTTCTACTAACACTTGATATTTTTCTAGTCAAAATTTAACAAAATCTACCAAGGTTCAAACTATTGTTGGGTTGTTCATCTTGTGGGCCTTGTACCACTACTCAGCTTGTAGGTTTGGATTTATTGTGTTAATGAAGTAGGGTAATAATACCCAAGAAGGTAAGAGTGTTAGAGTGGGGTTACCATTGTACCAAAAGATCGATCTATCAATGCCCAATACAACTACTCAACTTATAGTGCATAGGAGTTTGTTAAGCCCTTATCACAAATCTCAAGGGGAGTGCTAAACAAATTTCCAACAATCTCCCCCTCCGCATTACCTAAGAGTTCGAGGATTCAAACCTGTGACCAAGCTTTGATACCACTTGTTAAAGTGGGGTTCCTATTGCAACAGAAGATTAATCTATCAATTCCCAATACAACCACTCAACTTACAGTACATAGGAGGTAGTTAAGCCCTTGTCACAAATCATGAGGGGAGCATTGAACAATTTTCCAACAAAGAGGTCCTAAAAAAGTGGCCTCTCTAGCTTGGGAAAGAAAAACTATCCCAAGCTAATCAAAAAAGAATTGATAAACACACCTAGTTAGGGTGAGCTTAAGGTGATCTTTGGACAAGCTTAGAACTTTATTAGTTTGTTTACATAGATATTTGTGTCTTCTAGGCCTAGGTTCTTTGGTTGGTGAAAGATGGCCAACAACTAGTCAAAGAGGTTGACCAAGGGACTGGAAAATCATTTCTAACCAATATATATACATGGTTGAAATTTTAATTAATTTTGTGGAGATTCACAATGGTTTGTGTAAAAACATGAAAATTGCTCCAAATAAACTAAAAATGGCAAGTTGCAACTTAGCAACTTTATAATTTTAGACAAAAGTTATCAACCTGAGAAAGGGAAGCACGATAGTTGGGAAATGATCTTCAAAAATTTATAAAGCATGAAAATACTGATGTAAATAGTTTCCAATACATTTCAATCAAGTTTGAGTAAGTTCTTGGCAAGCTTTTCCTTGTTTGCTAAGTGTGTCATACAAATTTCTTGAGTATTTCTGATTATACACTATTTAAATGGATTAGGTTCTCTCATTACAAAATAGTACATTTTATTTCCTTTCTTATTTTTATTTTAGAACAACATCAAATAGTGTTTGTAGATACTTTCCATAGTTTTGGCTTTTCTTTTCTTAGTAAGGGTTTTGAATCCATTCATGGATTAGTCTTGCTTATCCATGGTCATTGCCTTCCATGTCCTATTGAATAGAGAAAGATTATATATAAGTGGCTTCAATAACTATTTGAAGCACAAAGGACAAGCTTGGAATATTTTGTATTGAAATCATGATTGATTGTGGTTGGTGAGCCATTCAAACAAAGCATAAAAATAATAGTTCAAATAGAGATTCATGTCCTTGTGGCTTCTTGCGCATGGTGTAAACATGTGCAAAACTAGGAGGAAGGGTAATAGAGGGAATTCAACCATTTTAAATCCACATGCAAGTATTGGCACATGAATCCAATTAACAAACTTAGAAATAGCAAGGAAAACAAGATTTTAGGAGGGTTTTTAGAGGTAGATATGAAATCGATAAAACCTAGATGCCAAATGAGATATTGTTTAAAAATTCCAAATGGGTACTCAAAAATGTAAAAAAAAAGTATCCTGTTCAAGTCTATTTTGAGAAAAGAGCCAAAAACTAGTGTTTGTTGATTTAGTCTATAAACTAGTTTGGATAGTTCAACCAAACAAGGGTTAAAGAGCCAAGAATTGATGAAACCCATTAAGTGGAATGATGAAACAAGGTGTAAGGAGTATATTTGAGACGTTAGTTGTCTAATTTAGTGAAGAAATTTTAGCAATGGGGCTAAGTGTGCTCAGAAAGATAAAGTCCTTTAGTGGAACTACAAGGGAATAAGAGGAGTCTAGGAAGTTAGGAACTCATTCTTGGAAGCCATGGGATTGTTGTACAAAATACTACCTTTGGGTTAAAACTTTCCCTTAGAGAGGTCATTGGACCAATTGGATGCAAGCACAAATTCTAGTTGCATCACTCATAAATTTACCTTTTTTCCCATATGCCACAATATGTAGGAATTTTGAAGGTACCTAGTGATGGAACCTTAATTTGAGAGTCAACATTTTTTAATGTGAAAAGAAAAGATATGCAATCAGTGGGGAATTGCCAACACAAATTAACCTCAATCAACACATACAACATGTAGTGAGAAAATACGTAAGTTGTAGGGATGTAACCAAATTAGAGGATGAGTTAAATGTTGATGATCAAAATAGGGGACATAGGACATGTGAGCATAGTTGGAGAGGATAAGAATATGAAATGGATTAGGTATGCAAAAAGTGAAAAGGGAAGTCACCATGGAAGATGGAAAAAAAAAGCATCATTAATAACACTTAATAAACTAACATACCAGTTCAGTGATAGCATCCATTGGAATTGAATCAGATGTTCATGGTTATAATTAAATCCAAAGATGACTTTGAATAATGACTCTTAATTCATCATATTACTATGTTACAAGCTGGTAACAAATGATCAAAATTTCAAATATAAGACATCCAACTAGTCACAATATAAGTAAAATCCAAATAGATAACAAAGCAATAGCTAGAGTAAAGGATGAACATGGAGATAAATATAAGTCATTAAGTTTAAATTGAGGATTTAAAAATTATCTGGCCAACACAAGACTAATCTAAATGAAGAAAGATAATAACCTATAGACAATAATAAACATTTCAAAAGAGGAAGGTGTTTAATTTACTAGCACATAAAAAAATAGTGTATGTTAAACCATCAAATAATGATAACTACAAAAATAATATCTATTGTAATGTCTTGTCATTATGTGTTGAAAAAATAGATGATGATGATTAAAAGAAGTTGACAATATGATTTGTCCTAAGATATATCTTAAATTTATTTGACATTAAATCTAATCAAAATAAAATATGCACATTTTTGGGGTTTGAAATTACCTTTGAATTTGTCGTAGAGGGCCTAACTAACTTAGAAATATTTATAGCAAACTTTGAATTACTTTCGCTCCTTCTCAAAAATCTCCAAGTCCTATCCAAACAAAATTTATCGCCCGTGCATGATCTTCAACACTTGTCCATGACAATAAAAAATGTTACTAACTATGACTAGGGTAATAAAATACAATGTTATTGCAAAAGTAATAATAATTGCCATATAGGAAAGAGAAGGCCTAGAGGGCTAATTTTGGGGTTTGTGGTCTTAGTATTTAAGATAGAGTGATATGATCATTAAAAGACCATAATAATGTAAGAAGACCAAACATTTAGAAGAAAAGAATGTGTAATTTCTAATGGAAATAAATTTCAAACACAAATTAAGTCAAATCTGTCCTATAAACAAATTAATAGTTTAAATAGTTAAAGATCCCTTTATAACTGTAGGACCCCTCCTCAATAGTTTTTTTTTTTTTTTTTTTTTTTTTTTAAATATGATTTTCTATGGTAATTTTCTATATAAGATAATATTAGATAATTCATGCTTGAGGCACCTTTGTATACACTATGTCTATATATGTATAATTGATAAAACTAGAATTTTAGAATGATGCAAGGACCTATTGCACATGTGTTGATATTTATCAATTCAAGTGATCAATTGATAGTACTAGGAAATTGTTTCTTATATTTTTTATGTTATTTATTGGGTGTTAATTTTGATGTTAAAAATTGAATTATGGATAAGATTGGGTTTAGTATGTAAATTTTTATATGAAGATTTAGCCACAAAATATAATGTTAATTGAAAATAGGATGATTATCTAGACTACTCTTTGGAACAAACCCTGCCACCTTGTATTTGTCTAACTAAATTAAAACATACTAAAGTATGACTACTCTCTATATTATGCATCCAAAGATGATAAGGCATTAGCCTAAGTTCTACTTTAAATTAAGAGAGAAAGAGTTAGATGGACTCCAGCCAAGAAGGTGATCTATAGAACCAAACTTATTAAGGCATGTAGTGTCAAGAAAATAGATCCATAGATTTATGAGAGAATGTGGCTCAATGAGATCATGGCACCCTTATCTTTTGATGAACTTTTCATGCCTAGGGGAGAAGGATGTGAGGCCTCACCTTGGCCTATCATAGCATAGTATAGCGCTTTATTTACATTTCAAATACTCTATATCTTGACACGTTGTTATATGTTGGATTTATTTTGGACTGTTATTTAGACTACTCAATACTATGGGAAACTTTATTTTTATAGTGATTATTATGATGCTAGAACTTATTGATGATACTTGATGATTATTTATATTCATGTACTTGGTTAATTATTTATTGAGGAGTACAAAAATACGTTTGAATGTAAAGGTTAGATAGATTATATATATTTGAAAATCATATAGTCATATCATGCTTAGTTTGATTATGCAAGTATTATATATGAACAATGGTTTGGACATGACAAAAAATGTTATTTGAAATTTGATTGAGAAATTATTTAGGTTTTGATCCAATTACGAATATAGAATTTATTTAGAATATGCATGTGATTTATTTATCTTGGACTACTGATATGTGGTTTGAGTGCGCAGAAAATAACCATGGTAAAATGGAGAACCAAGACTATACCTTTGTATTAATTGAGATTACCAAGGTTAGATCTAATGGAGAGATCTTAACCTCGTTGTTAAGTATTTTACTTTGTGAACATAATGTGAATGGATGTTTTACATTAGATTCTTTTTTGTGAAAATTGATTTGCCACTTGTAATGTTAAATGTATATTTTATAGTGTTACTTGACACTTGTGTTGTTATGTCTTTAAGTGGCAAGTTAGGTGGAGATAATGGTGAAAGAGACCCAACCTTATTCCTAACTAGTTAGAAATGTTTAAGTTTTCATCCCCTGCATAAAAATATCTTATGAAGGTTTTAATTAAATTAAATTTCAGATTTCAAGTTTAGGGTGAGTTTAGAGAGCTTTGTTTGAGTCTTAGAGTGTTCTTTTAGTAAAATTAAGTTACCTACATGTTAGTACTATATGTTAGGGCTTTAATTTTGGCATTACTAGAGTTAAAATCTCTTTTCTAAAACTTGTAAAATTCCATTTCCTAAGTATTGCAAAAATGGAAGAAGTCTTATCCAAAATTCCTACCTTATCTCCAGTGACTTAATAATTCCAACCAAATAGGGGAACTTAGGTGGAGTTGAAGTGTTTGTTCTCTTTTATGATGGAGAAAAATTAGGAATGCTCTTCTTTTAGAGGGAAATTGGAAAATAGAGTTGTCATTCACCTAGTCTCTAGTTTGAGAGATTTTTAGTTTTTGGAGATTGAAGGAAGGAAGGATAGAGGGCTCTTCTCAAGTCAGATCATTTACCATAGCTTGGAGAAAGGTTGGAGCTTATGCCATATTTTAGAAATTTTGTGTTGTATTGTTTTTCTAAATATAAGATGTGTAAAATGTTTCTACAGATAAATATGAGTTTTGTTCATTGTCCTTGTTGTATTGTTGGATGTGGATGAATTTCTATTGCTTTATTTTTATTTGATTTTTGTGAGTATGATATTATGGGTGTGGAAGGACATCACTCACCCTCAAGAGGGAAGAAGTGACCTTCGAGTGAAGGGGTTAGTTGGGCCTATCCCCTGAGTGTAGTGTCTTTTCCATGGAAGGAAGAGGGATAAGCATGTAGAATGAGTTGCATGTGTCAGTACTTTGTTATGCACTTTGGGGGTGATAAGGGGAGAAATTTTGTGAGAGATGGTATTTATTTTGTATGCCTTGTGAAGGTAGATTTGGTTTTTTGTGTTTAGATTCTCCTTGGGGTTTTAGGTACACCTTCACCCATTCTATTCGTTCCTTTGGTAACCTACTATGTAAGCTCAAAAGAGTGTTATATGTTGTATCTTGTATTGCTTATTTATAAGCATGTGATTGATTGTTACCAAGTTGGTCTTGGTTTTCCAAGCTCGGTGGGTGGTCTCTTAGAGACCTAGGCTAGGAGATAACCTCTCTATGGTTTACAAGGTTGTTTTGTATAGGTTTTCTAAATGGATATGTGTTGAAGAAAAGTTTGGAAGATTTTCACTTTTTGTTGAAGTTTTGAAGATGATTTATTATGAACATTTGTAAAAGTTATGTATTGTAAAAGATTAGAAGTAGATCTTCATGAAATTTGTAAATTGATGTAAGGATCCAAATGTGATTGTAATATTTGAAAGGACTTTTCAATACTGTGAATATATTTTAGTTTTAATATTTCTTAAATTATTTTCAGCAAATAAAATAGAATATTATTATTGTGTTTATGTGTGTATCTTGTTCTAGAGAAAAATATTAGGCATGACATTTTGATATAGAGACAGGTTGAGAAAATATTGGGGCAAAATGGGTTCATGGTTGAATATATAAATATAGCAATTTCTGGATTTTAGTAATTGTTTTATCACAAAATAAAATGAATTCTTCATCATCTTCATTCATGAAATATTTGATTTATGAATATTGTTAGAAATAAATTGAGTGAAAAACCAAAACTCAAAAATCTGAATTTTAAAACAATAAGTAATTGCAAAAAAGAAAAAATTAGATTAAAAACAAAATTTAAAAAAAAAAAAAATCAATAGCAACCTTTATTACTACCAAATAATTTTTATTTTTATTTTTTCCTTTAACAAAAATAAGAAAATCTCTGTCACAAGAATAAACCTCTGTCAAAATACAGCAATAATTTTTTTTTTTTAAATTAAATTAATTTAAAAAAATTTTAAAATAAAAATAAAAATAAATAAATAAATAGAATGTTTTAAACAAGACAATATTAAAACATAACAATGTAATCATATCATAAAATAATCATGCCTCTCCACACATTCCATTTGATCTCGAATGATGATATGTATTGAATGCTGAGTGTCTGTGCTGAGTGCTCCAAAACCATCCATTTCATGCCTTATCTGTACACAATGTCTTTTTAGTTTCTTTCTACTTCCATGCCCATTTCATCTCATATAATCATCTGAAGATTGTGTCAGTCTAAGCTGTCAACAGTTTCCTCTTGATTGATCATCTCATAACTGCTGAATGAGAGCTTTGGGATAAGCTATAGGCGTCCATCAAAGCATAAAGGATTTTGTGAGACGGTGTAGATGTAGCAGTAGCATTTAGAGACATGCTTGCAAAATGGAAGCAAAGATAAGTCATGTGAACTGTTTGACAGGATGCCTGATAGTACAGCAGAGAACCTAAGATTAATAAATTACTTAGTTTTTAAATATAAAAAATGGTGTTTTGTTACTGCTGAGTGTCCACCACGATGGTATATTAAAATGAGACGTGGTAGAAATTCTAATTTAGGCTAACACGATCCTATATGCATGCATCATAAATGAATTCTAAAACATCGACACATACTGAATCGAATATCATAAGAGTAGCAATTGTTGCAATAACATATCAAATGTTGCAGCTGTGTTGCCTCAATTAATGTTTCTGTTACGTTTTCAAGAAACACAAAACATGGTCAATCGATATACGCATGCTCTTAATTATAGTAGAGTTGATTTTATGTCATATTTATTTCCTACTGCTCCCCCCCCCGCCTCACGGGTATCAAGATCTATTTTGATTTCATGTTGAAAATCGCCTTTACTTACTTTCTCGTTACGCGGGATGCTGTAACTTATGCGATGCTTTATTTAAAGTTTGGTGACTTTTTAAATAAATATTAATAATCTTCTAATTTGGTGAATCCGTTTAGTGATACAAAAGCAATGATTATTCACTGTGATCATGCAGTTTCCGAGTTTGCAGCTAGTCAATAACACGTTTCACTGTGGGATATGCACAAAATAGATATATTGAGAGAATATAATTGTTTAAGTTGCAACTGCCCTGGCATCATAGGTAAGTGGAATCATAAATAAGACGTTTGAACTTTTTTATTGACTGCCTCCATGAAATGTCGCCTAATGGCAAGCCAATATTGCAGGATATGCATATTGAATTGTTGAATGTCTACTTTTACTAATTTTCCTAAAGCCAATCGATACTAGTTCTCCCCGATGATTACTCTGCATTAATTGATTTCAGTTATAATTATTAATGCCACTCTCAGTCTTCACAGTTATTGTTTAGTATAACTCATTTGTTTGATCCTAAGTCAAACGTGCTACTCCACTTCCCTTTCTCCCGCCACTCATCACGCCTCTTTCTCTGCCATTATCTTTGCCAGTGCATACTGCAAAGACGTGGATCACTCCAGCAATTCTCATCTACCACAACAGAAGGGTGAGTACGCAAGAATAACTCAAGCTCAACAATAGAACTGCAATTTGGTGTTCGAGTAATCACTACAACTTCAGTTCCCAAAGTTACTTCAGGATCTCAAATGGGATAATACTTTGACCTGTTGAATTAGCTGCTCAATTAATCAGAATCTCCATAGGGCTCCCTGATTATGCTTTTGTTAATTCTTAATGTAACAGCACATCTGTGAAAATTTTTTTAAACGCCGTTAATGACTGGTTAGACTAGAATGCACATAAGAAGGAAGATATACCTGAGTCATTCTGTTCTGGGCATTCCACACCCCACAATAATGAAGTCTTCCTTTGTGGATTTATATTTATGTTGGGAGGTTCAATCTGTTGGGTTTGTGGCAGACGCCGTAATTATAATTGAGTTTGAAAACCTTGTGAACAGGGAATATGTCTATTATCGTGAATAGTGATTATCAAGTTGTTGCATTAGATAATAGTGAATACTGCTGTCATTATTCAAGATTCATGTGCGTAGTCATTTCTAGACAAAACTGTCAAATGATTATGTTAACATTTGACATGTCCTTACTATTTTCATTATAAATGTTAGTTATATCAGCTGTGACTTCTATTTATCAAGCATCACATAAGCTACTGCTGTGGTTGACTTTCTGTCCTTTCACTCATCAATGGATATTGTTTCAAATGTAACTGCATTATTTTTGATGAATAGTCTTTTTCTATTAATAAAAATATTCTAAGAATACAATTCACAAAAAAAGGGCCACAGTATACAAGATCATTCTGCAAAAGAGTTCACATGGCCAAAGCCAGACTCAATAATACGACCTTAGACGGAAACAACAACTATTCATAAAAAAAACATAATTAGCAACTTCAGGCGGCCAAAGCAATGCCAGCCGAGGGAGGAGCATCATCTTTGTCAGGAAAACCCCATGCATCTTTGGGATTATGGGGCAGGCTGGGAATAGTGCAGCTGTCATCAGTAGTAGTAGGATTAGTGGCAGTCTCCGCATCTTTAACCTTAGGTTGCGGAGGAGAAATCACCAAGGCCATGCGAGGGTACTTTCTAGAATGTGCCCGCCGAGGACCATGAGGAGGAGCTAGGGACTAGCTAGAACCACCATGGGGTGGGGAAGCAGAGTGGCACCTCCATCTGCCATCACCACCATCGGGAGAGCGGTGGCAAGAAGCTTGGGAGTGTGGCATGTGCAAGTGGTAGCCTGAGGACTGGCACTAAGAATAGCGGCCATGAGGCGTAGAGACATCAACCGAAGCATTTGGAGGCACTCTAGCAATAGTGCAAGGAGCATTGCCCCAATGATTTAATAACTCCTACAGGTGAGCAACTTCTAGGGCAACTTTGTTAGCTTGCACTTGGATTTGCATAATAACATTGTTACAAATGCATGTCATAGTATACATAGCAATGTTAACATCCAAAAAACTATGAGTGAACAAAATAGCATTCTTATCTTTCCACAAAGAAAACAAAATCTTAATCTTAAAGGTATGCCAAATCTGGGTAAACTTCCAAGGAATTTTGGCGGAATCACCCAGCAGGATCATGTACCATGAAAATGGTTCGGGCCTGAAAGGCTTGAAAAAATCATGAATCCAGTGCCAATAATTTTGAGCACGCTTACAAAACTAGAATATATGCAAAAAGGACTTTGGTTGACCACAGAAAGGGCATCTAGGATCAGGAACCCCAATGTGCTTGAGCCAAGGCCCCAGGGGAAGACCTTGGAAGGCAAGGCACAAAGCAAAGTGGGCAATCTTGGGTGTTGTAATAGCACTCCAAATGGTGTCAAAACATTTACTTCATTGAGAAAGTGAAGATTGCAAATGCCAATGCTGGTTAAGCGTGTCCACCATCAGAAGATGGGGTGAAAGCCATCTGTACCCCATATTGAGCTTGTAATTGGAAAATTGAGTGGCAGGATACCACCTCCAATCATGCCACCAAGGATGGACAGTCTGAATCCCCACTTTATGAACTAAGTGCACAGGGATGGAAGATAGAAAAAGGTCAAAAGTTAGCCAATCTATACTGACAAGGCAGTATTGGACTTGCATATTTTCCTATGACCTGAAACTCATTGTGACTCTTGAGAAGAGATCCTTAGGAGTTTGGATGCCACGTTTCAAAAAATGTAGAGCACTAGCACCTTGAGTCTCAGTGAGAGGAGTACCCTTAACGAAAAATAGGGGAGACAACCAAATGTTCTATTGATTCAAGGAGAGCCCATTGCAAAACTCATCTCTAGGCCAACAAAGCCAAGGCTTAATAGCTTCCTAGGCTTTCTAGATGCTCTTAATAGAAAATGAGCCCTGTATGGCCACATGTTCATGCATGATGAGAAGGTTTTGAAAACCAATCCCCTTCTATGCAGGCCTATTAACAGGGAAGCTGGAAGAAATACAGTGTTGAACCAGAATCTTCAAAGCTTCATCTCCAGAAATAGCTTGGATAATCCATTTTGCATAGAGAGAAAAGCCCTATTTCTGAGTGGAAAGTAGGCCAAGACCACTAGACTCTCTTGAGAGACAACAAAAATCCCAAGAAACTCTGTGAAAACCATGATGATCAAAACCAGAAGCCCAAAGAAAATCTCAGAGCAAACATTCTAGCTTAAGATAGGAAGCTTTGGAGGGAGCCCAATAGGAAGAATAATACAAATGAGTGGCTGCTAGAATCTTCAAACAAATCTAAAATTTACCAGTAAGAGCAAGCGACTCGGTGATCCAATATTCGAGCTTTTCGCTAATCTTGGCAAGCACAACATTCCAAAGCTCCATAGGAGAAGCTTGGAAGGCAAAGAGAATGCCAAGAAAGTGGAAGATTTCCCCATGATTAACCCATTTCCACTAAGATTGGCTAGGCCAAGGTGGAGCTAGCAAGAATGACTGATGGTAGTAAAGCATTTTATGCCATTGAATGGCAGAGCTAGAGGCTTGACAAAAGGTGTCCAAACAATTTAAAGCATTTTGGATGTTTTCTTCATCCTCAAGAAGAGTAAGAAAGGAATAATTAGCAAAAGGACCATTGACTAACTGGGAGGAAGATTCAGGCAAGGAGATGCCACAAACCAACCCTAAAGACACAGAATTAGCTAGCAAATAGCCAAAACCTTTAGTAGCAAGGACATAAAGCACTGGAGCTAAAGGGCAATCTTGCCTGATTGAAAAAAAAAAGTCCAAAAGCCTCAGATTGTGAATTATTGATGGTAATGCAAGTGTTAGCATCACCAAAGAGCATCTCCATGGATTGAAGGAAATTGAGACCAAAACCTAGAGCCTGAAGCATAGGCAAGATAAAGGGTCATTCAATGTGATCATAGGTTTTAGCAAAATCTATCTTTAAAAGATAGCTAGCTACTTGGACTTGTGCGCCCATTCCATTCCTTCCCAGATAATAATGATGTTGTCAAGAATATATCTAGACTTGATGAAGCCACTTTTCTCAAGCCACACAATTAAAGGCAACATGTGCCAGATTTTGAGAGAGAGTGGCTTGGCAATGATCTTATAAGATACAGTCAGAAGGTTAATGGGCCTCCAATTGCATATGTCCTCAGGATCACTAGCATTAGGTATGAATTTGATATTCACTTTATTTATAATTGTTCCTAAGCTTTTAGAATGATATGCTTCGAGATAGATTTTGTGCAGATTAGGACTTATTTTCTCCCAAAGGTGTTTGTAAAATTCACAAGGAAATAGACATCACACCCAAGTGACTTGTCATCGGCCATGGAGTAAAATACCTCTTTAAGGTCGCTAAGGGAAAGAAGCTGCTAACAAAAAGCACATTGCTCAACTGCTAGACAATTTGGAGTAATAGAGATACAGATTTTGAGAGCTTCCTCCTGAGAAACCAAAGTTCCTTGCGAAGCAAAGATGTTCTCATAGTGATGAATGAATGCTTGTAGGATGTCAAGGAGATTGGACAAAATAACCATTCCCTGTTTGATCTTTTTAATCCCAACATTGGTATGATGGGTTCAGAGAGCCTGAAAGAACTCCTTCAAGGCCTTATCGCCAACCTCCAACTAGTGGAGATAGGCCTTGATTTTGGCTCCTCAAGCAGCATAGTTTTCAGCAATTTTCTTGTCATGGCGAAGCTTGGAAAGTTGAATTTGCAGATCTACTTCAAATGGGTTGAAGGTGAGCCTCAGAGGCTTTTTTGTGGGTAAGGGTGCTAGCCTCATAAGAACGTTCTCTGAGTATAGCTAGCTGACACCCATAGTTGCGTAAGAACTGAGTAGTTTTGGTAATGGCATCATTCCACCATTGAATCCATCCTTGTGGGGAATGCAGATGTGGCTCCAAATTTCTAACATGTTGGATGTGTGAGATGGTTGAGGAAGAACTGAGATTGGGCCACCTTGGGGACAACAGTTTGCCAAGAATTGACAAAAAAAAATGGGAGAGTGGTTAGATAACATCACATCTGGTAGGGGAATGATAGGCAAATCTCAATCCTCAAAAAAGAAGAAAAAGATTGCCCAGTGATCATAGCATGATCAAGACATTTTAGTATGTGCTCAGAGCCAGCTTGAAAGTTGGACCAAGCGTGCCAAACCCCACTATCCTAGTGGCAGTTGGTATTGGAATTAAAAAGTCCCAATTTATTGCACATCTAATACCAAGCTTGTCTTTCCTTAGCTATCCAGCAAAAGGGCAGAATGTTGTCTTTTTCAAAGGCCACTTCAACCATATTAAAGTCCCCACACATAACCCAAGTAGCTGGAGGCAAGTTGTCAACTAGCCAGACCCACATCTGGGATCTTTCGACAGCATCATTGGAAGCATAAACATTAATGACTCCAAAAGAATGATTGTAAATGGAAAGAAAAAGCCAAATAATTCTATGCATGGGGTCAGAACTGTGTGAAATAATAGCAGAATGAAGGTGAGGTGACAGGAGCATAACTACACCACCTCGGCCAGCTTCATGCCAAGAAGAAAACATCACGCCATCCTGCCAAATTACATGGCATGCTATAGCAAGCATAAAACCAAAAATTTTAACTTGTAATAGATAGAGAAAATCTAAATTACCAAGTCTATGATGGACATCCTGAACATAGTACTTTCTGGGGAGATCTATGAGACCTCAAGCATTCCATGAAAGGAAGTTCATGAGAACTCTTCCATATCATCTTCATTCTCAAGAGAGTAGTAGCTATTCTACAAGAAGGTAGAAACATGGTTGAATTCAAACGGAAAACCCTTTGGACTTATAGCCTAATGCTTCACCTTTGGTATCTCCACACGTCAAAGAGGATTGCAAGAATTTTGTGTCACTGGTGGTGCTATGGAAGAGGCATCAAGAGGAGTTTGTACCCTGGTCAAGGTAGAAACCTTGGCAGCTGCCTTAATCCCCTCCGAGCCAACAAGGTTTGATACCTATGAAATTTTAGAAGTTGTTCCTTTGTCCACCGCTTACGTCTCTACACTAGTTGGAATTGATGCTCTTGCAAGGAAAGGAGGAACTATGACAACATTAGCATAGGACTACTTAGGGGGGGCAAGAGATTTGAGGGAGCATTTCCCTTACGCCCAATAGTAACCCATTCTTCCTTTTTCCCTTCAGCCTGTTTGACAGGTGCCTCTTTAGGCATGGGCTTGACCCTAGGTGTAGCTAGAGGGCAGTACTTGATCTTGTGTTTTGTTGACTAGCACCTATAACAGGTGTTGGTGAGGTTCAAGTAAAGAACCTTCTGAGAGAAGGTTGTAGTCCCAATTTGAATTTCCAAAAAATCCTTGAGATCCTTGGAAAGATCCACCTCTAAACAAGTGCATCATTGTGGGTAGGCATTGAAGAATTTCTCAAGCTCCTTTGTGACAACTTTGCCAAGGGATTTGGCAATGGACTTAATGAAAAGCCAACAAGGTAGGAGTAAACCTAGGAACTCGACCCATACAGGAACCCTAAGCTTTTTTCATCCGAGACTGTGAAGTCTCGTGACCATTTTTGAAAAACAAGGAAGAATGCACAGACCATGGTCCATTGTTAAAGACTGTGTTTTCCTATGAGGGGTTAGTGAAGTGAAATTAAAAAAAAACCTTTGGTAAGGTTTTGCATAGTGTCAAGGCAAACTCCATGAGGAGTCTAGCTCTTGTTAACCCATTCTTAGAGCATAGCTTCAGGGGGAGTCCTACCCACAAAATAACCTATCAAGGTGTGTTGTTCTAACCAATCACATGCAGCATCAGATTCTTGCAAAGGAAGGATAATGTCAGGATAACCTTGTGAAAAACCTTTGGGACAAACTTGTGTGAATATTTGTTTGGAGGAGGTGCCATGGCAGACCGAGGCAACATCATGAACACCAGAAACAACTAGTTCAACGCTGGCCAGAGTCATTATATCATAGCCTAAAAAACTCTCATAGTAAATGTGGTGTGACAAGTGGAGCTAATAGAGGGAAAGTTCAGATGAAAAGCTATACACAAAAAACTAAAAAATCACATGAAGCAAGAAACCCTAGCAGAGTGAAAAATCAAAGCTTTGAGTATGGACCTCAATGTAACTACATTATTAAGGTGATTGTTTGGGATTTCCATTGTTACATGTCTACTATTAATAATATTGTACCAGTTGCAACTATTGTGATCATTATTTTCTTTTCACACAACTATCCTTCTTTGAGTTGCAATCTTCATATGATCACTAATCAGTGATTACTAACATTCTATCATCATTGCGATTTATATCAATCTTGATTGGTATAGTTTTCAGTAGCATTAGTATTAGTGCATTGATCAAATATGGGCATCACTACTACTATCAACATAATAGGAAATGTTGCCGATCAAAATCATAAATATCAAATATTGATAGGATAGGATATTTCCAGACATGATTGTTACCTGCCTCCCTCGATCATCTAATCATGCCCTGCCTTCTTTACACATACACATCTATGTAAGTACTAGTTCTTTTTGTGAGATATTATTGTGTGCTAATTAGAAATAAATTCGGCATTGAAATTGATGTCATTGGATTGGTAAGAGAAGAAGCACAATATTCAAAACATCTTCAAAATCTTATAATAGTAGCAATGCAATATTTTCATGGACCAATTTTAAAACATTTGACTTACAAAAAAATCTCTACAAATTGAATATAACTAAGATGTAGGTACATTTCATGATGCAAAGGAATTTTTGGGCTATGGGTTTTAGACAAATATCTTTATAAAATGCTTAAAACTCCTTGTACTTGTTAAGTGTTCCAAAACCAACTTATGGCTCTAAAGAATCAAAATTGAAACCCACCTTATCTCAATGATTCTAGGACCAAAAATCACTTCTTCCAACCTAATTTGATCTAAAATAATAGGTTTCAAAACTTGAAGCACTCCACAAGTATGAAAACTCAACTTTGACCTTCAACTAGGCCTATTAGCCTGATTAGCCCCCCAATGTTTTCCATTTACACTTTTATCCTAAATTTCCCAAAACATTAGAAAAATAAATTGTAGGTTTTGATACCTATTTGTCTTCTTTACAACATATCAAAATATTATGTGGGTTGTTTTGGACTATGTCTTTGCTGCTACACTATCAAACTCTTTTTAGGCATAAAACCCCCTTCATTAATAAAGGAATACTTATTCCCCATCTCCTATAACTTGGTATAGTATCATAATATGATCTCAAACTAAGTATTTTTCAATTGGTTTGAATCCAAAAGCTCTGTATATATGCATTCTATGTGTAAGGAAACTCAAGTGCAGAAACAACTTCCTACACTAATCTCTTAAGAGAAGTATGGTGCAAATCCTATTAAAATCTTTTACACTTATAGATTCAATATCATGTAGACAACAATATTTCAGCCAAGCAAGCTTAAAGAAAATAGACAGAGAAAGAAACACAACACATAGATTTTCCGGTGGGGAAAAACCTTTCGATAAAACAACCCCACCCCTCCAACACCTACGCAATGTATTATCTTCAACACAAGGTTACAATACACTTGCAATGCAAGTTTAACAGTGACAACATAAGACTCCAGTAGCAACTCACAGTACCAAAAATACACTTTTTCACATCCACCTCTTCGCAACCCTAAAAATGCTTATAACATGTGCTTCACTTTTAGGGCTACTCCCAAAGATAACCATATTAGGGTTTTACCATTCTCCGAGAAAATAGGAACCCCAATTTTTTTTTATTGGGGTAGAGTGTACAATACTCAAATTTATCAGTTGCCACATGTCTTCACCTATCATTGAATCTTCCTAACATAGCTCTTACGTGTCATAGGAATCCGTCATAACCATTTTAGTGATGATCTCCTTATACACAATTCAAGATGCTGACACATCAACATTATTTGCAAGAAATACATTTTACAAAAATAAATAATAAGAATAGGAATTACCCAAGGTTGAGACACCTTATTCCTAACATTCTCCCACTTGTCGAACACCTTGTAAGAGCAACGGGAACATAACAGGAACTAACTGCTATAGGCCAAAAGGCCCATAGACTTCGAACACCATCTAAACTTCTCAGTGCCCACTGGTTTTGTTAATGCATCAGCAACATTCTTCACAGTAACTACCTTCTCCAAATTTACCTTTCCATCTTCCACCATATCTCTCACAAAGTGAAACTTCGCATCAATGTGCTTCGTTCTGCAATGCAAAGTTGGATTCTTCGCAAGGCAAATAGCACTCTGACTATCACACCAAATAGTAATCTATTCTACATCAACACCAACATCAGAACACAATCTAGCCAAATGGATTCCTTACAAGCATGAGTAGAAGCCATGTACTCAACTTCTATAGTGGACAAAGCAACCATAGGTTGTCGCTTGCTCATCCAACTGATGGCACCACCAAACATAGTGAACACATAAGCACTGGTGGATCTCTTGTAGTCAATATCACCTACCCAATTTGAATCCACAAACCCATGAATACAAACTGAATGCTGAGATCTAGAAGAGTTACCATGATAACATATGGAGTAATTTGATGCACCCCTCAAATATCTGAATACTCTCTTAACTGCATCCCAATGTACTCGTCTAGGATTAGCCATAAATCGACTCAGGACTCCCACTACTTGGGCAATGTCTGGTTTAGTACAGAACATAGCATACATAAGACTACCAACTGCACTAGCATAAGGTACTCTACTCATGTCCTCCATCTCACTACGAGATTTTGGACAATCATCTACATATAACTTTGTTCCCATAGGAATAGGAACACATAGTGGTCTACAATCTGCCATGCTGAACCTATCCAACACAGACTTCACATACTTACTTTGACTCAACCAAAGTTTTATGTTAGACCTGTCTCTACTAATTTTCATACCCAAGATGTACCTAGCTGCCCCAAGATCTTTCATCTCAAACTATGCTGACAATTGAGTTTTAAAATCAGAAATCATACACTTACCCTTCCCAAACAACAACATATCATCAACATGTAATGCAATAATAAGAAGGCGATCATTTTCAACTCTAAAATAAACAAAATGATCTCATTTTGATCTTACAAATCCAATTGACAACACAAAGGCATCAAACTTAAGGTACCACATCCTAGGAGATTGCTTCAAACCATATAGAGATGTCTTTAATCTACAAACTAAGGATTCTTTACCTTTAACAATGTAGTGCTCAAGCTGTGACATATAAATCTCTTCCTCCAAATCACCATGAAGGAAAGCTATCTTCACATCCATCTGTTCTATCTCTAAATCATATGATGTAGCAAGAGATAATAGAAATCTAACGGATGTCAACTTTGCAATAGGAGAGAATATTTCACCATAATCTATTTCCTCCACCTGTGAATACCCCTTTGCAACGAATCTAGCTTTGTACCTTTCAACACTACCATCTGCATAGAATTTCTTCTTGAACACCCATTTATAGGCAATAGATTTTTTCCCTTTAGGAAAAGGTACAAAGTCCCAAGTTATGTTTTTTTTCTAATGAATCCATCTCATCATCCATAGCCTCAATCTAGCAACCTACATCTTCCATGCCCAAAGCCTCTTTCACAAATCTAGGATCATCAGTGTTAGTAATCAAAGAAAAAGCACAACTAGAATCTAACATAGAATAACCAAACCTTTCTAGTTGCTTTCTTTCTCTCATGGATCTCCTCAAGGGCTAAGGTTGAGGTTTTTCTTCCTCTTCTTCTTAACTATCAGAGCTGTTAGAGCTCTCCTCATCATTAGACCCAACATGGTCTCTCTGTTCAGTCTTCTTAGGGGTAGGAGGCAACTAAACAAAATCTTTTTCCTTTTCCTTTTCATCTAGTTGTAGCACAATAGGAGAAAATGTTAGCTCTCTAAAAATAACATTTCTACTATACAACACCTTACTAGTCACAAGATCCCAAAGCTTGTGTCGTTTCACACCAGAACTGTACCTAATGAAAATACATTTAATAGCTTTGTTTTCTAACTTAGATCTTCTCTCCTTTGGAACATGTGCATAAGCTTCACAATCAAAAACATGAAGATGTCTGATTGAAGGCTTCTTACCAGATCACACCTCCATGGGTGTCTTACCAACAAGGGCTAATGTAGGAGATTTGTTAACCAGATAGCAAGTAGTGGCCACAGCTTCAACACAAAACCTTTATTCCAAACTAGCTCCACTAAGCATACTCCTAGCCTTCTCCATCAGTTTCATGTTCATTCTCTTTGCAACTCCATTTTTCTGTGGGGTATAAGGAATTGTCTTATGCCTCTCGATACCTTGTTCTTTACAGAATTGTTCAAACTCTACAGAGAAAAACTCACCACCATTGTCAGTTCTCACACACTTAATCTTCTTACTAATCTGATTCTCTACAAGGGCTTTAAATTTCTTCAATCGACTAAATACTTGTGCCTTACTTTTAAGGAAATAAATCCATGTCCTTCTAGTATAATCATCTATGAAAGATACAAAAAATATAGACGTGGAGATTGAAGAAACTTTTACAGGACCAAGTACATCAGAATGAATAAGTTCCAAAACATCAGAAGATTTGTGAGAACTAGAGTAAAATTGAACACAATTTTGTTTACCACAGACACAATGCTCATAGAAGTCGAACTTGAGATTGCAATCATTTAACCCCTCATCAAGATTTTTATTTTTTAGGGTTCTGAGACCCTTTTCACCAATGTGACCAAATCTCAAATGCCACAACATTGTCTTTTCTGCAGGAAGCTTACCTTCCAAAGTGTTTGCATTTCCATCGAAACCAATAACCATAGTATTCTTCACTACTCATTCAGATGGTGAGGATGAATAACTATTACATAGAGGAATACATGCATCTAACTGAAATAAGGTACCTCTCCTAGTACCTCTTGCAAGTACTATCGATCCTCTCATCATCTTACATCCTTCTTTTGAAAAAACAACTTGCACACCTACATCATTCAGCATACATACAGATAATAGGTTTCGTGCCAACCCTAGAATGTGCATAACTCCATTGATTCCCTTTACTCGTCCATCAAGAAATTTGATAGTGACCCTTCCATGTCCAACTATCTTTAGGTGAGAATCATCACCCAAGTACACCTTTCCACCATCAAAATCTTCATATTTTGAAAACCAATTTTGATGACAGGTCATGTGAAAATATGCACCCGAGTCAACCAACCACACATCATCAGATTCATGGGCTGCCAAAGCTACGATGCATGCATCACCATCTTCTTGAGATCTTTCTAAAGCTAAATCTAAACCTTTCTTCTTCTTCTTCGGCTCTTTGCAATCTTTACGGAAGTTCCTAAGTTTATCACAATTCCAACATTTTGCCTTGGACTTTTTGGAAATCTTTGACTTCCCACGAGATTTGGATCTACCCTTATTGTCAGACTTATTTTCATTTTTCTTCCCTCATTTTGTGGATCTCCCACAAATAGCAAGGGCTTCTTTTTTTGAAATGGAAGCCTTTCTCCACATCTCCTCTGATAGCAACGAAGACACCACATCATCCATTTTGAAAGTGACTAACGTGCTTCTGAGAGCCATCACAAGATGGTCCCATGAATCTAGTAAAGAACACAAAAGTGTGTAGTAATGATCCTCCTCCTCTAACTTGACACCAGCTAATGTCAACTATGCAACCAGCAGACTAAATACATTTAAATGATCCGTTAAGGATCCACCTTCCTGCATTCACAAAGAGTACAACTTCTTCCTTAGGAACAACTTGTTCACCAAAGATTTGGCTTGATACATGGCCCCAAGTCTTTCCCACAAACTATATGCGGTTTTCTCATCTAGAACATTTAGAAGAACTGAATCAGTTAAATAGAGTCTTATGAGACCCTTAGCTTTATAGTCTTTGATATCCCAATCTACTTGAGTTATAGTTGTTGGTCTTATAGAATTTGAAGTCGCTTCCCATAGGTCACAATCTTCCAACATGTCTTCCATCTTGAGTTTCCACAACTCAAAATTAGTGCCATTAAATTTATCCACCTCCATTCTTCCATATGATGAACTCACCATCTCAATCTGCAAATAAGATTCAGGATGCTCTACACAAGACTCCCACTCAACTTGAGATTAGCACAAAAAACCCTACCCAACAACTAGGATCAAAAGTTGATCAAGCTCTGATACCACTTGTAAGGTAACTTAGGTGCGAAAACAACTTTCTACACTAATCTCTTAAGAGAAGTATGGTGCAAATCCTATTAAAATCATTTACACTTATAGATTCAATATCATGTAAACAACAATATTTCAGCCAAGCAAGCATAAAGAAAATAGACAGAGAAAGAAACACATAACACAAAGATTTTCTGGTGGGGAAAAACCTTTCGATAAAACAACCCCACCCCTCCAAAACCTGCACAATGTATTATCTTCAACACAAAGTTACAATACACTTGCAATGCAAGTTCAACAGTGAAAACATAAGACACCAATAGCAACTCTCAGTACCAACAATACACTTTTTTGCATCCACCTCTTTGCAACCCTAAAAATTCTTATAACATGCGCTTCACTTTTAGGGCTACTCCCAAAGATAACTGTATTAGGGTTTTACCATTCTCTAAGAAAATAGGAGCCCCAAATAAATTTTTGAGGTGATGCCCCAAACCCCACTATTGGGGTAGAGTGTATAGTACTCAAATTTATTAGTTGCCACATGTCTTCACCTATCATTGAATCTTTCTAACATAGCTCTTATGTGTCATAGGAATTTCTCATAACTGTTTTAGTGATGATCTCCTTATACACAATTTAAGATGCCGACACATCAACATTATTTGCAAGAAATACATTTTACAAAAACAAATAATAAGAATAGGAATTATCCAAGGTTGAGACACCTTATTCCTAACACTATGAAACCCTCATCAAACAAGCCAAAAAAAAGAGTTTTCTTGAAAAATCCCTTTCCAAACACTTATGAAACTTAACCAAAGTTCCAAAACCTTGTCCTTGACTTCATTAATCAATGAAAATTATTAACTAATGCTCTCCTTTAGGTAGATTTCTTGCTGCTATAGCCTTGGCTCATTTTTCATGCATATTTTCCACTAGTCTCCATGGTGTACACATGAAAACTTCAATCTTTCTAAAACAATTGGTTAGTAATCATATAATACAAATTAAATAGAACCAATTCTATGAGAATAAGAACATAGTATTCATAGAATGGATCCATACTTCTTAAAAACCTTCAAAATCACAAAGATACTCATTTAATCTTTGCAATACGTTATGTTAGATAATCAATTAAGGTAATAGGATGAGACTATTTTTAGTTCTGAGATTTCAATTATAACAAAATGAAAGGTATCTAGAATCTCCCTAGATCTACTCATCATGAATAAGACAAAATATTTTCATAAAAGTCATGAAAGACCAAAGTGATCTAGCTATAGACAAAAAAATGATTGAATTCTATTACTTCTAATGAGGATAGTGTTATTTGAGGTTTATTTTTCTTTTAAAAAAGATAGATTTGTAATCATAATAGTTTTGTTAATGTTGTTATGAATAATGATGGAGGAAAGAATGACCTAAACAATGCATTAAGATAGTGAGTGAAATATAAAGTCTAAGATTAAAGATCTTATCATAGATAAATATTTGTGTATTAATGTCAAAGGTATTTGTTATAATGCACTAGGATAGAGATAATAGAGATTTCATGGTTTTATTCATAATTCTTGGTAGGTTACATTTACAACTTGTGAGGATATGGTCATATTTTTAATGCAACTAACAATGATTTTCATGAAGGATTAAATCAAGGATGGTAGTGCTATCATTGGTTGTCATGAAATAATGAATAAAAGTGCATGACCAATTGTGAAATTGAAAAAGAGACTATGGAAGTGCCACAGATCAAAGAAAAGAATGCATTAATTTTAGAAAGATTAAAATGGGGTTACAATGATCAAGAAAAGATAATGACCTCTTGATGTAGAGACTAAGGGTTTAAACAAGCAACATGTAAAAATATTTATTAATAATGTTCTATGACTGCCAACTATCCTTCTTCTTTATAATGACTCATTAAGACTACATTCCCAAAAATTGGTTCAAAATCTCCAAAATGGCAACCCAACACCTTGAACATCTTGGAAATGAAAAATATAACCTTATAAAATAAAATATTTTCACCAAGAGCATAAACAATGCATATTGTTTATACCTCTTTAGTCCTCACAATTTGACAGATTATTCTTACAAACTAGTAACTCTTTCCTAAGGAATGTTGGACCATAACTTAGACCATAACTTAGAATTTAAACAATGAAACTAGAAAGAAAATGTGTATTATGATACCCTTTTGGACCTTTAAAAGCATACTTAAAAATCAGCATATGTTGTTTTGTAACAAGAGCTTCAATTAAGGACCAATATCTTTGATTTTAAGCCTAATTAGAATAGCAAACGGAGTAATTTTTAATGTAATTTACAAATATATCTCATATCCACAATATAAAACTATTAAATTGAGTATTCATTTGGATGTTTTACAACATATCTCAAAAGCACTATGGATTGTTTCAAAACATAACTTTAAAAAATGGACTGATTGCTGATTTTTAAAGACAAATTAGGCCACTTTACCAAATGACTTAAACTAATTAAACTTTAAATCTAAGCCCAAATTGTGACCAAACCCTCTTATTAAGTCCCAAATGACAAAAAAAAAAACTTACAAGATTAGCATACTGAAAATAATAGCATATGTTGTTTTGTAATAATGGCTTCAAATAAGGACTGGTACCTCCAATTTAAAATCAAGAATTAGGATAGAAAATAGAGTAATTTTGATGTAATTTAAAAATAAGATCTCATATACATAATCTAAAACTATTTTTGAGTACCCATTTGGATGTTTTATAATATATCTCCAAATTGCCACGCATTGTTTCAAAAATAACTTAGAAAATGGATTGATTGTTGATATTTAAAGACTAATTAGGCCACGTTTCCAAAGGACTTAGTAATAAAACTTATCATCTAAACCCAAATTATCTTCAAACCTCCTTGTTAAGTCCTAAATGACAAAAAAAACTTACACAATTAGAAAAACTTCTCTATACATCAAGTACATAATCCTCATTTAAGGCACTTTTAAGAGGGTTTTGGGGAAAACTATATCAAGGGTCTTTACTGACTTTACCAATGCTTCAAAAAGATTTGGTAACAACTACAAAACATCCATAGACTCTCACACACAATATTATTCCCTATATATATATATATATATATATATATATATATATATATATATATATATATATGAGACAATGAAAATAGATTTTTAATATTGAGACAAGAATATAAATAAATAAGACATCATGGAAATATTAAAAAAATCATAATTTGAAAATAAGGCTATTAGAGAAATTCATGATTTGAACAATATAATCCATTACTAACCTCTTCCCCTTGTTGCCATAGTAGAATATTTCTCAACATTAAAATTCAAGAGTAAAATTAATATAAATATAAATATGGCTTCCTAATGCAATTTTTTATCTTGATAGGGTATGTGCAGGATCATGGTGTACCAAACTATGGCCTTAAGTGGCAGTGAAAAACCAACAAATCAGGGTTATGTCAACTTGACACATAATTTTAAAGTGGTTCTGGACTTTATATCAAAAAGTTGTAAGAAAATAATCTGTAGGAAATTGAATCTAGTTTCTAAACTACAAGGCCTTATCTAGAGAAAAAAACATTTGATTGGTCAAAAGTTTGGATTTTAATGCGATTCTACAAAAATTTCAGGGCAAAAATAAAAAGTAGGTGTATGTCTGACCACCTTAATCATAATCAAATGATAATATTTTTAAATATAATTTTAGATATAAAAATTAGACTCATGCTTGGATGTGACACAAGTTTTTGGGAATTTTTATTCCAAATAAATAATTAATTATGAATTTTCTACTATACTATTTTTAGAATTAAAAAACTCCCTTGTCTGACCACCTTAACTAGTTCAAAAAAATCAAAATTAAGTTTTTTTTTTTTTTTTTCTTATACTAGTCGAATCATAAAGTGTGACACATATTTTGGATTTCACAAATCTTATATGGTTTGAAAGTTATAGCTATTTTTCAACCAGTATGTCAATCAACACTTTGTAGCTAACTCCATTAGAAAATAAGTAATAATTACTTACTCAACTCATAATTTGACAAACCTTACATTTATGAAAACCTAAGAACATTATTAAGAAACCCTTTTCATTAAATGAAATTTTAAAAAAAGTCATCAGCTACATGCTTGAAGTAAAACACACATAAAAACATGCCAAAAACACATTTTTGAGATGTTTTAAAGATGACCATATAAGGTTGGTATCGAAAGATATAGTAGGAATTATAAAGGTATTAATTGTTTTCATTAAGTATCAGGATGGGTGGGAAAGAAGTTAGAATAGATTTTGAAATTCTTTGAGGCATTTCAGAACTACATATTTTTCAGATCGCCACTTTTTGGCACACCATGATCCTGCACATACCCCTCACCTACATTGGAAAACCACTACAACCTATCTCATATGTTTTTCTTGTTATGAGAAGATGCAATAAATGAAAATGATAAGACTGGTAGGTAAGAGAGATCAACTGTCTGAACATGTGAGGAAAAAATAATTTTATATGGATGAAAACATGAACATGACTATTCCTTTCACTTTCCAATAGCTTCAATTTTTTGAGTTCAAAACTGAAAAAAAAAAAAAAGAAAAGTAGAAAAGGTGTCACCTGTACATCTATTAGATGAAAACTTTTGGTACAAAGTTCTTGTCCACCCCTTCTCTCCTTTTTCAAAATTGTATCAATAGTTTTCTCTTTTTGTAGTATTTTAATTTGTGAATCTATGGAAAAAAATAAATAAAGTTGCATACTCCAAATTGTATTCTTGTGTCTCTATTTTGTTTAATATTATTTTTTTGTACATTGTTAGGTACTAACAAATTGAGTGCTCAGTTTTGCCAACAAATTGAGAAATTAGTAATTCATGTTTTTTCTTTGTTGGGAATCTTTGTTGTGTGTACCTAGCTTCTATTTTCTTAAAAAGTCTGACTGAAACAATAGAATAGGTTAAATGTGCTCTCAAGTTCTCAAAATATTTGGTATGTTGTTCATGTGGGTTATACTTATTTCCTAGACTATCAATCATTTATCTCCTATAATAATCATTTAGATATAGTTAGCTTTCCAAAGATGTGAAGTGCTCCTTGTTGTCACAAAGAAAATATCAAAAGGGTTCCATGCTCCCCTAAAGAAGATACAAATATCAAGGATTTTATAGAACATAATGGTATTGGTAGGAATTGAATTTCACTTCCTAAAAATGTAGGTACAAAACAAAGTTCTCATCTCACACCCTTCACTTTCTTTAATAATATCATGCATTTCAGATATTTTTGTTTCCCATATGATTTAGTAGAGATGTAATGCATGGTGAGTAAACCCTAATGTGTTTTATTTTCTCTATAGGTCTAAAGAGGTATCAAAAGAGTTGTAGGTTGAGGTGGCTAAACTATTTGAGGCCAGCTATAGGGCATGGTGGGTTTTGAGAAGAGGAAGATAGTGTTATTCATAGCCTCTATGAAAACATTAGGAGAAGGTATTGTGTAGTATAGAGAGTATCTTGAACTTTCATAATTAGGTTGAGGTTTATATGCGTAATGACTTAGAATATATTAATAGACCAAATTTTAGAGATTTTAGATTTAACTTTGTGTAAATTTTTTGAATGATGTTTCAAATTAGAGAGTGTGATTTGAAATGTTGATAGAAGGTGCTAAATCTAGAAGCTCCCAAATCGAATCAATATGAATTATTGAAATATATTTACTCTAGTACTAATGAATTGCCTATAATTTTGTGTAGGTAACCTATAATTGTAGCTTACTTATCTAGAAGAACAAATAATAAAATAAGAAATTACTAGAAAAAAAGATTGAAGAAAACATTAATTGCGAAGAGAAGAGAGTTTCAAAATTGCAAGGATAAAGTATAATCACAAAATAAAAACCCAAGAGGGGTTTGTATTTTAGAAGGTATATCTGCTAAATCCACCATGAATGTAATTTCATCTTTAATGCCAAGAAATGAGGTCTTCTAAGTGTTGGATCCATCCTATCCATTCAACCACAATACTTTAGTAGATCCTCAAGTTTTACAACATGAAACTCCAACAAGCTTTCCTTATCACTCAAATTTTAAGCACACCTTAAGAATTGGAAAATGTCCTTCTTAATCTCTAGAGGGATTTATTATGCTTGATAACACAATTCTTAGAAATTTGAACCTGAGGAGTGAATGTGCACTTAGTGAGAGTTCGAAAAACATTACCAATACCAATGAATTTTAATCATCTTCCTCAAATGTTACCTCCCACATGTAACTCTCCACTAGCTACCTTTGATCATTTATCCTTGTACAAATCCCTTTAAAAATCCTTTAAAATCAATATGAAATCAAAATCAGCTGGTGTATTTGACCTCAATGATTCCATAACATTTAGAGATGGTTGTGGTTCCAACACAAAGGGAAACCATATTAAGCCTGACTAGTTAAATGAAAATGGGCTTAGTTCATCACAAGATTAAAGTTGTTTGAGCTATGAGTTTTCGGTGGAGCAATTAAATAAGTTAATGCATTTGAAAAATTATAATTGCTTCCTAAAATAGAAAAAAGACATATGTGACTATTCATTATCCAAATATAATATTCATGAGGAGACCACTACCGCTTGTTGGCCTTCACAACTAATTCCTCAATTTGATGCTTGAAGTTAATTTCCCTAAATATATCCATCTTCCTTCTAATAAAAAGAGGTATATTATTTTGGGTTAGATACTCATCGAAATGAAAATTTATGGTGGGTTGTATTTATTTTTCTAGATTATATAATTATTACCTACACTATTTTACAAATAAAGAATTGTAAATTTTCTAGATTGGATTTAATATCTGTCATCTCCTAACATCTTTTGTTATAATCTAGGTGCTTTTTTTTGTATTAACTCTTTACATATGGCTACATTTTTATTTTTATATGCAAATATGATGATATAAGTTAACTTATTCATGTTATGCATGCATTAGATATGAGATGCAAAATATGGTGAATGCACTAAAGAATTGTTAAAAGGTGAAAAGTGTTACAGATCCTGATTCACCCTCCCTCCCTTGTTAGTATCTTAGTTTCTCAATTAAGATTTCTAGTAGTTGATATCATAGTTCAGTTCTAAAAACTTGGGAGATTAGATCATAGAAATGGAGGCTTATAAATTGGGAAAGGTTATTGATAATTAGGTGATTGACATCCAAGTCATAGTGTACCAACTTGAGGTAGCAAGACAACAACTAAGGAAATCCTTAAAAAGGATAAAGGATTTTTCCATACAAATAAAATATTTCAATTATGAAGAAGCTGACACACAAGAACTATTTGAAACTAGAAATCTAAGTAATAGTGATATAGGTGTTGTAGATCTACTAAGAAAGAATAATATCCAAAATGAAGAAGTCAAAGGACTAAAAAGGGAGCATGAGATTAGGTTAGTGAGGCTATGTGAAGTGACCAAACAAAAGAAGAAACTAGAGGAAGACAAGGTTGTCACCAAGGAAGATAAAAGGAAAATGTCAATCAGACTTGAAGAAAAGTCATTTGATGTGCAAAAGATAAAAAACACTCAACGAGACATGATGAATCAATTAATGCTTGCAAATTAAGATTTGAACAGAAAGGATGTGGAAATAGAAAATCTAAGATCAAAGAATGATATATTAAGGAATGAACTAAAGAATGAGAAAGAACTTGTGGAAAAGTTGAACAAGCCTAATGAAGCACTGAAATACTTTGAAGAACTAATGAGATCATCTAGTAGCACCTCTGGGGCAGATCATTCATCTACTAAGAAAGGAGAAACATCCAATAGTGGAGATCTGAGAAATGCAAAGTTAAAGAGGAAACCAACATGTTATCACTATGGTAAACTTGGTCACACTAAAAATATCTATGTAAAAAAAATGGTGTGGAAAATCCCAAACCTAAGTTTACTAGCTATTGGTTTTACTACAAGAATTAATGACATCAAGTACATGAGTGTAGATCAAGAATAAGGAATGCATCTACTACACCTAGATTTGAAGCCTATTGTTACAATTGTCAAAGTTATGGACATAAATCAAATGAATAAAAATCATAGACAATGCCCTATTAGACTAACTAAAGGAAGACAATGCCCTATTAGACTAACTAAAGGAAGAATTATGCACCTAATAATGTATGTTCCAAATATCACAAGTTTAGACATTCAAGAAAAATTTGCAAGACTCAAGTACTAAAAAAAAATCATAATAACACCAAGGGTAAAGGAAAAGTGAACATTGATCAAACAAAGAAGGAGATGAAAAAAAACATGGAAGAATTTGATAGAAGATGGAAACATCAGAAATAATGGAGTTGAGATGACCCAATCTAATGGAGGAGGTGATCATATCATTTTAAACTAATAAAGGAGTGTCTGTAAGGATTTGTACATTTAATGATATATCATACATTAGTTCAAAACATAAAATATACTAAATTTCATATTTGCATAAGTAAAGATGCATAAGAATATATCTATGAAATGACTAGTGCAAAATGAATCATTTACATAGCCAGTGTCAAACATCAATAAAATTGTCTATATTGACTAAGCATTGCATTATGGACTGAGTGCTTTAGATGCTTAACTAGTGTATAGGTCAAGTTAGATGGAAGAGACCAAGTTATATAGTGGAGACCTAGTTCATAAGGCACAATATTCACTAAGATAGCTCGCTTCCACCTAGCAGAGTACACAACATTAATGGAGGCCCTAAATTGAGTAAAAGGAATTATATATCAAAATTTCAAGACATTTTTTGGTACCTTGGATACATATTGCGAGAGAACAAAATTTTTTGAGTAATTTGCAAAAGAGATTCTAAAGTGATTAAGATGGAATTTGGAACAAAATCTTGATCAAGTAAAGTTTTAAGTGGTGTTGAGTTGTCTAGAAAGAAGAAGTTTCAAACCCTAATAGAGAAATATGGTAGCTTCATCATCTACAATAAATAGTCAAGGAGTAAAGGTTAGTAACATTAAATTGTCAAGGAGTGATGATTATCCTCCACCTAAATGTTTTGCTATTCTAGAGATTTTAATAAAGGTGACTCAATGTGCACATTATCATTGATACCACTTAAGGTAATCATGATGTGGAAATTTTCTATATGAGTAATATTGGAAAAGTTAATGATAATGAGATTCGAGAGGCATTTGAGAAATTGTGTTATGAAGGGGTTTTGAAGGATGAATACAAAATTATTGTGAGGAAAGGGTTGACTCATTTCTTAGAGTTTTCAAGGAATTTTAAAATTGAATGGATCAAGGTAGTGTTGAGTAGGATTCATGACATGAAGCTATGGTTTGACAATGGACATTTTGAGATAACCAAGAAAATTATTCACAAGATTACATGTTATCCCACTCTAGACAACAATAGGACTATGTGAAGTCTAAGTGGTGAGGGAGTTGAGGAAAACACAAGAGTCGAGTGGAATACATGGTACACTATTCAATCTTGTCAAGTTGCAAAAATTTCAATTAGCAAAAAACTTGATATCCATTACGAAGGAAAATAAGTTTGGATCTCTTATCATGTGTATTTTCATTTATGTTTAGAAGTATTTTCCTAGTATTAGAAATGTTGTTTGGGAACAACAAAAACTAGTGACAAGGAAAATCAATGTATACATTACTCAGTTAGAAGAGAACTTTGAAAATATCATGGGCACATATTTTGAGGAATTAAAACACAAAATGATAATAAGGATGAGAATACTAGAAGAGTTGGTAATGAAATTGATAGTTATATAATTAGTGCAAATATTATTGCTTCATTAAAAGAAGAGATTGATACTGAAGTTGAACATTTTGGAAAATATGAAGAAGCTAAGCAAAGAATTACTATTGACATAAAAATAACATCTAGGGAGAAGAGAAAAGAAAGAAAATGATTGAATACCTAGAGGAAAAACTAGGCATGCAAGGGAAAGGGAAGGAACCTCTTCACCTTACACAAGGACTTGGAGAAGATCAACAAAAAGATAGTGGTGATGAGGTAGAGGAAGAAGAAGGAGATTAGGGTAAAGCCTTAGTTGTTGTTGCATCAACCAAAAAGAAGGCTAAATCTATCAAGCCTAAAGAAAATAAAGCTAAAGAGAAGACAATGGTGTCACCCCTCTATCCTCCACCGCCAGCCAAACCAAAGACTGGGGTAGTAGTAGTAAGAGTTGAAACATCTACAAAGAAAGGAGTAGTGATAATTACCAAACCAAGTGACTCAAGCACATAGAAGAATAAATCATAGGCCTGTGTGAGCTAGCCAAAGAGGAGAATAATGGTAAAGGTAAAAGAAGTTGAAAAAGATGATGCAAATAGGAAAAAAACTAATGAATTGATAACAATACCTAGAAGAGAAAAGAATATTGATAAGGTATCTACTAACCTGAGAATCTCTACAACATTATCTAGTTTTAGATTTGTAAAATATGTCACATTGGATTATACTGATAGAACTAAAGTTGAGGAGGCCATGATAGTCATGATGGGAAAAAATAAAGTGGCTCCTAATGAGGTAGAAAGGAAAATTCATATTGATTTGTTCAATAGAATAAATAAAAGATGGAAACAGGCATCATTAGTAGAGAAAGATCTTAGAGAATGCATATTAGCCAAGGTTATGCCTGATTTATCAAAGGATAAAAAGGAAAAATTTTTGGAGAAGTATAGGAACATATTTTTTCCTAAGTTTATAATTTTTTATGATCTTACAAAACAAGATTTAATCTATAATTAAGCATAATGAGTTACTATGGACAAATTTTTTTGGTCTTGTAGCTTAAGAAGTGACACATAAGAAAGACACTGAGACAGTAAACATCTTACATGAATAAAATGATGAAATGAGTTTAGGTGTGTGTAGTCAACAAGGCACCATTTCACCTATTTATGCTGATACTCTAGTTGTCAAGCAAGAGAAGCCCTCATATGAAAATAATGAGAAGCACAAGACAAAGGAGTCAAAAAAATACACAAGTATAGACATTTCTATCAAAGGTCAAGAAGAACTGAATGTGTCAAAACCTCAAATTAAGGAAAAAGGAGGAAAATAAAATAGTTCCAAGTGCTACTATTGTTGTTTCTAGCATTGATATACAAGAAAGAACGAGTGGTGATACCCCCTCACCATCTCCTAAATTAGTGTTGAATAGCAACACTCTTTCACTTCACAAAGAGAAAGTAATAAAGGATAGTTCTCTAGATATTAAGGTTAGTCTAGACGAAGTTATTGAGATGCCAAAATGGGATTTGGAAAATCTCACTCTTGAACAAACAATTTTGTTGCAAGAAATTTTGGTAAAGAAAAATAAAAAAGAATAACTAAGAAGATAACATCAACAAAGGAAAGTATTGCATGATGTTAAGGACATTTTTGTAGAAGTATTTTCTATATAGAATTCTGATGGGTAAGCCCCATTAATTTCCTATCTTGTAACTATTGTTGAAAAAATAAATGTTGGAGATATATAAATAAATTATAATTTTATGGCTTGATCAGCCAATAAATTCAAGAATAATATCGTGAAGAAAATCTCACAAACTATCATTGAGAAAAAGGTTGTATTAGAAGAACAAGTACAAAATACCATGGAAATTATATAGAGAATACACCACTTTTGTAATATTTTGTGTGAATTTCCAAGATTTACAAGCGATCTTGAGGCAATCATTGAGAAGATTCAGGCTGATATGAGAAGAACAAATAACATTATTTCACAATTAGTTAAATCCAACTCACAATATTACAATAAGTAATTATTTTCTCAAGGAAAATTGGCTAAGCTTTAGTCAGTTGATAAAAGCATGAGGTCAAAATTGATCTCCATCCAATCCACATTAATACCTCATTTGGAGGTTATGTAATGAGAGTTGAAGTCAACATAAGATCTTATTCATGAAAATCACAATCTTTTGGTTGTTGATAGTTTGATTGCTATGGTAGCTAGATTTGAGTTATAGAATCATGTTTTAGAATCAGAAAGAGCCACTTGGGATCATGCACTTTCTATGATCAATCAAGTATACAAACCATTTATTGAAAAATATGCTCTGATTCCACCCATTCCAACCTAATAGAAGTCATAAGTGACAAAAACAAGGGGCAAGAAAATAGTGAAAGAATGGAATGATGATTAGATATAGAATGAAATATTGATCAAAAGGACAAGAGAAGAAAAGTTAGAGTAAGATCTATTAGTGAAAATAATTAATTATTATTACACTTTACTTAATTTCACTTAGTTTAAATTCAATATTTTATTATTTATCATATAGACAACATAGGAGTTTCCATAATCATCTAAGATGTCATGTAGACAACATAGTTATTCACACTCTAATTAAGTACATGGTGTCTACAACATCTCTTTATGAGATATACCTATGCTAAGCTTTTTCTCTCATCATTGCACTAACTTCTATGCTCAATGGAGGATAATCCACTCCTAGTGGACATGTGCTTAGTTGTGAGGCTTATCACTTTGCTAACTCCTAGTCAGTCCAGAGGCCTTTATATATAGGCACTTCTAGTGTGTATGTGTATATGATATTCTCATTATTGTTATTCTGATGATCCATTATTGGTCCATATTGTGTTAGTTTTTGAGCTTCTTTATCTTGGTGTAATTTTTCCCAAAGGAAAATTCTTACATGGTATTAGAGCTGAGAGAGCTTTTATTCACATAGCCATTGGAGACCATTTTTTTTGCAAACAAGAACCCAAAGGCCCGATTTGCAAATTTGGTATGATATTTTAGATCTATGCAATTTGATTTTTTAAATTTGAAAATTTTAATTTGTGTCTTTGTATCTTTTTTTATTTGTAATTTCTCTATAATTTTTTCAATTTTGTATTTTTTCAAAAATAATTGGCCATCATGCCTATAGAAGATTATTTTTTGTAGGCTAACTAGGTGGTTAAATCCTAGTACCTACAAAATATTCCAACTAAATTTCACATAATCTATCATCCTTAAACTAATAGTTCCATACAAATCCAATAGACTTCACTCACAAACCAACACCTTCCACACATAGCAGACTACACATCACAAACTGGTGACATAACTCATAACAGCCCTCAAGCCAATTCACCATCCATGACTTCGTCTATTTAAATAGCTTTCCATTCACCATTTTGGTGAATGTGGGATACGAAACCATACATCCACCTTTGATAGTATTTTACTTCCCCACTAGTGACACTTGCCAACTTCTCCACTTTCTAGCACTATCTACAAAACCCCACCACATGCCAAGCATCGATGATCATAGGTGCCACATTTGCTCCATGCATAGACACATCAATGCCATGAGTTCACCAAGTTAGTGCCCACATTAGTAGACATATGGCACTACCATGTTAGAATCTTTGAATAGACATGTTAGCTCCACATCAACAATCGTACAAGCCACATCAGTAGTTTGTATTATATGGACTGCATAGTCAGCCTGGCTAGCCTTTATCTGTTGACATCACCTTTTTGTGGTCTTAAATTTGAAAAATGTTTGACCATTACTAGAAGGAAATATTGCACTATTGTGATGTCTATTTAGACATCAATTTTAACAAAGTGTTTTCCTCTACAACCCCCTCTGCATATACAATCTTGATTTGATAGTCCAACTTCGGGAGGCAATATCTCAATCATCTAGAATCCAAATTAGGTGCATTTTTTTTTAATAGCCTAAAATTTCTTGAAATTTTCAATGGTGCTATTATTTTATAGTTCTGGTGTAGGGATTTGTCAAAAAATTTAGTTTTTGGTAACTATACCTATCCAATCTTACCGTTTGCAACTTCAAATGCTTTGTACAGGCTCATCTAGACACATTTTCAAGTTCCATTTTTTTGAAAGTGAATAATATTTTGTGTACTTTATAGATCTCTAATCATATTATAGACTTGTGTGGATAGAAATACCACATTTAGAAATAGGCCCTTTTTTGCATTGTATTGCTTTGATTAAACTTCAAATTTGTTGTATATCTAAGATACATTACTAAGTACCAAATTTGAACTCAAAGAGGAGGTTGTAAATAGAAAAACAAAAAGTCCGCTATTGTCCATTTTGACAAGTGGCCTATTGTAAACGCACTACATATAAAGTGCCTAAAGTATTCATTTGGGAGGTGATTCTTTGATTGAGTGAAAAGGGGGGTTGTGTCTTGTGTTCTTGTGTCTCCTTAATATTGTGCTCTTTCTTTTACATTATGGATTCTTTTTCAAAGTTAACTCCACATAAATATGTTACTTGGAAAGAAAAGATAAAGGAACCCTTGGTTGAAAAAAGTTTACTAAATTATGTAACTGGTGGAGCAAATAAAGTTGATGATAATGAGTCTCATAAAGAAGACTAGGCATCAAAACAATAAAAGAAATGGCCCTAGGAACCTTGTTAAAGAATATCTCAGATCTTGTCAAATATCACATCAAGAATCTTAATAATCCAATAGAAGTTTGGGATTAACTTGAAGCATTGTATGGGGTAGTAGATGAAGATATGGCCTACACCATTCAGGACAATCTTCTCAAATTGGATCTTAGGAATTTTGACATGATCAAACATTATTTTACCCAAGTAGACATGTATAAGAACAACTTAAGGATTGTGGTGAACCCATCAAGGATGGAAAGTTGATTAAACATGTTATGACTCATCTTCCTCCTGAATATGCAGCTTTTGTTTCTAGTTTCAACACTCATAAGTTAATGATGGGTATTTCCTTCACTAAGCCTTCATTTGAGTCATTTTCAAGAATGTTGGTCTTAGAACATGAAAAGTTAGTGAGTATGGGAATTCTCTACTCTTCAAAAACCAAAGCCTTGGTAGCCAATCAAAGGAATCAAGGTGGGAAAAACTCCAACAAGAAGCAAAAGCAGTGGAAGGCTAAGCCACAAGATGACACACAAAAATCTTCCTCCTTGCATTAATCTTCCTCCACACAACAAGGCGAGTCTTTTTCCAAAAATAATAAGAAGGGGAAAAAATTCAACAAAAGGGAGAAGAAAACTTGTGCCTATTGTAAGAAGAATAGTCATGAGTGTAAGGATAAGTAGATTGATGAGTTACTAAACTTAATGACTAAACATAAAATTAATGTACCAAATGCCTATAAGGATAAGGGATCTTCAACCACTTCAAAAGGTAAGGGAAAAGCTTTGGTATCAAGTGCAAACAATTCTGAGGAATGGGTTCTTGATTTAGGAGCTAAACATCACATGGGTGCTTCAAGGGAGCATTTTTACTCTTTGAAACCATCAAATGTATCTTACGTCTATGTGGGAAATGTCACACAAGTGGAAGTGGAAGGAAAATGGAATGTTGAGTTGTAAAATGGCATCTTCAAGGATGTTCTCCATGTTTCCAACCTTAGCACCAACCTTCTTTCCATCTACCAAATAACTCACTATGGATGTGGCAACAAAGTGAAATTCCTTCCTGATTTAGTTGTGGTAAAAAATATACAAGATGATTCTATCATAGCAATAGGAAATGCTAATCATGAGACAAGAATTTATTCTTTTTCTCATTTTGTACCTAAGTCCACTTCCCTTACCTTGTTGACCCACTCAAAAAAATCACAAAGTAAACTATAGAATGAGATATTTGGACATCTCAATTACCGCTACCTTCAAAAAATTAGCAACAAGGATATGGTTATTGGTCTACCTCAAGTAAAGTATTTAGAGGGTGTATGTTTAGGCTGTGAAGTAGGCAAGCATCCCAAAAAGAAGTTTGATAAGGGGAATTCTTAGATGGCTACTATTGTTCTTGAATTGGTTTATAGTGATGTAGTTGGCTCATTTCCAGTACCATCATTTGAAAAGGCCCACTATGTTATTGTTACAAATAAACCATGGATAGAAATGAAAATAATATGCAAATATAAAAAATATCACAAAATAATAGATCTCATAGAAAAGAACACAAGACATAGATTTAACTTGATTCGCCCGATCCTGAGGCTGTGTCCACCAAACATCAAGTCTGATATTATTATGATCTAGTGATTACAACCTAATTACAATCCGTAACCCTTTACAACTCAATATTACCACAAGAAAAAAATTTTGCATCACAACTAAGAAATAATCCCTAACCCTAATCTCTTTTATACAAGTATTTATATTGCTTTAGAGTTATAATTAATAATTACATGTTGGCCCAAAATCTTGATAAAATAGGGTCCAAAGAATTCATGAAGTATGTATAGTACTTTTTTGATTAGTCACCACAATCTAACAATCTCCCACTTGGGGACTAATTAGACTCCACTTTAAACAATAATAATCTCCCACTTGGAGACTGGTCCTATAGCTATGTTGCTACTCCATAAGGCTCTCACTAGATCAAACCACCCTAGACTCTATTGTTATTTTATTCATGTTTAGTCTAGAAGACCAACCAAAGCTGAAGAGGAGTTAAACTTCTCCCTTTTTACTACCTTTGTAAACATATCTACTAGATTTTCATTTGTATGTGTCTTGTCAAGCTTTAACTTTCCATCCTCCAAAACTAATCGAATGAAATTGTATTGTAATTGTATTTGTTTGGTCTTTGAATGTAGAGCTGAATTCTTTGCAAAATTAATGACACTCTAAATATTTGTAAACAAATAATTATCCCTCTAAGGGTCTCCCAATTCTTTCAAGAAGAACTAAAGAATATCATCTCCTTGGTTGCCTCTATAGTAGCTACATACTCTACCTCTATAGTGGATAAAGCATTAAGCTTCTATAACCTAGAAACCTAGCTCACAGCTACCCCACCAATATTAAAGACATAACCTGTAGTACTTCACCTAGTATTAATATCCCCTACCAAATATAAGTCAACATAGCCCTATAAATCAATAGTAGAGCCCCCAAAGTGTAAACACTTATTAGATGTTCCTCTCAAATATCTGAGAGTCCATTTCATTGCATTCCAATGCTCAATTCCTGGATGAATCATATACCTGCTAATGACTCCCACTACATGTGCAATATCTAGCCTTGTACATACCATAACATAAATCAAGCTTCATATAGCTGAAGCACAGGGTATCTTGGACATCTTATCTTCCTCTTCTTGTGTCTTTGGACACATCTCCTTAATCGACTTCAACTGACCAAGTAAAGATGTGCTGACAGCTTTAGCATTCTTCATAGAGAAACATTGCAAAACCTTCTCAACATAATTAGCTTGAGATAGCATCAATTTCTTATTCTTCCTATCTCTACAAATGTTTATACCAAGGATTTTTTTTGCTGCCCCCAAATCCTTCATAGCAAATGCATGTGCTAACTGGCATTTTAGCTCCTTAATACGATCCATGTTAGACCTAGCTACAAGCATATCATCAACATATAAATATAAAGTAATGTAGCTATCATCATCCAACCTCTTAAAATAAATAAAATGATCTAAATGACACCTACTATATCCATGCTCATGCATAAAACTATCAAATTTTAGATACCATTGCTGAGGTGCTTGCTTCAAGTCATATAAACTTTTCTTCAATTTTCACACTAAGTTTTCCTTACCTTTGACCTCAAATCCCTATGGGTAAGCCATATATATCTCTTCATCCAAATCACCATGAAGGAAGGTTTTTTTAACATCAAGCTACTCTAAATTCAAATCTTCAATAGCCACAACACTTAAAATAGTACGGAGAGAAGTCATCTTAACAACAAGAGAAAATATCTAATCAAAATCAATGTCCTTTTTCTATGAAAATCCTTTTACAACTAACCTGGCTTTAAATATTTTCTTACTTCCATCCTCTTCTTTTAACCTATAAACCCACATATTTTATTTAGCTCTTTTACCTACAAGAAATTTGCATAAATCCCAAGTCTTATTTTTTAGCAAAGATTCCATTTCTTCTTTCATTGTAGACTCCCACTAAATCTTAGTATCCATTTGCATAGCTTCATAATAACATTTAGGTTCACCAGCATTAGTAAGTAAAATAGAATACAAAGAGGGAGAAAATCTTTGTGGAGGTCTAATTTTCCTTGTTGACTGTCTAACATTTACTGGTGTGTGTGGTATTTGTTGTTGCAGTTGTTGCACATCATGAGAAATGGCTAGAACATCACCTTTTGGAGTATCATCCAACACTACATAAACATCTTCTCTTTTCTCATGTTGCTATACCAGATCTTTGTACAACACTTTCTCAATGAATATGACATCCTTGCTTCTTAAAATTTTATGATTTTCAAAATCCTAAAGCCTATTACCAAATTCATTAATTTCATATCAAGCAAATACACATTTCTTTGACTTAGCTTCTAGCTTGGTTCTAGTTTCGTAATATATGTGAGTAAATGCTTCACAACCAAAGGTTTTGAGAAAAGAATAACTCACCTTCTTACTATTCCATGCTTCTTTTGGAATACCACAACCCAAAGGAGTAGAGGGACCTCTATTAATCAAATATATAGTAGTATTAATAGCCTTTGCCCACATGTGTAAGGGCAACCCAACATGCAACCTCATGCTCTTTGCATGCTCCATTATAGTCATGTTCATGCATTAAACCACTCCATTTTCCTATGAAGTCCTTGGAAAAATTGTATGTCTATGAATACCATTAGTGGAGCAATAATCTTTAAATGCATGACTACAATACTCACCACCATTATTAGATCTGAGACATTTTAATTTCTTACCAGTCTCATTTTCAACCAAGCATTTCAATTTCTTAAAATCTTGAAATACATTAGATTTCTATCGAAGGAAATAAACCCATACTTTACTAGTTGTTTCATCAATAAATCTAACATAATAATGAGAGTCACCAATACAAGATACCTGAGCTACTCCCAATACATCTGTATGCACAAGCTCTAATTTCTCCTTTTTGTTTTCCTTCCTAGTCTTCAAAAAACTCAATCTCTTTTATTTTACATACACACAACTTTTATAGAAATCCATATTAACACATTTTCGGAAGAAAGCCAAAATTTCCTTCCCTTACTATTTGTTAACCTCAATGAGCAAGGTAGTGGATAGCTTCAAAAATAAGCCCATTGCAAACTCAGCTCTGCATTAGGGGTTGTTTCTACTTATCCATGAGCACTTCAAATCTCAAACTATAAGCATTGCCCCCCCTCAGATAGAGAATGTGGATTCTAGAAGTTCCAGTTACTCCTCTGACTCGGATCAAATTCAGAGCCTCAACTCTAAGAAAGGTGGGATCTCTTCTTTGGGGAAAATAGTGACATACCATGCTAAAAAATCCCCCTCCCCCATAACCCCAAGTAGAAAAAGCCCTAGGGATCTTGGGCAGAAGCCTACCGAGAAGGCTGAGGAGTGTGATGGCCATGATGAGGAGGAACCAAAGTCTAAGAAGGTGGTTAAGGAGATGTAGGAGGAAATTAAGGAGGAAAGTGGAAGGAAGAAACACAAGAGGGAGATTTTGGAGGAAGTGCACTCTCAATTTGAGGAGGTGTCTATGCTGCCCCTTTCTCCTATCCATCTCCATCCTAAGGAGCAAAAAGAGGAGAAAGTTGGGTATGCGGAAGGGGAAGTGTAGACCAATGATAGGAAGAAAGTGTGGATCAATTTCAATGTCAAGACTTCCAAGATGGGCATATTCAGGGAGGCCATGAATCCCCAAATCCTCATGGATAATCTTGAAGAGCAATGGCTGGAAGAACTAATTGATTCGGTGATTGTGGCTATTTTAGATAGAGCCAAAAAAATAGGGATAAACCTCTTAAATAATGCTCGCAATAGTATGATTGATAATTTTAGATCAATCAAATGGATTTTTGATGAGCTTGAGGAGGTTAAAGATAAGGTGAAACATATTGAGGCAACAAGGAAAGGGATGGATGCCAATAGGAGGATGGATTTGGCTGACAAGCTCAGTCTGGTAGAAAAAAGGATTCACAACTTGGAAGACTACAATCACAACCTTGTGAATCAGATGTTCTCCTTGTTAATTTCCATTAACAACAACATCATCTCTCTCATGGGCTAGATCAAAGATAGAGAAATGCACAAAGATGAGGATGGAAAAAATAGGGACAAGGCCAGAATGGAGGATGACCCTGCAAAGGACAACTCCATTCCTGACCAAGACCAAAGGTATCAAAGGGCACAATAGATAGAAATGAAGGAGAATCAACTGGCATTTGAGGCTGCTCAAGTTATGCATGATCTGGAGTGAAAGAATGAGTAATAATTCTTGCCTGTTCTTTTGTTTATCATTTTATTTTGGCTTTTTGTTCTGACTTTAGGCCGTGGCTTTGCTTGGTTTTTTTTCCTGGTCTTTTCTCAATACACTTTCCTTTGGCTGGGCTTAATGCTTATTATCAGCCAGTGAACTTAAATTCTTTGGCTGGGCTTTCATTCTTATTATCAGCCTTTTTTTGTAAAAACTATTAGGTTTTAGGTTCCCTGTAAAACCTATTTATCTAATCAAAAATACATTTTAGACTTGGTAAAGCTTTCCTTGAATGAACTACTTTCATACCTTTCTCACTCATGTGTCCAAGTCTATTGTGCCACAACATTGTATCAGAATTTACAATAGCTATTTGTTCTCCCTACTCAATAGTAGCAACTATTCCTGAACATTCATTTTTCTCTAAAACAATTAAAGTAGAAGGAACAATATGACCTGTATAAAGATATAAGGTGCCTACTTTCACACATTTTTCTACTATGAGGGAACTTTTTGAAACCTTCCAATTTTTATCATTAAAAGTAACTACATAATCCTCATCACTAAGTTGCCTTCCTAAAAGTAAATTCTTACTCAGCCTTGAAACATGTCTTACCTCATGTAGTAGCCAATGATTCCCATTCTACAACTTAATCTTAACTTTTCCCTTTCCAATAATCTAATAGAGTTCATTATTCTCCAAATAAATAAGCCCAAAATCCCCTTGTACATAATCAATAGAATATCCTCTATGAGTTGTAGCATGAAATGAAGCACTAGAATCTAAAACCCATGAATCATCAACACTTTCTAAAGACAGAAGCAAATCATCCTCTTTAGATTTGTTACCTACCACATTTTCCTCCTTATCTCCATCTAGTTTATCTCCTTCATTTTTCTTTTGATTCTAACAATCTTTTCTTTTATGTCTTGGTTTCCCACAATACCAATAGTCATTTGGTCCTCTCAATTGAGACCTCCTTCCCTTTGACTTCCTTCTTGATTTCCCATGATTTCCAAAATTATTTCCTATTTTAGTTTGTCTACCTCAACTTTGTGCATTCAAAGCACTTCTTGATGTAGATCCATCTGAGGTTTTCCTATGAGTTCCCTCACTCAAAATAACATTGATCTCATCATCATATTTCAGGGTACTAGATCAGAAACAAAATTACTCATAGCCCTTACCAAGCCATTCCAACTTTCAAGCAAAGAACACAAAATCAAGAGAGCCCTAATTTCTTCATCAAAACTAATACCCATAGAAGATAACTGGCTAGTAATAGTATTAAACTCATTTAAATGATCTACAATAGATCCACCCTCTTCCATTTTCATATTAAATAAATGCTTCACGAGAAATACCTTGTTTGAAGTAGAGGGCTTTTCATACAATTTTGCTAGGGTTTGCATTAACTCTTCTCTCATCTTCATTTTTGTAATATTAAATGCCATTAATGGTGCCATGCATAATCAAATGCTTCCAAGTGCCTTTCCATCTAAAAGATCCCATTCATCATTTGACATAGATCCCTAATTCTTGGCTTTGCCTTCCAACGGCTTTCATAACTAGAAGTTCTACCCATTAAACCTATCAACCCTTAGCTTACCCTCATCTACTGTTGCTCCCACTCAACCATGAGACTCCCACTCAACTATGAGACTTTCCTACAGAGGATAATTAAAAAGACAACCTCTCTCTAATACCACTTGTTAGGAATAAACCACTTACAGAAATGACAATTACATGCAAATATAAATAATATTAAAAAATAATAGATCACACAAAAAAGAACACAAGACACCAAGATTTAATGTGGTTCACCAAATCCCTGGGCTATGTCCACCAAATAGTAAGTCTAATATTATTATGATCTGGTGATTATAAGCTGAATACAATCTGTAATCCCTTATAGCTCAATATTGCCACAAGAACCAATTTTTGCATCACAACTATGAAACAATCCCTAAATGGCCTAAGCTCTTTTATAAAAGTATTTTTATAACTTTAGGGTTATAATTAATAATTATGTGTTGGCCCAAAATCCCAATAAAATAGGGACCAAATTTTATTTTTTTTGGGTGATGCCCCAAGCCCCAAAGAATTTATGAAATATGTATAACACTTTTTTGATCAATCACCACAATCTAACAGTTCTCACCTTCATTGATGACTTTTCACTCTACACTTGGGTCTTCTTTCTTTCTCATATGAGTGAAGTGTTTGATAAGTTTATCACCTTCAATGCTCAAGTTGAGAAGAAATCAAGGAAATCCATCAAGATTCTATGAATAGACAATGGAAGGGAATATGTGAACTCAAGGCTTATAGAAATTGTACTCATAAGGGTATTGATTTTCAACATTTAGTTTCATACACTCCATAGTAGAATGGTGTTGTTGAATGGGAGAATAGAACCCTTAAGGAGATAACCACTTGTATTCTACAACATAAGTCTCTAGATCAAGTTTTTTGGACAGAAGCCATGAATTATGCCAATTACATCCAAAATAGAAGTCCCTATAAGGCCATAGATGGAATTACACCTTTTGAGGCTTGGTGTGGAAGAAAACCAAGTGTAAATCACTTTAAATTTTTTGGTTGTCCAACATGGGAAAGGATACCTCCACAAAGATGGAAGGCATTGAAAACTCAAAGAAAACCTTGTATATTTGCTAGATATCCTAACCATCTTAAGGCATAAAAACTCATGGATCCAGAGACACATGAAATATTCTTTGAGAGGAGTGTTCACTTTGAAGAAACTTGTCCAAGTTTGGCTTTGTCAACTTCTCCTTCCTTTGTCATGGAAAGTGATGAAAATGATGATAGTGACTTGGAAGATGATATTCCTTCAACTTTGACTTGTAGGACACCACCTTCGCAGAGCTTACAAATAGTTGAGGATATTCCTTCTTCTTCTTCCACTAGACCACATTGGGCACAAAAAACACTTGATTTAGCAGGTTCATTGGTGGGAAATCCTTTAGATACTAGGAGGACAAGGTCACAACACAAATCATTTCCAAATGCATATATTGCCATTGCTTCTAATACATAGTCATTTAAGTAAGCATCAGGGATTCTTAAATAGCCATGGAAGAAGAATGAAACTCTTTAATGAGAAACAACACTTGGAGCCTAGTTCCTCTTCCCAAAGGAAGAAATATGGTTCAGTGTAAGTGTGTCTATCAGGCCAATTTGTAGTGGATGGAACTGTTGATAAAAATAAGGCTAGACTTGTTGCCAAAGGTTTCTCACAAGTTCTTAGTATTAATGATACTAAGACCTTTGCATTGGTAGCTAAGCTGAACTCCATTCATTTGACACTAGCTATTGTTGTAGCTCATGGTTGGGTTGTACATCAGATGGATGTAAAGAGTGCATTCTTGAATGGTGATCTTCTTGAGGAATAGGGAGCAGCCATAAGGTTTCATACATGATTCTACTTTAGTTTGTATGTTGAAAAAGTCTATCTATGATCTTAAGTAAGCTCCTCGAGCTTGGTATGCCAAGATGGATTCCTTCCTACTCTCAGTAGGATTCACCAGGTCTCATTCAGATTTGATTGTCTACATTCTTCAGAGGGATGAATCACACTTGATACTCATGCTTTATGTGGATGACTTGATCATTATAGGAAGTACTTCATCCATCATTGCCAGTGTCAAGACTTCTTTGTAGGATATATTTTCTATGAAAGACTTGGGTTTACTTCATTATTTCCTTAGTATTTAGATCACATAGTCTTTAGTTGGGATCACACTTTCTCAACCCAAGTATGCTCTTAATTTACTTGCTTGATTTCACATGAGTGACTACAAGCTTGCACCTACTTCCTTTCTTTTAGGTATAAAGTTAGAGGAAAAGTGTTCCTCTCCACTTGTTAATGCTACATTGTACAAATAGTTAGTTGGGAGTCTCATCTACTTGAAAATATACATGCCCTAACATAGCTTTTTCAGTTGGCATGGTTTCTCACTTCATGCAAGAGCCACATGAGCTTCATTGGAAGGATGCAAAATGCATCTTGCACTACATAAGGGTACACATACACATGAGATATATTATGCAATAGGTATTGGACTTTAGTTGGTTGGTTATATAGAGTCAAACTATGTAGAGGATCTTGATTCTCACAAGTCTACTTTAGGTTACATTTTTCATCTTGGTTCTAGCCCCATTTGTTGGCAGAGTAAGAACTAAAATACTATTTCCCTTTCTTCAACTAAGGTTAAGTATTGAGGAGCTATCAATGTGGCTATAAAAGCTTTTTGGTTACAATATATTCTGAAGGAGTTTGGATTTGACATATCTAAACCCATAATCATTCATTGTGATAATTAGAGTGCTATTGAGATCTCAAAAAATCTAGTTTAGCATTAGTGAACAAAACACATTGATGTTCATATGCACTACATCATAGAGTTGATTCATGAGTAGGTCATTGCATTGTAGTATTGTCCTATAGTAGAGCAGGTTGCAAATATTTTCACTAAACCCTTCATTGAGGTCAAGTATCTTCATTTGTGAGATCTCTTAGGGGTGCATGATAGTTTAGAAAGGGGAGTTCCTTGACTTCTCTCTCATCTTCTCTATTGTACTTATCTCTCTTTTTGGGGGAGGGCTTTTCCCATGAGGTTTTCCCTCTTTCTCCATTTTTAGATAGATTGGATTTCATTGCATCACATTATATGTAAAGCATTGCATTTGTACATGGGTACCTAGCATGGCCTAATAGTCGGGACCCATCATGCATTTTCATTATAGCTTTTGTAAGCTTAAGTGCATTCCCTTAAGTTGCACTTAAGTGGGGGTGTTAGTGTAAATAATTAATTATTATTACACTTTACTTAAGTTTACTTAGGTTAAATACATTATTTTATTATAGACAACACAAGTGTTTGCATAATCATCTTATTTTCCATGTAGACAACATAATTGTTTGTACTCTAATTAAGAACATGGTGTCTACAACATCTCTTTATGAGATACACCTTTAAGCTTATCCTCTCATCATTGCAATAACTTTTATGCTTAATGGAAGGTAATCCACTCCTGGTAGACATGTGCTTACTTATGAGGCTTATCACTTTGCTAACTCCTAGTCAATCTATAGGCCTTTCAATACAGGCACTTCTAGTGGGTATGTACATATGATATTCTCCTTATTGTTATTCTGATCATCCATTATTGGTCCATATTGTGCTAGTGTTTGAGCTTCTTTATCTTGGTGTTATTTTTCTCTAAGAAAAATTCTTACAAGATCCAACATTAAGAGATCAAAGTTTAGAAAGTTCAAAGATCAAAATTTAGAAAGCAAATAGGGTATGACACTGAAATAGTCAAACTACTTAGAGTCATGTGTATATATTGTTCATTATATTTTTATTGAATAATATTTTTGTAATTATATATGAACTAAGACATAGGATTAGGGGAAGTACTCTTATATATCATTGTAATGATGTAATCATGAAAAAGTGTTTTTTCTACTAATGTCAAAGGGGCAGATTGTTGGTATCTTTGACTATTGTTGTCTATTAGTGTCAAACACTTAGTCATATACTAGGAAGAGTTAGATGATGATCACTATGATTAAAATACTCTATATAGGCCTATTGGAAATATTATGATAGGCTAAGTAACTAATAAAACTTAATCCTTAAATAAAAATTAATCCTTTATGTATAATCTAATCTAATTGCATGCATGAGAAATTAAAAACATTAAAGAATTCATAACACTTTGACACACAATTTGGTGACCTAGAAACCTTCCAAATAGAAAGTAAAACTAGGGTGGGGATGATACCCAGAAGCTTTAGTGCTGTAGTATAAAGTTGTCCTATTAAGGCTTACAATGATCACTTTTGATGATTTTCCCTATTAGGAGCAATAAGAACTGCTAGGTCCACCTTGCAAAAGGATTTACAAACACACAATGAAGTATGCACTTGCTAAAGAGATTTACATAAGACTATTAAGTCTATCTTATAAAATGATTTGTCTAATCCAACTGTTAGGATGAAATGGTAGTTGATCTCTAATCTAAAACTTAGTTTACTAAATGAGATTCTTTTGAGTATAGTAATCACCTTGCTATGGTAAATAAATCTTTGTCACTCCTTATACTTCAATAGCCTTTTTAATTTTCTCTTTTGTTGTCTTCTACTTATTACATTACTTCCATCTCTACATATTGGATGTGATACAATACATTACATATATACCAATCCAATTTACAAATTACAAAGTTGGCCTCAATACAATTCAGCCCAATTGTAAGAACTCAAGTTTTGAAGACTACCTTAGTGAGGTTCTGATACTCGACATCTACTTTCAATGCTTGACATCATCATGCACTTGGTAGATGTAGAAGCTCAATTGATACTGATCTCTTCCAAGTAGTCTTGAACTTGGTTTCCAATGGTGACTCAATGAATACTGTAAGACTAGGCATATAAACTGAATCACTTAATTCACACTCCATATCTTGGTTAATGCTATCACTATGAGTTCAATATAAATTGAGTCACTTGGTTAACTCTAGGTAGCTTGGTTAAAATTAGACTCACATCACAGTAACTGCAAACTCAATAAGCACTGTACAACTTAGTTTGCACTGATAAAATTAGCATACACTAAGATGTTCAGTTTATACTACTAATCAACACCTTGGTAGTAATTGCTTAGTGCAAATTGAATATTGTGCCTCGGACTTGATAGCAACTATAGAACTTGGTAGATACTAAAATGCTTGGTTAACATTGTTAACTATATAATATGCTTAGTAGATACTTACAATATGAATAAATGTATATCATTAATAACAAACATGACTATAATGTCAATAATCTTCCCCTTTGGCATTAGCAACTCGATAGAGTATACTGCTTTTGAGATTTTTCAAAATTTTATTTGTAAGAGATATACATCTGAGTACCTATACATGAATAATATTATAATGCTCCCCCATATAGTATACTATACATCTTTTTACATCTGATATATACATTTCTCCTCTTTTATGTACATCTTCCTTTACACAATATACATTTTTTCTATAATATACATCTTCTCCCCCTTTTTTGACATTAATGCCAAAGGTGTGTTGATGTTTGAAACTACTAAGCAACAAAATGCTCAATACCAGAATGATAATACTCATATAACCTAAGGATTAACCAATTCCTATTAATAATTACATAAGTGAACCATTTGGACCCAACTTCAATTTTCTACTCTTTAGGCTCTGCAAAACCAAGGTGGGTATACCTAGGGATGATTCTAATGCAAATTGATGTATTAAAACTATATTAGTTTCATTCTGATTCTCATCTTCTATCCTTAGGCACATACACAGTTTACCAATATGCTTTCAAGTTTATATGCATACCTTATAAGTAGATCTAGTCATAATTCTCCTAGATTTTACAAGTATTCTTGGAAATAACAGCTACCTAAGACTTAAAAAACTAAATGTAAATGAGTGGTGGCAAGCATTACAACCTTGAACAAAATAGAATGAAAATGACTTTGAATTTATAATTTTTTTGACATGTAGAGGCAGAATTTACTCTCAATCATCTCTGATTTATATGACCAGTACCTTATCCATTGGGAACAAAAGGTCACTTATTGGCAAGAGATCTTGTTAAATTAATTTTTTATTTAATCTATCAAGTATAATCACCTATTTCAATTCTTATATGATATCCTCTTCATAAACTCATGAATTCTATTGATTTATTGAAGCAATTTACATAATCCATTGAATTAAAAGCAACAATATAACCAATATACACCCCATCTAGAATGCATTCAATCAAATTAACATTATTCAAATGATATCAAAACTAATAAAGTCATGAAATGGAGATAGAAAATGGTGACACAAATTTGGTGTAAATACCCTTTTGCATTATCCTTTTTGCTGATTAATACAATAACCAATAGAAACTTAGTAAACAACCTAGAAATTCATACTACTTCTATCATTTCTATCTATCATAAAAAAAGTACATGACTAAAAGTAAACTCAAAAACAACTACACATGACTGGACCAAATGTACTTTCTTGAAAACTGAAAACATACAAAAATTTGGACCCTCACAATGCCTTTAAAACTCATTTAAATAACATGAGTTGCAACAAGAAAAGGGAAATTGTGATTGATAGGTTTCCTTTTACAAAAATTAGTATAACAACTTTTTGCAAAAATATCAGGACACCTTAATTCAAAAAGAAACAAAAAAGCATAGTTGCAGATGACATTTGGAGCATAAAATCTTTAACTTTGTCTTTTTCTCTAACTACTTCCTATTGGTAAGGCTTTTATTTCTATGATTGCTTCCCAGACAATGATTTCTCTTTTTGTAGGCCATTCCCACATCTTGGTTGTTGCTAACACATCAACAGATTTATGCCACCTGGCATTAGTGATTACTTTCCCTTTTGTAGTAAACCTATTCATTTCAGTTTCAATTTTGAATAGGGTATCAATTAGTTCATTAAAAACACATTCATCAATATCACCCTAGAAAATAGATGCCACCTATGGCAAGTCTACAATATGGTCAAAAGAACTAGACCATTCATTGAAATGCTTCACTTTTTTATCAAAACTAAGAACAAAAAAAACTAAAGAATAGAAACCACTTGTCAATACTTTCATTTTTCTTTAAATTATTACCAATTTCACTATGAAAAATTGCAATAGATCTTTCACCTTATCCATACCCTCCTTTACGGCAATAAATTTATCTAGAAGATCTATCTTTTTGGCTAACAATGGTATCAATCTGTCATAGAATTGCATATATGGTCCCCATTGTTAAAAAATTGGCTCAAGCCATCCAATTGAATCCTTGCATACCTATTATGCAAATTGTAGATTGATGAATGCACTATAAGCATCTTGAAATTTCTCTTCAAAATGCTTATTAAAATGGCTTAGTACATTCATCATAACACTTTTCTTCGTTGCATTATCAGATTGAGGCACTTTTGTCTCTACATTAAGCACACACACTGGCACTATTACCCCTATAGGTATCTACTCTATTTGGGTCTCTATTTCTATAGTGTGCATTTCTTCTTCCACCTACCTTGGTGCATGTTTTTCCTCTACTATAGCCTTGAGTTTCTCTTTGAGGGATGTTATTTCTACTTCTAAACATTGAATTTTCCCCTCCAACTCTTCTATTCTTTGTTTTTGTACATATCTCATTTTGATCTCCTCTTCATACAATTTTCTAATATCAAGACATTTGTTATACACAATAGCTAGCTTATCCTCTATTTCATCCACCTTTACCTCATTTATGAGAGTAAAGTGTTTGACTAGGCTAGAGATTTCTTTCCAAGTAGTATTTTCCAATGTCCACAAAATCATGTTGCCTTGGCCCTGTGCAATTTCATGTATATCCATCATTCTGGGCTTTTTGGTGTTAGGGGCCACACTCCATATTGTTAGGGTTTTTGTGTCTATGTTAAATCCTAACCCTCTTTTCAGTTCCTCACTAGTACTAGCTTCATAACTAATGGCTTTGTCTTGTCTTCTCATTTGATCTAGAACAAAAGCCCTCTCAATATCCCAATGTGATATTAGAATCATACCACTCCTATGTACCAATTCCCTAGCTTCTGCATGGCTCATTATCTCACTCTCAAGATCATAGGCTAACAATTTTTCAACTAACTCTTTGTTCTTCTCTAGATCCTCTCTTGGCATGAGGCTCAATGTGAGCTCATTTTGTTTTATTTTATAAGGAAAACTTTTAAACTGTAATGATTTGATGAATCATCATCTTCCATGAACTTTTTAGAGAGAATGAGCCTATCATCCAATCTTAATGCTGCAATCTAGAGATTAGTAGAGGCTTTTCCTACCTCTATATCCCTTTGAGTTAAATAATTTTGCCTAATATCAGAAAAATATTCATCATTTCCAAGCATTACTTGTAAGGCTCTACTTACCACCCTCTCTAGGATGTGCATTGTCTTTTGCCTTTAATTGCCCTTTGGCACCGATGTTGAAGTTGATGGTTGTTCTTCCTCCAACTCAACCTCTAACTGTATATCTAGCTTAGGGGATTCTCTATTTACAGTAGCTTCCTCTCCCTCTATCTCATGTGGCATCTATGACATGATGTAATCAAAATTGTCTACCATTTTTCTTAGGTTGCCCAAGTAGGGAACCTCTATATTAAAACTTTTGAAATCAGGGTTTGTTCTTCTCATGGCTTCATCTACCTTCCTTATTTCACCATATTTTCTTAGGATTTTATTAGCCTCCCCTATTGCTACTATGTTGGTAATCAAATCCTCCATAGGGATTGGCTTGCTTGGAGGCAATATGTATCCCCTAATGGGCTTGACCTCATTGGTAATATAGTTGTCAAGGTCATACATCTTGTAAGGCCCAGTAGCAGATTTGTACTAGCCTAGGTATTCACTCAACTCTTCATATGCATTTTTTCCAATTTTGAAATCTCCTACCTTAAATGTTCTACAAAAAAAGTGGGTTTATGCAGAGAAGGAGGGATCATTTCTTTGTTCATCAACAAGAACTGCTAGAAGAATTCAATAATGGCCAATTTGGGGGGTAAATATTTATGTAGAATATAAGAGGCTATGGGCATGCATATACTCTAATTAATGTGCACTCCTTAAACAAAAATATGCTCCCCCAGTTATAATCTAATTTGGTTTTTTCATCTAAAAATGAGGGTCTAAGCAAGGTCTTGAAAACATTGGGTGCCCTAAAGAAAGTATGATCTAATTGCCTCATGATAACAGAGCTAAACAAATTAAAGAATATAAGTACATTTGAATAATGGAAATTCTTATCCCAAATGCGAGTCCAAAGTTGCATAGGTAAATCACAAAATTCATCTAAAGTCTAATAAATGAACTCTTGGATTATGTAACCAATGTTGTAATATAGGATAAGGTGCATGAATAGTGATTCATGGTGGAACTTGAAATTTTTCATTTCTCCCTTCTTTGCACTAACAAGCTGATTGTGCATGTTGTCCATGATAAAGGCCACATAGTCATACTCTTTATGGTGGAAGGGGTCTTCTATATCACAAGCCATAAGGAACAAGGAAACATAGACACAATCCTCTACACCATCACTCCCCAACACTTTGTGCAGGCCATACACTATATTTTTGAAATAATTCTTGAATCTGCTCAAGGGAAAAATATCCCCCACCTTCTTTGGAATCATCCCTACATTTTTCACATTATAAGGGATGTGTGGCAGCATGGCATTGTTCACAAAATAGGTCTTATTGATCCCAAATTACCTTTGCAAGTCTTCAATATCAATAGGCACATCCATTTTCCCTTCTAATCCAAAAGCTTCTATGAAAGAGGTTCTATCTAGTGTGCACAAAAAAATACCATTATGCTTTTGAAATGTCCTGGTGACTAGATTGTAAGGATTTATCAATGTTTTCAATAGGTCCACATCAACAAATACTTCGGGAAATATCAACTTTTCCATGTTTCTATTCCATGGGTTACAGACTAGCACATTTTTTTTTCTATTCTAGTAAAAGTATAAAACCAAGTTGAAACCATCAATTCTAGGGCATTGTGCATCCCTAACCAAGAAACAAGGGTCTTTGAAGATGTGATTGTTTTCTGAAATAACATTTGATGAACCTAGAAGAAGTTTCAGCCAATCCTCTTCATGCTAGTTTGGTTTTCTAACCCTTGATTTCTTCTTAGTTTTGGCAGCACCCTTCTTCCTTTTGCCTTTAGGTGTGACTTCTATGACATCATCACCTTCATCTTCAACCTCTACCTCTTCTACAAACACCTCCTCAACCTCCTTGTCAACCATCTTCTCTACAATTATATTTCAAACTCTAGCATAGAAATCTCAATGCAATGGATACTTACAGAAATTTTTAGAGCACAAACACAAATTCTTAAAATGGCAATTTTCTAAATGTTTAATCAAATATTTATGTCTTAATCATATAGTCTACTAGCTTTTTAGTTAATTCTACATGCACGAGCATTTAATACCACCCTCATAGGCTAACATCAAGGAATATCAACCATAGAATTCGATCCTGATGTCCTTTTCAATGTTTCATTTTACTTGGCCATGGTGAATTTTTCCTTTTTTGAATTGGCATGACACTTCAGTATCTTTCTTTTGAAATTCTCATCCTCTACTCTTTCACTAAGTCAAGATCTTTAATCTTTGTAATCATAGAAACACCTTTGGTAAGCCTTTATGTTCTTTCGATGATACTTTAGAACATCCCAAGCATAGAAGCATTAGGGCTTTTTTAAACATTGTATTGGAGTTTCCTTTACACCTTTATGTGACCCTTTACATCGTAGAATCTCAAGCCTTGCCAATTGATACCTTTGATCTTACGCTTCAAACCTTGATCATATGAGCATAAAGCCTTTGTTATAACCTTCTCTTTATCCTTTACTCACACATAGATCAGCAGAAACATTAAGAAACTTCTTTACATTGCTTTGCTCACTTCATTACCTAGGACATCATAACTCTTTATACATCCATCCTCCGATCATACACTTAAGGCTTTACCCATGGCATCGCAATGCCTCTTACCTTCTCTTTATCTCTCCTTTATGTTTGCATGAGTTACTTTAACCTCATAACATCAAAAAGCCTTTACAAATGGCATCCAGCTCTTATGTTTCTCCTTTCTCATATGAGCATAAAGCTTTATCTTCATTCCTTCATCTTTTCTTTTATGCTTATACACTTAAACCTAACTTGTAAACATGAAGAAAGGATGAAATAGCTCTTCATTCATATGCTTACCTTGCAAGCATAAAGGCATGATGATAAAATTTCACCTTTCACCTATCAATGACCTAGATTGAAGCTTAGAAAAATAGAAAATAACATTGCCTTTGATTTTAAGCACATGCAAAATTAAGATCTTAAGTCATCTACCATGTGGGTTGGGCCCATCTAATGTTTATGATGTATCACCATTCGATTCGCTTGTACTAGGGCCCATCTAACAACTCAATAGGTCCCACTTACCATGATCATTATTATAATATAGCTTTATGGTTGTTCATGAGCCCAAGGAATGTATGCATCTAAACACAACTGGACCTCACTTTTGCTCTTATGCATTCTTTTTACCCATAGAACTGTAAAACGCTTTATGTATTCTTACAAATCATCCTTTACATTGTGTTGTGGTAGTATGCTCTTATGCCATTCATTAGAACATAGATGCGTAAATCGAAACTCAACACCTTTTTGTCCCTTCACTCAATTGTTTATTCATAGTCCCATAAATCAACATGACACATCTCCTTTAAAACCTTTTACGATCACATGCTTAACACTTTATTGTATGACTGGGGATACCTCTTCAAGCTTCTTTTGCTCACCCACTCAACTGTTCATTGTAAAGCCATAATACCACTCTCAAATCACAAAATATCTTTATGCTTCTTTTCTCAAAGACCAAACATATGATCAGGGAGCCTCAAAATGAACTGCTCTACTACTATGAAAAGAAAAAGTGTATCCTCATAAAGCATGAAGTCCTTTACACTATTATGTAGCATTATAAAACACGACTATGGAAACATGAGGAAGAAGGTGTTTTTTTCTTATGTGAGACCCTGCACCATAAGATTGTAAAGGGAAAAAATTAATCATTTTACAAATCTTTTCAAAAGTTTGAAAGGGAACCTAAGGTTTTTTCATACTTAGGGTATTTTAATGGTTGTGATGAGAGACAAACCTTGAGAATTTAATAGAATTTGACAACACATGAATCAGGGCATGACTTGGGTAACTTAAAATTTTGAAAAATATAAGGAATGAAACCCTAATCTGCATAATATAATGACCTAAATGATTTTTCACCAAAATTTTAGACTTTCTCTATATTGTGAAAAACTAGACCAATAAGATGTATGCTATATATATTATATCGTTTTTCCAAAATGTGACAAGAAATCTGAATGTACCTTCAAAATTATCACCAATGTCTTGTCCCAATTCTCTTGCAACACTTTGCATGTCTGCAATGCAATTTGCACTTCTTTTGATAGTTGTATCATGTGGTCTACAATGGAGAAGTTATTTTCATGGATGAACATTTTAGCATGTGCAGTGTGTTTCTACAAAGTATCGATGTTTAGGAGAATCATACCATATATATCTATCAATGTAGCTCTTATTCTTGCATCCTCTCTCAACAATTCTACTTCCATAATAGTTAGGAATCTGATCTTGTTATAATGGGTAGAGCTGTAGCTTAGGTCAAGTTGCAACTACTATGCACTTGCATTCAAATCCTCATCAAACTTCAACAATTTATCTTTTATTTCCTTAGTGAAATTTGAAATATCATAGAGTTTATTGAATAGAGAAGAAATTTTTTTGCAAGAGATCTATAATGAGCCTATAATAGTAGATAATTCTACTTGATGGATAGCAATTTGTTGAGAAATAAGTTCCAAAACCTTATTCTCAAACTTCTTCTCAGCTCTCTACAACAATTTGTCTTGTCCATTCAAATCATTATTGAATTTTTGGAGTACCTCTATTAACTGGTTCAAAATTGATTGAGAAGTATCAACCTATATATGTAATGCCTCTACAAGGATATTCTTTGCATCTTCTATTATTTGGAATTCCTTATTTCTTTCTTCTCTAAGCCTCTACTGCTTGGATTTCTTTTGAAGAATTTATCCAAAAACATGCATCTGATCAAGATTGATATTTGAGATGTCTTAATTTGGAATTACAATCTCCTCATCAAGATCTATGTCTTTTTCCTTCTCTTTTCCTTTGCTCAAAACATATTGTACTCGATTGAGACTTGGTCTAAACTTTCCTTGCACTTATTAATTACATGCCATGAATGGAAAAAATTGTAGAAATAGTAGGACTAGCTATAAATACTACATTTATTTTTGAAATACCTATAGTAGAAATACCTAGATTTACCAAAACTGATGTAGAGGGAAGTGCTTGTTGCCCAGTAGATGAAGTTCTTGTCACTTCAATCAATGAAGTGCTAGGCTAGATGGATGCAAAGATTGATTGGGTGCTTGTGCTTTCAATGTTAGTCAAAATCAATCCTATTGAAGCTTTCTCTAGACTTGATGTTTTCATTGTTATGCTTGGAGAATGAAGAAGTGAGGCTATGACTATTATAGCAATTTTCATCGAGTTGGTATCCTCAGTATCTGATGCATTTGGTAAATCTTCCTTGGTAGAAACCTACGCCTAATCTTCATCATCGTCTACATTTTCATAATGAGTAACTTCTTCATTATCAATTTCCTCATCTTTTTCTTATTCATTATCACCTCCATCCTTTTCATTGAGATTGACCAAAAAATAAATTATCTTGTAAAGAAGATAAATGTTCTTCCATGTGTTTCTAGCATTCCTTACCACATATTCAATGTCATTCAATTATATAAGGCAAGTGTTGAATCTCAAAGTAAGCTTTTCTTCATTTTTCTTCAAAGATTCCTTTACCTCCTTGTTACCTAAACTTGGCATGAGTTGCCTTAGGATTTGTTCATATATATCTAATGCAATTTTCATGGAATTCACCCATATTGGCTTGATCTTCTTCGTTAGATTTCTCAAAAGCTATTGAGCAAGCTAGTCTAGGGAATACTTCCATATACCCATTTTAGACATTAGCACATCTTCTATTTTCGTGTGTTCTTTTGTAGTCCTAGTCTCATACTTTAGTGCCTTTAAATTTTTTATGCCTAATCCTAATTTAATACCTTTCATCCTTTCCTCAAAAGTAGGTGGAGGCCTCTTGAAGATTACATCTCCTCCTTTATCCACTTTCTTCCTAGATGATCTTCTTGTAAACACAACAATATATGTCTTGGCAGGCTTGGTAATAATTACCTTACCTTTCTTCTTGAATGGCTCTTCATCCTTTGATTTCTCTTCATCTTCTACTTCTTCATCTTCAATATCATCTCCTTTGCCTTCAATCAATAGAAGAGTGGAACTTGTTTTTAGTTTGGTAATTCTCTTCTTTCCTTTGTTGACTACCCGAGGGAGTTTGATTTCAAGTTCAATTCTATCCTTTGCCTCATCATAAGTTCCAAAGTATGTAGCTTTAGGGTCAACATGCTCATTAATCAATGCCTCAATAATGTTCTTGGTTTCATCTATGCATATCTCATAACCAAGAGGTTTTACCCATACTATCCTTGGTCTAATTGCCTAGATGTATGCTTTTTCACTATCAACCATGAAACAAACATCATCTTTGTAATCATCAACTAGTTTCTTAGGAATCCTCAATCTATTATTCATCTTCTCTTTGAATGCATCAAAGTAGTTGTCCATAATACTTACATAGTTATCTCCCATTTCAGCTATCTACTCATTAATCTAATAAAGAATAAGTACATACTTCCTCCAAACTACTATACCTTTAGATGGGAAAAAAAATTTACATAGAAAAAAAGACTAGTCAAAAGTGAACCAAACTTACAAGGATTGTTCTTGAAAGTTCTTGTACTCTCCATGTTCTTGTTAAATTGATTCAGCATCAACTCGACAAGGTCATGTGATAGGCAACTTTGTATGTTAAATCCACTATTTCACATGACACACTATTTAGTCTGCTCAAGCTATAAATCTATTGAGTGATGACTTGTATCCTTAACTTGAGTTCCATATCAATAACACAATTGATCTTCATTCCCCTTCCATCCCACTCAATAAGGGTTTTCTTCTTCATTTCAATCTGACTTAGGGTTTTGGTCATTTTCACTTTTGTCAACATGGGAAGATAAGTGATCTTGTGGATCATCTTCTTAGTTATCAAAATATGTTGTTCCAACCATAGCTGACCATTATGCACATGACTGAGAATATATCTTATCTATTTTATTTAAAAATCTCGTGACATATGTGAAATGTGAGTTAAGCCTTTAGTTTCAAGATGTTGATGTCCCTATTTCAACACACCATCAATGCATAATTCTTTCAATAATTCATCTATCTCCAATGTTCCAATATCTTGAATAACACATTTAAAATGTGAACAAATATCATTCATCAATAGTATCTTTGGTGGAATTTGTGACTAATCTCCACTCAGATCTAGGGTTTCAGCAACAATAGGACTTACCTTGAAATCTAGTGCCCTCCATTCCATGCCTCAAACTAACATGTCTAAACCTTCCTTTGATTTTTTTCTAGTGGATACAATCTTTTCCTGGTAGGGTTTGAGAGAATACAAAAGTCTTCAATAAAAATTCACTCAAATTGCTTGAATGCTCTAAAGATTGCCTATATATATAGCTCTAAAAAAAATTGTGGTGAGAAATGACTTTGATTTGGCCCATTTTCATTAAATTTCAACAAAAAATGCCTCATAATTTTTTTTTCTCAAACAAAAGACTATCATCCACTTCACTTGCATTGAATGCTTGGGAGAGTCTTCCATGACTCAATAACCACACAACATATATAGTAGATCCTAAATTTTCTTGGCAAGGTCTTATAACCTGACCTTGCACGGTAAGTTCTACAACCTAACCATGCTCATTAAAGACTAATATCTTTTTAATGTTGAATTGGATCTTTTATTCTACTAACTAGAATTAATGTGAGATATATTCTTCAAAATCCTAGTTATGGTTCCCTTATTAGAGATCAAGTGGAAATGGTGGAGTCACCCAATTCTTGAGTGACATTATCATCATTGATCAAACTTGTATTCTCAAAATATTTTATAACCCATTGCTATCTCATCTTCTTTCTAATGTTATCAATTTTTTCTTTCTTTGTTTCTTTAATTCTTCCAGTATTCATACAGTTCTTCACAAGATCACCAAGTTCTATAAAAATGAAACATCTTCTGGTAGTGTGTCTTGTCCTCATGTGATCTTTCACACAATTCATTCCAATGTGTCTAAATTCTCTACAATAATGACATCTGCACCAAGTGTTATAGTTCCAACCAAATATAGCTTTCACAATTTGCTTTGTTGGGTTCAATATCTTAGTTTTAAATTTTGAGAATTTGTGCTTACGCTTCTTACATTTATGATATTTTCCTTTAAACTTAGGTTTCTCATTACATTCATTTTCCCTATGACCATTCTGATTGCAATTGTACAACTTTCCATTGAATTTACCTTTCCCATTACTCCAACATTTGTTTGATGTATGACCTATCTTACCATAGTGATTGCAAGTAGGTTTTTGATTCTATTGAGCTCCTTGCTTGGATGATTCACCTTCTTTTGTATATCCAATTCCTAATTTTCCCTTTTGTCTGTAATGGCTTTGCTCATTCAATTTATTCATGTCTCCTTGAGATTTTATCATCCTCTCATTGGTTTGCTTTTAAGTGTTTAGATCTTTTTGCAATCTTTCATTCTCTGATCTTAGACTCATGATTTATTCATTTGCATTGGTGAGTTGATCAAAGAAGTTTGTTTGCTAAAGGGATAGGTGTTGAATTTTATTGTTCTTTCCTTCTATTTCTTCTTTTATCTTGTTTTTCTCTTCCATGACTTCACACAATCTTAATGACTAAATTTCTTGCTCTCTTCTTAGTTTTCTTACTTCTTCTTGAAGAGTACTATTTTGTTCAAATATTTCTTTGATTCCTTCATCAGCTTCATTTGAATTGCATGAATGGATGTCTTCAATTCTTTCTTCAATGTAGAGTTGGTCATTCATCTAGATTGCAAGATATTTTCTTCTTTTTAGGGATTGAGAGAGTTTCTCTTTTTCTTTCTTGAGTTATCCAATAACTAATTCCAAATCTAGCTTCTCATTGTCAATACCCTTGTCAAGTTTGAATACCTCCATAGTTTTGATCTTTTCTCAAGTTGTTAAACTTCTTTCTTGAGAACCAAAAAGCTTTGATACCAATTGTTGGAAATATTATGATAAGCTAAGTTACTGAGAGGGGAGGGGTCAATCAGTAACCAATAAAACTTAATCCTTAAATAGCAATTAATCCTTCATGTATAATCTGATCTAGTTGCATGCATGAGAAATTGAAAACATTAAAGCATTCATAACACTATGACACACAATTTAGTGACCCAAAAACCTTCCAAATAGAAAGTAAAATTGGGGTAGGGATGATACCCACAAGCTTTAGTACTATAGTATAAAGTTAGTCTATTAATGCTTACAATGATCACTTCTAATGATTTTCCCTATTAGGAGAAATAAGGACTGCTAGGTCCACCTTGCAAAAGGATTTACAAACATATAATGAAGTATGCACTTGGTAAAGAGATTTACATGAGACTATTATGTCTATCTTGTGAATGGATTTGACTAATCTACCTATTAGGATGAAATAGTAGTTGATCTCTAGTTTGTAACTTAGTTTTTTGAATGAGATTCCTTTGAGTATAGTTATCATCTTGTTGTGATAGATAAACCTTTGTTGCTCTTTATATAGTTGTAGCCCTTGCAATTCACTCTTCTACTCTCTTTTTCACATTACATTACTTACATCTCTACACATTGGATGTGATACAATACATTACATATATACTAATCCAATTTACAAATTAAAAATTTGGCCACAATACATGTTTACACAAAAACCACAAAGTAGGCCCAATTTGAGGAACTCAAGTTTTGAAAACTAGCTTAGTGAGGTTCTAATACTTGGCATCCACTATCAATGCTTGGCATCATCATGCACTCAATAGACATAGAAGCTTAGTCCATATTGAACACTTCCAAGTCATCTTGAACTCAGTCTACACTGGTGACTTGGTTAATACAATGAGACTTGGCATATAGACTGAATCACTCAATTCACACTACATAACTCAGTATAAACTATGTCACTTGGTTAACACTAAGTAGCTTAGTTAGTATTAAACTCACACCATAGTAACTGCAAACTTGATAAGAATAGTAGAACTCAATTTGCATTGATAAACTCAACATCCATTAAGATGCTCAATTTATACTACTAATCAACACCTTGGTAGTAACTGCTTGGCACAAACTGAATACTATCCCTTGGATTCGGTAGCAACTGTACAACTTGGTAGATACTAAAATTCTTGGTTAAAATTGTTAACTATTTAATGTTCTCAGTAGATACTTACAATTTAAATAAGTGTATGTCACTAATAAAAAATATGACTATAATTTCAAAAAGGTCAAGTCATATAAAGACTTTTAAATAAACATGTACATATCAAGATCTATAGGAGCTAAGAAAGTCCTTTGTCACTAAGTATTTTTATTAAAATTTGAGTCTAATTTTTATTGAGAAGTTCAAGCATATTGATGTTAGGTTACATAGAAGGTGTCAATAATAGTAGAGATTGAGCATCAATAGCATGAATAATGAATGTTGAGTAGCAAAGATAGTTAGTTCTGATTAATGCAAAATTAACATTCAAGTTAGCAATGATACAAAATTTTAGGTAAACCATTTCAAGTAAACATGGAAAATATATTTAATACTTCTAGAGTTTATTATAGAGGTTATTACACATTTTATGATGTGGATCATAGATCCCTATGTGTTGTGATCAACCAATCAGATGAAGAGGTGAAATAATGAAGCATCTAAAAAACTCTATATGAAGTATTTAAATAGAGAAGATCTAAACCTATTTATATAGAGGAGTATGATGTGATATAGTGATATGATGAGAAGGAGTGAACAAGTTATTTGTGCGATTCAAATATAAATATGTGAACATTGTTGAGAAGGAAAAAGAGTTTTGTTATTGCAGAAAAGAGCAAGAATCCTTAATAAAAAATTGAAGGACAATAAAGATATATTAGATCAAAGATCATACCAGATTGAAGAGAGGAGATCTAAAACTAGCTTATCAGAGAATACCAAGGACTAGGTCTTGAATTAGTTTTAATAGATTGAGTTAGGGATAATCTCTTAATAGAGTGGTCTTAATAGATCTTTGTAAATATCTTAACTAAGTACTTACATTTTTGTAAGTGTCAAATCCTCTCACAATGTCTAATAGTCTTAATAACTTTTAACAAGGTAGACCCCTCATAGGGTAGATTATCAGAAATGGTAAAACATTGTAACCCTAACAAGTTAACTTTATTATTGTAGTAGTAAATATTTGTGGGTGTCATTCCCACCCTAATTTTACCTTTAGATTCAAGTTTTTATAGGTACCAAAATCTTTTTGTTATGCGTTTAAAATACATGCATGTGATTGATAGATTAGATCTATATGTTACTATAGTTTGATTTTACAAGTTATGTAATGCATGCATTAGATATGAGATAGAAAATGTGATGAATACACTAAAGAATTGTTAAAGGTAAAAAGTGTTATAGAACTTGATCCACCCTCCACCCAATTAGTATCTTAGTTTCCAAACTAAGACTTCCAATAGACACATGCCCATGATCAGACATGTGCTAAGCTAACACACTTAAGTTATGAAGGCCAAATCATATAAAGCCAAGTGTAGAAATGTGGGCCAACCTTTTTACAAATAGTTAAGACTGTATTTTTTCCAAGCCATTATATCAAGGATGATTTGATGGTTGTTGCATGGTCACTATCATAACATACACAACAAATACCCAATGCAACAAAGCAACTGTGAGACATGTGTCTCATGTAAAAAGTATTATGTTTGTTTTTTGATTATAGGATCAAAATAGATATGACAGTTGTCACTTGGTCACCATGAAAAATTATACATTGTTTACTAAATGCCAAAATGCCCTTGGTACATATCCTAGGTGGGACCTTATTGTAGTAAGGAAAGGTGAAGCTTATGACAAATAAGGAATCAACACATGTCATGAATAGGGAAGCTATAAAGTCATGTAAGATAGATGAGGTGCTTTTTATTGAGCATTCAATCTGAGAAAATATGATGGCTATCACTATGGTATTATAAGAAGTTGTTAGATTTTCAAAAAATGTGACATGATGACATGCTGACATGTGTCTAGGGTATTACCAATTTCATAGGTTTACTACTTGAGACTTGAGCATCTAATGCAATCAAATATAACAGACATTTCCTCATCACTATGCAAAGCTACATGATTTTTACTCATTGCAACATTGTGACATGTTTACGTGTGTCTAAGGTGGTCCAATGATTATAGAAGGTCTTGTAATTTATATGGATTATAGTTTTCATTTGATTATTTGTTTGAATTCCCTATCACCCTGAGGAAAATGACTTAGTTCACTCTAAATAGATCTAACCCATTAATCCACATTTCTATAGATTTCCAATCTACGATCTAGGTCTAAAAAAGTTATTCATGGTTTTTTCAATTAGTTGTCTATAGAAAAGATAGAAATTAACTCAAAATTTTTGCAAACTCAAATAAGATTAATCTATTTTGGTATCATTAAAAAAGATCTTGAGGAATTGTGGCCAAATCAAGTAAAAGCACAAAAGAAAGGAAGCACACAATGCCAAGCTAGTCATAGAAAACTAGGGTTTTCATAAAGGACATTGGAGATAGTGGGAGAAGAAAATTTATAAGTATTTTCACCTAGGTTACAATAATTACTTTCAAAAGAACAATTTTGGTTGATTACTTTTGGGTAGAGTGTTACCATAAACCCTAGAAAAATATTGCCAAGAAGGGATTTCATAGGAAAAATAAATTACTAAGACATAAATGTCTATGATGATATTTTAGAGAAATTAGATAGATACACAAATGAATATGTGAAGGGTAAAATGATTGCTCCAAATGTACCATGTCTTCAGATTGCAAAGGGTTTATATGAAAACGGAAATTGGATGTGCCATGCCAAAACAACAATGAGTGGGTGGAAATTATTTAAACATTGGTTTTCTTAGAGAAACCTAGGTGCCCAACACACTAATGTTTGGAATTTTGATTTAGGGAAATTAGTTATACCAAATATTTTTATGGATTCATGCCTTTTTACCCTAATTGCAAAATGATCCAGTACTTCCATTAGTGTGATATCATGGTGGAGTTTGCCTAGTTAAGATCACATCAGAGGAACCTAGGTGCCCAACACACTAATGTTTGGAATTTTGATTTAGGGAAATCAATTGTAAAAAAGGTTTTTATGGATTCATCACTTTTAGCACTAATTGAAAAATGATCCAGTACTTCTATTAGTGTGAAATCACGGTGGATTTTCCCTAGTTAAGATCACATCAGAGGAAATTCATGAGGTCTTCATGCTAGACCCACCTTTTGATTTTCATGAAACCATAAATTTTTTAGAAGTTATAGGAGGTGTATCAAGCTCAAAGGTTTTATATAATAAATGGTCCTTTGAAGGAACATTTTATTATTATTGTGAATTTATCTGTGGTCACACCATCAACTCCTTAACCTTTCTGGAAGTCTTATTTTAATTCTTTTGCCTTAGTAATGTGTATGCCTTTGTGTAGAGTTTTTGTTGAAGATGAACAAGATTATATGCCTATACATTTTATGTACATGATGGTGCAGATTCTATATCATGGTGTTAATGTGATATTTGATTTTTCTTCTTACATTGTTTAATAAATAATGGCCTAATTGGAATTGAGAAAGAAAAGGTAGAGAAACCTTTTTGATGGTATTCCATGCTTATGTACATGTTCCTTTTAAAGAGAGTTTCTTATTTTGAGAAATAAATGAAATTGATAAGAGAAAAAAATGGAGAGGTGTTTCCTATCCAAATATGGAGTACATATATGTCATGGAATAGGGATGATGCTTGGTATGTGTAGGGTCATGGTCAACCAAACTATACTCTTAAGTGGCAATAAAAAATTAGCAAACTAGGGTTATGTCAACTTGACATGAAATTTTCTACCTGTTATAGACTTTATATCAAAAATTTGAGAGCAAGTAATCTCTAGGAAATTGAATTTAGTTTGTAAACTACTAGGCCTTATCAGAAAAAGAAAAAGAAAATTAAAATTCATGGTAAAAATTTTGAATTTTGATGCAATAGTACAAAAATAAGAAGTAGATGTATGTCTGACCACTTTAATCAAAATCAAATGATAATATTTTTTAATAATATTCTAGATATAAGAAGTAGACTCATGCCTAGATGTGACAAATATTTTTGGGTATTTTTATTCTAAATAAACAATTAATTATTAATTTTCTACTTTATTTTTTTTGGAATAAAAAACCTTTGTGTCTAACCACCTTAACAAATTCAAAACTCTAAAATATTTATTTTTTATTTTTTTACTCATATTAGAATAAGCATAGAATGTGATCCATCTTTTGAATTTCAAAAATGTTGCACCACTTGAAAGTTATAGTTATTTTTCAAGCACTGTGTCAATCAACACTTTATAAATAACTCCATTAGAAAATAACTAATAATTACTTAATAAATTTGTAATATGAAAAACCTTACATTTATGAAGAGATAAGAATGTTCTTAAGGAACCCTTTCTATTTCATCAAAATTTGGTAAAAAATGAATCATCAGCTACATGTTTGAAGTAAAAAACACACAAGAACAAGGCAAAAACACATTTTTAGAACATTTTTAAAGTTGACCATATAGGGTTGGTATTGAAAGATATTGTAGGCCTTATAAAAGTATAAATTTTTTTTCATTTATTATTAGGATGGCTAGGAAAATTTTTGGAATAGATTTTGAAATGCTTTGATGTATTTCAGAACTACATATTTTTCAGATCCCCACTTTTTGGCACACCATGATCCTACATATACCCTGTTAGTTTTGTAAGATTTGACAAATATTTTTCCTCTAATATGATTGCATTATTATCCCTTGATACTGCTAGAATTCCCATGGTATTGTTTGAGTTAATTAGAACAAAGGAGTTTTCGACAGATTTGAAGGTATGATGTTGATATTCAGATTACCAAGCTGGTAAGAGGGAGAGGATTGTGCAAAGAAATGTTATCAGACCAGCATTCTGATAAAGAGACTGCTATGGTAATAAAAGAGCAACAGGAGGAAGGAAACGTTAATGGCCCAAGGAGCTGGATAAATGACATGAAGAACTTCTTATCAGGGGATGGATACCCTTAGGGATTGGACAGAGCTAAAAGAAGACAATATAGACTGCAGTCCATTCTGTATTTTGTAATTGATGTTATCCTATTCAGGAGGATTTTAATGGGACCCTGTTGAGATGTGTTGAAGAGGATCAGGCTAAGAGGATGATTAAAGAACTTCATGATGGCCTTGATGGTGGCCATTTCTCTACAAGAACAACTACCATGAAGATCATGAGGGCTAGTTATTACTGGCCATCCTTGTTTCATGATTGTTATGGATATGTGAGAAAATGTGAGAAATGTACTTTCTTCTCAAGCAAATAGAGGCTTGCAGCTCTCCGCCTTCGTCCTATTTAGGTGGATCAGCCCTTTACCCAGTGGGGTTTGGATTTTATAGGCCCCATTAATCCTCCATCTAGTGCAAGTCATAAATGGATTTTGGCTGCTACTGATTATTTCACTAGATGGACGGAGGCAGTTGCCTTGAAGGATGCCATAGAACCATCAATTGTTGAATTCCTTGATGGAATTGTATCTAGGTTTGGTGCTCCTTCTATTATCATCTCGGACAATGCTAAGTCTTTTGTTGGAACCCAGATTTGTGGATGGGTAATGAATCACAATATCTACCTAAGCACATCATCAAATTACTATCCCCAGGGTAATGGTTTGGCTAAGTTTTCCAACAAGAATCTGATCAGAATCATGAAGGGGGCAATAGAAGACAATCAGAGGGTTTGGCATAAGAAATTAATAATTTCTTTGTGGGCTGATAGGATAACACCCAAGAGATCTATTGGAAATTCACCTTTTGTGCTGGTATATGGTAGAGAGGCCAGACTCCCAATTTCATTGGAATTCTAATCCTTGGAATTGGCTCATCAGTTGGAATTGATTGAAGATAATGGCATGTCAATAAGAATGGCAGAGCTGATTGAACTAGAAAAAAAGAGAAATAAAGCTATGCAAACCTTAGAGATACATCAACATCAGATGAAGAGGAATTTTGATAAGAAGGCTAGGGTCAGAACCTTCAGAGAAGGAGATTTAGTTCTAAAGTGGGATGCAGATAGGGAAAAACTAGGAAGACATTCCAAATTTGATGCAATATGGAGTGGCCCCTATCTAATTGCTGGTTGCAAGCAGGCTAATGTGTTTCAATTGAGCAGGCCAAATGGTGAAGTTTTGCCCATTCTAGTCAATGGGATCTATCTAAAGCCCTGTTTCTAAAAATTTGTGGATCCATGTACATAAGTAGTTTTTTTTTTTTTTTTTCTGTCGTTTCCTGCTTTTCAATAAGTGTGTGTGCACATGGTTCTCTCTTTGAGTTTCCATCTTTCGAAGTTTTGATAGTTTTGAGGTTGCAAAAGCAGAGCTAGGGTTTTCAATGTTTTGATCTACTCACAGATGGGTTAGGGTTTTGCAGTTCTTAGATTGATACCTTTTTGACTCCATGACCCAATGGATTGTTTACAAGCACTGGTCATGCATCGAGCAGGCTCATGCCCCCTGTGAGTCACCAAAAATGTTGTATTTTGATCTTCTCGCCAAAATTCATAATTCATATTGCCCTTCTCACCTTTGAAATGTTCATAATAAAATACCCATGGAAATATTAAAATACCAAGCTTTGAACCTTATAACATATTTTTTGCGGCCTACAAGTTCTCTGCCATTAGATCTGAGAAAGATTGACAGTTGGCGCTATCTCGCCATCGGAAGCTGCACGAGATTTATGTTCGTAACATGGTGCCCTGATGACACATGTCCGATGGGTCCAATGGGTCGGGCAACATGTTTTGGTGGGCTAAAAAGTTCAAAAGGAAGCAAGGTGCCATGTCGCCATTGAAAAACTCACGAGTTTTCTAATAGAGACATAGCACTCGGCCGGCTAGAGGGTGTTCTACGGTGAGTCCCAGTGTTCGGTGGGCAAGGTCCGTGGCAATGGAAAAGTCACCATGGCGAGAGCTTTAGGCAAGTGGTTGGGTCCCATTTTTTACCTCATTTGCCCAATTGGTGGAGTTCGGTGCCATGGTGGCAAATCATTGGAAGGCACGTGCAAATCAGAAGACATGTCATCATTGGACACCATGGTGCTATGGGAAGTTGGCCTCAATTTTCCCATAGCAACATAGCGCCTGGGTGCCACGTGTCCCCTCAATAGGGTCAAAGTACTATGAACCCTCGAGGTTGGTGCCTTGTCAAACCAAGGTGATGCTTCATTAGGCTAATGGGGAACAACCATGTATGCTAGGTCAGAATATAGATAGATCGTAGGACCAGATCTTCAACGCGGCCAGTGCCATAAAGGGGTAAGATCTCCACCATCTAATCTGCAGTGATCAATGATAGGTGCCATCGTGCTATGGAAAATTCACCTGAGATTTATGATAGCGAGTTAGCGCCTGAAGGACACGTGTCCTCATGGGTCCAAGTTTGGAGGGATACGAAATATAGATAGTTGGCATGTGGCCAGTTTCCATTGATTGATACACTGAGGGGCAGGGGGTAGTATCTATCTTTCTTATCATCAGATCAAAGAAAATTGATGGAAGGCACCATGTCGCCATGGTGAAGTCGCGTGATCTTTACCATAGCAACATGGTGCCCTTTCGCCACATGTTAGTGGGGCCAGGTCTCGCCAAGGTGTGGTTGTTGAGGTGATGCCAGGTGTGGTAACAAGAACTTCATGGGCCCAAAAATTGAAAAGCAAGCACAGAACATGACGAGTCTTCATGATCGTCAGATCAGGGCAGATCAATGAAAGGCACTGTCTCACTATGGTGAAGTTGTGTGATCTTTACCATAGCGACATAGCGTCTTGCTGACACGTGTCTCGTTGGCTCAGCTAGGGTTGACAGTTAACGACTGGCAGTCGATACAATCATCACAGTCAATGTGGCAGTTAGTTTTGATGTTGTGGCTAGATGGTGGAAAGGTGGCGTAGTTAGGTTGGTGACCACTGCGGTTAGAGATAATAGTGGGGCGCTATGTCGCTATAATGACACTCGGGGCATGGTGCCCATAGCGACATAGCGCCCAGTCCAACATAAGGAATGGTCAGTGCGTGGGACCTTGAGGAGGTGGCAAAATAAAGAGAGACGATTGGCTCGTGTGGCCTAGTTGGCACATAAGGAACTATTTGACTTGATTTGACCTCGCGAATTCATGAGCCAGAAATAATGAATTGAGTTTTTTGCCGCGAGATTTTGATCCTGTGATCAATGCCACTGACTCAGAAGTGAATGCAAAGTGCAAGGACATTCTACCACTATTAAAGATCTATCTACTATGTCAAGGGATTTTTTTGGCACTGTTCTATCTTCTCCAGGCTCTTTCTCAGAGAAATATCAGATTTTGGTACTCAAAACCACTAGATCTTTGAATGGATTTTTTAGGGTGAGAAGTTATTGCTAGTAGGTGAGAAGTAAATGTAATGCAAAAAATCCTCAGTTATGCCTGAACTATAAAGGCAATTTTGTGATCTTTTCTTGGGAGGACTCCTTTTCTAATTTCTCTTCTACTACTTGCAGGTATGTAGTGTAAAATTCCCTTTGTCTCTGAGCTGTATAACATTCTGTATCATCTCCTTCAGCCATCGATGTGTATGTGCATCTATCTTGCCTCTCATTGGTGTATTGTTGAGATCTATGGCTTGCATACTCTGTCTATTTTTGGCCTATTGGATAATATATAAGTGAAATCCTTTTCCTTGTATTATTCAGTTTGGTTTCCTGATCTGTATGTGGTTATTGATTGACATAAGTCTGGGTGTGTATGTCTTTTGAATGTTATCTTGGTTTTGTAGTGCATATATGGGCAGAAATGAAGTCTAAACACTCTATTTTGGTGCATCACCTCCTTAGATTAGAACTAGATAGATTTTCTTTCGTGTTCTCCTTCTCCCTTTTCCTCTCCAAGAGTAGATGGGTGTGCCCTGATAGTAAGAGGAAGTCGGCCTTCTCCGTAGACTCAACCTCATAGTTCAAGTCCCACAGCTTGGAGGTTGTTTCCATGTTTCACTAGGTTGTCCTCACGCATAGGCCTTGGACAAGGGTGCAAACCTAAGTGACAACAATTATTTACATGTAATCATATTGGAAACATGAAGAAGGGCTTCACAACTAACTATACTAAACCCTTCTCTTGTTATTGTTATAATTTCTTTGCTTATGGACATAAATGTAATTAATGTATAGTTAACCTAGAGATAATAATAATATACTATATGAAAGTAATAATCCTATAGCTAGTAGACTATTGGGAGTAACAAATATCATAAAAAATGGAGTTCTGGGTTACAAATGCAATAATTTTGGACATATTGTAGATAAATCAGTTTGGACATAGATATGGAAAGAATGTTATATCATATTAGAATTACAACAATTTGCGATATACAACAAGGTTTTTTATAATGAACAATATGAGAACATCAAGTATGAGATCAAAAAATATGAACTTTATAAGGAATGTAAACAACAATGTAAGAAGGAAAGAAAATAGTGATGAAAGTAAAAAAGAATAAATGAAAGAACAAGAAGAAAAATTCAATGAAATATTTGTTAAAAAAAAAAAAAAATCTACAAGAACTCAAGTATGCGTAAAGAAGTAAATTCACACATCTGAGAAAAAGTTTTAATTAGAGGTAGTAGTAGTTGGGAAACCCTTATCAACTTAAAACATTCAATAGGGAAATAAGCGATAATACACTTGAAAATACATCATACCATGAAATGGTGGAATAATTTTTTTCACCTTAGTAGAAGCATGTGAATAATGTTTAAAAGAAACAATTAAGGGCATATAAAGATTTGATGTCATGTGTGAGCATGATAAAGAAATTTAGCCCATTGGGTATAAAATAAACTTTTTGAGGTTTGTGTACTAACACAATTAATGCATACCTGATTTGTGGTAGATATAAGGACTAAAGTTAAAGTGATTAACAAGCATTTGAGCATTTTGAGTGTAAAGAAACTTCTAGAAGTGATTATAAAACAAATTAAAGGGGAATTGAAGTGATCAAGAAGTGATTTCAGGTGATTTATGTCAAGCCATAATTCAATAATTTTGAGCTATTTATTCACATTGTTAAAGCTAAAATATGAAGCCATTTAAAATTTAAGGAAATGGATCCTTCAATACTACATGATATCATGGAAAAATCAATATGTAAGTTTAAGAAAGGTTTGATTGAACATTTGGAAGATGACCTTGCTGAGGCATTTTCACAAATTTTGGACAAAGTATTAATTGTAGAAGATGTAAGGTCTTATATACACTATAAATTTGAAACTTTCAAAGAATTATATATTTCAAGTGATTTTGACAAGGTACAAAGAAAATAAATTAACTTTAAGGATGAATTTGGATACTTAGGGAAATTAAATATTGCACAATTTTATTTCACCATGAATTTGACAATGAAGATAGGGAAAGAATAATTTTAAGTATAATTCATGATAACAAGTTTTTGATTGGAGAATAGTTCATTGAGATAACAAGTAATATAATCCATGAAGTGAATAGATTAAGAAACAAGGTAAAACAACCTATTAATTAGACAAATATGAAGAAACTAGTATTAGAAAATACCAAGACTAAATGGAATGGAAGAGGCATAATGTTGTGCTTGATTAAAAAAAATATGTAAGATTCATTAGCAAAATCCTAGCCTATAAGATGAGTTCCAACTCAAGGAAAGATGAAGTATCTGCAAGCTTCATTAATGTGGCATATAATTAAGATGTGTGTTGAGAGAGTGCAAGTCAACTTGTGTGAGATTATTTAACAAGAACTTATTGATAATCTTGAAAAGATTAAGAAAAATATGCACCATTTAGATTTGGATCCCTGATAACATTTATATTCTTTCATGACATAAAAATATTCCCTACTATACCAATATAATATTAGAATTTAGATAAGTGCACTATGGATTTAATTAGTTATTATTACAAGAAATCATTAGAAGATCACGTGAATAGTAGCATAACAAACATGATCAAAATATTTCAAGCTGATATGAGTGAAAGAATGGAGATTTCTAAGTTAGTTGTAGAAAGGTATAATAAGAAGATATGTTTTATCAAAGAAATAGATAATACTTGCATAGAAGCAGTTGTTCCAAGATTCATGTTTTTTGACCCCTTAGGATATGAGATTACTAAGATAGGCATACATGACTATGTTAAAAAGATTTTGGAGGCATATTTTTATGAGGACACTAATAGATGGGAGATTTTTTAAGAGAGAGTAGCTAAAGTGAAAAAAATATAGATATCTAAAGAATCCAAGAAGATAGTAGAGAATGTTGTGAAGAAAATTCTTCAAGATATTGGCATGAAAAAGTAAGAACATGTTTAAGCTAAGAAAATAGTAGTTGAGATGAAAGTGAGTGGAAAGAGTAATATCTTATTGGTACATCCTTTTTCAATAGAGCCTAGTTCACCACCACTAGAAAAACCTACCCTTATAGAATCTACCCCTATGAGTGTTATTACATCAGTAGTAGAAGTACAATAACCAACTAAAGAAGAAGCATATGGGAAATTTATTGATGAGAAGAGTACCCCTACAATTTTAGTCAAGTATACAATAAACTCACCATTAGTTACCTTAGAACTAGTGAAGTAAGAAAAGGAGCAAGAGAAAAAGGAAGATATAACACCAAAAAGATCAAAAAGAGAAAAGAAGATAACTACTATTCCAAGACTAGAAAAGAAGCCAAAAGTGATCTATGTTTGAAAAAGGACATTGCTAGAGGAAGAGAAGAAAATACCACCTAGGAATATGAGAGGACATATCAGTCCACCATCACTTTAACCCCAGGCTAAACTGGAGACATACTTATGACAAGTAGAGAGCAGTAAAAGGAAAATAAAGAGTTGGAAACTAGAAATGGGAAGGATGAATCAAATGGTCATTAAAGATGGAAACTTGATATAGTTGAACAAGTATTATGATTTGCAAGATCCCTTGTATAAGAAGCAATTAGAAAATGAATTCATAAGGTATATGATGTATGATATTTAATTTAAACAAATATTTGTGCACATTCATGGGAACATAATAGAGGAACTATAGAACAAATTAATAGAGAAGAAAATAGAACAAGAAAATAAGACAAAAAGATCAGAGAGAAAATAATTAGAAAGCTTTGTGGTATTCAAATTAATGATTAAATGGAAGCATTATTGAAGAAGATTGAACCATTTCCAAGGAATAAGAAGCCATCAATCTTGATAATGGGAGGAAAATATAAACTAATAACTAAGGAGACTAAGTTGGCAGTTGTAAAAGTGATGAAAGAGATAGCTTCTACACCAACAACATTGGCAAAAGAAGAAGATCATCTAGAAAATGCTATGATGGCTATTGAGTATGTATCTAATATGTAATATTACAACATGATGATAAGGGGAACTATAATTACAATTGATACTAGTGAAGATCCCTTTTCTAGTACTAAAACTGTGCATGATTAGGATTCACCAAAAGAACTATTATTGATATGTACTTCTATGAGCGTAGAATTTGATTACTCACCACATTGATCAAAAATAGTAAAAGAGGCCATAAAAAGTAATATTTATTTAAAGAAAAAAAGGTAGAATAATAGAAGATATAAGAATAAAATAAAGATCACAAGAAAAAGAAGAAGGAGAAGCTGAACACCCAACCATCACTACCTCAAGAAGAAAATTAGCCTACTATAGATGAGAGGTAGATATTAATTGTATGGACAACAACTAAGGCATTAGATACTCCATCAAAAAGTACTTCAAGGTCACCTCTTGAAGAACTTATCACATGATTTCCACAAGATGTTATTATATGTTTGAAGGAAACATGGATATTAATAAACATCTCCAAGTAACAATATTTAGAATTGGGAAGATAGTTGAGGAAACTGGCAACATGAGCAAGAGTTTTGTAGATAAACTTGAAAAGATGATAGAAAGGATGAAAAATACCATTCTAGTGCAAACCAATGAGCTTGATGTAGAGAAGAGTATAGATAAAAACTATGGAAGAATTTGATAAGAAGTTTTCTACATCAGTGGAGGACCAAACTACACATGATACAAATTTATTTGTTACAATCTACAACAACATCACCAATAATCTATTAGTTCTTGATACTTGTATCAAGGAATTGAGGAGATGCCTACAAGAAGGCAAGGACTTATATGGAAAATGTGCTCTATCATTTGATTTCACCAAGGGCATTAGAAAGGAAATTTAGGATAAGGAGATAGATTTGAAAGACATTTCAGACGAACTAAAAAATCCAAATTCACAAACCATAGAATTGGAATTAGGGATAAGAAATAATCAAGATGAGCTATGACTACTAGAATAATAGAAGGAAAGGACAATGAAGAAATTTTAATTTTAAAGGGAACACCTTACTACGAAACTTGATCATAGACAAAGGAAGCTAAAAGAATTCATGGATGCAAAAGAGGCTTATGGTAGACTAATATATTATGATCTCAATATAATTGAGCTAACATCATGTTGGCCTAGTTTTTCATCATTTATAATCTTGTTTTACCCAATAGTGAAAAACCCTAGTGTCATGTTTTAAAAAAATTCATAAACCCTTGTTTTGTTGCCCTAGCCCTCGAAAGTAATATTTAAATGAAGTTGTGTGGGAAAATCTTATTTGAAGTTTTCATTTTTTTCCAATGTTACTTTATTGCTTTCACAAAATAAACCTTTTTCACTTAAAGTATGCCCTAACCATGGTTATCTTTCTTAAGTGTTTTGCAAAGAATCTTAATTTTGATGGTTTTTTTTGGTCAACCATTATTCTCTTTAAGATCAATAGTGAGTGCATGCCCACAATGTGAATTTTCATGACTTTTATGTAATGCGGGAAAGCACCTTGGTGCCACATAGAATTTTGTGACATTAAGCTTTTACTACACCAAAAAATCTACAAATTGTCAGTACTTTGTTGGTACTTTTTAGAACTTTTGTAGAATTGTTAGTGCACATTTAATTTTCTAGCAATCTCATTGGTTGAGCCATGTAGCGATGTTTCTTTTTTCTATCATGTCATTGAGTTGTTGATCTCTAGAAGATCAATGGTGGGCATATTACTACTTCATGGAGATGAAAGGGTTTTAGCCAAAGAGAGAAAGTGTCTTGGTGATGTCTATCTCTGATGACATCACAAATGATATTTCACGCAGTTCAAAAGACGCAAGTTGTATACCATTGATCTTGAGAAGATCAATGGTTGGTAGATCCCCACAATATGAAAGTAAACAAAGTTTATATAATGTGGGAATGTGTTTCTTTGATATGTGGCATGTGATGATGTCATGAGCCTGCAATTTTGAAAGGTAATAATGACTTATATAATTTTGGTAGTTGTTAGACACGTTGGCACAAAAATGATGCATTTATTGGTTAATATAGTTGACTAGATCTAAAAAAGGGAAACATTTATGACACCATTGATCTTGGATAGATTAATGGATACTGCTTACCTACATTACCAAATTGACTAAACTTTAAACAAAGCAAGGAAGCACTTGCATGCCGTGTGGCATAGTGGGACCTGTTGCTAACAAGTTGTCAAGTCATGCCAGGGTGGAAGAGTGTAATAAAATGGAATGCAATAATTGGTAGGATAATACATATGCTTTCCAGGCTAGAGATGAACATACCAATGATCTTTTGTGATCATCGATCTTTGGAAGATTGACAATTAGCACCTCGCCACATTGTGAAAATGGTCAAAATTTAAGCAATGCAAGAATATGCCTATTCAATGCATGGACAATTTTATAAACCTTTAATGCATCTTTTTAGATTTTAAAGAAGGTTGTCCAATGCTTAAGGATAAATGGTTATACTAAAATTTTATAATATGGTGCAAATTTTTGACTGTGCAGTATTAATTCTAATTAATGCTACTTCCTGTGAGCTTAATACTACAATATAATTTGAAATTCACCATTATTGAGCCACAAAATCACAAAATTATTAGAGCATAAGTGTTTCTAGAACTAGGGCATGAAATTCTTTAGGGTTTTTAGTGATTTTTAGAATAATTCACTGAGAAAATAAGAAGAAAGGGATGGGTAAGTTGTCTGAATCCTCTGAGAATTGAGACATTATAATAGTGCTAGGTTAAATTGAGAAAATGCCTCCTCATAAGGATTTTTTTTGTGAGGTATATTACCTAAAAAGATTAGTTCATGATGAATTTCTTGAAGAAATGCCTCCAGCTATAAATTAATTGACAAATGGTAAAGAATTCATCCCTAAAAACCCTAGGTTGTTAGTCAATGAGGGTTTTTATGATAAGGCTAATTATTTGAGAGATGCAAAAGTCTTAGTGGGAGGTTTAGAACTATTTTTAAAATGGTTTGTAGAATGAAATTTGGATACACCAATGAGCAATGTGTGGGAGTTTGATATAGGCAAATTGGTTATTCCTGGAGCCTTTTTTGATGGTGACTTATTAGTAGATATGGCACCCAATTACCAGGATGGTAAAGAATCATGTATGTGATAATCTTTTTAGGGTTTCACCTAAGTTAATTAGAGAGGTCTTCAAGATGAACCCTAACCATTTTGTCCATGAAAAAATTGATATGGAAGATCTTCAAGCTTAGTATGATTCCTGGAGGGTATACTTAAGGGGAGGGCCATTACAACAACATTTTGTCAAAATTGGGTCATTGCCCTTGGTCACATTGAATACCCTAGAGCCCTTCCTGAAGAAGTATTTTAATCCTAGGGAACAAGCCTTATGTTTCTCTCTCTAAAAAAATTTGGAATGGATGAGAAAGATTATATTCAAGGCTCTATTGTTCTCATCATGGCTCAAAATTTGCAATATGTAATGAGCTCAATTCTTTCTTTTTCTATCTACTTGGCTAAGGAAACTTACAATGGTTTGATTGGAATAGCTCAAGCTAAGGTTAATAGGCCTTTTTTTTGGTATCATTATTGATGTATATATGTCTGTATAAAGGAGTTACTTTCTCCTCCAAAGAGATGAAATTGGAACTAGACTGAGATGGAGAAAGACTCTCAGTCTAGTTGTGAAGTACAAACATGACATGAGAGGTCACAGATGCTAGTTTTGTTAGATTTGATAGATATTTTGCTTCAAGGCTTAGATTACTATTAAAAGGCAATAGCCCTAGAATACCCCAACCCTTATTAGAATTGATAAGACCTAAGGATCATGCCAAGGGGCTATTGGTCAATCATTATTGGGGGGGTATCATCCCATATCCTATTTCCACTATTTTTAGAGTTTATGATTTCTTGGGAAAACCCCATATGCTACCCTACTAGGTACCTTTGAAGGTAGGATTGCAAAATTGCTATGGTAGATTGGGACAATTGATGAAAGGGATTTACTAGGTAAATCCAAAGGTACATTCTTCCCATTGGTTACTATTGTGCATGACTTTGTGTTTGTTAAGAAAGGATGGAGGAGTTTGGGAAAATTTCTAGATAAATATCAAATGGACCATTCTCATGCTTGTTATATTGATCCAAAGGGATTTATCACCTCCTTAGGGAAAGAAGTAAGGCTAAGGCTCACACACAAATTGTATACTTCCTAGAGGATATAATTAGAAATATGTTTTCCTTACAAGAACATGAAGTCAAAAAAGAAAAGTGGATAGTTTACAGAAAAGTCATTGACTTTATAAATGCTTTTGAGCCCAAGTATGATCCTTTGGTAGATAAGAAATATTGGGGGGCCAAAATGGATATGTTGATGAACAACTTTGCTAGAATAATGCAAACCTTGAATGACAAGAAAGACATTTTGGCAAAAGCATATCCAGATAGAGCTATTGAAGTGGAGAGGAGATTAAGTGGTAGAATGGTTGTGACTCTAGGCTAGTATACACTATACAGGAGGGTTGGATATGTTGTAGCTCAAAATGTGCAATTTGTCCCTCCTTACAAGAGGCTGAGTTTAGAAAGGCCATCTGACACAAGTGCCCCCAAGAAATACATGTGAGAACAAGAATTATGCTCTCAAGTATAAGAGTACTCACTATCCCAAACTCCATTTAGAATAGATGATGAGGCATCTCTAAGAGAATAGGTAAGAAAAATCAAAGGGGAGGGAGACATAATTGTTACAACTACTAATATTGAAGGAGGAGTGCTTGAGAAGACTCCTATGCCATCCTTTGACCTTACTATTCCTAACTATATAGGTAGGGAGATAGAACCTATAATTACATAGGCCTCTCAAAATTTCATTGATGATGAAAGTTTTTTAAAATCTAGAGGTTTTGCACAATTTTTATGGAGAATAAACATCAACAATTTTGAGGCTAAATGCAAATCAATAAAAGAAAAGAAACCAAGTAACTTGGACTCTAAGATTGAGGAAGAGGTTATGGCTAATTTCTTAGATGAATTTTCACAATTGACCCCTAAGGGGGGAAGACAATTATTAAAAGATTTAGGTGTTTTGATATTACCTAAGTGGGCTATAGCTAATGCTATAATTTTTGACTCCATTAGAAAAGAGAAGGATGTCCAATACAAAGCTGAAGAAGAAATTTTGTAGGTACATAAAGGAGTGAACTATAGCAATGACCACCAAGCATTGGTAATTTGGTTTATTGAAGAAAGAGATGAAACTAGGATACAAGAAATCTCCAATGCAAAGCATAATAGTACTCTAACATTATATAGAACTGATGAAGTGGATAGTGAAGAAGTGACCAAAATGACTAAAGAAGTGATGGATTTCATCTCAGTGGTTGATGGACAAGAAAAGAATAAGTTCCTAAAACTCAATGCAAAATTTGAAGAAATATTAAAAGCATATGAGGAAAGAGGAAATAGGATACAACAACTTAAAACTCAAGTATCTCAAATGGATAAATTACTAGGAAAGAGGAAGGTTAAAGAATCTAGCAGGCCTAGAATTATTTACCCTCACCCCCCAATTGAGCCATTTGAATCAACTCAAATTATACAGCTACCTAATACTCCACAGAAGTCTAAATTTTATACTATAGAGGAGTTTGAAGAAGAAAACAATAATCTATGGGAATTGTATCTTGAGTTGAATAATTAATATGAAGAAAAACTCAGAAAAACAATCTTATACTTAGTAGATAAGATTGATTGGCCAACATTCTATGACCAATTGGTAGGGATCTTAGATATCTAGAACGAGATAAGAAGAGATGAAGAAATCTTGAATCCCATTGTGCAAAAATGGAGTGAAAGAGATAAAGATATTACTTTGATGTGTATCTCAGTCATCAATTTATCTTGTGAACAAATAGAGAAAACTTTTCATATAACCAACAATCTGACAAAATTTGATGAGAAAAGGGTTTCTATTCAAAAGAGAATAATGATTTCCCTTTCTCACTATATAGGAGAGAAATTTGATCTTTTTCCTAGTGCACTCAAATAGATTTATAAAATGAAAGAAAAGGAAGAGTGGGGGAAGGAATTGGATGATTTACTATACCATAGAATGAATGGAGTCATTAATAAAAAGAGGCATGTGTTGTGGGCAATGACCAATGAATAATTTTTCAAAGTATAGATGTTCTATAATGCCATTAGAAAAGAATTTGTTGAAATACACAAAATAGGAGGCTTTGATCAAAAAGTAGTGTGAAATCATAAATTTTGATTGGCATGATGATATAGTTTTCAAAAAATGGAGGAAAGACTTTGTTTCTTCAAAATAGATGAAAACAAAAGAAGAGGGTGTGGGCTAGAAAGAGAGTCACACAAATGACACCTTAGTAGAAGAAAACAAAATAGAACAATCATGCTCAATGATAAGAACAACAGTTTGAACTGATCACATAGAAAATGAAGAGTCACATATAATGGTTGTGTTATTAGTATGTGATGATGTAAATGGAGAGCCGTGAATTGAGGTAAATATGCAGCGACCAAAGCTAGACACATCACTAACAAACCTAATGGATACATATTCTAAAGAGTCAGAATAACAATAGGTGTAACAAAAAATGGTCTCACCAAAAGAATATTATGATGTAAAGATTTCATGTTGCACAATTTTTTTCTTTTATGACAACAACAAATGTAAATATCTTTTCTCTTAAGGACAACTACTAGTTCTCTATGCTTGAAGGTTGTTTCATCTCACCCTCTATAAGTGAGATCCCAAGGCTAGAGAAAGGGTCCGAGTCTTTTACAATTTTAGCATTACAAAGTACTGTTTAGTCTAGTTTTTCTAATGTAGACTTTATGATATATTCTCTCTACAAATGTATGAGAATACCTTGATATTATATGATCTTTATGTCTTATCTTGAGTGATTTTTGAGTTCTATTACAATTGTTATACAATTTTCAAAGGAAATTAATACAAATATGAATTGTCTCCATATATTTTCTTCTTGAATCTTGTCTCCATTGTTATTACCTAGATGTCTTGAGATTGCATAAGCAAAGCTTGTTCAATTGAATGCACTCAACTTGAATTGTATGTCTTTTCACTATTGCTTTTAATTTATTGAATTAAGTAAATGCTTTAGTGAAATTGATAGGATTCCCATAGTAGTAGGAAGGATGTGTATAATAATGAATTTTTAGTGAGAATTGTAGATATTATTGATTGTAATTTAGTCAATTAGGTCTAGAAGTTGGATAAACTCTAAACTCCCAAGGATAAGGCACTAATCTATTAGTTCAGTTTGCACATGAAGAAATCATGAATAAGAATCAAGCTTAAAATAAAATAAAATCAATTTTACTTTAATCTTGGAAGAATTTCAAAGCTGGTCAACACTTATTTACATTTTAATTTCTAAGTCTTAGTTAGCTACTATTGCCTAGAGTTACCTATAAATCTAAGAAGAATTGTGACCAATCTACTGTAAGGGATTGGCATTGTTGTCAAATTTCATGGAATGAGTGAAACATGTATATAAGTATTAGATTGAAAATCTTTTATCCCTAGATTGCACTTGCCTTGGTTTTGTAGAGCCAAAAGAGTAGAAAGTCTTTTATGATTTTGTTGAAGTTGGGTCTAGATATGAAGAACAAGTAACTTTTTATGGAAAGCAGCTGATCCTTAGGTTATTGTAATATTTATTATCTTTGTATTAAGTATTATTTTTCTTAACAGTGTAAAAGTACCAATACATCATATATCTTAGTCATTAATTAATATATGAGGTAAAAAGGGACATATGGTAGAAGGATTTCAGTCACCTTGCAAAGAACTTTGGAGAGTGCATGATACTTATAAATATTTAGTAAACATGAAGAAAATAATGTAACAAGATTTTGACATGTATATAGATTTTGACTCAGATTTTTTAGTTGATATCAAATAGGAACAATATTTGATAGGAAAAATTATGTGTATAAGAAGTTATAAGTAGGATAAAGTATAGTATAATAGGGTATAAATTTTTGAAGATGATTCACAATTTTTAAATTTCCACAAGGCTGAAATATTAAAATTTTTGTAACTTAGGCAAATTTTTCCACATGTGGCCATCAATGCCAAAGGGTGAGATTGTTGGTAATTTGGCTAAGAGGATATATGAGGATGATATAGAATTTTTATTTATGAAAACATATACCTACTAAAAAGAGGGAAAAACATGTTTTGATATCTATCATGTTGTTTCTGAGGATGGAAAGGTTTCCATGAATGTAGAGTAAGCTGGTAGCTAGCACTAAGCTTCTAGTCAAAGATAGTTAGAGCCCAGTCCATAGTACCTATCAAGTGAGGGAAATATTTATAGATGCCAAGTGGAACAAAAATCACGTCAATGCCAAATTTATAGCTATACAAGCACCAAACATTAAATACAAAGTTTTGGAGGGTATAAGGTCAATTTTCATTAATTATTTGTCATTACAAATTCAAGTGGGAGCAAGCAGAGTGAAGAGGCAATTCAAAATCTAGGTAAAAGAATTTGCAAAGATCATAGCCATGATCAAGCATCAATTCATCAATTTTTCAAGGTATTCTTCATACGCCAAGTTACGTAGTTTAAAATTTGTTAAACCCTGGTTTGACAGTATGGCTTCTAGTTCAAAGAATGTGAAGGAGAAAGAAGTTTTTGATGTCCAATTAGTTAGTAATGAGGTCAAACAACCAAATTTTAAAGCCATCCCAGACATTTCTTATAAATGAGACACATCAAGCACATCATCCATGATTCCGCGCAAGGTCATAATGATCCAAGATGTAAGAAAAGGTTACAACTATTAAGTATGAGGTATAGGTGATATCGAAATAAGGAAAGCTTATGATAAGTTGTGCGAAAACAACATTTTGAAGGAAAATTTTAAGATTGTTGAGAGAAAGGGCTTCACCCATGCCCTAGATTTTCCCACAGTATTCAAAATAGAATGGATGAAGATAGTTTTAAGTAGGATACATGATGGCTATCTATAGTTGGAAGGAGGACCAATCAAGATTTCAAAAAGAATTGTTCATAGGGTGACTGGTTTTCTAACCCTAGATCGACCAAAGACCCTACGAAGTGACTCAAAAGAGGTAAGTGAGATGAACATAGGTGCAAAATGGAATAAGCATGAAATGAAAATAGATACCATCATAGGCCCACTACTTGACTTTGTAATTAGGGTTATTTTTGATAAGTTTTTTTAGTTAAGCAGCTTAAATAGTGTATCATGCATTACAGTTGATGTTGGCTATAAAATTGTCAAGAAAGATCATATTTATGATCTTACAAAGCTTCAATTACAACAAAAAAATATATATATATATATATTAGAGAATTTAGGAAGACAAAAAGTGCACAATGTAAATTTGGATCAATACTTGTGTGCATATTTTTCTATGTATAGAATGAATTCCCTTCTTTTAGTAAAATAGGTTGGAAGACAAATAGATTAGTGGTTGTACAAATCAATGAATACATTGTGCAGGTGGGTCAGAACTTTGAAACAATTATTACAAGCTATTTTGAAGACTTCAAGAAGTCTATGAAGTAGAGAATGAGGATACCTATCTCTTTAGTTGAACAATACTACAATGACCTATATTTTCTTGTAGATATTGATTACACATGCATACAAGCTATTGTACCTAGAGTAAGATGGATAAGACCCCTAGGATATGAGATCAATGTTGATGAAGCCTCAACTTTCATCATTGCACTCCTAAGAGAGGAGATTGATAAAAGTGCCAAGACATTTGGTAATTATGATGTTATGCAATCCAAAGTTGAAATGGAGTTAAAGACAACTTCCACAATGAAGAAGAAAGAAATTTCGGTGAGAAAATTAAAGGCCAAATTTGGAGAAGGTGCAGGTGAAGAGGAAGAAGAATATGATGAAGAGGATGAAGAGAAAGAATAGGAACAAGCCCAAGAACCTCTTACTTTGACCCAAGGCATGAGTGAGGACATTGGAGAAGAAGGTGCCAAGGAAGAGAAAACCAAAGAAGTACCAATACAAACAAAACCTAAGAAAAGAAAGACCAAGGCACAACCTATGGCAACTAAAAAGGAAAAAAAGACTACTAAGCCCAACCTAGAAAATCTAAAAACACCAACAACCAAGGCAAGCACAAGGGCCACTACACAAAAGGCCAAAGAGAAAGCCAAAGAAAAGAAAAAAGCTACTAAACAAAAGGGCTTAGGACAGAAGAAACAATGAAGAAAATACATTGCATAGCTAGAGACTGATGATGAAAGGATAGAATCTAAAGATACAAGCCAAATTAGAGTGGTAAGTCACACACCAAAAATTGATCTTGAAAATATTTGTAAGAATGTTAAGAATAATGCAGATTTGCCAGTTTTGAAAAATATTGATTTTGGGAAACTTGGTAGAGAAGAAAAAAATTTGATTGGGGGATCAATATATGTATTGATGTCTAAATTTAAGAACACTCCACTTGAATTAGAACACTCCACTATTTTTGAAAATAAGTGGCATTATTGTTTAAACCTGGAGAAACAAATCAAAGAATCCAGATTATCCGAAGTGATGCTAGAATTGACAAAAAGACAAATTGTCAAGGCAAATAAGAAATATGGTGGATAGTTTATACCAAAATACGGTGCATTTAGCATCCTTCATAACAATATTGAAGATTTTGTCAAGAAATTCACTCAAATGTGGAAATTTATCTATGGGTTGACAACTATTAAAGAAGGAGAAGAAGATCCATTTGAAGAAAAAAACAATAAAGTTTGTTGGTGTAAATAAGTATTTATTATTTACACTTTACTTAAGTTCACTTAGGTTAATAAATTATTTTATTATTTTGCATTATTTTATCATTTCTTAGGTGAGACACTTAGGAGTTTTTGTACTTTTATGAGTTGTCATGTTGACAACATTGGAGTTTGCATAATTAACTTAGTTGTCATGTAGACAACATAGTTATTTGCACTCCTATTTTAGCACATGGTGTCTACAACATAATTTTAAATGCTACACCTTTTTTGGCTTATCCTCTCATCATTGCACTAACTCTTGTGTTTAATGGAGGATAATCCACTCCTAGTGAACATGTGCTTGGTTGTAAGACTTATCAGTATGTTGATTCCTAGGAATTCTAGAAGCATTCCAGAGGCCTTTATATTCAGGCACTCCTAGTGTACTTGAACATGGTACAAAAAATCAAATACGAATAAATCAATTGTGGATATTGTTATTTTGATCATACTCTTTTATTCTATTTTTTTATTTGTGCTTGAGTTCCTTAATCTTGGGTGATTTTACCCTAACAAAAATTCTTATTTGGTGTCAAAGATATACCAAATTCTTACATGGTATCAGAGCTTGGGGAATTTCTCTTCACATAGCCATTTGAGACAATTATTGCTTCAACACCTCAATCTAGATCCAAAGTATCATAGTCATTGGGAGTGTCTAGAGCAAAAGTGGACATTACCATTGCATTTGGAATGTTGAGTCAATGAAATTTGACTATAAATTCACCTACCCTAGGCCATAATCGAATTTGAAGAATTTTTTTTACAAACTGACACCTGAAGGCCCAATTTTTAAATTTGGTATGATCATTTTAGATCTCTAAATTTAATTTTTAGATCTACATATTTTATTATTTTAGTCTTTACAATTTCTCTACATTTATTTTTTGATCTTTGTATTTTGTTCAAAAAAAATTTGGCCATCAGGCTATAGAGGAGAGATTTTTTGCAGGACAAGATTGGTACTTGGTAGTGCTAATCAGATATTGACATCATATTTAGAAGGTTAGAAAACCCCCAAATTGACTTTTGTTTCATCGAAATTAGACATCTGAGGTGAAATCTAGAGTTAATTGATTTCTAGAGGTGTAATGGTGGCAATTCAAAAAAATAATAATAGAGGTGTTTTTCAAATAGCAATATCTTCGTCATATGGACTCCTTTTTGCCAGTAATGTTTTGTTGTTGTTTTGGGGTAGAATTTTGTGATCTACACATTGGTGCAGGATGTTTGATACCTCTATTCTTGAATTTTTCTACAAGTCACAAATCTTATTTTTTGCAACCTCAAATGCTTAGTACGAGCTCATCTGGACACATAATTAGGTTCCATGTTTTTGAAAGTTCTTAATTTTTTTTCTACTTTCTAGATTTACAATTAGTTTATAAGGTTGTGTGGGTAGAAATCTAACTTTTAGACTTAGGGCCTTTTCTAGCATTGTATTGCTTTGATTACATTTCAAAATTGTTGTACATCTAAGCTACAATACTTAGTGATAGATTTGAGTCCCAAAAGGTAGTTGTAAATAGAAAAATCATAAGTCCACCTTATACATTTTGAGAAGTGCCCTATTGTACATGCACTACCTATAAAGTGCCCAATCATCCATTGGGGGGGGTGGGTTGATAAACTTTTTTGCATTTTGGAGGTTCATTGATTGATCTCATGGATTCTTGTCACACATGTTAGTTTGGTGTTTTGGTGTAAGACTGAAGTTGACAAAAAGGAACTATCACAAATGGAGTGCTTTGATGCTTGATTATCTCAAAGAACATTAGGAAGTCCTTCCTTATCTCTATTTGAAGACATTTCCACCAAATCCTAATTGGAAATATATTACTAAAATTCTTCATTTATTGTATAATAGTATGAGTAAGGAATGCCTTGCTCCTCTTAGAATGGCAAGTTTTCCTCATGAAATTTGGATGGCTCTTTGGGAAGCATATGGAGATCCATGCATTCTTCCATTTACTAAGGACATTCTACATCTAATCACTCCAATTATGGTACCTTAACCTCCAAATAAGATCACACCTCTTGATGCTCCCATTTCTTCTATCGATCTAGTTCTAGCCATTGATGCTTCTGATTCAATGCAACAATATTTACCATGTCTTCCTACTTCAACTTCATGGGATGAATTCCTTCCAAACATTGTAGGTCTATTCATGGAGTCTCACATTAAAGATGTGGGAGATATCATCAACAATATTTGTCTTCTCTTTGTTGAGGCAAATACTTCATCCATTGCCATAGTGATCAGTTCATGTACTTTAGCACAACAAGGTACACTTTTTCTTCTAGCACTAGCTTTTGTAGATGAGATCTTGATAGACATCAATGATAATCCACTCCTAGTGGACATGTGCTTGGTTGTAAGACTTATTAGTATGTTGATTCCTAGTCATTCTAGAAGCATTCTAGAAGCCTTTATATATAGCCACTCTTAGTGTACTTGAATAGGGTATAAAAAATTGAATAGCAATACATAAATTGTGGATATTGTTATTCTAATCATACTCTTTGGGTTTACTATTGTGCTTGTACTTGAGTTCCTTGAGCTTGGGTGATTTTTCCCTAAGGAAAATTCTTATTTGGTATCATAGCTATACCAAATTCTTATAGAGATGAAGATAAGGACAAGGAGGAAGAAATTAAAAAAGATAATAATGTTGTGGAGGAGACACAAAAGGAAAAAGATGACATGGCTACAACTAAAAAGTAGTAGGAATAATAGAGTGTGTAAGACACACAAATGCCTAATATGAGCCCTCCACATGACACAAGCATGCCTATAGAGACTATAACTATTAAGGATGTCTCTGATGTGTCTACTTAGAACATCAATCCTTTAATTGTAGAAGACCTAAAGAAGATTCTTGACCAATCCACACTGCAAGAAAATTTGTGTAAAAATTCAACATTGGTCGAAATTGAAAAAGATAATTCTATTGTCAAGGAGATACAAAGAGAAAAAGATGACATGGATATAGCTAAAAAGGAGTAGGAAGAATAGAGTGTGCAAGACACACAAATGCCTAGTATAAGCCCTCCACATGACACAAGCATGCTTGCATAAATTATAACTATTAAGGTTGTCTCTATTGTCTCTACTCAGAACATCAATCCTTTAACTATAGAAGACCTAAAGAAGATTCTTGACCAATCCACACTACAAGCTATATTTTGTGAAAATCTAGTATTGGTTAGCATTGATAAACTTTAGAAGGTAGTAGTTGACATTACAAGGGATAAGGTGAATACACAAGAACCACCTTCTACCGTCCCTTCAGCTACTAGTGCTCAAAATTTAATACAAACATTGGTAGGAACATCCACAAAGGTTGACACAACTATTAATGTTGATTTGGTTGAACAAAAAAATACTACAATAGAAGAGAAAGAAATAGCAAATGATCAACCTGATGTACAAACACAAGGTGCAAGTCAGATCATTATAATTGATGAGGCATATTAATGTCTCAAATTATAAATATATTTTTTATATAGTTTGAACTTAATCTTTGAGCCATGTGAAAAACATTTCCAATATATCTATTTTCAATGTCTTGTGAACTCATGTTGAATGCAACTAGAATCTATTAAACCGATGGATAGTGGATATATCATACCTTGCTTAATATTATATATAAAGTGTAATATTTCATAAAAATGTTTTAAGCTATGTTTTAATATTTGAATGAGAGTAGAAATGCTATTGTGCATATGGTTTGAGTTTTTCTAATCTTCAGGAAATGGAGAAGTGCAAAGAGTGGAGAGCACTGTATTAAAAAGTAGTAATGAAGACTGGTCATAGCATGAGAAGTGTAAGTTAGTTCTAGGTGATAAGCTATGTCTACAAGGGGAGTTATTCCAGGAGACCTGACTTGTTACATTATCTACAGACCATTATTCTGTTGCTTAATCAATGTTCTAAAGTCATAGTTGACATTTCACCTTTTTCTTCTAACAATGTTTTCTCTTAGTTTCTTTCATATTATGCTAGTAATAAGTTCCAATCCTCTATATATATGAGAGAAAAGGGAAAAGTAGAGAGTTAGTTGAAAATGGATTCTAAAGTTATTTTCTCTATATTTTATGAATTATTCAGTCATGTAGCAAAAGAAGAATTTTAATAAAAGAGTGATTTTGGACTAACTATTGTGTTCTTAGTTAGTTGAAGCCAACCAAGGGGGGCCACTTGGGAGGTGGAATAGATTTAGGTAGACTTTATTCATTTATTGCAATTTCCTATTTAAGATAGATTTACTATATTAGTCCTGTAGCATAATTATTGTGAAAGTTCCTGCAACACTTGTGGAAAATGATCATAGTGGATGTTTGAATTTTTAATTAGTTTAGAATTCTCTTTTCCATAGTTTCCACAATTCTTTGTACATAGTCTAAGTGTGTTTACTATTATGTGTCGGTAGTATAGATTCCTTCAATGCATTTTACTTTCCTGCAACATAGGTGTTAAGACTCTTAAAGGAACTTAGTGTACATATTGTGCTAACCCATTTCAAGTCTTACATCCCTAGGTTGACAATTCAAATGTATTTTCATAATGGAATAGATAGTCCTTAAAATGGATATAGTATCCTTGTGAGAGGAATAGTGATGTGATTATCTGGACCTATTGTGGAAACCGACCATTTTTTGGTGCCCTTGTCGGGGATGGTGTTAATCTAGGAACCTTCATGAGTCCTCTATTTTTAGATTAGTGTGTTAGTTAGAAACTACAAGATTTAGTCCTTAATTCACATGTCACCAATTCAATTGCATGCATCAAAGAGCTAGACAATGAGATGAATATGGAAGATTTCTTCCATGAGAACCTATTAATCTAAATGAAGAAATTGAAGAAGAAGCTGAGTTACCATTTTCAGATGCAAGCACTACTTTTTGTATAGAATCATCCTCATGAGAAGAACCTTTGGATACAAGTAGCCTTCAACCTTTTACTAAAATTTTGGCCAATTTTCATAGTACTACTCCAAATCTACTAGTTGTTAACAATCTAGTACCAAATATTCCTTTTCAACAACAACCTCATAATCAAATACCTCCAATAATGGCACAACCTACTTTTCCATTCCCTCTCCCAAATCTTGTAACCAATGCTAATCTTAAAAATATACCTCAAATGCTCTTCCAAAGTTTTATGGCCTTGTAACTAAAGATCCTAATACTTCTTGTTTGAGTTTGACATAATTTTTCATAGCTTGTAAGCTCAAATTATTTCAAGCAACACTAAAAGAGTCAACTTTATTATGGTTCATGGGTTTAGGAGAAAATGCAGTAGGTATTTGGGATGAAATGCAAACTCTATTTCTTGAAAAAAGTAAAGAGTATTGCAAAGAAAATGATTCAAAAGGAGATGATATCTTTAGAATATCACAAAATGAGGAAGAAACATTGGAAGACTATGTTTCATGTGTCTTATATACACTAAAAAAGAACCCTCAGCATGTGTTGTCTGTGGATTCACAAAAGCTAGTCTTTTTGAGAAGCGTGAATGATAGTTGTCTAGAAGCATTAGACTTGATGGCTAGAGAGATGTATATCAATCTTCTTGGGATGACCTTAAGAAATTTTTTCTTAATTAATCAAGATCAGCAATGAAGAAAGGAAAAGGACACTAGACTATAGCTACTAAAGGAATCAATCAAAGTATTTCAAAGCTTGAGATATCTAATCTACTCTCAAATTTCAAGTAGAACATTATAAATGATGTCACTACACATCTCGACATAATGACTGCAAAGAAGAAACATGCACAAGCTAAGTACTACCCACATTGTCAGAAGTAGAAGAAAGACTACTAATGTAAATTGGTTGCTAGCATAGAAAACCAATGTCTTCCAACTTAGTACATCAAGATATATGGAGATGATGATTGAGACCATGGGGCCAATGTTAAGATATACTTTATGAGCCTTTGCAAAATTCAAATCTATATGGTAATCAATGGCAAAATTGTAATACCCAAGGCCCTCCAAAATATAGTCAACCTAATTGGAATAATGCTTAGAAAATTATTCCACAATAGCCTCATAGCCTTAGAATTCCCAACATTCATAGCCAAACCAATAGAATAATTAATGGTAGAATCAATAGGAACAACGACAACCACCCTAGGGGAATTGGTAGTCTACAAATCAATGGAGAGGACCTCAACAATGGCCTAAATAAAATACTAGTAATCCACAATTACCACAATTACCACCTCCAATCCAACAACCTACACTAATGCCACCACTTGCAAGTCCTGGACCTCAAAAGTAGAGTTATCTACACAACCTTAGCCAAATCCAAATAACTTGTAGTCGCAATAGCCCATGTTCTTTGTTGATGCTCAACAATATCCTACTTATGCTCTAAATGTTACAAATATAAATTTGAGATCTGGTACAACCCTAACAGCACCTAAACTACCTCTTATAACTAAAATACTATATACTCCTATAGCATCAAAACCCATAGTTTCTAAAGAGGTTGTCCCAACTAATGTCACTAGCTTAGCTCAAGCCTAGCCAACAGTTGACCCTCCTTTTCCAAAGAAGCTCATACAAAGTAAACCTACACAAATAGAGGAACAACCTTTTGATATTATTGTTCAATTAAAGAACATGCATGTCCAAATACCCCTATTCCAAGCTATTAAAGATGTTCCTATCTATGGAAAAGCCATTAGAGAAGCCTACCTAAAAAAGCTTGGGAGGAAGAAAAAGGACCCAACTATAGTCCATGTTGTAGGACTATTGGTTGACATTATGTTAGGAAAACTAATCATTCTTAAATACTCTAATCCAGGAAGTACAGTTGTGAATGTGATTATAAATGGTCAATCTATTAAAAATGCTATAATTGATCTTGGTGCTACTATAAATATCATGACTAAAGATACTATGAAGAAGTTGAAAATAGAGGGATTAAGGGGTACTCCAACAATTTTGCAACTTGTAGATAATTCTATTTTCACTCCTGATGGAATGATAGAAGACATAGTTGTAACCCTAGACTCTCTAGAGTACCCTCCAAATTTCATTATTCTCTCTCCCAAATTTAATTTATCTATTTACTCTATCATTTTAGAACAACCATGGTTAGCTACAGTTAATGCAAGCATAAGTTGTAGGTAAGGGAATATGACCATATCTAATGGTTAAGCAACAAATAAATTTGATTTATATCCTCCAACACAACCACAACTAGATTTTAGCACATCTATCTACCTAGATTTAAGGGATGGAGAAGAAGAGTTAAACTCTATAGAACAACTTATGATGTTACATAGACGATCTTTTCTAAAGCTATAGGAAGAGGATTCAGTAATTCAAAGTATTCTTACTAACACTTGTGTGGTAGAAAAAGATGTATCTAATAGTTCTATGTTAGAATTAACCACATATGAGGAATTTAATGAGAATTGTATTCTACTCAAGGAGCCAAACGTTATTCATCAACTCTTACCATGTGAATTAGATACAAGTCCAATCTTTGAAGTTGCTATAATTGAGTTTGCAACTACTATTGAGTTGTCAAAAGGTTATAATCTCTAGGTCAATCCCACATTATCTTCCATATAGATGAAACAATTAATAGAGCTACTTCAAAAATAGGAAAATGCTTTTGCATGGGATTATGAGGATCTGAAAGGGTTGAGTCCTACACTATGTACTCATAGAATATGCATCAATAAAGGGTGTCTGTTGATCCATCAACCCCAGAGAAGAATTAATCTAGCCCTTAGAGAAATAGATAAAACTAAATTGAAAATATTTCTTGATGTTGGTTTTATTTATCCTATATCTAATAATAGATGGGTGTCACCATGGGTCATAATACCTAAAAAGGGAGGGAAATGGTAGATTTGTGTAGATTATAGATAATTGAATAAGACAACCAAAAATGATCACTTTCCTTTACCATTCATTGATCAAGTTCTAGACACTCTAGTTGGAAGGAAGTATTTCTCTTTTCTAGATGGGTATAGTGGTTATAATTAAATAAGTATTGCTCTAGAAGATCAAGAAAAAACCACATTTACATGCCCATGGGGTACTTTTGCACATTTTGTTTTTCCATTTGGCTTGTGTAATGCCCCATCAACATTCCAATGAGCTATAATCAACATCTTTGCTGACATATCACATGATTAAATGGAAATATATATGGATGATTTCACAACATTTGGAATCAGCTTTAAAGAAACCAAAATGAATCTTGAAAGGTTCTCATTAGATGTAAAGAACACAATCTAGCACTTAATAGTGAAAATTGTTTCATGTTCAAGTAGGAAGGAGTGGTACTTGGTCATTTCATAGTAGCTATAGGAATACAAGTGGATCTAGCTAAGATAAAGGTAATTCTAACATTTCCCATACCTACAAAACCAAAAGATGTAAGATCTTTTTTAGGTCATGTTGGATATTATAGGCATTTCATAAAAGACTTCAACAAAATAGCTAGTCCTTTGTACAAATTGTTGACTAAGGAAGCTGAATTTATTTGGACACTTGAATGTAATGAAGCCTTCTTGCAGCTTAGGAAACTCCTCACTATGGCACTAGTTTTATAGGGACCAGATTGGTCAATTCCATTTCACATTCATATTGTTGCATCAGACTATGTTGTAGGAGTCGTATTAGTACAAAAGCCTACTAATCTTGAGGATGATATCTACTATATTATTAAAAGCCTACATGGACCCAAGCTAAATTACATAGTAACTAAAAAAGAACTTTTAGCTATAGTCTATGCATTGAACAAATTTAGACATTATATGACTGGATATCCTATTTTTGTTCACACTAATCACTCAGCTATATGGTATTTAATAAAAAAACTAGCTATCATTGGTAGATTGGCAAGATGGCTCTTGTTGTTACAAGAATATGATATTACTATTATTGATAAGCTAGGAAAATCCAACATAATTGCAGATTATTTGTCTAGATTGACCATTGTTGATGAAGATCCAACTCTAATTGAAGACACTTTTCCAAATGAGCATTTTTTCCATATAGCAACTCATACATCATGGTATGTAGAAATTACAAAGTATCTTGTTGTAAATAGAATGCCCCCACACTTATCTCATAAAGAAAAGAGAAAGCTAGTAGAGAAGAGTTTTCAATATTCCTAGATAAATAACAATCTCTTCTATGTAGGACCAGATCAAGTCATGAGGAGATGTGTCAAGGAAGATGAGATATATGATATACTACATGCTTGTCATGATGAACCATGTGGAGACCATTTTTTAGGGAATAGAAAAACACTAAAGATACTTACAATGAGATATTATTGGTCAATGTTACATAAGGATACAATGACATATATAACTAATTGTGACAAATGCCAGAGGATGGGCTAACCAATCAAAAATTGATGACATGTTACTTAGTCCATAGATTATAGTCACACCTTTTGATAAGTAAGGCATGGAATTCATAGGTCCAATTGATCCACCATCAAGTGGAAATCCTACATCTTAGTATGTATAGATTATGTAAGTAAATAGGTAGAAGTTAGAGAAATGAAAAATGCCAAAGGTGAGAAAGTAGCTATTTTCTTGTATGAAAAAATATTCACCCATTATGGGGTGCCCAGAGCATTTGTCACAGATCAAGGAGCTTAGTTTACATCAAACTTGATCACTGAGATTATGAAGGAATATAACATAAGGCACCATAAATCTAGTCCTTATCACCATCAAGAAAATGGACAAGTAAAGGTTACCAATAGAGAACTAGAAGCCATTCTGACTAAAATAGTGCACATACACAAGAAGGATTGGACAAGTAGATTAACTAAAGCTACTTGGTCATATCAGACCACATGGAAGACAACAACTATATTCAATCCATTTGAGATTGTCTAAGGTAAAGCAATAATGTTGCATATTGAATTTGAATGCAAGACACTATGCACTACTTTAGAGTTGAACATTAGTCTTCCTACAACACAACAAGAGAGATTCCTCAGGTGGACTTGAATTTGCTAGATGAAATATGAAAGCGAGCTTTAGAAAGAAAAAAAAATATTCAATAGTAGGGAAAGAAATGGCATGATGCAAATATTAGGAATAAAAAATTCCAAGAAGGATATTGGGCCCTCCTCTATGATTCTCACTTCAAAGAGAATCCAAGGAAATTGCAAACTCGATGGTTAGGGCCTTATCAAATTCAACATGTATTTGACACTGGCACAGTGCAAATGACAACCATTGATCCTATCCAATTTAAGTGACTTGTAAATGGCCATAGGTTGTGTCTCTATCATAAGCCACAAACTAAAGCACAGTTCCTATACCAACTCCAACCAACTAGTGCACCGGCTCTTTTGAACACAGTTCTTGCAGCAGAAGATGAAAGTCTTCTTCCTGCAACCATGCAATGATCAGAGTTTTAGGAACCTCCATAATAAAACCTCATTTAAATATGAGGCCTCATTCTTCTATTCACTCTTCTCTTTCTTCATATTAACCCATCTCATTTCTCTATCTACCATCCACCCACACTCCATGTCACACACACACACTATTTTTCCTGCTTTCAATAAATGAAACCAGTTCTTTATCACCATCAAGAAAATGGACAAGTAAAGGTTACCAATAGAGAACTAGAAGCCATTCTTACTAAAATAGTGCACATACACAAGAAGGATTGGACAAGTAGATTAACTAAAGCTACTTGGTCATATCAGACCACATGGAAGACAACAACTATATTCAATCCATTTGAGATTGTCTAAGGTAAAGCAATAATGTTGCATATTGAATTTGAATGCAAGACACTATGCACTACTTTAGAGTTTAACATTAGTCTTCCTACAACACAACAAGAGAGATTCCTCAGGTGGACTTGAATTTGCTAGATGAAATATGAAAGAGAGCTTTAGAAAGAATAAAAATATTCAATAGTAGGGAAATAAATGGCATGATGCAAATATTAGGAATAAAAAATTCCAAGAAGGATATTGGGCCCTCCTCTATGATTCTCACTTCAAAGAGAATCCAAGGAAATTGCAAACTCGATGGTTAGGGCCTTATAAAATTCAACATGTATTTGACACTGGCATAGTGCAAATGACAACCATTGATCCTATCCAATTTAAGTGACTTGTAAATGGCCATAGGTTGTGTCTCTATCATAAGCCACAAACTAAAGCACAGTTCCTATACCAATTCCAACCAACTAGTGCACCATCTCTTTTGAACACAGTTCTTGCAGCATAAGATGAAAGTCTTCTTCCTGTAACCATGCAATGATCAAAGTTTTAGGAACCTCCATAATAAAACCTCATTTAAATATGAGGCCTCATTCTTCTATTCACTCTTCTCTTTCTTCATATTAACCCATCTCATTTCTATATCTACCATCCACCCACACTCCATATCACACACACACTATTTTTCCTGCTTTCAATAAATGAAACCATCAACACTTTTTGTAGTCATAAGACTTTTCCACCTCATCAACTTGCATGTAGATGTACACTCTCAAATTTTTAGGTATAATAATTTCTTTTACTCTTTATTCATTTTTAGAATATAGTTTTTGATATTTATATCTAATATTACATTATATATATCATATAAGACTTAAGCCAATTTCTCCTTCCCATGCCAAAAATTTTAAAGTGAGGACACTTGTCAAATTTTAATGGGGGGGTGATAAAGTATAGTAATTTTCAAATGCCATCCCCACATTATCCTATTCATGTCTACATTAAAGGATGTACTTTGGTAGTAGTCTAATAGCTTTCCTTTCATTAATTTTAAAAATCCTTCTATATCTGTTGTACCTTTTATTGTAATTTTTGGGAAAAGATCTCCTATACTTGACATGATTGAAAAGACTAAGAGTTATTATGGGAACACCTTCAATTAGTCTCAATGTTCTTTATCATTAATGTATCATTATTCTACATGCTAGAAATAAAGGCATCTTGGTTATGAGAAATGATAATGGCATACGATATTTTTTTTGTCATTTTTCATAAAGATTAGTTTTTAAGTTTAGAGAAAGAGGGGATTTGCAAAGGTAAGAGGGGAAAAAATTTGTCACTATAGCAAGAGTGTAAGTCAAATATTTTAAAGATGGGGGGATAGTTAAAGAGATATGAGCTAGTCATTCATAATGTTTTACTTGTGGACATTGAAGCAGTTCGGCAATTTCATGCTTGTGGATGGCTCAGTTACTTCTTACAACTAACAAAATTTAATGAAGAAGTGGCAATGGATTTCATGATGACATTTAAGGAAGGGGAAGCCTCATTTTGTGGATGAAGAGTGGTTACTACTAAGGAAAGGATAGCATAGGTCACAAGATTACCAAAAATTGGCGAACAATATCCAAATGAACATGATTCTAGGTCTTAAAGGGCATAGTTAACTGAGCAAGGTGACCCTCAACTAGACATTACAAAACAAGAATGTAAGAGACTTTCACTTCCACCTCCATATCCAAAGTTAAAAACCCACATTATTAGATATTTAACCTATGAATGTAGGTTTTCAAACTTGCATGTTCATCATTTTAAATTGCTTAGTTGAATAAGGCATAACATGCAAGTTAATGTTCCCAACTTTGTTTACAATATGTTGTGTATAAGTATTGAGGAAAATAAAAAAGGAAAGGCAAATTCTATTTCCCATCATGCCTTCATTAAGCTTCTGGTTGAAATATCTCTTAGAGATTTCTCACCTATTTCATAGACAAAATTTGTTGAAGCCAAGACCTTATAGGCACAAGCCAACCTTGTTCCTCAAAACCTAGAAAATGAGGAAGAAACCACAGAGCCAATTCAAAATCTAGCTGAGCTAGAAAAAGAACCCTCTCCTGATAAGTGTTGATGAGTCTAGAAAAATGCCTTAATTTTTTTATGTTCAAGATACTTTGTGATACTCTGTTTATCCTTGTTTTAACACTTATAAGCCTATGTTTGATAAACCTTTGATGATTTATGGGGTAGAAAAACTATGTCATATTTTGCCTAAATTATATCTAATATGTAGTATTTCATATAAATATCCAAATGTGCATTCTTATGCTTGAATTTAGTTTGATGGATGTTTATTTCCAAATATGTCTTATATCATAACTAACCTCATGATAAGGATTAAAGGATGAGCGGAAGAATCCAGAAGTTGGTTGCTAACAACATTCAAGGAGAAATGAGCATCAAGGAACAACCATGAAAAGGAAATTATAACCACTCCAGGAAATGAGACAGCAAATAAGGAGGATCTTTTACAAGCCATTACCTTCTCTGCATTTACGTTGTAACAAGCGGATGCTGAGACTTCATTGCTCCCTCCTCAATTCTGTTATCCTTCCTTTTCGTTTTTAGTTGTTCTCCTATATTCTCTCCTACGAACTTAACTTAGGATAGTTACTTTTCTGTTATGTAATAAAGAGTAGTTTCCCTATATATGTTGGGATCGAATCTTGTGTGTAAAGTTTTAGTTTTTGGTTTTTGATAAGTTTTATTGAGTAAGAGAGAACACTGATTCATAGTTTGTTGCAGTTGTGTTTTACAATTCTGAATCATGTAATGACTGATTAATGAAATGAATTAGGGTAAAAGCACAAACCTGTGTCATCATTTATAAAGAAACATGATATCAGAATGTGATAGTTCAAAATTAGTGACAAAAAAAATGTTATTTGTGTTTAAAATATGAAGATGATGTAAACTGATGAAATGTGTAGAATTGGATGAATTTTATTCCTATAATTTTTATAATTTTTTTGAGTAAGAATTTATTCATTTTATTTTATTTTGAAGTCCCTTTTTAAACTATAAAAAATATAGGGTTTAGTTCCCGTCAAACAAGTATATGCAAATCATCTTTTTTTGTTTTGATTTGAAAATATCTTATAGATGACATGTATAGCTAGTGCACAAAAAAAGAAATAATTATTTTTGATGTATATTTTCTTTGTTAGAAGTACTCAAGTTTGACCTTATCAGAATCCAACAGTTTTTTCCTCCTGTCAAAACTTTCCTATCATATCTATACCTTCTTGAAAAAAAATTACATATTCATTAACACAATTCTCTCCTCTAGAGATAAATATAATTTTAAATTTTTTTTGATATGATTTACTATTTTTTTTCATCTTTTGAGGGAGCATCTTTTGAAATGTTGAAATATCAACTTATAATACTTTGAGATTATAACATATTATAACTAATCAAGACACTCAAAAATTTATATAATAATGATATTGAATTTGAGATATATAAAAGGGTATTTTTAGTTTTTGAAAAAAATTGACTTTTGATAGAGAAATGAGATTTGACCAAAATATGTTTTGGTATCACAAACGGTGACACAGATCTGTGCTTTTACCCATTAGTTCTCTTTAGCTTCTATCCTGTGTTGGTAGATTAGAGAAGCCAACAAAGGGGGCCCACTTGGAAGGTGGATTAAATTAGGATAGAATAGATTCATTTTACTAGCATTAGCAGTATTTTAAGTAACACATAGCTAGTTAATTCCTTCCTGTAGCATCACACTTCATGAACATTCCTGCAGCAACTGCAAGAACAGTCTAGTGGACGAGTCAAGATGGAATCTCTATTATCTTGTCATTGTGTTTTCAACATTCATAGATTCAGTAGTTTCCTTTCCATAGTAGTAGTGTAGTTTCCTTCCTTTGCATTTTTAATTTCCTATAGCACAAGCATAATGACTCATCAAGGTACCTAGTGCACATATTGTGCCGACCATTTCAAGTATACGTCCTGGGGTTGAAAATCTAAATGCACCTCATGGTAGGGGAAAAGTAGTCCTTAGCTTGAATAGATTATTCCTAAGCTAGGCGTAGTGCATGAATATGAAACACCTATTGTGAGGCAGTTCATTTTTGGCACCGTTGTCAGGGATGGTGTCAAGCTAGGAGCATTTTTGAGTCATAGTTTTTAGATTAAGTTCCTTTTACCAGTGTGAAAATTTTAGTTGCATGCATCGAAGAGGAAGATGACAAGATGAATATGGCAGATTTCTTCCACAAGGATCTATTAATTTGAATGAAGAAGTTGAAGAAGAAGTTGAGTTTCCCTTTGAAGATGCAAGTCCCGTTTTCCCCATAGTATCATCATCAAGAGCTGAATCCCTAGATATATTTGGTCTCCAACCTTTCACTAAAATATTGACCAGTCTTCTTGATAACACTACCTCAAATCCACCAGTTGTTAATCATCCAGTGCCTAACATTCCTTTTCAGCAGCAACCTCATAATAGTCCCACCAGTCATGGCACAACCCACTTTTCCATTTCAACTTCCAAGTCTCATAACCAATGCCAATCTCAAGAATATACCTCCCACTGCTCTTCTGAAGTTCTATGGCCTTGCAACTGAAGACCCTAATACCTTCTTGTTTGAGTTCAACATCCTTTTTCATAGTTTTGACTACAACAATGATTCCCATAAGCTTAAATTATTTCCAACCACATTGAAAGAATCAGCTTTACGATGGTTCATGGGCTTAAGAGCCAATGCAACTGTGAATTGGGATGAAATGCAAGCCTTGTTTTTGGAAAAATATAAAGAATATTGCAAAGCATCTGGCACAAGAGGAGATGATATCTTTAGGATATCACAGAAGGAGGAAGAGACATTAGAAGACTGTGTTTCTCAATTTTTATATATACTACAAAAGAATCCTCAGCACACATTGTCTGAAGATTCCCAAAAACTAGTCTTTCTAAGAGGAGTGAATGAAGACTATTTGGAAGCATTGGACTTGATGGCGAGTGGAGATGTATATCAAGCTCAATGGGATGACCTTAAAAAGATATGTCAGAACTACTCAAGGTCAACCATGAAGAAAGGTCGAGGACCCTGTTCTACGGTTACAAAAGGAATTAGTCAAGGCATTTCAAAACTTGAATTATCTAATTTGTTGTCAGATTTCAAACAAGACATCATTAATGATGTCGCTACATAGTTGGATACAATGACTGCAAAGAAGAAGCAAGTAGAGGCTGAGTTACAACTAGCTGAGTACTGTCCTCATTGCCGAAAGCAAAAGAAGGATTGCCACTATAAATTGGTTGCAAGCATGGAGAACCAACATCTTCCAACTGAATATGTAAAGATAGATGGAGATGATGAGCAAGTATTGTTTGTTGCTCAATGCTGACCATGGGCTCAACATCAAGGTATGCCTCAAGACCCCTTGCAAAATTCAAATTCATATGGTAATCAATGGAAAAACCACAATACCCAAGGTCCTCCACAAAACCAACCAAATTAGAATAATGCTGGGCAAAATAACCTACAACAGTTTCAATGGTCTCAAAATTTCCAACAACCTTGGCCTAACCAGCAGAATAACCAATGGCCCCAGAACCAACAAAACCAATGGCAACCACCCCAAGGGAATTGGAAATCTCCAAACCAATGGAATTGGCCATCTCCAAACCAATGGAAGGGATCTCAACAATTGCCTAACCAAAACAATGGTGCTCCACAATTACCCCCTCCAGCTCAACAACCTGCTTTAATGCCACCACTTGCAAATAGTGGACCTCAAAAGAAAACACAACTACCTACACAGCCTCAGCCAAATTCAAATTGCCAACCACAATAGCCCATGTATAGTACTGATACCTAGCAGTACCCTGCTTATGCCCTAGATGTCACAGATATACATTTGAGATCTAGAATGACCTTACTAGCACCAAAGCCACCTCTTATAACTGAAGTATCAGACTCTCCTGCAGCATCAAAACCTTTGGCTGATCAACCTATTAACCCAACTAATGTTACCATACAAATACCAGTTCAACCATCAGTAGAGCTTCCTTTTCCAGACCAACTAATACAAAAGGAACTTGAACAAAGCAAGGAACAACCCTTTGACATTGTTAATTAGCTAAAGAATATGCATGTCCAAATACCTTTGTTTCAAGCTATTAAGGACATTCTTGCTTATGGAAAAGCTATAAGGGAAGCTTTTCTAAAGAAACCTGGATGGAAGAAGAAGGATCCTACCACAGTTCATGTTGTTGGACACTTAGCTGATATCATGTTAGGAAGAGTGATTTCACCAAAATATTTTGACCCAAGAAGTCCAGTAGTAAGTGTCAGCATAAATGGTCAATTTTTTAAAAATGCCTTAATAGATTTGGGAGCTGCTATAAATGTGATGACTAAAGAAACCATGAAGAAGTTACAAATAGAAGGATTAAGGCCCATACCAACTATTCTGCAGCTTGTAGATAGTTCCACTATCATTCTTGATGGAATGATAGAAAATATTGTTGTGACCTTAGATTCCCTAGAATATCCTACGAACTTTGTGATTTTGTCCCCTAAAGTAAATCTATCCGGCTATCCTGTCATTCTAGGTAGACCATGGTTGGCCACAGCTGATGCAAACATAAATTGTAGATCAAGGAATATGACCATATCAAATGGCCAAGCAACCAAGCAATTTGATCTTTATCCTCCTACACAACCATTACCAGATTTGAGTACATCTTTTTGGCCAGATTTAGGAGATGAAGAAGAAGAGATAAATTCCATAGTACAACTTATGATGTTACATAGGCAATCTTTTCTAAAGTTGCAAGAAGAAGATTCAGTAATCCGGAGCATCCTTACCAACACTTGTATGGTAGGAAAAGATGTGTCTGAAAGCTCTGTATTAGAATTGATTACATATGAGGAGTGTGATACAAGTTGTACTTTACTTAAGGAACCTGAAAATATTTGTTCACTACTTCCCTGTGATTTAGAAGGAAGCCCAATCTTTGAAATTGCTATGGTAGAATCCACTATTCCTGTTGAACTAAGTAAAGGCCATAAACTGCATGTTAACCCCAAATTGACATCTGTACAGATGGAACAATTAAAAGAATTGCTTCAGAAGCATGAGAAGAATTTTTCTTGGGATTATGGTGATATGAAAGGATTAAGCCCTACACTATGTACCCATAGGATATATATTAATGAAGGTTGTCTACCACTTCGTCAACCTTAGAGGAGGATAAATCCAAGCCTCAGAGAAATAGTCAAAACAGAATTGCAGAAACTGCTTGATGCTAGCTTTATCTATCCTATATCTGATAGTAAATGGGTATCACCGGTGTTTATAGTACCTAAGAAAGGAGGAAAATGGAGAATTTGTGTAGATTATAGGGAGTTGAATAAGGCTACTAAAAGGGATCATTTTCCTTTACCCTTCATAGATCAAGTTTTGGATACACTAGCTGAAAAGAAGTACTTCTCCTTTTTAGATGGATATAGTGGCTATAATCAAATCAATATTGCTCCTGAAGACCAAGAAAAAACTACATTTACCTATCCATGGGGTACTTTTGCATACTCTGTTTTACCATTTGGTCTTTGTAATGCTCCTGCAATGTTCCAATGGGCTGTAATTAGTATTTTTGCTGATATATCACATGATTGTATGGAAATCTATATGGATGACTTTACAACATTTAGAGTTACTTTTGAAGAAGTAATGATAAATCTTGAAAAATATTTGGTAAGATGTCAAGAACATAATTTGGCACTAAATAGTGAAAAGTGTTTCATGCTCATGCAAGAGGTTGTGGTACTTAGTCATTTCATATCTACTGTAGGTATACAAGTAGACCCAACTAAAATTGAGGTAATTCAAACATTACCCATACCCACTAAATTAAAAGATATCAGATCTTTTCTGAGACATGCTGGTTATTACAGGCGTTTTATAAAAGACTTTAGTAAAATAGCCAGTCCCTTGTAAAAGTTTCTCACCAAAGAAGCTGAATTCAATTGGACACTTGAGTGTGATAAAGCTTTCCTGCAGCTTAAGCAACTTTTGACCACAACCCCAATTTTACAAGGCCCTGATTGGAACCTACCTTTTCACATATATGTAGATGCTTCTGATTATGCCATAGATGTAGTTTTAGCACATAAGCACTCAAATCTTGAGAATGCCATTGATTATATCAGTAAGAGTCTTCATGGTCCAAAACTGAATTACACAGTGACTGAAAAAGAATTGTTAGCAGTAGTCTATGCTCTAAATAAATTTTGGCATTACATCACAGGTTATCCTATCTATGTTCATGCTGATCATGTAGTAATCAAATATCTCATGAACAAACCTACTATAACTGGTAGGTTAGCAAGATGGTTACTATTGCTACAAGAATTTGACATAACCATAGTGGATAAGCCTAGAAAAAAAAATGTCGTAGCTGATTATTTGTCAAGAATCAATCATCATGATACTAACACTACTTTGGTAGATGATGCATTTCCAGATGAACATTTGTTTCATATTGTTGTTAAAGTTCCATGGTATGCAGATATTGCTAACTACATTGTAGCTAATAAGACACCAGTGCATTTTTCTTATAAGGAGAGAAAGCTGCTCATACAGAAAAGCTTCCATTTCTCATGGATAGACAATTTTCTATTCTATACTGGACCTGATCAAGTTATGCACAGATGTGTAAGAGAAGATGAGACATATGATATTTTGCATGCATGTCATAATGAGCCCTGCGAAGGACATTTTGCAGCCAAAAGAATAGCTTTCAAAATCTTAGCCACTAGTTACTATTGGCCTACCCTTCATAAAGATGCAATCAATTATACAAAGAAGTGTGACCAATGCCAAAGAATGGGTTGCCCAACCAAAATAGATGAAATGCCTCTGAATCCTCAAGTGGTGTTAACACCATTTGACAAATGGGGAATGGACTACATCAGTCCTATTGATCCTTCATCCAATGGGAAGTCTTATATTCTGGTTTGTACTGACTACCTAACCAAATGGGTTGAGGTTAAGGCTATGAAGCATGCTCATGATGAAAAAGTTGCCAAATTCCTGTATGAAGAGATTTTTACACGCTATGGAGTTGCTAAAGAATTGGTTACTGATCAAGGCACATAGTTTACTTCCAACTTAATTTCAAAATTGATGAAATAGTATAACATCAGGCATCGTAGATCCAGTCCTTATCATCCAGAAGCCAATAGACAAGCAGAAGTTACCAACCGTGAGCTGGAAAATATTCTAACTAAAATAGTCCATTTGCATCATCGGGATTGGACCAGCCGATTACAAGAAGTTGTTTGGGCTTATAGAAAAACTTGGAAAACCACTACCGGATTCACACCATTTGAGCTTTTTTATGGGGAAGTGGTAATGCTTCCAATTGAATTTGAACACAAGACTTTAAGAATACCCTTGACCTTAGATATTGATCTTCCTGCAGCACAAAGAGAATTCCTCCTACATCTTAATTCTTTGGATGAAATGCGCAAGACCGCTTTTTAACACACTAAAATGGTTCAAAAATAGAGAAAACACTGGCATGATTCTCATATCCTCAACAAATAGTTCAAAGCTAGTGACTAGGCATTATTGTATGATTCTCGCTTTATAGATATGCCAGGGAAGCTGCAGACGCGATGGTTAGGACCATATTAAATCATCCATGTCTTTGACAATGGAACAGTTCAACTAACAACAATTGATGATGTGCCTTTGAAAATGCTAATCAATAGTCATCGACTTAAAATTTACAAACAGCCTCTAACAAAAGTCGAATTCATGCAACAGTTCGAATAACTGGATCCAACAACAATTCAAGTATCTCTTCCTGCAGCAGAAGTTGAAAACCTTCCACCTACTCCTCTTCAACATTAATTCTAATTTGCATGTCCATAATAATAACTTTATGTTCACATAAAGTCCATTTTCTTTTCATGATATTTCTTTCCATTCATATCTTAATCTTCCATCCACCCACCCCACTCCATTTCTTAATCTTCCATTCACTAACTTTCTACATAATTAAGTTTTTGTGTTTTCAATCAAATCTGCACATGCTGATGGATGTTGTCATTTACATTATTTTTGCCACCTTTTTTTTGGCGCATGTGATAATCCACTTGGCAGGTATAAACATTTTCAAAATATTATTCATTTATAAGTTTACAAATTTTGTTAATTATATATAATACTACATAGTCTCTATAATTATGGTGTATTCCAGTCCCTCACCCATACTAGTCTGACAAGTGAGGACACTTGTCATAAAATTAGTAGGGGTCAGGGGAGTATTGTACTATCCAATGACATGCCTGATTAACTGTGATGATTTTCTAAAATCTTGGCATTATCTTGTCATTACTCTTTATTAATGAGAACTTTTTGCCATAAGTATGCCATGACAAGTGTTGTACTCCCACTTTCTGAAAGTATTCCATAAGTATGCCATAAGTTTGCATTCAAAAAGGGAGAGAGAAATGGAGTAGTAGAAGAAGTATCAAGAAATGGGAGGAGGTTTACAAAGAAGAGAGATAGTTGAGCACATTTTGTTGCTCTCTGACATAGAAGCAGTAAGAAAATTCAATGCATGCGGATGGTTAGGTTATTGTTTGAATTTAACAGCATATGATGAAGAAGCAGCTGTAGAATTCACTAGGAAATTTGATGAAGGTGAAGCTTCGATCTGGGGTTTGACAGTAATTGTAACAGAAGAAAAAATTGCAGAAGTAATAGGGTTACCTTCTGTTGGAGAGCATTATCTGAGCTTGCATGATGCTAGGTCAAAAAGGGCCCAGTTCACTACCCCACATGACCCTCCATTGGATGTTACAAAGCAGGGGTGCAAGAGATTGTCTTTGCCACCTCCATATCCTAAGCTAGCAATACATGTCATCAAGTATTTTACTTGTGAAGGAAGATTTTCTCACTTACATGCACACCATTTTAAGTTTCTTAGTTGTATAAGGTATAATATTGCCGTGAATCTTCCAAATTTTTTGTACAATATGCTTTGTATTAGTGCGAAAGAGACTCAAAAAGGGGAAGATAATTCTGTCACTCACCATGCCTTGATTAAGTTTTTAATAGAAAGGTCTCTTAGGGATGTATCCCCTTTGACATGGGATGACTTTGTGAAATTTAAAACCCGACAACCCCAAGTTGACCCTAGTGAACGACAGGGTGAGGAAAATGTAGTTCCTAGTAGTGAGCCTGTAGAACAAAATGTTGAGGGAGCTGAAACAAAAAATGTAGAAGGGATTGAACCAGCATTTTCTTCCATTAAAAAGAATGTGCCTCCACCTAAACAAGACATCCCTAAACCCACTACTAGTAAAGCTAAAAGGAAATAGAAGTCACCAGAAGAGATCGCTGCTCAACAAAAACCTAGTCCTGCAATTAAGCAATAGAAGAAAACAAAGAAAATTCCTGTAGCAACTAATCTTGCAGTAGTGATACTGAAATAGAAAAGTAGGCAAAAGATAGTAGTACAAGAAGAGACTCCTTTGCAGAGAAGCCCTAGAATGAGAGGGAAAATTTTTAAAGATCCTATATTATTTAAAGCACCTACTCTAGAGTCTCCTATGCAGATAATTTTTGACCATTCTCCCCTTCACACTAAGATGACAGAAGCTTCTGGTAATCCTCCCGCAACATGTGAGCAAGAAATTAACGAAACCTTAATGGATTTACTAGGTGTTTCAAGCCATGAGAATGAAGTAGCTCCTGAATGTCATGATTCGAATACTACCTTAGTCCCATATAAGTCAACATGGATCAATAGTTTGGCAAAACATCTATGGCAGGAACAGAAAAAGAAAAAGGATTATGAAGAGGATAATAGTGTCGTCACCTTGCAAAAACTCCTTTTCCAATTATATGGACAACATTTATTTGCTGAAGAACTATGGAAAGAGGAGAAGAAAAGAATGAGCAAGATCATAACATCACAAAATGAGGAGATTGAAGAATTGAAAGAACAACTAGAGAGACAAAAACAACGCATGGAACATGCACTTAAATTAGTTGATCAAGCTCTTGCTTGCAGACCACCTCCTCAAGTATATGCTTTTTGTTTGGAAGAACAATATCTTTTGTTTCAGTTGATGTTAACCCTCAAAAATGTAAATGTAGAATTCAAAATCGCACAAGAGTTTTATGGGCTGTATCAAACCTTACCACCATGGCAGAAAAATCCATTGTGTGAGTTGTATATTCATAATTTTGTCATTCCTGGAGAAATTGAGTCGAATCCTTTGCTCTATATAGAAGATGTTCATTTGAAAGATTTAATTTCATGGATGTCTAATGAGGCGAATTATGATAGACAACTAGTTAATTACAGAGATGAGGAGAGAACAAAACCTTTACCCTTGAGGGCAGCAAGTAAACAACCAGAAGAAATGCTTTGAGACTGGTTTACATTAACCTATGGGAAGAGTAATCCAGAAGTTAGAAAGAAGGTATTTGCTGCTAGAGCCAAAGTGTATGTTGAATATTAAAACTTGCCCTACTTTTCATTCCAGAGAGCTATGATCAGAGTAAGAGGTAGATGGGCATGGTTACCTGATTCTCTCAAGAAATCAGAGCCGTACAATCCTATTAATTTGGAAGTAGCACTATATAGAGTTCCAAAATATTTAGAACTAGGAAAGAAACTAAGGCCAAAGACATGATGTCCTTTAACCATGCAACCTCCAATGCTTTTATGGGTCCTGTATGATATTGATGTTGACAAACTTGATAAGTTGTAGGAAGACCATATGTGTGAAGTATGGGAAAGGACCAGAGGATTCTGTTACACCTTCAAGACTAGTAGAAAGAGAAAGATAGAAGTTGGGGAGCTTAGATCTTTGACAAAGAAGGGTAATGTTTGAGGACAAGCATTAGTTTAGCAGGGGGCAAATGACGAGTCTAAAAAAATGCTTTTATTTTGTTATGTTTAAGATACTTTGTGATACTCTGTTTATCCTTGTTTTAACACTTATAAGCCTATGTTTGCTAAACCTTTTGATGATTTATGGGGTAGAAAAACTATGTCATCTTTTGCCTAAATTATATCTAATATGCAGTATTTCATATAAATATCCAAATGTGCATTCTTATGCTTGAATTTAGTTTGATGGATGTTTATTTGAAAATATGTCTTATATCATAACTAACCTGATGATAAGGATTAAAGGATGAGCGGAATAATCCAAAAGTTGGTTGCCGATAGCATTCAAGGAGAAACGAGCATCAAGGAACAACCATGAAAAAGAAGTTATAACCACTCCAAGAAACGTGGCAATGAATAAGGAGGAGCTTTTACGAGCCATTACCTTCTCTGCATTTACATTTTAACAAGCGGATGCTGAGACTTCATTGCTCCCTCCTCAATTCTGTTATCCTTCCTTTTTGCTTTCAGTTGTTCTCCTATATTCTCTCCTACGGACTTAACTTAGGATAGTTACTTTTCTGTTATGTAATAAAGAGTAGATTCCCTATATATGTCGGGATCGAATCCTGTGTGTAAAGTTTTATTTTTTGGTTTTTGATAAGTTTTATCGAGTAAGAGAGAACACTAATTCATAGTTTGTTGTAGTTGTGTTTTACAATTCTGAATCATGCAATGATTGATTAATGAAATGAATTAGTTCTCTTTAGCTTCTATCCTACGTTGGTAGATTAGAGAAGCCAACCAAGGGGGGCCACTTGGAAGGTGGATTAGATTAGGATAGAATAGATTCATTTTACTAGCATTAGCAGTATTTTAAGTAAGGCATAGCTAGTTAATTCCTTCCTGTAGCATCACACTTCATGAATGTTCCTGCATCATCTACAAGAACAGTCTAGTGGATGAGTCAAGATGGAATCTCTGTTATCTTGTCATTGTGTTTTCAACATTCATAGATTCAGTAGTTTCCTTTCCACAGCAGTAGTGTAGTTTCCTTCCTTTGCATTTTTATTTTCCTGTAGCACAAGCATAATGACTCATCAAGGTACCTAGTGCACATTGTGCTGACCATTTCAAGTATACGTCCTTGGGTTGACAATCTAAATGCACCTCATGGTAGGGAAAAAGTAGTCCTTAGCATGAATAGATTATTCCTAAGCTAGGCCTAGCGCATGACTATGGAACACCTATTGTGAGGCGGTTCAAGTATGCCAAGCCCAATTTAGAGAATGATATGTTGAGCTCTTCTAGGAGCAAAGGCAAGCATAAGGTTAGCCCTAACCTTGAAAAGGAAGTACAAAATCCCTCTATTAAGGTAACAAAAAGAAAGAGGTCTATTCTTGTAGCAACTAATCCTCCAACATCTACTCTAGTCACATCTAAACCAAAGTGGACCAACAAAGTGGTTGAAGTTGAAGGACTTCCTATACGTAGAAGCCCTTGTATGTGAGGTTGTGTATCTTTAGCTTCTATTGAAAAACTAAATGCCCCATTTCTAAAGTCTCATACAAATTCAGTAGTTGAAAATTTCCTAGATGATTCTCCTGTGCAATTAGAGCCCCAAAATGTAGAAACACATGAAACTGAGCCTGTCAAGGAGACACCACAAGAGAATCAAGAAATATACAAATCGAATCCTATTGTTATTCTAGAAAAAGAACCTAGCAATGATCAGCTTGTCATTCCATTAGTCCCTAAGTATTCCAATGTCTCTCTTATAACTTATAAATTTTCCTAGTACACCCAACATTTCCAACAAGTTTCCAGAGAGAAAAAGATGAAATCTAAAAGTCAAGAATTTTCATCATCAACAATTCAATCAATATTGTCTAGTCTACACAATCATTTTATTTTTTAGAAAGCCTTATGCAAGCAAGAAAGAGACCAGATGAAAAAGGCAATATGTGATAGAGATGAGGAAATTGAATCATTAAAAGAGCAACTAGAAAAGTAGAAGCAACAAATGAATAAAGCTTTGAAGCTAGCTAATCAGGCTATGGCCTATAGACCACCCCCAAGGGTGTATGCTATATTTTTAAAACAATAGTTTCTATTATTCTAGTTGATGATGATAATGAGAAATATTGATTGTGAATTTAAGAATTCTCAAGATTTTTATAATGTGTATCAAAATTTTCCCTCATGGCAGAAGAACTTGTTGTGTGAACTATATTTGCATAATTTCATAATTCCACAAGAAATAGATTGGAATCCCCTACTTTATAGAGGGGATATTCACTTGAGAGCCCTAATGTCATGGATGCACAATGAAACAAATTATGATAGATAGTTGGATACCTATAGAGACCTTGAAAATTCTAAACCACTATCACTCCAGGCTAAGTCCCATAAGTCTTATGACCTCATGACAGATTGGTTCAAATTAACTTGTGGAAGGCCAAAACTAGAAATCAGAGAGAAAGTGTTTGAAGAAAGGGAAAAAGTTTATAAAGAGTATTAGACACTTCCTAATTTCACACAACAAAGAGCAATTTCAAGGCTTAGAAATAGATGGAGCCAATTGCCAAAATCTTTCAAGAAAGTTGAACCACATAGCCATATTAATTTTGAGGCAGTAGTAAATAAAGTGACTAAATATATGCAATTAGGAAGGCAAATAAGGAAAGAGTTATAGATGCCACTAACCTTCCAACCTCCTACCCTTCTCTGGCCCCTATATGAAAGCAATACTACTAGGTTAGATCCATTAGTTGAAGAGCACTTGGGTGAGCATTGGAGATGATCCAAAGGATATTTCTACACCATCAAAAGTGGGAAATAGGGGAAGGCAATAGTAGGAGATTTTAGAGAAATAGAAAAGAAGTACAATGCTTGAGGACAAGCATTTGCATAGTGGGGGGAAAATGATGAGGCATATTAATGTCTCAAATTTGATATAGTTTTATATAGTCTAAACTTACTCTTTGAGCCAAGTGAAAAATATTTCCAATAAATTTATTTTAAATTTCTTGTGAACTCATGTTGAATGCAGCTAGAACCTATTAAACCTATGGATAGTGGATATAAAATACCTTGCTTAATATTATATATAAAGTGTAGTATTTCATATAAATGTTTTAAGCTATGTCTTAATATTTGAATGAGAGTAGAAATATTGTTGTGCATATGGTTCAAATATTTCTAGTCTTTAGGAAATGGAGAAGTTCTGCAAAGAGTGGAGAGCACTGTATTAAAAAGTAGTAATGAAGACCGATCATAACATGAGAAGCATAGGTCAGTTCTAGGTTATAAGCCATGTTTGCAAGGGGAGTGATTCCAAGAGACTTGACTTGTTATATTATCTATAGACCACTATTCTAATGTTTAATCAATGTTCTAAAGTCATGGTTGACATTCCACCTTTCTCTTCTAACAATGTTTGCTCCCACTTTATTTTATGTTATGTTTGTAATAAGTTCCAATTCTCTGTATATATGAGAGAAAAGGGAAAAGTAGAGAGTTATTTGAAAAAGGATTTTGAAGTTATTTTTCTGTTCTCTATGAATTATTTAGTCATGTAGAAAAATAAGAATTTTAATGAAAAAGTGATCTTGGACTACCTATTACGTTCTTAGTTAGTTGAAGCCAACCAAGGGGGCACACTTGGGAGGTGGAATATATTTAGGTATAGTAGATTCATTTATTGCAATTTCCTATTTATGATAGATTTACTATATTAGTCCTATAGCATAATTACTATGGAAGTTCCTACAAAATTTGTGGAAAATGATCATAGTGGATGTTTGAATTGTTAATTAGTTTAGAATTATCCTTTCCATAGTTTCCATAGTTCTCTATAGATAGTCTAAGTGTGTTTACTTTTATATGTCAATAGTATAGATTCCTTTCATGCATTTTACTTTCCTATAGCATAGGGGTTAAGAATCTTAAAGGAACTTAGTGCACATACTATGTTGACCCATTTTAAATCTTACATCCCTGGGTTGACAATTCAAATGTATTTTTATAATGGAATAGATAGTTCTTAAAATGGATATACTATCCTTGTGAGACAAATAGTGGTGTGATTATCTTGACCTATTGTGGAAACCTACCATTGATTATAGTAGATCTGAAGAAAGTAAAGACATACCAAAGAAGAAGGAACAAGAGGCCATTCAAGTATTGGTAACATTACCAACATCTGGTACTCCTACAAAAGTCCTTCAAAATTTGAGCACTAAAGTGTTAGCACTATAGATCTCAATACCAAACTCAAGTTCCTCCAAGGTTGCTAAGGTAATGCACTATGGAGATGTAACTTTAGATGAAGACGCAGTGATACCTAAGTATGATTATGCAACCATAACATTAGAACATATAGGCATAGTCCAATAGGCCTTGGAAAAGAAGAAAAATCAAGAAATACTTAGAAAGGAGTATAGACAGAGGCAAGCATTACAAGAAATCAAAGAGATCTTCTTAGATGCATTCATCTTACCGACACATGAAGATTCAAAGCCATTATTAGAATAGTTATCAAAATTTGTAGAATAGGTGAACAATGAAGACTAGGATACAAATGCCAAAATTTTGGAATGGTTTGAAAGAAAATTTCAAGGGAAAGTAAATGAAAAGATATATGCTAACATAGCACTGACACAAGTTGAATTGGCTACAAAAATTGAGAAAGTGAAAAGGTTACTTGAGAATATATTCTTATTATACACCAAACTATGTGATCTCACACTCTTCACTCATGAAACAAGCCATAGAATTCTAACTCTGGAGAGAAATTTAAAAGTCTCAAGTATGAAACTACCTCAAAACTTAGCTTAGAGTGACAAGCATTTTCACTCATTTCTTCAATCACAAAGTCAACTAGCTGTGTTAATAGTAGAAGAGGCTAATATAAGAGCCAAGTTGACTAATATCCAAGCCTCCCTTACCCACCATATGGAGATACTCCATAAAGAACTAGGATATTTAGAAACTTTATTGAAGAAAGATCCTAATCTTTCTACATTAGATGGACTAGTTCACCTTGTAGTAGAGATAACAATACAAATAAAGTCATTGGATGTTGCATGTGAAAATTGGGATGCTAATTTGAAAATAATCATAGAATTCCATAAATATTTTTTGGACAAATACACTTGAAGTGTATAAACTCTTTGAAAAAAGTGTCAAAATTGGGGAGAAAAATAAGCAAGGGGGAGATAAAATAAGAAAGAAAGGAAAAAATTTTAAAATAAGAAGAAAAGGGGAGAATAAGTAGAATAATGAAAGGTGGAGAAAATAGAATAAACAAAGAAAGAACAAAAATAGACCAAAGAGTATCAACACATTTGAAGTCAAAGAGTATCAGCAAGAGACAAGTCTACTCAGAAAGGAGAATAGGTTTTGAATGTAAAATAGGCATATTAACTCAAGGGAGTTACAAATTTTTTGAGGTATATAGTCTATTACAAAATTTTGCAATTATGAAGTTTTGTATATAAGCCAAGTTGTGAATATATTATACTCGAGAAGGTTAGATTGATTATGTATAGTTAAGTGTTTTTGACACTCATTTCAAAGGGGGAGATTGTTGATCTTAGATTGGTTTTGACAATTGAGCATCAACACACTTAAGTCATTTACTAAGTTCATGTCAAACTAGTAATACATGTTGAATATAATATGTAAATACAAGGCCGGGCTGATTTTCAATGAGTGCAAGGTCACTCAAGTGCCAAGCAGATAAATGATGTTGAGTGATTTAAGTGTTGAGTAAATAGTAGATGCGGAGTAGTTTAGGTTCTGAGTCAGAATTAGAATTATAGTATGTGCTAAGTATCAGTAACTTCAAGTGTTGAGTAACAAAGATTGGAAATACTTGTTTGTGATTACACAAAAAACTATGTAAACCATTTTTTAGCCAACCAAAGGAAAGATTATGATCTTTTGAAGATAAGGACAAATCTGTATGTGGATTCCCTATGCAATTACATGCAACTAAGAAGAAAAGAAGGATGAATCTCAGCCATAGATTCATACTTAACCCTGAGTCTTCTAATCTTCTTAAGGTAGACAAAACCCTAAACTTCATATGAGTGTGTAAGGAATTGAAGGAGAAGAATTTAAAAAAATGTGTGTGAAAATAGAGCATTCATGGAGACTTAGAAGTTATAGAGAGTGAATTGTAGAATTAGTTGGAGGAGAATAAGAACAAAAGGATACAACAATTGTCACATCAAATCAAGAAGGATCAAGAAGAACACTATATGGATTTGATCTTTCATCAAGCAAATAGAGCTAATCACAAGATCTATGCTAAAACATCCTAACAGGTGATCTTAGTTAAATCTCTTAGGTGAAGTAGTCCTAATAGACTATTTTAAATCCTTTAACAGGGTGGCATTCCAAGTGAATGTCTAGAAGTCCTCTAACTAGGAATACTTCTAATAGGGTGTTGAAATCCTCTAACAAGGTTGGACTTAATGGTCCTTCTAAGGCTTTAACAAGGTAAGCCTTTCACAAGGAAGATCATGATTCATGGTCAAACAATTGTAACCTTAATTGCCTACAATTTATTGCTATAGTAGTGAAGAATTGTGGGTGTCATCCCCACCCAAGTTTTACCTTCTCTTTAGAGGGTTTCTAGGTAATCATATTTGGTGTCAAATGTGTGATTGGTTATATGTTTACATGATTTAGATGTATGTGCTTTACATGTTATTTCAATTTATCTACTAAATGCATGAGATGGATGAGTGGTGAAAAGTTTTATGGGTTCATGTTTTAACTACAAATTCAGCCCTCCCCCCCCCCCCCAACCCTAGAAGTTTTCCTTTCCTACTTGTAATTCCAACAATAAGGTGTATCAATCATGTGCCTAAAATATCTAAAGTGTTTGATATGTATGGACAATGTTATGGATAATTTATGAGGTATGGGTTATGATAAGTAGAATGTAGCAAGTGATAGAGTAAAGGCATTTTAGTTAAGAGAAAAAAAATTTACCAAAAAAATGACTTTAAAAAGTTGAGATGACATCTTAGATGCTAACTCTCACTTAACAAAAAGTTATTTCAAGTAATGGGAAATGTGCAAGGTATTGAGGACCTACAAGTTAAGCAATTTTGTATGAAGGAAGATAATTTTGATGTAATGAAGGTGTTGCATTGTAATATAATGCTGTAATGTTTGGATTCTCAATTTTTTTTATTAGTATCAATGAAAAAATTTTGATAGTAAAATACCGTACATATGTATAATCATTTTTAAAGATAAAGCTACAAATGATAGGTCATATATCAAATATATCAATATAGTGTAGAAAGGTTTTGTTATCTACACCATTTGTATGTAGATTGTACTGTTGTATATGCATGTTTGGGAAATAGGCTTAGTTTGCTACTTTTGAATTGTAATACCTACTCCTAATACAATTTATGCCTAGTCCTCTAACAAGGAAAAATACACTATAATGATATATTAAAATTTTAATAGGGTCAATATCTTTCAAAAGATACTCTTGATTAGTGGATCATTTTGTGGGTACCATCTCCACCGGGGTTTTCCCTTGATCACGATTTCCCTAGTTAACAAATAATGGTTTTATGAGTTGCATTATGTTATGGTTATGTTTACTTTTCAGTTTTATGATATATACAAGTTTAAAGAATGTTAATAATATCCATACTTGGGCAAAATTTTGTGGAACACCAATTCACCCCTACCCCCAAGCATTCCTTATTTCTAATAGATTTTCCATTGTTTTCTCTATAGTTAGGATGTATAATTCAAGTGAGGGAGATATACCTTATGATTGGTCTATTCCAAACCCAAATCCAAACCCCTTGATGTATGAGAAAGGACGAATGATCTAGACACCCATCCTTAAGCTAGTAAACATGGTATCCTAGAGTTTTCTTTTTTTCAAGGCTACTTTAATGTCATGTTTATGGTTTTTGTGTTGAGCCCATATAACTCTATAGGGGAGTGATTTTATATCCTCAATTTATTAGTTTCAAAATTATGTATTAATACTTTTAAACTAATAGTTATGCATATTTCATTAAACAAATACTAATTAATAGATTTTTAATCATTTCACCATAATATTTCTTAAAAGATACTATATTATATTTAAAATTTACCATCAAATAAATTTAGTAAATAATTATAAGTTAATACTAAATTGAAACAACTTAGTAGTCTTACAAATTCAACTTAAGCAATAAGTGCATTGAGTTCTTAATGTGGAGATTGTGCTGAAATATCAAGGAAACATCTAATATGAAATTCAACATCATGACTCTTTCACTTCCACATTTGACTATTAATGTAAAGGTGGTTCCTAAATAAGTTAATTTCTACATTACTACTCATGATATTCTTGATATATTTTTCTAGTAGGATTCCTCAAATTACCTATGTCCTAAACATCACATACTAAAGGTTGATTCTTTAGCTAAAAGTGTTAAATGGCCAAAGCTAGCTTAATTTCTTTGATTTTTTTCTCTTAGCATGTGTTGTTTAAGGACACAAGTATCTATTTTAATTTCAAATGAGATTTTATTAATCTTTTGTGTACGGAAAAGTTGGGGTCTAACTTGATGGACTATTTATGGATATAATTGAACTAAAATACCCTAAGAGTGTCAATCTGGGATTCGTAAATTAACAAGAGATATAATGGCTATTTAATCAAGGGGTGAAAATAATAGGCCAAGTGCTTGTGAATGCAATTTATTTCATGTGTAATTTAAAAGAATCTAACTAAATTGTAATTCAAATTCAACAAAAGAAATCCACACTTGCAGAAATAAATCCATCCAATTCACAACAACATTATGTAAGCCACCTATAGTAACAACTTCATTGTAATAATAAAAACATAATATATTTAATTAACACAAAATTATTATAATTATGAAAGCCACACATTAAAATATCCACATTTAAAATCAAACTACTCTAAAATAATGTTGATAATTCAGGTTGGATCCACATTGCGATAGTAGGCTTGAGTGTGACAAGAGACTTATGGAGTGATTATGGGTAATAAAGTCTAATAGGAAGTCTATAAATTTTGACAAGATGTTGATCTAAGAAATGAATGAAACTTTGGAAAAAATAGGGGACATGATATGATCAAAACGAAATCTAAAAAAAGCATCAAAGAACAGTGAGAACTTTCAGAATACTATGATTCACTAAAATAGATAAGCACAATGTTTCTAGTCACAAATTGAATTCCAAAGATTAACATAAATTATCCTAGAGCTATGAAGTGAATGAGTCTAGAAAAAATATTAGAATTATACCATATGTTAAACAAGTTAAATCCAAGCTGATTATGAAAAATCAATCCCTTACAGATTTGAAATTGTAAAACAAGAATAAAAAGCATTTGAAAGAATCTCACATGTGTTTTGAGAGGGGGCCCTTCCTCTAGTCCTCATGGTGAAAGATTAACTAAAATCAATAGAAATTCCCTCAATACATGACCATAACAATGAATATATTGATCAAAAAGCATATATATATATATATATATATATATATATATATATATTTGTAAGTCTATTTCACATCTTTTGCATACTATATCCTTAAATTTAAAAGTTTGATCATACACATATATAAGCAGATACAATTTGGATCGAAATAGAGAATCAGTTCTAACTGATTAATAATCTTAACAACCTTAAGATTATGTCTTGTGGCCATATGCTAGAAGCCATAAATAGCTAAATACTATTGAAAGAGTATAAACCAACTACATAACATCAACCATCAAAACAAAGTTCCACCAAAATCCATATCTTCCCTTTGTCCTATAGCATTCTCAAGGTTGATCACCTAGAACATTCAAACATGTGTCACATAAGTACCAAATATAACAAAATGTATGTTCTTTCCAGCTAATAACAAACTAGGCATATTTCAGGTATTTCTATTGAATATTAGTGACTTAGGAATTAGGTGGACATGGGAAATGAAGGAAATATAATAGAAACTAAGATATTTTAAATCCTCATCATTCCCCCCCAACTAAAGACCTTTGCATGAACTCATCCAAAGAATATGGTACAAACCAAAAGAAGGTGGTAACATATGCCCTTGTTCAACCCTATGTAGTTTTTTCCATAGCTTTTCATTTTCTTGCTAGAGACACATCATCATTTGAAATAGTTGATGAGAAAAAAATTGTGGGAGAGATAGCCTCTATTTTGGAACTATTTCTTTATAAATCACAAGAGCTTGGGACATATCTTTAATAGGGCTTGTGATAATTTGTGCATCTAGTTTTTGTAAAGGCAAATACCCCATAGGCAACATGACTAGAGGGTTTTGAACCTCTTCATCTACTTTCCCTATAGTCAGTTCCAACTCCACCAGTGAGGGTTTAGTAGAGGCTAGAGGATTCTCATCATGTATTACATGATAACCTACTTTTATTAATAATTCTTTTCCCTAAGGAATATCATCAATATTAGTCCCACAAGCTTGTCAGATCATCAAATCAAGGACGTCTACCTTGACAATGTAAGAATCAATGAAACTTCCATGAGATTTGATAGTTAGAAGACTTCTTTCAAATAGAAAGGGTCCTCTTCCTATGGACTATCTAGAGGAAACTCTTAAATTACTAGAGACTCTAGCCTAAATGGGATTTGTGTATCCATAGGCTATTTGGACTACCCCATTGTGACATTTGGTTCATTATCTTGGTCTAGGATTCTTTTAGGCCTATTATTATATTTATTTTTCACTTTTGGGTTCAAACAATGTGTTTGAATTTCTAATTTTGGTGAGGGCTAAGAGACTTGGTGGCTACAACTTATAGAGTCAACATTTTGGCAATGTTAGCTTGGACATCATAGGAAACTTGGGCTAGCTCTTCGAGAAGATTAGGGTTTTTGTGGGTAGAATGATGAGTAGAGGAATCAAGACTAGTTTTGGGCCTTTTAGATATTGTAGAATTAGAGGATTCTCTAGCTTTTGTTTTACTAGTGAAGGAGCCCAAAAGGAACCATGGTGAATTCCTTGGTGATAGTGAGAAAGAAGGATTCCTTTGACAAAGGCTTCTAGTATAACTTAAGATGATAATCATTAAAAAGATTTTTTGCACTAATCTAAGTCCATAATGTAGAGCTATATGATACCATTATACATGGTTAATTTCATAGGGATCTAGCCAACGAGTATGAAATTTACCTTTGAAATCCTAAAACTAAGAATCATACAAAAGTTTCCAATCACCTAGTTGGAAGGAACATTGGGAATTATGTTAGTCAGGGCATAATCCTCATTGATTCTAGACAGGAGGAGTGTCTCCTGATGTAGCTCATCCAAAGAGTAGAGTTGTGATATACATTCTCATTGAGCATTAGAGAGACTAAAACCAAGTTGAAGTGTGGTTTGAATAGTTTTAATCTTGAACTCAATAGGAAGAAAAAACTTCTTACCATAGACCATTTCATAAGGGGTTAGACTAGTAGTGGTATTCCATGTGGTATGATAGGCCCATATGGCTTTAGGAATTTGTGTGGCCAAATCACACTTATGAAGTGCAATAGTCTTGATAAGAATATTCTCTAGTTCCCAATTAGTAATGTCTACTTATCCATTTTCATGAGGCTGATAAGGTGATGATTTTTGGTGGTAGATTTCATACACTTTGACTAATGAAGCAATGAGATCTAATGTGTATTGGGTTCCTTGATTTGTAGTATCTCCTAGGGAACACCAAAGTGAGTAAAAGTCTCAAAGTATAGAATGTCATCAACCTTGGTATCACGGGCATACTTAAGGGCAACCACTTCAACCCATTTGATAACATAATTGGTACAAACAAGAATGTATTCCTTGTTGTTAGAAGGTGAGTTGATAGGGCCCACGAAATCAAGACCTCACTTCTCAAAAGGTTCAATAGAGAGCTAAGGATGGAGTTTCATTTCATTAGATTGAGTAGGGCAACCCATTTTGGAAATAATCACGACTAGCTTGGTACTGAGAGGGGAGGGGTGAATTAGTAACCTCAAAACTTTTGACAAATTTAGGACTTAATAACACACTCCATTTACCATTAATAGATCTAATCTACTACATTCATGAGAAACTAAAAGCACAAAACACTTTGAACACAATATTTGGTGACCTAAAAACCTTCCAAATAGAAAGTAAAACTAGGGTGGGTATAATACCCACAAAACTTCAATATTGCAATATAAAGTGGGCCTGTTAAGGCTTACAATGATCACTTTTGATGATCTACCCTATTAGGAGCAATTAGGACTACTAGGTCCACCTTGTTAGAGGTTTTAGAAACACACAATTAAGTATGTACTTGGTAAAGAGATTTAAAGAAAATACTATTAAATCTACCTTGTTAAAGGATTTGAAGATGATCCACCTATTAGGATAAAAAAAAATATTTGACTTACAACTAAATTGCTGATTAAGATCTTTGAACTAGTACTGATCACCTCTTTGTGATAGATGTAACTTGACTGCTCCTAATTTGACCTTGCTATAAACTTTACTCTGTTGCTAATTCACATTTGCATGCTGATTGTCACATTCACTTTCACTCTTCTCAAAACATTACTACTTTGTGCTTGGGTATGATACAATACATCACATATATACCAACCCAATTCTCATAATTACAAGTTCAGCCAATACACAAGATAACACCAATATTACTGAGTTGACCCAAATGTAGAAACTTAGGTTTTGAAAGCTGACTAGGTTACTTTTTGATACATAGTTCCCACTGCATTACTTGACATCATCATGCATTTAGTAGAAGTAGAGGCTCGGTCCATACTAATCACTCAATGTAGCTTCAAACTTGGTATACATTGGAGACTTTGTAGATACTATGTCACTTGCTAGAAACTAAATTCCATGTTTACCATGCCTTCACTTGGTAAACACTAATAATCTCATCACTAAATTAACACTGGCTTCACATCACAAGAACTGATGACTCGGTAGACACTACGATGCTCAGTATGAATTGTGAAACTTGGTAACCACTAAATTGCTTAGCAAACACTAGAGACTGATTGAAGAGCTTAGTAACCATACACAGTTTGAATAAGTGTTATTACTAATAACAAACATGACTTAATGCAAACAATCTCCCCCTTTTGCATTAGTGACAAAAACACTTATTAGCCCAAATGTATGTACACTGTCATGCTGATTTTGAATTTTGATTTTTCAAAATTTGTCTTTGTAACTCTACTATATATACATTTGCACATATCCCCCCCATACAATTTACATAGCATATCATATAATAACATACTAAGTGTATATACAAATATCTCTCCTCCTTATATACCTATTTTTCTCCCCCTTTTTGACAATAATGCCAAAGATTTAAAATCTACTTATATAGAGACACAAAAATGTGAGAGAAACTTAGAGTGTACCTTAAGAATAAGAGTTAAGGTCTTATCCCAATTTTCTTCCAAAATTTTGCAAATTTGAAGTACAATATGGACTTCTATAGAGAGTTCAATCATATGATCTGCAATTGAAAAATTATTGTCATTGATCAATGTTTTAGAATAAGCAATGTGCTTCTACATTGTATACATGATAGGAAGGATCATGTTATAGATGTCTATAACTGTAGATCAGATCCTTTCTTCATCTCTCAATAACTTCTCTTTCATATTTGATAGGAATCTGATTCTCATGTGGTGTGCAGAGCTTGAATTGGGGTCAAGCTGCAACTTTTGAGCACTATCTCTTTCGTGTGCTTGGTAACATCACATAACTTAGAAAAAAGAGATGTTACATTTGTGTAAGAGGATTCAAGATTTGAAAAAATTGAAAAAAGTTCTACCTAATGAATAGCTATCTACTAAGTAATGTGCTCAAGCACTTTATTGTCAAATTTCTTCTCTACTTTCTCTATTAGCTTTTCCTAGCCAATTAGATCCTCATTGAACTTATTAACTGCCTCTTCTAATTGTAACAAAATGTGTTGAGAAGAATAAAAATCAACAGTTATAGCCTCTATCAATTTTTTTTTAGCACTTTCTATGATTTTGAATTCCCTATCTCTTTCTTCTCTTAGCTACTTCTATTTGGCTTTCTTTTCAAGTAGCCGACTAACTGATCTCATCTTCTCTACAGTAACATTTTCAAAATCCAACTTAGGAATTTCAATCTCCTTATCTAGATCTATGTATTTTTAAATTTCTTTTCCACTAATTAGAAGTTTAGTTGTTTCTTTGGTTCAACTTCAAAAATTAATGCTTTAGATTTTGAAATAGAAACAATAGTAGAAATAGTAGGGTTTGCAGTAAAAACTTTTATGGTGCCTACTGATGGAATGCTTACTAGAGTACTAAAAGAATCCAAAACTGATGTACTTCCCAAAATTGAAGTATTAAAAGGTGGAATACTGATAGAATTATGCACAATAGAAGAACTTACTAGAATATGTACACTAAAGTAGTCAAGACTGAAGAATCCAAAACTGTAGAACATGAAACTGTACTTACTGCTAATGAACCAGACTTAGGCACTAAAGAAGTATAAGGTTTTAGCATAGTAGATGAAGTGGTAGACACTTCCATTAGTGATAAAATTGAGCTAAGAGATAGCAAAGAGTGATTGGATAGTTGATGTGTCTATTGTGGTCACAATCACACTTGCTAAAGTTGTCTCCATGGTTAATGATGTTACTATTTTTTTTGGAGAGTGAGGAAGGGAGGCTATAACTTCCATGGCTATCCTAACTATATCACTTTCTTCTTCTTCTTTCCCGGCTTCCTCCTTAGCTTCATCCTCTTTATCTTCTTCATCATCCTTCATCAATTCTTGATAATCTTTAGCATTAATAATGACACAAGGAGTATTGTCTTCTTCATTTTCTTCATTCTTGTCACTATCACCATAATTATCATTGATCTCAACTAGATTCTCACTTGGTTTGTGTAGATGATAGACATTCTTCCACATAGATGTAGCATTCTTGACTACATGCTCTATGCCTTTCACCAAAATTAAACAAGTATGAAATCTGATGGTTATCTTATCTTCATTTTTCTTCATGGCTTCCTTTACCTCAATATTGGTAAAGTTGGGTAATAACTATCTCAAAGATTGTTCATAGATGTCCTTTGCTATTTGCATGGCTGATTCCCATCTTGGCTTTAACCTTACTAATAGCTCATTAGAAATTTGAGGTACTATTTGATCAAGGGAATATTTCCATTTTTCCATCTTTGTTAGTACCAACTCCTTAATCTACATCTTCTTAGAATTTATTCTGGTTTCATATTTTAATGCTTTGAAATTTTTCATACTAGCACCTTCTTCCAATTGCTTCAATCTTGCCTCGAAGGTGAGACAGGGCTTACTAAACACAACTTCACTACCACCTTTCATCTTGGATCTTCTAGTGAATACAACTATGGAGGGCTTAGGTGGCTTGGTGATAATCACCTTGCCTTTCTTTCTTGTAGGATCTTCTTCCTTTTCTAATTCCTCTTCTTCATTCTCAGATTCTTCTCCATCTTCACCTTTTCCCTTGTAATCATAAGAGGGGCATTTTCTATTTTCAGTTTGGATACACTTATTCACTACCTGTGGAAGCTTGATCTCAAGTTCTATTCTAGCTTTTGCTTCTTCATAGGTTCTAAAGATAGGTGCCTTTGGATCTACAGGCTCATTAACGAGGGCTTCAATTATTTCTTTGGCCTCAACAATATTAACCTCATAAGGAAGAGGTTTTACCCACACTATTCTAGGCCTTACTACCTGGATATATACTCTATCACTATCAACCATAAAATAGACATCATCCTTATAGTCTTCAACCAATTTTTGTGGAATCTGGAACCTATTATTCATCTTTTCTTTAAAAGCTTCAAAATAATTGTCCATGATATTATCAAAATTTTTACCCATTTCAGCTATGAACTCATTTATTTGATACAAGATTGGTTTGTCCTTTCTCCATACCACTATGCCTTTAGAAGGGAAAAAAATTTGAACATAAAATTAAAAACATGTCAATAGAGAACCAAACTTGCATGGGTTATTCTTTGAGGTTCTAATGCTTTTCATATTCTTATTTAGATGTTTCAACATTAAATCTGCTAGGTCATATTACAAATTCTTCTTAACAACCTTGAAGGCTAGGTCAATAGCTTCACATGGCACACTATTGAGTCAACTAGAGTTGTAAATATTATAAGCTATGATATGAATACCAAACTTTAGCTCTACATCAAATACATGGCTAATTTTCATTCCTCTATTGTCCCACTTGGCTAGGGTTATCTTCTAAAGCTCATCCCAACCTAGGGTTTTTGTGACTTTAACCTTGGTAACCATAGGGAGTCCAGTAATTCGATGAATCATTTTCTTCATAATCAAAACTAGCTGCTCAAACCATAACTGACCATTATGAACTAGACTCAAGATATACCAAATCCATTTAATTTGAAAATTTTGTGGTAGGTGAGGAATATGGGTTAAACCTTTCTCCTCTAGGTTTTTATGCTCGGGCTCAAGAATTCCATCCAAATAGAGTTCATCTAGGGCACTATCCATTTATAGGGTTCTTATCTCCTGAACGGTACATTTAAAATGAGTTCAAATGTCATTGATAAGAAGTACCTTTGGTGGAATCTGTGACTAAGCTCTAGTTGGGTCTAGGGACTCTACAATCACTGGCACCAATTTGAAATTCAAAGCTTTCCACTCAACACCTCACACCAACATTTTAGATCCTTTCTTTTCCTTGTTGCTACTAATATTGGATCCCATGATCACTCAGCAAACTAAGAATTCTTCAAAAGAAATTGCTACAAATTATGCTCGAGATGGCTAGAATGCTCTACAGATTGCTCTGCTCTGAATATGCTGAAATCATGGTGGAAATGAAGTTGAATTCCTAGCTTTTGATAAAAATTTCCCATTAATGCTTGGTAAGATGAGAGCCATAATTACATAGTGCATGATAGGCTATCATCCACTATCTACATATATTGCTTGGTAAAAGCTTGTAACTCAACAACCAAACAAAATGGTGTTACTCCCAACTTTTCTTAGTAAAGCCTATGACCCAACCTTACTTAGTGATTATTGATGATAAAATTTTTTGATCCCTCTGTATCTAGAATACTGATTTGGATCATTTGCTTCCTCACAATTGGAACTATTTAAGATGTGACCTTGAAAATATAGTTCTAGTTCTTCCTTAAGAACTTAATTGGAAATGGTGGAGTCACCCACTTCTTGAGTGACTTGACTACCATCACTTGAACTAGCTTTCTCAGTAGATTTAGGAATCCACTATTGTCCCATCTACTTCCTAATGTTATCAGCTTTTTCTTTCTTTTCATCTTCAACTCTACCTATATTCATGCATCTCTTAGCTATATGACCAAGTTCAGTACATGTGTAAAATCTTATGGTAGCATCCATTCTTCTCAAGTGATGCCTAGCATAGTTTATGCCAATGTGTCCATATTCTCCATAGTAGTAACATCTACACCAAGTATTATAATCCCAACCACATATTGCTTTTACAAATTTTTTAGCTAGATTGAATGGTTTGGATCTACATTTAGATGAATTGTGACCATGCTAGCTACAATTGTACCATTTTCCATTGAATTTTTCCTTTCCATTACTCCAAAAAAATTTTGATGTATGACCTATCTTACCACAATAATTGCAAGTAGGTCCTTGATTCCTTTGAGCACCTTGTTTGGAGGATTCACCTTCTTCTTTGTATTGAAGTCCTGCTTTGCCCTTTTGCCTATAAAGATTTTACTCATTTTGCTGATTCAATTTATCCATGTCTACTTGGGATTTCATTATTCTTTTGTTGAGTTGCTTCTCAAAATTTAGATCAACTTTCAACCTTTGATTAATTTTATTTTTGGTGCTTAAATCATTCCTTAAGCTTTCATTTTTCAGATCTTAGACTCATGATTTTTTCATTTTCATTGGAAAGCTGATTAATGAGATTTTCTTGTAAAGGGATTGATTTTTTATTTCATTGTTCCTTACCTCCATGTCCTCTTTTACCTTATTTCTCTATTCCAAAATTTCACACAATCTTATTTTCTGAATTTCCTATTCTCTTTTTAATTTTCTTACTTTTTCTTGTAGGGAGCCATTATTTTCTAGTAGTTGTTTCATTGCACCATTTTCTTCATTTGAATTGCTTGAGGGGTAAAAATCTTCAATCTTCTCTTCAACATACTGGTGGTCATTCATCTATTTTGCAAGTTCCTTCATTCTTTTTAGGGATTGGGAAAGATGTTTTTTTTGCTTCCTTGAGTTGAGCTATGGCCATTTCAAGATCTAACTTTTCATTATCAATAGGTTTGTCAAATCTAAATATCTCCATTGTCCTTGATCTTTTCTCAAGTTGTCAAACTTTATCCTGAGAACCACAAAGCTCTAATACCAATTGTTGAAAATAATCAAGACTAGCTAGGTTACTAAGAGGGGAGGGTTGAATTAGTAAACTCAAAAATTTTGACAAATTTAGGACTTAATAACATAATCCATTTACCATTAATAGATCTAATCTACTACATGCATGAGAAAATGAAAGCTCAAAACACTTTGAACACAATATTTGGTGACCCAGAAACCTTCCAAATAGAAAGTAAAATTGGGGTGGGGATGATACTGTAGTACCTAGAAAATGGGCTAATGTCTAACATACTATGAGAAAATAAAAAACTCAATAATCATACATTGACACCCTCTAGTCTACCATGAAATCCAAATGAATCAAAATGAGAAAAAAAATATAAATCTCCCTCTTTCATTTGTAGCTCCCATGTCCTTCTTTCTTCTCCATGTGATGTAGCTCCAAATTGTCTATAGTGCACACGATATTGAAGCAAAAGCCTATGACAATGATGGTGCTATGAGAATACTTGAAGTTGTGATTTTAATGTGAGATATGGAGTGAAAAAATGAGAAAACTAGGGACTGGAAATGAGAGAAAGAATGCTAATTTTATAATGAACATGGAGGATTAGAGCATGGGATTTTTCACCCTTAGATATGCAACTTGGCATGAGATTCCTTTGAGAATCCATGACACGTATGACACAAGATGCCAAGTGTAGGATTCTATGATGCTTGGAAGTCAAATATGGCTAAATATGGTTGAGAATCTATGACATGTCATTTGACACCTCAAGCCCACTTAAAGCCAAGAATCTACAGCAAAGGAAGCCAAATATGGATATGCACAAGAGAATAAGAATATTGGATTATGACACATCTTAGCCAAGTGTCAAAGGAGAATCCAAAAGTTGTCACACCCACGTGTCAATATTTGGTAGAATATTTGCATTAAAAATTCATTATTCCACACGAATAGAAATTAGTGAAAAGTGGAATTAATGGTGGAAATATGACTTAAGAAATTGAGAATTTCCAAGGTTTGCAGATGATGAACCAATTAATTAATAAAATATCAATTAATTGAGAAGGTTAGTTAGGGATAATAATTAGTAATGACATAGGATTAAATTATGAGTTATTTAATGCTATAGAGAAAATTAGTAAATGATTGGCCAATTGATTAAATAAGTGTGACATTATCCTTTAAGGAAAATGTGATGACAATATGGATTGAATAGGATGATGATAGGTAGACCAAAGCCATGGTCAAATTGATTGACTAACTGAAATTGATAACATGCCAAGGACACATGACATGAATTAAAGATACGTAACATTTAACTAACATTGTAAATTTTACAAGATCGAGATTGATTGATAAGGTTTATCATATTAACATCAAAGGACACTGTCAATGTTATTAAATGGTTGAAAATGCTATGATATGACACTAAGAGACTTAATAATGTCAAAGCTTAGATGATATGAATGATAGTTTGACCTATCACTAAGAGCCATGATAGTATTGAGGTTAGATTGTTAAGATTTGATAGATTGATAGGTTTCCAAGGCAATGAAAGCCACAACAATGCCAAGGAAAAGACAAATGATGATTGATTTGGGGTGTTTGACATGTTCTAAGTTGATTAGGACTGATTTTAGGTGATTCTAGGTTGATTTGGGGTGATTTTGAGTTGATTTGAAATGGTTTCAAGTTGATTTGAAGTGGTTACAAGTTGATTTGATATGATTTATGATGATGTTGAAATGGTTCCAAAATGACGTGAAATTGATGTAAAAGAGGATAGACACTGTTGAGATACAATTAGGTTGGCCAAAAGATCAGAGTTAGTGCAATGTGAAAATAGGATGAATTAATATGATGAAGTGATGTCAATTTAGGGGCCTAAGAGTATTTTCAAGGGTTACCACTCAAGATAGTGATCAAATAATGAAAATGATAGGTCAAATTTTTCACAATGAAGATACAAATCCAACACAACTCACAGTTCAAAATCAAAGTTGAAATGCAAAAGTTATGGCTTTCGGAGTGCAACATAGGGGCTTTGAGAGAAGTTATGGGCATCCTACTGGCCCAAGTGCACCCAAAACTCATCCAAGTGTGTGTAATGCACACTTGGTAAGGCCAAGTGCACTATGATAGTACCAAGTGCACTCATTGGGCACTTGGGAAGCCCAAGTGTGCCCTAAAAGTGTAGACTAGACCCTAGAAGGCTTTGGGGGCCAAAAATAACCTGATGGGACTCAGAATGACCTCAAACTTTGTGTGAGTGCCCCAAATGGTGGAAAGAGGTTAGAACATGAGTGAAATCACTCAAATATGGTCACATTTGGTCAATATTGGTCAAAAAAAGTTCAAATTAAGGCTGGACTAGATTGAAATCCCTAGAAGGTTGGAAGATAGTGTAGGATGATGCAAGAATGTAGGAATGCAAGATGAAGATGATTTGGTGTATCAAAACATGTGATCATGGTGGTGAATGAAGATATCAATGAAAGAAGACCAAAGAGATGAGATGAGGACTAGTTAGAATGAGGTGTAGACTTTTTCTTTCAAATAGTGCTCTATACATTGAATGGAGCTTCATTTTGATGAAACTATAGACGCGAACCATTTTTGAGCATCTACATTTTTCCCTCTTTGATACAATGTGATTTAGAGAATTATGTCAAAGAACACTGATGAGAAGGCCATAAAAAAATTCCCTAGTAGGAATGATATATATGGGTGCCCCCTTGAGAAATTGACTGAGGTATGCATATGGTAGGTCAATTTCTTGACAATAAGATGCAAGGTAGTGGATGAAGAAGACACAAAAGATGGAGGAGATGGGATGAGGAATTGTTAGTATGATGGGAAGACTTTTGGTTTTATAAAGTGCACTACATGTTAGATGGAATGCAATGCATCATGGCATAAAGGGCTAGAGCACATAATGTAAACCTTTTGTGTAAACAAGCACCATGTAGACAGAAAATGACCTTGTCCTTCCTAAGGCATATATACATGCGACTCTGAAAGGTACAATTTAAAAGATAGAAAATTAAAGATGACCATGAACCATCTTAGCCACTCTCATGGATTAGTTTATATCATCGAGTAACATAGGATCATGATCGAGGGAAAAAAAAGAAAAAATAAATCACTCACTAAATAGCATGAGCCAACAGCTATTCTTGTCCATTATTATTTGTTTTTTAGTGTTTGAGGTCATTAGATAGTTTTTGATAGGTTGATGTGATAGTTGTGATTTTTGATTCGATTGATAGCTTTTTGTACTGACAAGTTGGATTAGTTGTTGGTTCACATTGCTCAAATAGGTGTGATTGTCATCAAAGTGTTGTGCTTTGAGTTCAATCTGCAAAATGCAAGTGTTTACACAAAAGGGGATGATCACTCACAATGACTATTTACAAGATTTATTACATATTTTTGATGGGTTTTGTGATTTTTAGGGTTTTTTGAGTATATTTGATGTTTTTGTGTGATTGGTTTCTTTAAGACATTTTACAATTTTTAGGGTTTATTTCAAGATATTTTCTAATTTTTAGTGACTTTTTCAGTACATTATATGATTTTTAGTGCTTTCTTCAGGACATTATATGATTTTTAGCACCATTTTTAGGACATTTTATGGTTTTTAGAATTTTTTAGGATCATATTCGAATGTTTAGGTTTTTTTCAAGATCGTATTTGAATTTTTAGGATTTTTTCAAGATCGTATAAGCATATACAAGTGTTAGCTCCAATTTGTTATGTGATAAGTCCAATGGAAAAAAGTTCTTAGGGATATGCCACCAATTCAAGTTCAAACTCATGCACTATGTAGGTAATATGCCCCTAGACAAGATGCAAACTATGTACAAAGGCCAATGACAGAGCATGTACAAACTGGTAATGAGTTAAGTAAGATAACAATGGATATTAACCAGTTCATGATCCATAGTCAAGGAGTCAAGGATGTCTTTCAATACAATGGTTATGATTATGAAATGATAAAAGGGGAAAAAACCAAATGGAATCCTGATAGATGGAGGAGCAAGAATTGATTACACATGGTGCTTGTTTGCCAGGTTTCCAGGATGGTACTTACCCAAAGCATCTGTTTGCCAGGTTTTCACTTGTGGAAAATTTTTTCCTCTTGACTCAAATTTTCATGCCAATATGCCTATTTTCCAATTTTTCATCAAGGCATCCATTTTTTAATGACTTTTTTCACTTTTTTTCTTTTCCTTTTTAGGATTTTTTGCCATTTATTTGATATTTTTTCAAGGCTTTTAGATGGAATCACGAATATTGAATGCTATGAAGAAATCTATCACTGGTGCTACTAGCTAATAATCTTTGGATCCATGACTAACCATAACTACATAAGATTCATTCTAAGTTTGTAACTAAAGTCAAACCATTAGAAAGGCCTCAAGATATACCATTATGTACCATATGTAAGATAGTGTTTGCTTCTTGTGAATCAACGCATCTAAGGATAATTGGGTCAAAGAATTCTTTGTATGGGATGTTACTAATGATGATGTGCTCAAAGGCTTTTTGGATAGAGGTTACATTTTGGTTATTAGAAAAATTAGGTAGCTCAATTTGGGGATAAACAACTAGATATAAGGAAGGAATGGGAGGATTGAGACCAATGTCTTCCCACATGAAGGCTGATCGAGAGTGCTCAAAAAGACTTTGTGGCATGTTGAATAATAGAACACTGATATTCATGGCATCATCTTGTTTATCTTGTATCCTTGGGAGATACTTAGCTTTTTATTTTTCATGGTCTAATGGTGCCTTTTAGTTTTCACCAAGAGACCTATTCTTGTAAATTTTTTCTCTTTTTGTTTTGAAACTAGAAGGTTAAGTTATCTCCCCAAAATATGCCAATGTGTTCACTATAGGAGAAGTTGATTCTTTATGATCACCAATTTTAATGCTTTCATAGATTTCAAGGTCTATTGCAAGAGTGTCATCATTTTCAAATCGATCAAAGATCTATGGTCCATGTGCTCCCAATCCAATAGTTTCAGATTATTTAAGGGGATGCCATCATCAGTTTTGAATGGACTCTAGTTGAAGGTATAGATATGGACATTAGATTTAGTGGCATAATTGGGGTCATGCTTAGAAGCTAGAGGGCTATTGGTTTTGGGTTTTATATCCTTAGATTCCTTTTCATCATTCAAAACATCCATAGTCTTATCCATAGGTATTGTAGTACTAGGAGGACCTATTCGTAATGGTTTGAATCCAAGTCCCAAACTAGGAGGACATCCTCTTGTAGTGATAGGTTTAATTATTCCTCATTTCTAACATCTAATACCACTATAGCCATCATAGCCTTGTTTTTGCATGATAATAAACCTAGGTCCATACTTGTTATAAGATACCAAAGTGGGTTTTTGTTCTGCTTTTGGTTTCCCAATACACATAGATGTATTCTCATTGATGGAAGTGGCATTTTGTGTACTGATTTCAAAGTGTTTTTCTTGTAATAGATGTGAATTACAATAAGATTGGGGAGATAGTGGGGACTCCCTAATGTGGAATACTTGAGACATAAAGTATTCTCCACACCGATTGTCTTCAATCTTCATCTTTTCCTTGACCTTGCTAAGGAGTATACCTACATCCACATATTTAGAGGAATCAGTAGGTTCAGCTTCATTATTTGCTAGGACCTGATATGCAGTAGCATCTCTAAGATTAGCACAAAACCAGAATGGATCCGGATCACCAAGGATGGTAATCTCCATATTCTTATAGGAAAATGTCAGATATTGATAATATGTAGAGGGAACTACTTTCATAGCATCAAGCCTAGGGCATCCTAGTATCATGTTGCAATTCATTTTGATATCTAGGACCTAGAACAAAGTATTCTTAGTAGTTGGACCAAATCTGATAGGTAAGATAATGACACCCATAGAAAAGCATTCTTCATCATCATAGGCTTTGATTTTAATTCTGTGAGAGGGATCCACATCTTCCTCAAAATAACCCAAACCTTTGACAACCTTAAGAGTACAAATATTTGGTCCTACTCCATCTATTAAGACACATCTAACATTGGCATTATGAATGAAGACTTCAAGATGAAAGAGCTCATTGTGGTTGGATCTATCCTTAGGAATATCCCAAGGGGAAAAGGTGATATGTTGTAATGCAGATAGGTTCCCAACCATGGCTTGGAAATGGGAAACATTGACATTATTTGGGACTACTAACTCTTTAAGGGCTTGATCAAAGATTATTTAATGTTGGGGAGATGCATGTAGTAGGTCTAGGATGGATATTTACATAGGGATCTTCCTGAGTTGTTCAACAAGGCTATAATCAGATGAATTAGGAGCAATAGGTCTACTAGGTGGTGCAGGTCTAGTAGAAGTAGTAGGTCTAGATGGGGCTCCAGATAGGGTGATCTTGGTATAACATGTAGTGGCAGTGCAACAAGGGTCTTCAGCCTTTAATTTGAATGTGGATATGTGGGAATCTGAATCATTGAAATAGTTAATGATGTAGTCATATCTAGTGTGCATGTAATTCACATTACCTTGTGAGTTTGAGTTTGAATTGAAGGGTTTCTCTTTGTCATGATTTCCCAAAGGATCTTTGAAGATAGTATGATAAAAGTTAGATGCTAGTAGTGATGGATCAAATATGATTATGCCATCATCAATGAGGTCTTGTATTGCATGCTTTAGTTGGAAACATGATGAGGTCGTATGTCCTTTAGTGGAGTGGTAATCACAAAATTTTTTGCCATCCCACCAATCTGTTTTAGTTAATGGTTCATATTTGATTGGGGGTAACTATAGGAAGCTATTATTGAGTAACTATTGTAGTGAAGTCTCAAGAGGTATCCCTAATGGTGTGAATTTCCTGTCCTTGGTTCTAGGGTGTCTATAGGGTTTGTCCTACGTGGAAGTCTCAATCTTTTGTTGTAGGGCCTATATTTAATTGGGAGTTTGTGAATTCATAGGGCTTAAACCCTTCAAAGTTTGTTGAGGTTTTGTTGTGCTAATCATGCAAGCATCCACAATTCCATCATTGGTTACATTCTTATTTTTGGAGAAATTTTTTTCCTTGTCATTAAACGAGTTTGTGTTTGTGTTTTCCTTGTTTATCTAGAGGATTCCCTTATGATAAGAGCATCTTCAATACTAGCCCCTTTTTTCATTAGTTTAGAAATGGTACTTGGAATCTTGATTTTAAGTTTGTACATTAAGTCAATGATTAAGTTTTCAATGTACAAGTTAACTTGTTGTTCTTCAAAAATGTCTAGTGAGAATTGACTAACTAAGCTTCTCCAATGAAGTAAGAATGTGATGAATGGTTCTCCCATATTTTGTTTAGTTGATCAAAAAATAGATAGTGTCACCTCATTTGTAATGTTGAAGAAAAAGTGGGAGATGAACTTACCTACGAGTTTTAACCAAGATTTGATAGTACTAGGAAGTTTGGAGTACCATTCAAGTGTAGGCCTACCTAGAGAATGGGCAAACAAACTCATGAGGTAAGTGGGCTCATCACTGAGTTTGGTACAAGAGGCACAAAATTCTTAGATGTGATCAATAGGGTTTCCTTTTCCTTGGTATTTTTCAAATCTTGGAGCCTCAAAGTGTTTTCAGAATGGAGGTATATATAAGCTTTTTTCAAATGGATTAGGACATAGGTCCCTTTCTATATATAGAGCCTATTTCTTTTGGACTCCCAATGCCTCAACTTCTTTGGAAAGTTGTTTGAATTGTTGCAATAGCTTTTCATTAGGGTTTTCAACAATAGCTTTCCCTTCAAGTCTTTTGTGCCTATGAGTAGACTATTTGCTATGGTGGGAGCTATGTCTACACAATTCTAACATTTCTATGTCTGATGAGTTTGATGGAGTGTCACTAGGTGGTGAAGGTATGTTAGTACCTTGAAGAAAAAAGGGTCCCTATTGTGACACATGTTGGGGTATTTATTATGGTATTTGATGTGGCACTTGTTGCGATATCAACTATGATTGATGTACCATGTGTTGTTGTTGTGCCATGTGTTGTGGGTTTTTTTGGGATACCTCTATTGGTTGTATGTGAGACCATGTATGTGATTATTGTTGTAGAGGTATCTGTTGAGGTTGTTGTGGAACATGTTATTGTTGTAAAAAATTTTGCTAGTATGCAATTTTTTTTTCAAGGCATCTTTCGCATTCCAACTATTGTTTGAGTTACTCTTGTTGGTTAGAAAACATGGCTTGTTGTTCTTGGAATTGTTGTTGATACATTGCATGTAAGTCAAGTGGATTTACATTGGATTTCATGTTAGGGATGTTGGATGCTTGTACCACTTGAGATTGTTGCTATTGTGGTTGATGTTTCTATTGATATGTCACATGTGTGTTGAAAACATTAAGCCCTTGGACTATGGTAGGTTGATGTTGTCAGGGTAGTTGGTTATGTCATTGAGAATTGACCACCATGTTGGTATTGTTTCTTTGGTGTTAGATGTTTCTCCTTGGGACACCATATTGACTTGACCATGAGGTGCATTCCTTTTGGGAATAGGTGTAATATCAATAAGAATTTTCCTTTTCATGTCAGTAGGGATTGTTGCACTTGATGTTTCACATGGTGTACTCATGAGAGGCTCCATAACATTTGATGTCATGAAACTTGGCAGGGTTAGGAGAAAAGGTGCACTTTGTTGATTTTCCTCAAAAGGAGGTATGTTTGAAATCCCTAGAGCACAAGTCCCTTTTTGTGCATCTTGTTTTTGCTTCATGTGATTGAGATCAAGTCTTAGCATCCTTTTGGGATACTTAGGAAGAGTCATTTTTCCCTTCATTGGTTGTGGTTCATTAAACAAGGGATTAATGTTGATGTGTTCAAATGTACTTTCGAGGATTTCAATAATTGATTCTTGCTGAGACCTTATAGGTGCCATTATCATGTTTGAAAACTCCAAAGGTTGTTTTCCCTTATCTAAATCCAAATTGATCAGGGGTCATATGTTTTCAATGGTTGTGTTGGTTTGGTGTTTGGAGTTAGGTCCCTCCAAGTTTGGGTTGAATTTGGCAATTGCTTGGGCTGCCAAAAGTTTGAAGTTCTTGTGGAAATTTTTGTCTTGACATGCCCTAGCCATTTGCCATAGTAAGTATCAGATTCATCACTTAGGTACACAATACCTTGTTGTGTGTTTGATGTATTATAGTTGAAGGTACTTGCATTGGGTTTGCTAAATTCAAAGCAGTGCATTTTTTCTTCCTTGGGTGTGGTTAGTACACTCCCACCCGTGGGTGGTATCAACACAAATATAGGTTCAACTTTAGGACTCCATTGAATGATCCCATGTGTAGGGGAAGTGTTTGAAGGAAATCTCATGGTAGGTGCATTGTTTAGGGTTTTTTTGTGTCATCCCTTGATTATGGTGATCTTGTGAATACATGTTTAAGGGGTCTAAAAGTAACAATTGTGATGCCTCAATTTGATCTTCATCAAAGGTTTATTGTGTTTTCTTGCTCTTCTTCTATCTTGGATGAGGTTTTGGTTGTGTTGGTGCCTCAGAAAACAAAGGTTGATAAAGTTCTTCAAGTCTCTGAGTTGATTGTGTCCTAGTGAGTGTTGGCAATGATATCTAAGGATGTAGATGGAATAAAGGAAAACCTAAATGGACTTTATACCTTCCAAATGTGAACATAAACTACCAACTATGCACCTAAAGTTTGCAGTTGGTAAAATAGGGGTGTAGTTGGTAAAATAGGTCAAAACTTGATATTTAGGATGTGGGTTTACAAAATGTGAGTGTTTTTCTGAATTTTTAGGTGTTTAATAGTGTTATGAAACCTATGAAAATGCCAAATGAATTGAGGTTTTGACATGCAAGATGCAAATGTCCTAGAGAAACTATGCAAATGCAAATGAAAAGTGACGTCTTGGAGGTTTGACTAGAGGAGATGAAAATGACCCTATAGTATGAAAAATGAAGGTTAGGGTTGAATTTTGGACTTGGTAATGATGCTAGGGTTTGATGTATGCAAGGTGGACTATGTAAGATATGGTGCACTAGGCTTGATAATGAATTTTAGGATATGAAAATGAGGATAAGTGATCAAGGAGACAATTTGGTTGATAGACAAGTTGATAGGGTTTGGTAGTGGAAATGATGCTAAGGTTTTGAACACTACAAGATGAGGGGAATATAACACTAGGGTAAATCAAAATGACATCTAGGAATATGAAAAATTAATGGAAAATGTGTTTGCAAAGTTTTTGAACTTATTGAAAATATTTAGAAAGTACTTTGTCTAGGAGTTTAACCTTGTGATAGTGGACTTTGTATATTGACCAAAAAGTGATAAAAGACAAAAAGATCAAAATGATAAAGATGACAAGGTCAAATCTATCAAGACATAGATAGAGTTTGACCAAATAAAATGATAAGAAAAGATAAAAATTCTAGTCAAGATCCATTATCCATCAACACTAGGAGATACTCTAGTAATCTTATTTTGTTTAGATTTTTGACTAAATTCAAAGGTTTTGGGGGTTCAAAATGATGTTTAGGTGACTCAAAAATGGTGGTTATGTTTATTAGATATATAATATAGACACATCCTAAGATAAAAAATGAGATTTTGGGTGCAAGATATAGTTTTGGGTCATGTGCAGAATGAGGAGGTATGAAGGCTTATAAATGCAATTTTAGGGTCCCAAAATGTAGTTTGGAGGCCCAAAATAGTCATACAAGTGCCCAACTATTCCTTGATAGCACCAAGTGTGCTCCAATAGTACCAACTATTCCTATGGTATAGGTGGGGCTAGTTTGGGTGTAGTTGGTAGTTTCATTTTGCATTTGGGAAGCTGAGTTAAATGTATGCTAAATCAAAGCAAGGTGGTTGTCAAGTTTCTATGCCAAGAAGCTAGGATATAGGGGTTGATTTTATGACCTAAGTAATGATGTCCTAAGTGAAGATAATGAAGGTTGGGAGATGCAGAATTCAAATCAAGGCATGTTGAGATAGGGGGTCTATCCAGGCACTTAAGGGCACTGTTGAAGCCTCAAAATGTTGTCTGGAAGGCCAAATAGTGCCAATTATGCCTATGGTGTAGTTAGGCCTAGTTTGAGTGTAGTTGGTAGTTTCAAAGAACAGTTGGCAAGTTGGGCTAAAACTAAGGCAATAGAGATGCCACAGTGAGGTAAACAATAGAGAAAAATGTTAAGACTAGAATGGAAGCATAGAATGATGTTTATTACACTTGAAATGATGGTTAAAGAATTCTAGATGAGGGTTGGGTATGCAAGGATGCAAGATGGACAATGCAAAATGCAATTTTTGGGGTTGAAATGCAAAGAATGAAGGATGTAAACTAAACCCTATTGAATGCAATGTGAAGGATGAGGGATGAACAATGAGGACTATAAGGTGCAAGATGAAGCCTATATGATGAAAAATTGAGGCCTAAACTAGGGAAAATGCAAGTGGGTTCTATGCAAGGATGAAACCTATGTTATGCCAAGCACATTTAGGATCACAAGTTGCCATGTTTTCTAAGCCTTGAATGTATTGGAAAAAGTTCACAAAGTCTTGAAAATAGTTGCAATGTTTTGATGGTGTTTGATGTTATCCAAGGTGTAAATTTGAAAATTTTCTTTATCTTGATTAGTGTTTTACACACATGCAAGACACATTAAGACAAGAACAACTAATCTAGGCTTTAGGACTGTATCCACTAAATTCCTACTTGAACTAAAGTTTAGCCACACTTATCTAGAGTAGACAACCTAGGATCTTGGCACTATAGGCTCCCCCTTATAGTGCACTCACTTCTTAGGGCTACCAAGATCTGCTTCCCAAGGGACATGACTTTCCAAGGGACAATTGCCTCTACTAAGGAATGTGAGAATGTAGGATGTCTTCACGGGCATGGGTGACCCCTTGAGCTAGTGATAGAAAGAATTTTGGCCACTAAAACACAATTTTTAGTAAGGCCATTCTATTCAACAAGTGAATGATAAACTACCTTAGAAGGTCTCCTAGCCCCAAGAACCAGGGTTTGACACACCACAAGGGTACTAGAGGAGAGCTATCACTTAGCAATACTTTTGACATAGATTTCATCATATTCATGTTTTACATAGTGGCTGAAATGTTGATCTGACTTTTAGCCTGTTACCACTCTGAAGTTGTCCTTGGCATACCCAATATCAAGTATCTTTATCCAAGGTAGGCTACCTATAGAAGTTACATAGATTTCTGTTACACCCAAGATCCACAAATGGTGAGGGAAGAGGATACATCAATGGAAATCCTAGGGATTTAAACACTATAGACATGCCAAGTAGAAGAGAAAAAGTTTATTTTAAGTAATAAACAAAGTGTTATCTAATCTAGGAAATCCACACACATGGTTTCGACAAACACATAATGGTCTTCAACAATGTCCTACAAACAAGCATTAGTAGTTTTCAATGATTAGTGCTCATCCAATGATCAACACATTCTACAAAAAAACCATCAACAACACAAAAACCTCTAATCTAGGTCCTAGAAGTAAACAGAAATCATAATTGTAAATTTTGATTCAAATAGGTGCTTTCTGTGAACCAAGTGCGCTCTAACAAAGAAAACTATACCCTAGAAGGCTAGAATGGCTTAGAATACCCCCAAGTACACTCAAACAGTGCTAACTACACCCATGGTGCACTAGGGGCTCAAAAGGGTACAATTGGGAGGTCAATGGCAAGTTTTGGGGAAATGGTGAGCAATTAAGACCCAGAAACTAAAAAATTTAACACCTATACTACCAAGTGTTCCTAGATAGTGTAGACTACACCCATTGTGTAGTTGGGGCTTAGAAGGGAATAGTTAGTAGTTTTTGGGTGTATTTGGTCAGTTAGGAACAACAAATAGGGGTTATGGTGTCTCCTAGCCCCTTAAAACTACTCCTAGGGGTCCCAAGTGTGCCTTGACAGAGCAAAGTACACCCTAGGGCAGCAAGCTAACAAAATTCATAGAACAAAAGCATATAACCATATTATTGGATCCTCTAATTAATCTAGGTGTGATAAGGAAGTGTAGATAGTTGTTATACCCTTCCAAGTGAGCTCCTTCATTGCACTTACAAGCACAAAACAAGAAAATCCAAGTTAGATAAGTATGTTCACGTTGGATTCACCAAATGTAGGACATAGAAAATGGGCTAATGTCTAACATACTATGAGAAAATCAAAAACTCAATAATCATACATTGACACCCTCTAGTCTACCATGAAAGCCAAATGAATCAAAATAATAAAGAAAATCTAAATCTCCCCCTATCATTTGTAGCTCCCATGTCCTTTTTCCTTCTCCATGTGATGTAGCTCCAAATTTCCTATAGTGGACACAATATTGAAGAAAAAGTATATGACAATGATGGTGCTATGAGAATACTTAAACTTGGGATTTTAATGTGAGAGATGGAGTGAAAAATGAGAAAACTAGGGACCAAAAATGAGAGAAAGAATTCTCATTTTATAATCAACATGGAGGATGAGAACATCAGATTTGTCACCCTTAGGTATGCCACTTGGCATGAGATTCCTTTGAGAATCCATTACACATATGACACAAGATACCAAGTGTAGGATGTTAGAGTAAATAATTAATTACTAATTATTTATTCTATTACTTAAGCTTATTTAGTTTAATGCATGTAGTTGAGGTTAGTTGTTGACAACACAAGAGTTTGTTCCCTTTATCATACTTATCTTTTCCACCTCTTGTGGGTGTGTGCTTAGTTGTCAACCTTATCTCCTAGCGTGTTCTAGCTTGTTCTAGGAGATTCCTTGAGGCCTTTATAAGTAGCCTCTCTTTCATTGTATTTTAACAACAACATCAAATTATATTGTAAATACATTTTTACTTTTGTTTGCATATCTGTTGTCTCTCATGTCGGTTTAGGGTTTTTCCCTTGATTTAAGCTCTTGCTCCTTCGGTTTATCTTTAGTAAGTTATTTGCATGTAGATGATCTTGGCAACTATAGAGTTGGATTTTATCAACTCGTACATGGTATCAGAGCCTCCCTACTGCTTCTTGTTCGAAGGATTTTTTTGAAGCTGAGATTTGGAGACACAAACCCTAGTTTGTTTGTGATTTTTTCTTCAATTAGGAGGAAGAGCATTTTTTTATCAACTCCAACATAGGATTTTATGATGCTTGGAATTCAAACATGGCTAAATATGGTTGAGAATCTATGATGTGTCATATGACACCTCAAGCCCACTTAAAGCCAAGAATCTATGACAAAGGAAGTCAAATATGGATATGCATAAGAGAATAAAAATATTGGATTATGACACATCTTAGCCAAGTGTCAAAGGAGAATCCAAAAGTTATCACACCCATGTGTCATGATGATGTCAATATTTGGTAGAATACTTGAATTAAAAATTCATTATTCCAAAAAAATAGAAATTAGTGAAAAATGGAATTAATGGTGGAAATATGACTTAGGAACTTGAGAATTTCCAAGGTTTGCAGATGATGAACCAATTCATTAATAAAATATCAATTAATTGAGAAAGTTAGTTAGGGAGAATAATTACTAATGGCATAGGATTAAATTATGGGTTATTTAATCCTATAGCAAAAATTAGTAAATTATTGGCCAATTGATTAAATATGTGTGATAGTATCCTTTAATGAAAATGTGATCATGATATGGATTGAATAGGATGATGACACGTAGACCAAAGCCATGGTCAAATTGATTGATTGATCAAAATTGATAGCATGCCAAGGACACATGACATGAATTAAAGATATATAACATTTAACTGACATTGCAAATGCTACAGGATCAAGATTGATTGATAAGGTTGATCATAATAATATCGAGAGACACTGTCAATGTTATTAAATGGTTGAAAATGCTATGATTTGACAATGAGAGACTTGACAATGTCAAAGATCAGATGATATGAATGATAGTTTTACCTAGCACTGAGAGACATGATAGTATTGAGGTTAGGTTCATAAGATTTGATAGATTGATAGGTTTCCAAGGCAAGAAAAGCCACAAAAATTCCTAGGATTGGACAAATGATGATTGATTTGGGATGTTTGACATGTTTTGAGCTAATTAGGACTGATTTTAGGTGATTCTGGGTTGACTTGGGCTGAATTTGAGTTGATTTGAAATGGTTTCAAGTTGATTTGAAGTTGTTGTGAGTTGATTTGATATGATTTATGATGATATTGAAATGGTTACAAAATGATGTGCAATTGATGTAAAAGATGATAGACAATGTTGAGATATAATCAGGTTGGCCAAAAGATTAGAGTTAGTAGAATGAGAAAATGGGATGAACTAGTATGATGAAGTGATGTCGATTTAGGGGCCTAAGAGTATTTTCAAGGGTTACCACTCAAGATAATGACCGAATAATGGAAATATTCAAATTTTACACAACAAAGATACAAATCTAACACAATTGATAGTTCAAAAATCAGATTTGAAATACAAAAGTTATGGCTTCCAAAGTGCAACATAGGGGCTCTAGGAGAAATTCTGGGCATCCTACTACCCTAGGTGCACCCAAAACTCACCCAAGTGTTCCTAGTGTACACTTGGTAAGCCCAAGTGCACTATGATAGTATCAAGTGTTCCCATGGTGCAGTTGGGAAGCCCAAGTGCACCCTGAAAGTGTAGATTATGCCCTAGTATGCTCTGGGGGCCAAAAATAGCCCAATGAGACTCGAAATGACCTGAAACATTGTGTGAGTTCCCCAAATGGTGGAAAGAGATTAGAAAATTAGTAAAATCACTCAAACATGGTCACATTTGGTCAATATTGGTGAAACAAATGTCAGAGTAAGGCTATACTATGTGGAAAGCCCTAGAAGGTTGGAAGACAGTGTAGGGTGATGAAAGAATGCAAGATGAAGATGATTTGGTGTATAGAAACACATGATCATGGTGGTGAATGAAGATATCAATTAAAGAAGCCCTAAGAGATGAGATGAGGACCAGTTAGAATGATGTGAAAAAATTTTCTTTCAAAGAGTGCACTATATGTCGAATGGAGCTTCATTTTGATGAAATCGTAGATGCAAACCATTTTTGAGCATCTACAGATACCCACAAAACTTAAATACTATAGTATAAAGTTGACTTGTTAAGGCTTACAATGATCACTTCTAATGATCAGCCCAGTTAGGAGCAATTAGGACTATTAGGTCCACCTTGTTAGAGGGTTTGAAAACACACAATGAAGTATGTATTCGGTAAACATATTTAATGAAAAGACTATTAAGTCTACCCTGTTAAAGGATTTGAAGTTGATTCACTTGTTAGGATGCAATAGTAGATATAACTTACAAATAAATTTCTAATTAAGATCTTTGAAGTATTGATCACCTCTTTGTGATAGATGTAATTTGACTGCTCCTAATTTTCAACCTTGCTATACACTTTACTCTACTGTTGATTCACATTCGCATGTTGATCATCACATTCACTTTTACTTTTCTCAAACATTAATACTTCTTTCTTGGGTATGATACAATACATTCCATTTATACCAACCCAATTCTCATAATTACAAGGTCAACCAATACAAAAGATAACACCAATATTATTGAGTCAGCTAAAATGTAGGAACTCAATTTTTGAAAGCTGACTAGGTGACCTTTTGATACATGGCATCCATTGCATTACTTAGCATCATCATATATTCACTAGAACTAGAGGCTCGATCCATACTAATCACTCAATGTAGCTTCGAACTTAGTATACACTAGTGACTTGGTAGATATTATGTCACTCAATAGAAATTGAATTCCATGTTTATCATGCCTTCACTCAGTAAACACTAATCATCTCATCACTCAGTTAACACTAGCTTCACATCACAAGAACTGATGACTTGGTAAAAACTATGAAGCTTGGTATGAATTATGAAACTTGGTAACCACTAAATTTCTTGGCAAACACTAGAGACTGATCGAAGAGCTCAATAACCATACAAAATCTAAATAAGTATCTTCACTAATAACAAACATTACTTAATGACAACAACACATTCACTGACACTAATCATAATGAAAAACATAACACTTTTAATCCTTATGGAGTGTAGACGACTAATATCTTGCAGTAAGAATCTTTTGAGCAATTCGTTGAGTAGAAAAGTATCCTCCACAAGGTTTGATATGGAAAACATGAAGAATATCAAGTACATGCTCTTTAGGAATATATTGTTGCATGATGTTACCAATGATGGTATGGAATAGGAGACCATTGATCTAGGTGTACTGTCCACTAAGGCTAACCAAATTTTGATGTTCTCTAGGAGAGAAGTAAGGAAAAAACTTTCATGTAACCAAGTAGTTGGTGATGTTAGCATGCAATGGATTCTTGGCTAAAATGGAAAAGAGGTGCTTATCAGGGAACGTATCATCAACAAGAATAGTTTCATCATCTAGATGTTGTAACTAGGACAAGAAATTTGCAACCATATTTTCTTTTGTTTGAGTATTGCTCCCATTGAAAAATTAGAAGCATCAGTGTGAATATGGAAAGGTAATTCCCAATTAGGACCTCTAAGAACATGAGTAATCACAAGTTTTTTCTTAATAGTCTCAAAGGCTTCCTAAAAATCAGGGGCCCAAGTGAAGACAACATATTTGACTAATAAAGAAAACAAAGGAGAAGCAATCTTATAGAAATTTTGAATAAATCTCCTATAATATCTAGCACAACCAAGGAAACTCTAAACATCGTTTTTGGTTGAAGGTGTAGGGAGGTCCTAGATTATTTGTATCTTTTTGGGATCAACTTGGATATAGGTTTTGAGGAGATTAAGGGGCCTAATACAATTTCCTTATTCATTAACATGTGACATTTCTCATGGCTTAGAGATATGTTAGTGTTGATACATCTCGTAAGGTCTTTCTTCAAGTTATCTCTAGCTTCTTCAAAAGTATTCACATGGAAAGTGAAATAATCCATATAAACTTCTACACAATCATTAACTAGGTCAGCAAAGATACTTAACATTGCTCTTTGGAATGTAGTAGGAGCATTGCATAGCCCAAGAGGAAGACCATTGTATGCAAAGGTTCCATAAGGATAGATGAAGGTGGTCTTATCCTAATCTTCTAAAGCAATGCACACTTTATTGTACCCATTAAATCCATCCAAGAAAGAGAAGAATCATTTCCTTGCAAGAGTATCCAAAACTTGATCACTAAAAGGTAATGGAAATTGATCTATCCTAGTAGCATTATTTAAAGCCCTATAATCAACACAAATATTCCCCTTACCATTCTTTTTTGCAACAACAACGAAAGGAGATACCAACCCACTATCCAAGATAGGATAAGTGAAACCAACATTCAAGAGTGTTTGGAGTTCTTCTTTAACTACATTGCACAAAGTAGGATTGAGTCTTTGTTGTGGTTTTTGTACTAGGTGGCTTCCTTCTATGTAAATATTGTCAGTACGAGTGTCTAGGTAAATGCCTCACAATGTCTTGATATTCCCATGCAAATGCATCTTTATGTGCTTTGAGCATACCTATGAGATCTTTGACCTAAATAGATATTAATAGTGGATTAATATTTAGAGTACACCCTAGTAAGATCTCCATAGGATTTGATGGTGTAAGAGAACTAAGAAGGAGTTTTGGTGATATTTTTGGTTTATCTGAAGGTAATAATGGATTGTACAAAACATTGATGTGGTAGAAGCTGGTGTAATATGAGAAAGTGTTGAATAAACTGAGGATTACCAACTAAGGGAAAATTTCCAAATGGACAATCAATAGTCACATGAGAAGGAAAATCTATAGTTTCTAGGATATCATTAGACGCATACCTGTTCTTAAGAAAGTTCACCAAAATGTTGCCATCATTTGGTTCCTCAAGGTGTTGTGCTTGTTCAATGGTAAGGACTAGTACAAAATCATCTAGATCACTATCAATCCACATGTAATGCCTACCCCTAGTTGACTTTTATGATTAGTAGTACTTGGTTACTAGATTTGATTAAATGTTATTTTATACTCAGTTGATTATTTGTGATGAGTTAGTTACTTCATGTGTTTATCTTTAGTATTTATATGTATGTTCATACATCGATTCAGTTATTGTATGATGTTAGTTAAATGAATGATTTATATGTAGTTTTATGGATACTTACCTCATACATGCATGTGTGTGGTGTATGTGTATGTTTTACTTAATGATTGATATTCCTGATGTGGCTGAGGGAGGGAGTCGTAGTCACCTACTAGTTAGGATATACAAAATGTACTACTCCCTTCCATTGCCTATTTAGTTTAGAATATATGAGTACATACATGCATGGATTTTATGTAGATTGTAGGTACTAGGTATCGACTTCCCTGAATTGTCAGGATGAGCATACCCTATCATAGTATCTCAATGGTATAAGTGGGGAAATAATTCTTGAGTCCAAATCCTAACCTAAGCCAATTCTCCTAAAAAGTAGGAAAAGTATCTGAGTTGTTTACCCATCTAAATTTGTCAAGTGATGTGAATCCGTAATTTTGATCTTGGAATTTGAATTTTTTTGTGTGTTTAGTTGAGTTGCCATAGTTGGTTTTTTGGGTTTGTGATGATTTTCCATTATAATTAAATCAATTTAAAAGAATAATTAATAATTTAATTTAATGGGAATTTTATAAAAAATTCAATATTTAATTATATTTAATTAATTGAGAAATTAATTAAATAAATAAATAAAATAAAATAATTAAATTTAAATATTTTATTTAAGTTCCAACTTTGACATTTTATATTCAGTTAAGTTAATAATATTTTATTTAGGAGTTTTATTTTAATTAATAAACTCTAGATAATATTGTTAGTTAAATAAATAAATATTATATTAAAGGCATCTCATGATTTAATAAGAGAGAGAAAGCATCAATTTAAGAGAGTTTATTTTAATTGAACTGCATAAAGCTTGTGCATGAAACTAAAATAATAATATAATAAAGTAAAAAGAGCTTTTGTATGATTGCACAATTGAAGCCTTGATTAGGGGGGAAACTCTTTATTAGAGATTTAGAGTTTAATTCTTGATTAGACAAGTTTGGAGGAGCCAATTTTCGAAAAGAGGTTTTTTTGAAAGGAAGGAAATTCTTGTGTGTTTTGTGCATTTGTTATTTTAGCATCAAATCTAGGTAGGATCTTGTAGGTTTTTGCAGTAGTTGCTCATTTTTTATTTCTCTATCTTCTCCATGTTTGTGAACCTGTTTTGTAGGATTGAATTTAATTTGAAACCCTTGAATGTGATTTTATCATTCTTCATTTGAGAAACCTCTATATATGAATTGAATCTAAAACCATTGTTAGTGATATTATTGTTCTTCATTTTTAGATCATTTATATGTAAATTGGAAATTTGAAACCCTCATTTTTCTTTTATCAGTAAACAACCAAAGCCTTGATGAATTATTATTTTTTAGAATTAAGTATTATTATATGTTAAGTGAAGGTAGATTCGAACCCAAGACCTCCCACATGAGAGGCTCACAAGTTACTGTTGTGTTGTAGGCTTTTGCCTAATTTGAAACCTTAATGTTGAAATTATTGCTCTTAATTTTTTGAAAACATCTATGAATGAATTTAGTATTTGAAACCCTCATTTGATTTAAATTGGGTGATTCATAATGGCTTTTTTAAAATTACGATGTGGGTTTTGAAATGAAAACCAATTTTGTTTTATAGACGTTGATTGTTTGATCTAGGCTTCTATACCAGGATTGTATTGGTAAATGTGTGTGTGTGTGTGTGTGTGTGTGTAATTACCACACTATTTTATAACTACTACGATAATTATAAAAATATAATATTAAAAAAATAAGAATAGAAAATTAATTTAAAATGGGGGGCATGTGTTTGTTTGTTTTATTAAACAATTCTTTTAAAAATAATAATATATTTTGAGTGGTTGGCCCCCCCATCCCCCTTCTCCTCTAATTTCTTGCATCGTTAGTGGCGGTCTATTGCTAGCTATGTAGTAGTACAACTACGACAACAAAGGTACTACTAATGCAATAATACCTTATTGTGGTAGTGTGTTAATAACTAACATTCTTTAAATTGTTAATACGCAAGTTTTGTTTTCAATCATTTTAAATTTAGTTTCTAATTATTATTATTATTAATTAATATTAATATTATTAAATAATTTGTTTTATCTATTAAATGTTAATAAGTTTTAATATATTAAATATTAATAAATTTGAAAATATTAAATGTTATTAATAATATTATATTATTAATGATTATTATTTTATCAATAGATTAATAAATTTTTATTAATAGTTTAATATAAATTATTATTATGATTAATAAATTAATGATCACTGACTTATTTTTTTAATATTTAATTAAGTTTTTAATTAATTTATCATTAAAATGTACATTTGATTAGTATATTGTGAATTGTTAATTGGTAAACTCTGGTGTTGGTTGATAGTTCAATATCATATTTAAATTAACTTATAATAAGATTTTTGAATCTATTATTCTTATGATTTGGAAACATTAAGCAGATCAACACTAGGGAAATTTTTGATTTAGAAATCTTAGTAATTGACATACTTTGAAGAGATGAAAAATATAATGTGTATGTTTACTGAACTCATATATTTTGATAACAAATTAAACTATGAAAATGATGTTTAAACAACTTGTTGTGATTTGTTAAGTTTTGAGACTCATGTGGACTCAAAAACTTTAGTAAATCTATACTACCTGAAAAATGAAAATTGAAGCTTGAAACCTTTAATAAAATGGAGTTCTTATGTGTTTTCAAAACCAAATGAATTATGAAGTTACATTGTGTGCACTTTATGTGATGTGTGATTTACTAGTGTTGGGATTTCAAGGTTGACTTAGCTTTGTCCAATCAAGATGCTTACCAGAGGCTTGGGAGTTTTGTTTTGTGATGTCATGATGGTGTTTTGATTATGATCTTTAATACCTGAGCATGGTGATGTGTGATGTGTGTGCTATGATGAATTTCTTTAGATGGTTGTTATTGCTTTCTAGTATCTCTTGTGCAGAACTATAGTGAATGGTGTGACTTTCCTAGTATAACCTTTTGAGTCTTCAATCATTTATCTTTGGATTACTTCCTAGTTGCTTATATAGAACTGAGGTGATTATGTGATTTTTTCTTGGTGATGTCATGTTATGATGTGTATTTGGTTTACGTGTACTTGATTTTGGATCAGTCCTATTAGAATGATTGTATTGGTGAAATATGTGATTTTTATCAATAATTTTCAATGCTTCTCATTGCTTTTTTAAGAATTGATATGTATTTTATGGTCATTGTTGCCTCTGGGATTAGTTGATACTTGTCTCTTGGTACCCTTTGAGATAGTTTTCCTTTACGTGTTCCCTTGATCTAGATGTTGGTTATAACTTGTGTTTTGATATCTGTATGGGACTTGATTTTATCTCCGCAGCTCAGTGGGAGTAGGGCATTTTGGTTCCATGAGGTTAGATGGTGGCGCATTTTCTTATACCATTGAGATCCAACCCTTAGATGTTATTGCTGGATGTATCTGTGTAGTTAATTCTTTTTATCTGATCTTGTATTTCTATTGCATAGTTTTACCCTATTATACTATTTTTTTAATCAAAGATCTTATGTATATTATTTTATGATGTATATTCTTTCAACCTCTCATACCCTATGACTTGTACAATGGATGATTGTGCATTATATTTATTGCCAAGTGGCATCCTATAATTGTATATTATTTAAATGGATTCATACTTGTAGTTATCCCATGATATGGAATTGTTATGTCTTAGATTTAATATTAATTAAACATAAATTTGATTCAACATCATGGGACCCTTAGAAGATTTAAACTATTAATGATGGTTGTGTGTATGTGAGTCGTTGCTTCCACTATTTTATCTCTTTTTGTTATTGCTTCCGTTGTATTATATCTATTTTTGTTAATTTATTATCTTTCAAAAAAATGTTTGAGAAACTTAGTGAAACTTTAGTTTAATTTCTTTTGGGTTCCCTGGAGGGGTGTTACACCACACAAGATCTTTTGTATCTAACAATGGTTGAGCAGGGGAATAGAGTGTCTATTGTTTTGTTTGTCCAAAATTGGAGTTCACCATGTTAACTAACTAAAAATTGATGTGAGCATTAATAGTAGCTAACCATGGTCTCCCTAGAATTAAAGGATGCCCCACCTCCCCCAACTTAACTTTTGGTTGCAAAATAATAAAATCAGTCAAATAATCCCAATTGTCAATGGAAAGAATAACATCTTCTATTATAACCCGCTCTAGTTTGACTAAGGACTGATCAACCATAGGAGTAGGTCTAAGTTCATCCAATGATAATTTGATTTTTTTTTCATTAATCATCACATTTATAGAAACACCTAAATCCAAAACTATATTAAGAATAACAATTTGAACTATGCTTACTTGTATGACTAGACTACCAAGATCGATATATTTTAGAATCGTTACATTCTCCAACATTAATTCTTTCAATTGTCCAATGACTTGAACAATCTTTGGGTCATCCTTTTTATTCCTTTGGGTGCATAACTTGTGTACAATTTTATATTATATTGGAATATGCTTAAGAGCTTGCAAAAGAGGAATTTTGAAATTAAGATTGTATAATTCATTTAAAATATCAAACTTTGAATGTGTTGATTCTTTAGGCTTTGGCTTAGGGATGAATCGATTAGGAAAGGGAGGCTCTTTTTCTAGTTCTTCAGGTTCATCATGAACCTTTGTGATAGTAGGTCCTTTAATGGCCTTTTTGGATCTTAGTTGTACACCATCCAACTCAAGTGTGTTTATAAGATAGGTGGCAAAAATTGGCCACCTCATTATTATAAAGTGGTTTTAATTATTAGGATTTGGATTTAGTTGAGTTGGCATGGATGTGGGTTTAGGAAGTTTTGGTAGATTTTATTGTGGATTTGAGGAAGATGGAGGTATTGGAGGAAGAAATTGTTGAGGTTGTTGATAGGAACTTATAATTGGTCTTGGAGGAAAGGATTGTTGTGGAAGATAGGCTTGTGTATAAGGTTGTGGAGGTGGATATGAAGATTGTAGCCTCCATGCCTAATACCATGGTTGAGTACTAGGTTGAAAAGCTTGGGACCATTTAGGATAAGGTTGAGGTTGTTGCCAACCTCCATACCATGGACCTTGGTTACAAGATTATGGAAATGGTCTAGAAAAATGTTCATTGGAGAACCCTCTAGGTGGGAACTTGCATCGTGGAGCCATAAAGTAAATTAGTTCTTTGGTATACTCCATAGGAACCATCACTTCAGAGAAAGGTCATAGTGTTGAAGTCTTGCTAGCTTCCTCAAGCGATGCTACATGAGTCCAATTATAGGGGTGGTCTTTTGGTCCATGCTTCTTATGACAAGTTGGAAAATATACTGCCAAGGCCTTTTTAACTTCTTCTTGTAACCTGTGAATATACAAAATGTCAATTTTATTTCCCATATGATTTAATAAATCAATTTTAAGGTCTTCAAGTAGGTTACCAATTTCATGCTTGGAGATACTTGATGCATTACGCATAGTGTAAAACTAACCTAAGTATCCATGAATAGATCTATGAGACCATGAATAGTTCCTACATATATCACAAATAATATCAAAGGAAAATTTCAAATATCACCTTTACTAATCAAATTTAAAGCATCCATGGTTTCATCTTGGATCCCTCTTAGGAAGAGTATTTTGATAGTGTCTATGATTAAATCAATATATCTGGAATGTTGTAAGATAAAGGAAAAATGCTCTATGAAAACTTCAACTAGCTCATCTTCTCATTGAGTCATGCAAAATATTTCATCCCATACTTGGTCTTACAATACTCTTGATATTTAACTAGAAAAACATCTTTCATTTGGTCCCATGCTCTAATGTCCCTAAGGCTCATAAACCATCATAACACAACACCTTTCAATTAATTTGAAATACCTTTAATTTTTGTGCATCACTTTGGTAATCATATCTATTAAAAAGGACACCAAATTCAAATACGAATATATTAGGATCCTTAGAGGTTAACCCTCTAAATATAGGAAATGTTGAGTAAGGGATATTCTTCACAGTGGCATTATCCTCAAGAGGCTAAATAGGGAACTCAAAGGTCATATTGTGTTGAAAATTTTCATTACCATTGTTTCTAGAATTATTACCTCTTGCATCGTTTATGGTATTATCAACCATGACTCCTACCAAAACTTCTGCTTCCCAAGGTGTGTAGTATATCTTAAAAGGTTTTTCTGGTGTATTTGGAGGATTAATACACCTAGCTTCATATAAATTTTTGAATTTTTGAAAAATTTCAAAAGATATAGTAAGGGAGGTGGATTCCAAAAGTAGTCATAAACCAACTTCATTCTTTTGTTTGGTTTCGATGGTGAATGGACGTTTCTCTTTTTGTATTTTTTGAATCTTTGAACCACCTACTACCTCTTTCTTAAAAAGCTTGGGTAAAAGAAAAAGGTTGTGTCACCTTTTAGGTTGACTTGTTAGAAAGGCTAAATTTAAGTATTTCTATCCATAAATCAATTTTGTTCAAACATATGATCTAGATAAATTCAGTATAGCTAAGTTATATAGGGTCTCACACTTTTCCAATTGGAAATGTCTATTAAATGCATATTTTATACTAGTTTATGTACAATTACAAAAGAAATAAAATTATTTGAGAAAATTGACATTTCAATAACTGTTTCTATTTTTTATTATATTTTTTTGGTAACATATAAATGCCATTTTATAGAGCTCAAAGTCAAGAATATTCTCATATAGAGTTTACAGTATTTTAATTAGATATAGTATATTGTAATTAAAAAGTTCTGCAAGCAAGTATTTTAACACTAAAAAATATTAAATTATATTAAAAAAATTTAAAATTCTATGATGTTCTATAGGGGAGAATCGTCTTCCAAAATGTAAAATTTTTCTTTTGGTTAGAATAGTTTTGTTTTCAAAAATATAGTGGGTGATGAAAACTATCGTTTTCAGGTGAGTTGAAATTTGAATCATTATAAAAGAGAAAATATAGGTCTAGAGTCAAAAAAAAATTTTTGTTCTAGCTATATATATTATCTATAACATAGTCAAAGTTCAAATAGAAATAAGTTTATTTCAATATCCATATAGTTTTGTGGTGGGAATTAAACCCCTAATTTTATATTGAAAACAAATTGATACAAGTATGATAAATGTGTTTTAATCATTATTTTGTCACTAATATCAAACCTATTTTTTTTGGTAAGACATCTACTTATATGATTTAAGTACTATCATTTATTTGATTGGTGAAGAGGATTTGACCAAATGAGGTAGCAATAGCACCTAGAGGAATGGTAGAGTTATGATATGGAAAAGGAGTACACGAATGAGCTAAGACAGTCATATTATAGTGCATTGATAATCTACTTATGGTTGAAAAGATTTGTTACATTGAGAAAGTTCAAAATAATAGGTTAAAAAAAGTTTGTTTGTTAAGCTTGACTGAGTGGATAGTAGGTGTCAAAAAAAGTTAGTGCAAGCCAAGCATAAAATCAGTTGGAACTATGAAAAAGTCTATTTTAGTATAAGCCAAGTGAAACAGTTGATGCCAAGTAGAATTTTGTTGATGTTGAGCACCAGTAAACTTTAGTTCATGCTAAGTGATTTTATAGTGGATGTCAAGCAATGCACCATGAGCTGAGCATTAGAAACTAGTTAATGCTAAGTGTCAGCATTATTAGAAAGACTATGAATTTTATGGATCTAAGTTGACAAAGTTGATTTCTTGGATTAAGTGAACTACGTGGAAGATAATATTGATTAATTGGTGGCACAAAATTCATGGTAAACTATTTTTGAGGTGAATTCAAAGAGGATTGAAGCAGAGTTTCTAGAAAGGAATGAAATGAAATAAGGTGTAGATTCATTGAATCCTACCTAATATGTCCTAACCCTAAATTGAATGATGGAGGACAAATGGAAAATAATCTTAATTCTTCATTTGTAGAGATGGTTGGTTAGAAGCAAATGTGTCATGTGTGAGAATTGAAGGAAGAAAAGGAGTATAGGGTATTGCTTCATTCAATGACCTATGAGAATAGTCAACATTGGCAAGTTAAGCAAGAAGGCTTAAGGGTATGGATGCTTGAAGATGAACAAGCTATTAGAGCTAAAATGTGTGAAAACCAAGCATAATGGAGGACTGAAACAAAGATCTATAATCTATGAATGGAGTTGTAAGTTTTTATTAGATCAAGCCTTACTATTACTCTCTAATAATTGTATCAGTCTAGGGTAAATCCTTTGGATTAAGGTTGACTTGATAGTTATTTGTAAATCCTTTAACTGGGTGACATTTCAAGTGAATGGTCTAAAGTCCTCTAACAATGCTCACTCCTAACAGGGTGATTGAAATCCTTTAACAAGTTCAGATTTAACCATGTGCATTGTAACATTTAATAGGGTTGGCCTTTCATAGGGCATCACTTTAGAAGAGCGTGAAAGAGTAGCATGTACTAGTGGTTTTTCCCAAATTGGGTTTTGTGTCAAGTGTGTTATTGAATCTATTATGTTTCATGTTTATATTTCTATAAATTGATTTGACAGTAACCTACAAGTTTTAATTGATTGCATAGTCTTATGGATGCATGTATGATGATAAATGTTTTATGGGTTCACTAAGATGTGAAATTTTTTATTAGTACATCTGGACCTTGGATAACTAATTCAAACCCCCCCTAGTTATTCTAAATAATCACAAAAATTGGTATCAAAGCCATCTTCTTAAGAGGACTAGTTTGAAGGTAGTAGAAGTACAAGATCAAGATGTCAAAAAGAGAAGTACCCAAGTTTAATAGAGATAATTTTCCTGCATGGAAAATTTTGATGAAGCCACACCTTGGAGGACTTGGAGATCATGCACAATCTACCATTTCTATTGAGCATGCTAATCCTATTATAGTCCTAATTGTTAAAGATTTGAAAAAGAAGAAAGAACACAACTAGGCAATGTTGGAGATTGCCCCTACCCTAATCTATTCTGAGTCTAATGATATCAAAGGATGTAATAGTGCAAATAAAGTGTGGGATGCTCTACACATCATCTACGGAGGTGAAAAGAATGTTATAAGAGCCAAAGCTGAAAGTCTCAGAGGTAAGTTCGATGATATGAGAATACAAGAAGAAGAAAATATTGCTCAATATTACTCTAGAATAAAAGATGTTGTTAATGCAATAAGAGGAGCTAGTTGAAAAATAGATGTCGATACTATAGTAAGAAAAGTTTTGAGAAAACTGTTACCCATCTATGTTATTAGAGTTTCTACAATACAAGAACTAAGATGTATACCAAGGAATGATCTAACTCTTGAAGGTCTACTAGGTAGGCTCACTAATTTTGAGCTATCTAATTTTGATAAATACAAACATGAAAATATTGTATCTACTCTCAAAGCTAAGCTATCATTGAAGGAATCAAATGAGAAGAATAAGAAAAAGAAAAAATATGTGTCCAGTGATAGTGATACATATGAGGAAGGTGTAGATCAAATTGAAGCACTATTGGCAAGGAGATTTCATAGAGGTGAGGGCAAGTTTAAAGGTAAATTACCTATCATTTGTTTCAATTGCAATGAGATTGGTCATATTGTTGTTAAATGTCCAATGAAGAATAATTTTAGAGGTGATGACAAGTAAAAAAGTAAAAGAGATGAAGAGAACAAAGATTACAAAGACAAAGGCAAGAAGTCTTGCTACATTGTTGAAGAGGAAACAAAAGATGAATCTGATGATCATGATGATGAAGTGGTGTATGTTGCAATGAAAGACAAATCTAATGAAGATGAGGCAACTACACTTGTGTCTTTGTCAACAAGAATGACAGATGGATCATTGTTAGTGGGTTTTCACGTCATGTGACTAGAAATAAAAGTAAGTTCATTACCTTGAATTGTTATTATGGAAATAGTGTAAGAGTTGGTAAGAATTGGTAATGATGCACCATGTTTGATAAAAGGAAAAGGTTCTATCAAGCTCATAGAAAAGATTTGATGTAACAATGTGTACTATGTTGAAGGACTTAACTATAATTTGTTGAGCATGTCACAACTGAATAATTGAAGATGTAAGGTTGAGTTTGAAAATAAGATTGCTAGGGTATTTTATACTGATGGAAAATTGATTGGAAAGGGTGATCAAAATAGAAGTAATCTATTCTACCTTGATATAGAGGATGCTACTTGTTTAGTTGTAGAATTTGATGATATGTGTGTATGGCACAAAAAGTTATGTCATGCTAATTTTGATAACTTGGTTAGTATTAGTAACATGGGAAAATTTAGAGGTTTTCCTAAGTTAAAGAAGCTTGACAATATAATGTGCAAATAATGTTAGTTTGGAAAAATGACAATGTCAAGTTTTAAGAGTAAGACTCGTACCTCTAAAATAATACTAGAGATTATTCATACTAACTTGTGTGGACCAACTGAATTGCAAAACTACAAAGAAGATAAGTACATTATGTTGCTTGTTGGTGATTATTCTAGAATGATGATAGTTATATTTATAAAATATAAATTTGATGCTATTCAAATGTTTAAATGGTACTTAGAAAGAGTTGAGAAGGAAATAAGTAAAAGTTTGAAATGTTTGAGATCTGAAAAAGGAGAAGAATTTACATCAAATGTGTTTGAGATGTTCTGTAATGACAAAGGAAGAAAAAGACAAATATCTGCTCCTAGAATCCCTCCACAAAATAGAATTTTTGAAAGGAGGAATAGATCTGTAATGGACTATGCTAGGACATTCATGATGGAGAAAATTTTTTCTTTATTGGAGAGAAGCTATAAGTATAGTTGTTTATACCTTGAATCATGTGCAAGTCAAGATAGGTACTCATTTAATACCTTTTGAACTATGATATAGATAATCACCCAATGTAAAATATTTTAAGGTATTTGGAAGCATTTATGCTCTATTCTCAAAGATTTTAGGAATGGTAAACTAGATACAAAAAATAAAGAAGTTATATTCCTAGGTTATTCCACAAGAAGTAAATCTTGTAAGTGTTTAAATATTAACACTAAGAAAGTTGTGAAAAGTGAAAATGTAGAATTTGATGAATATACATAAGTATATGAGGTTGAACTTATGAAGGAACCAAAAAAATACAAATCATTTGTGTTAGGATTTAACCACAAACAAAAAAAACAATTACATGCAAATATAAACAATATCTGAAAATAATAGATCACACAAAAGAGAACAAAAGACACTAAGATTTAACATGGTTCACCCAATCCCTACGCTGTGTCCATCAAACAACAAGTCTAGTATTATTACGATCTAGTGATTGCAACTTGATTACAGTCCATAATTCCTTACAACTCAATATCACCACAAGAAGTAATTTTTGCATCACACCTTATGAAATAATCCCTAACCCTAAGCCCTTTTATACAAGTGTTTTTGCCACTTTAGGGTTAAAATTAGTTACAACATGTCAGCCATAAATTGACAAATATAAACAATAGCCAATTGGAAAATACTAGCCAGTGGTGAATAATAGCCCACTATTGGTGAATAGTAGCCCAAAAAACATTTTATGCCCTGAACCCCAAAGAATTTATGAAGTATGTATAGTACTTCCCTAATCAATCACTACAGACTAACAATCTCCCACTTGTGGATTGATTAGACTACAAACTAGACAACAATCTCCCACTTGGAGACTGATCCTATAGCAATACCGCTACCAAATGGGGCTCCCATTGGATCAAAACACCCTAGACTTTGTTATTCTTTTATTCTTATTCAGTCTAGAAGACCAATCGAAGCTGAAGAGGAATTCAACTTCTCCCTTGTCACTACATTTGTAAACATATCTACTAAATTTTCATCTATATGTATCTTATCTAGCTTTAATTATCCATCATTGAAAACTGACCGAATGGAATGATACTACAACTGTGTGTGTTTTTGTCTTTGAATGGAAGGCTGAATTCTTTGCAAGATAATGAAACTTTGACTATCTATAGACAAATAATTATCCCTCTAAAGGGTATCCAAATTCTTCCAAGAAGAATTGAAGCCATATCATCTGCTTGGCTACATCTATAATAGCAACATACTCTACCTCTGTAGTGGATAAATTATTTACCTTTTGTAACCCAGAAACCCAGCTCATGGCTGCCCCACCAATAGTAAATATGTATAACCTATAGTACTCTATCTAGTATCAATATCCCCTACCAAATCTAAGTCAACATAGCCCTGTAAGTCACTAGTAGAGCCCCTAAAGTGTAAACACTTATTAGATGTTCCTCTCAAATATCTGAGAATCCATTTGACTACATTCCAATGCTGAATTCCTAGATGACTCATATACCTACTAACAATTTCCACTACATGTGCAATATTTGGCTTTGTGCATACCATAGCATAAATCAAGCTTTGCACAACTAAATCATAGGGTACCTTGGACATCTTATCCTCCTCTTCTTGTGCCTTGGGACACATCTCCTTATTCAACTTCAATTGACCAGGTAAAGGTGTGCTAACAACTTTAGCATTCTTCACAGAGAAACGTTGCAACACCTTCTCAGAATAATCACCCTAAGATAGTGTCAATTTCGTATTCTTTCTATCTCTACAAATCTTCATACCAAGATTTGTTTTCTTGCCCCCAAATCCTTCATAGAAAATGCATGTGCTAACTAGGATTTTAGCCCCTTAATGTGATCCATGTTAGACCCAACTATAAGCATATCATCAACATATACACATAAAATATTGTAGCTATCATCATCCAACCTCTTAAAGTAAACACAAGATCTAAATGACACCTACTATATCCATGCTCATGCATTAAATTATCAAATTTTAGATACCATTACCAAGGTACTTTCTTCAAGCAAATATAAACTTTTCTTCAATTTTTACACTAAGTTCTCCTTACCTTTGACCTCAAATCCTTATGGTTGTGCCATATATATCTCTCCATACAAATCACCATGAAGGAAGGTTGTTTTAACATCAAGCTACTCCAAATGCAAATTTTTAGTAGCTATAATACTTTAAACAATATAGATAGAAGTCATTTTAAAAATAAGATAGAATAACTCATCAAAATCAATGCCTTTTCTATGTACAAATCCTTTTACAACTAACCTAGCTTTAAATATTTTCTTACCTCCATCATCTTCTTTCAACCTATAAACCCACTTATTTTTCAAAGCTCTTTTACCTATAAGAAACTTGCATAAATCTCATGACTTGTTTTTTAGCAAAGATTCCATTTCGTCTTTTATTGGAGACTCCCACTGAATCTTAGTATCCACCTATAGAGCTTCATCATAACATTCAAGTTCACCAGCATCAGTAAGTAAAATAATATACAATGAAGAAGAAAATCTTTCTAGAGGTCTAATTAGCATTGTTGACTATCTAACATTCACTGGTGTGTGTGGAATTTGTTGTTGCAGTTATTGCAAATCATGAGGAATGGCTGGAACTTATCTTTTGGAGTATCATCTAGCACTACATATTCATCTTCTTTCTTCTCATATTGCTGCAACAGATCTTTGTACAACACTTTCTCATTGAAAATGACATCCCTTCTTCTTACAATTTTACCATTTCTAAAATCCCAAAGGCTATAACCAAATTCATTAATGCTCTGTCCAAAAAATACACATTTCTTTGACATATCTTCCATCTTATTTCTATTTTCAAAATCTATATGAGAAAATGCTTCACAACCAAACGTTCTAAGAAAATAATAACTCACCTTCTTACTAGTCCATGTTTCTTTTGGAATACCACAACCCAAAGGGGTAGAAGGACCTCTATTAATCAAATATACAATAGTATTGACAACCTTTGCCCACACGTGTAAGGACAACCTAGCATGCAACTACATTCTCCTTGCATGCTCCATTATAGTCATGTTCATACATTCAACCACTCCATTTTTTTGTGGAGTCTTTGAACAATGTTTTTTCTATTAATACCATTAGTGGAGGATAATATTCAAATTCATGACTGCAATACTCACCACCATTATCAGATCTGAAACATTTTAATTTCTTACTAGTCTCATTTTCAACTAAGCATTTCCATTTCTTAAAAGTTTGTAATACATCATTTTTTTTCTAAGAAAAGAAACCCATACTTTTGTAGTTGCATCATCATTGAATAACCCGATTTTATGAGAGCTACTAAGGGAAGATACATGATCCGGTCCCCATACATCTATATACACAAGCTCTAATTTCTCCCTTTTATTGTCCTTCCCATTCTTCACAAAAATCACTCTCTTTTGTTTTTCATGCACACAATTTTCACATAATTCAATATTAACACATTTCAGACCCAGTAAAACTTTCTTTGAATGAAGTACTTTCATACCTTTGTCACTAATGTGCCCGAGTCTATTGTGCCATAGTCCTCTATTAGAATCTATAGCAACTATTTATTCTCCCTACTCAACTACAATAGTTGTTCCTAAACATTCATTTTTCTCTAAAATAATTAAAGTAGAAGGAACAATATAACTTGTACAAAGATATAAGGTGCTCACTTTTACACCTTTTTCTACTACAAGGGAGCCTTTTGAAACCTTCCAATTTTTATCATTAAAAGTATCTATACAACCCTCATCACCAAGTTGACCTGCTGAAATTAAATTCCTACTCAGCCTTGGAACATGTCTTACCTCATGTAGTAGCCAATCTAGTTACAAACCAATAGTAAGTTTTAGTATCAGTTGAGTCACATACTCTAAATGTCAAGCTACATTGAGGAACTAACCTACATTTAGGAATTGAGTTACATTTAGGTGTCAAGTCATAGAATGAAGTTGAGGCACATTTTGATTTTGAGATTAGTGTACATGAAGGAGATGTTGAACTACTTGACAAATATTAACATAGTGATTCACAAGTTGAGAGACCGAATGAAAAAACCAAAGCTGAACCAAGATTGTCTAAATATGTCAAGATACATCATCCTAATACAGAAATCATTGGAGATAAAGATGGTAGACCAATGACAAGAAAAAAGATTGGAAATGATACATGTTTGCTAAGTATGAAAGAACCCAAAATAGTGAAAGATGTCTTAGAAGATGTGGACTAGAGTAAAGCCATGGAAGAAGAGATTGAAAAAATTGAAAAAAATAAAACATGGACTCTAGTTCCTAGACCAGAAGACAAAAATGTGATTGGCACCAAGTGGGTATACAGAAACAAGTTAGATGAAGATGGTGAAGTCACAAGAAAAAAGGCAATATTAGTTTGTAAAGGATATGCACAAGAAGAAGGGATTGACTATGCATAAATATTTTCCCCTATTGCTGGATTAGAATGGTTAAGAACTCCGCTTGCTTATTTTGCATACAAAGGTTTCAAAGTTTATCAAATGGATGTTAAGTCTGCATTTTTGAATGGTATATTGGAGGAAGAAATTTATATAGAAAAACTAGAAGGATTTGTTGATGTTAACAATAAAAATATGGTATGTAGATTACACAAAGCTTTATATGGTTTGAAGTAAGGACCAAGAGCATGGTATGAGAGACTTCATAATTGTCTTATGAAGATTGGATTTGAAAGGACTGATGATAACAACATGTACTTGAAGACAAAGAAAGCCAAAGGTATTTTATTATCTAAATTTTTTGTTGATGATATCATATTTGGAGGTCAAGATACTTTATGTAAGGCTTTTGCAAATCAAATGAAGCAAGAATCTGAGATGTCTATGTTTGGTGAGATCAAGTTCTTTATGGATTTGCAAGTACACCAAATGAAATATGGTATATACATCACTCTATCAAAGTATGTTAAGGAGACACTGAAAACTTTTAGATTGGAAGATTCCAAGCCAATAAGTACACCTATGGTGTCAGGACATAAATTATTAATGAATGATGATTCAGCTAGGGTGAATCAAACATTATATAGGTCTGTGATTGAAAAATTACAATATGTAGTACATAACAGACCTAATATTGCATTATCTATAGGCATAGTTGTAAAATTCTCTGCTAATCTCAAGGAGAATCATTTGATGGTTGTGAAGAGAATAATAAGATATTTGAAGAGAAAAGAGGAATATGGCCTATACTACAAGTAAAATGAGAAATTTAAATTAAGAGCCTATACTGATGTTGATTGGGCTAGAAAGAATGATGACAAAAAGAGCACTAGTGGAGGAGCATTTTTCTTAGGCAAGAGGCTGGTTACATGGACTAGCAAGAAACAAAACTACACTTCTCAATCTACCGTTGAACCTAAATATGTTGTTGTTGCAATAAATTGACAAACATTGTATGGATCAAATAGGTACTCAAAGGTATGAAGGAAGAGATCAAAAAACCAGTGATACTTTATTATGATAATACAAGTGCTATAAATATATCAAAGAATCTTGAGGTGCATACAAAGACTAAGGATAGTGCAATTGAGTATCATTACTCGAGAGAATTAGTTCAAAATAAAGAGGTGAAGATTGAATATGTTAACACAAAAGAGAAAATTATTGATATCTTCACAAAGCATTATCCAAGGATTCTCATAAGTATCTACGAGTTAAACTAGGGGCGATACCCATATCAAGGGCTATCTAAGAAAAGAGGAGTGTCCTGCATCAAACAAGTTGATGGACATATGTCACATATTGATGCAGTGGACCTTACTTTAGGAGCTTCCTAAAGTAATGAAAGAGTTGGAACTATAAACTAGTCACAGGCAAGGTGAGAGATGGAGAAACTGGAGATGTTCATATCTACATATTTAAGATGACAAGTCTTTGGCATTGTTGTTAAATAGGGAGATATACAAGGAAACTGAATAAGAACTTGATAGACATTGTTAACATCACATAAAGGAACTGAACAAAGAGGGAAAAATCCTAACACATAGTATTAGGGAGAAATATTGACTGGTGAGAGAGAAAGTGTATCTGCTGATTAAATCTACCTAGTAGGAGGGAGATAATGTAGGGGGGGATATAGAATTAATTCAGAGGGAGTCATAAGGATGAGTTGATTGTCTATTGGTCAAAACATAACATAATTTTGTAACCTACTTAGAAGATGAAAGTTGTTGATAGATGGAGAGATTTCAATACAAGGAATTATTTTGTTTTTGGTATTTTGTTGGTCTTATTGTTTAAACCTAGTCAGTTTGGTTGATCAGTTTGGTTTGCCATTAATGCTAAAGAGGGAGATTATTGAAAACAAATTGATACAAGTATGATAAATGTGTTTCACTAATTATTTTGTCACTAATGTAAAACCTACTATTTACTAGTGAGATAAATGCTTATATGATTTAAGTACTATAATTTATTTGATTGATGAAGAGGATTTGATCAAATGAGGTAAAAAGAGCACCAAGAGGAAAGGTTAAGTTACATGATATAGAAAAGGAATATAGGAATTAGCTAATATAGTGATATTATAGTCCACTGATAATCTAATTATGGTTGCAAAGATTGGTTACACTGAGCAAGTTTAGAAGAACAAGTTAAATGGAGTTTTTCTATCAAGCTTGATTGAGTGGATAGTAGGTGCCAAGAAAAGTTAATGCAAGCTAAGCAAAAAATTAGTTGGAGATGAGAAAAAGTCTATTTTAGTGTAAGTCAAGAAAAATAGTTAATGCTGAATAAAGTTTACTTGATGCTGAGCACATGCAAACTTTAGTTCATGTCGAGTGATTTTACAATGGATGTTGACCAATGCAATATGTGTCGAACATTACAAGCTAGTTAATGCTAAGTGTCAATATTATTAGAAAGATCATGATTTTGATGGATCTAAGTTGTCAATTTTGATTTCTTGGATTATGACAACCATGCGGAAGATAAGATTGATGAGTTGGTGGCACAAAATTCATGGTAAACCATATTTTAGGTGAATTCAAAGAGGAAGTAAGAAGTTTCTAGAAGGGAATGAAATGAAATAAAGGGTAGATTCATTGAATCCTACCTAATCCATTTTAATCCTAAATTAGATGATGGAGGATGAACAACAAAATATCTTGATTCTCTATTTATAAATATGACTAGTTAGAAGCAAAGGCTATCATGTACAAGAACCTAAGGAAGACAAGGAGTCTAGGGTATTGCTTCATTTGGTGACCTAAGAGAAGAGTCTGCAATGGCAAGTTGAGCAAGAAGGCTTAAGGGTATGGATTCTTGAGGGGTGAACAAGCTATCAAAGCTAAAATGTGTGAAAGCCAAGAAGAATGGAGGAAAAAAATAGAGATCTGTAATATGCAAATGGAGCTATAAGTTGTTTTTAGATCAAGCCTTACTATTACTGTCTAATTATTATATCAGCCAAGGGTAAATCCTTTCGGTTAAGGTTGACCTAATAGTCATTTGTAAATCCTTTAACTGGGTGACATTCCAAGTGAATGGTCTAAAGTCCTCTAACAAGCCTCACTCCTAACAAGGTGATTAAAATCCTTTAATAGGGTCACATTTGATAGTGTGCATTATAACATTTAACAATGTGCATTGTAACATTTAATAGTGTGCATCGTGACCTTTAATAGGGTTGGCCTTTCACGGGGCATCACTTTAGAAGAGTTAGGAAGAGTAGCATGTTACTAGTGGATTTTCCCAAATTGGCTTTCCACATAAATCATTGTGTCAAGTGCGTTATTGAACCTATTATGTTTCATGTTTACATATCTGCAAATTGATTTGACAGTAACCTAAAGGTTTTAAGTGATTGCATGATCTTATTGATGCATGCATGATGATAAATGTTTTATGGGTTCACTAAGCTTTGAAAAGTTTTCATAGTGCATCTGGACCTTATATAACTGATTCACCACCCACCTCCCCCCCCCGCCCCCCAAGTTATTGTAAAGAATTCCAACATTTCCAACATTTTTCAGCAACTAAAAAATTATCTATAAAAAATAGGAAAATATGTAAATTCTGATTCCAAATAATTATTAAAAATTATAATCCTAAACTTAACCATTTCTACACATTTCATTAGTTTACTTCATTTTCAAATTTTAAATAATAATACCAATTTTATGTCTTTGAAGGTGAACAATTATACTTTTGTAACCTTTTCATTTATAAAAAGGTGACACATGTTTGTGCTTTTACCTACCTCCCTTGTCTATCTCTAAGCCTATTCATGCACCTAAATGATTTACTATAGTCTGAACCCTCGGTACTAGATTAAACAATGTCAACACTTGATAAGACACTCCCACAGACACACTATTCCTATCTTAACTTACTGTGATTTCATGCCTTTAATATCTCTTGTGGTAAATGATGCAAAAAATATAGGGTAAAGTTGGAGTCTGACTTGATGGACTATTTATGGATATAATTGAACTGAAATACCCTAAGAGTGTTAATCAGGGATTCATAAACTGCTGAGAGATATAATGGATTTTTTCTCAAGGGGTGAAAATAACAAGCCATGTGATTATGAATGTAATGTATTTCATGTGTAATTTAAAACCATCTAAGAAAATTTTAATTCAAATCAATGGAAGAAATCCATACTTGTAGAAATAAACCATCCAATTCACAACAACATTATGAAAGCCAACTTTATTAACAAATTCATTATAATAATAAAATTTGAGTATATTTAATTAGTTCACAACATTATTATAATTTTTAAAGCCCCACATTCAAACATCCACATTTAAATCAAATTGCACTAAAATAATGATGATAATTTGGGTTGGTTCCACTTTGTGACAGGAGGCTTGAGTGTGATAGGAGACCTATGGAGTTATAGAAGGTAACAAAGCATGACAAGGGGTCTGTAAATTGTGATAGGATGTTGAGCTAAGAAATGAATAAAAATTTGGCAAAAAAAGGGGACTCTATATGATTGCAACAGAATGTAGAGAAAGCAATAGAGAATAGTGAGAACTTTAGGAATATTATGGTGTACTAAAATGGATGAGCACAATGTTGCCAGTCACAGATTGAGTTACAAACCTTAAAATAAATTATTGTAGAGCTACGGAGTGAACAAGTTTAGAATAAATATCAAAATTATACCATATATTAAAAAAATTAAATCCAAGCTGATTATGAAGCATCAATCACTTATAGATTAGAAATTGTAAAACATGAATAAAAGGCATTTGAACCAAGCTCACCCATGTTCTTAGAGAGGGACCTTCCTCTAGTCCTCATGATGAAAGCTTTATTTAAATTAGTAGAAATTCCCTCAATGCATAACCATAAAAATGAATATATTGATAAAAAGTGTGTGTGCATGGGTGTACGCACATGTGCATGGGTGTATGCATGTGTGCATGGGTGTACACACGTGTGCGTGCATGCATGTATTTTTGTAGGTCTGTTTTACATATTTTGCATATTATATCCTTAAATCTAAAATTTGAATCAAAATGGAGAATTGGTTATAACTGATATATTCTTAACAACCTTAAGATTATAGCTTCTAGCCATAGGCCAGAAGACGTAAATAGCTAAATACCATTTAGAGAGTATAAACTAACTACATAACATCAACCATCATAATGAAATCCACCAAAATCCATATCTTCCCTTTGTCCTGTAGCATTCTCAAGGGTGATCACCTACCTGCAACATTCAAACATGTGTCATATAAGTACCAAAAACAAAAAAAGCATGTTCTTTCTAGATAATAAAAATTAGGCCTATTTCATGTATTTATCTGATAATTGGCGACTTAGAAATTAGGTGGACATGGGAAATGAAGGAAATGTAATAGAAACTAAGATGTTTTTAATCCCCATCATTATGTTCTACAAATATTTGTATTGATTTTATATTATTGTTAAAAATGATGATTTTTGATGTTTGAGGTCCTCTTTCTAACAAGCCTATATAAATCTATTGATTTTTATTAGTTTTTAAAAATAGTTCATATTGATGTTAGAAAAAATGTTGTTCATTTTCATTTGTATGCTTCTATAATTAGATTTATATAAATTTTTATTAGTCTCATATTGATATTGAAAGAATTGTTGATAACTCTAACTATACATTGACATGTATTAGTTCCTTCCATGGTAGAGGATAATATTGCATCTATTAGGTGCAATTATTAGCTTTAAAATGACCAATCACATTGACTTATTTTTTAAGTGAGAAAATTTAATCTATAGTTTGACAATTTTGATAGATTTATTAATGCCAGAAAGCATTCTACAATGGTAGAATGGGTGGAGTGAGATGGTGTGAGCATGTTAATATTAACTTTTATTCTTCTAGTTTATCTTTGACAACTATCTAAATGTTAAAAGTTTAAATCTTATTATAAATACAATATACTTTCTAAAATAATTTAATAAATGCCATATAAAATATTTATTTAAATTATAATATTTGGAGACATAAATCATCATTTTTTTAGAAATTAAAATAAAAAAGTTTAAGTTAGTAAAAAACTAAATAAATATAGATAAAAGAAATTAAATAATTTTAGATGTAGTAAATTAAATTATAATTATTTTGTAGTGGATATCGATCGGCATTTCTTTAGATAGGTTTATTTAAGATATCTGTACTAGTAATTTTACAATAATAATATTTATCATTGTTCTCATTGTCTAGCATGAATAAAGGCAAGGAAAAAAAAATTGCAATAGCTTTAATTCACTAAAATAAAATTTATTAATTGACTAAAGTAAAGTGGGTTTATTAAATAAAAATACTATGATAAATGTACATTAAATGCAATTGTACCATCAACATATCTTTCAATTTATAAATAGACAAATATCTAAAGTTGCCACTCTCCACAAAGGAATTTTTTTACACATTTTGCTTAATTATAATAGAATGATAAATTAATACTATGTAATTAAAAACTTTTCAAACTTTTATAAATTCTTAATATATATTGTAAAGTAAGTTAAGAGTTCTTATATATTTTATTATTTAATATTATTTAATATTATATTATATTATATTATATAAATATTGAGTAATTCAAATTTAAGATGGTATTTATATACTTATTATTAAATGTTTTAAGTATCTTATGTCAAATTATAATTACATTTATCATAGAATTAATATATTACAAATTATCCCATATAAATATTATATATTATTGTTTAAAGTAATATAAGACAAATTAATATTTGAAAAAGATATGATCTCATAGTTGAATGAAATATAAAATTGGCAAAAGAAAAGATGTTAGAAAAAATGTTATGTATGCTTCGTTTCTTTTTGTTTATTTGACAATGAAATAAAGCAATTTGCGAGTATTGATTTTAAGATCAAGTATAAATTTGCTTCTTTCCATCTTAGACAGTAGGATAGCCACTATTAGTGTATTACCAACTATCTTCTACAAGATTGCCACTACTAGAGTATTACATGCCCTCTTCCAAACGACAGTTTCACTTCACCATAAATATACTTATTGGTTTATCCACACATGGTTTAAGACATCCTTATGTAATCTTCCAGAAATTAAATCAGGAAAAATATTATTCTCTTATTATACAGTTATGTCAAACACAAGCTACCTAAACACAAAAATGAAGTGCTCAACAATAAATATTTTATGTCATGCCTTGTATGTTATAAGTGATTCTAATGAAGTTTACACTTTTCTTCTCTTTCTTAGTTGATTAATATGCAAACATATCCCTCGTATTAACATTGTTCCATGTATTAGATTAGCTACTGCTGCAAACACATTTAGCTCCAAACCAACTCTTCCTCCAAGTTTACAATATAATGCTCAACAACAACCCTTTTTATCTCAACTCCACAAAAAGCACTGATCACACATATGGCAGGAAGTATAAGGCTTTGTGTCTCTTGTTAAACAATTGTCGTGATCAAGATTGAGAAAAGCAGTTGAATTAACGTATCTCCACCATTATAAGCCACAAGCACATTTGGGAGAGTAGTAGAAATAACATTAGTTATGACATAATGGGTCATGATCGTGGTTTAATCAAAACTTGCACTCAACCAAAAAAGATGGATAGAAGAGGTACTTTCTCTTGAACGATAGATGGATTGATCGTGACTAATGCTCACCAATAGGCATCTTCCATTCAATCCGATATCGAGCCGGCAGTCCCCATCATGCACTACATTTTCATTCAAAATAGGATGAGGGAAGCACCTCTCTTGGAGCCAACCTAATCTAACAATAGATAATGATACAATAGTGACTGATTCCCCTCCCCACTCGCAAAAAATAAGGGATTAACAACTAGCTTCAAGTGGGAACACAGCTGTAGACTACCAGATCCTTTGTTCTGTTGGTGGTGATCATTTCAAAAATTAACATCTTAAGCCGTGCAAGTATGGTGAGAGCAAAAATAATTAGGTAATTGACATTTTGTTGTAATGGGAAACACTAGAGATCATTCATAGATCGAGAAAGCTTTCTAGAGTAAAGGCGTCCTTTTGCCGTGTGCAATGCAATTGTATTCTTTCAACTCTGGTGGGTTTCAATCAGAATAAGTAAAAATGGTTCTTTATTGGGCAGTACGTCCATAAAAAAGAATAAAGGAAACAAAAGGTCAAAAATGTCTCGCCATGGTTTCAAAAACGTCTACTCATACGTACTTCAGTTGAAGAAGTTTATTACGGAACAGAAGCATTGAAATTCAGAGGAAAACACAGGATAAATAAGCCCTTCAGCGCATTCGATGTAAACATTGGTTGTGTGCCATTTGTAATGGGTAACTCATCTGGTTCCAATATTGTAAAAGTTGCAGGCCAGTTGTCACCCTTGATAGTCATATTTCTGCTTATATCTTTTACCATCCTTCTCAAAGCTTGTCTTAATTATGCATGCAACACGAGAAGTTCTGCCTCTACAAGACACAATCTACATAGAGAAAATCCTGCAACCACACGTGCCACAGGTTTGGATAAAGAAAGCATAGACGCCCTGCCAATGTTTGTGTACAAATCAACGAGTTCGCAGGAAAAACATGAATGTGTAGTTTGTTTATCTGAATTTGAAGAGAGTGAGAAAGTTCGTATGTTAACAAACTGTGAGCATGTGTTTCATATAGAGTGTATTGATATGTGGTTTTTCTCTCACACTACCTGTCCTCTCTGTAGAACCAAGGTGCAACTAAAAACTTCGCCAAATGAAGCAATTGGGACGGAATTAGAACTCACTTCTTCAAGAATTGATTCGGAAACAAATGAAATGGCTGTTCGTGGGAATGTTCCAAGGGGTGAGAGAAGCTCTAATGTTGTGCAACATGAGAACCAAGCAAGTGTATTTGTGTTAATTGGACAGAATGCGTCAAGCCAAGAGACTACAGGTGGACGATCCTATCATGACATTACGCCTCTCTAGCCTAAACCTAGCTTTGCTCGACAAACAAGTAGCCCATTTCTCGTGTAATATTTTTGTGTCTAAATCTAGTGTAAAGATATTTAAGAATTTTTTTTGGTTGTATACATATTTTGATTAATGGGTAGTTTTCAGCATCTACAAATGACCGACTTGCCATTTTTTAAGGGTTCCATGTGAGCATCACTAGGCAAATTGATTTGGTTATTTGATTTGCAATTTATCTTGTTCTTGTAATTTGTGAGCATTCAAATACATGTTACGAAATATCATTGTATTGTATATTGTATTACACTTTTAAAATATATGAAATCTGTTCATTTAAGATTTTCAATCTTTCATATGAATATCATAACGGTTTCAATCATCTTATTTTTTATATACATCTTTCAACATGGTGCACCTCTTATAAATTTTGTTATATTATTTTCTATTTAAATTAAATCTAAAGGATATTTGAAATTAGAGTCAAATTAATAGTTAGATTTCAAATCGAATCAAAATTTGTAAGTTATAATAGTTTAGTTTTAATATATTAAATTTATTCATTAAAGAACAATAATTTTATACAAGAAAAACTAAAGATTAACTCACAAATTATATATTTCAACTTACATTATTTAAATTATGAAAAATGTTGCTTATTTGTGTGAATTATTTAATAAATGTTCCTAGTTCTACAAAGATATGTTAATGAAAAGAAAACTACATAGAGAATTAGTATATAAAGAAAATGCACATACCCAATTATATGAACAATATTTAATATATATGAATAATTAAAAGATTTCAAAATATGTAATGAGTCAATAAAACACATAAGTTGTAACTATAAGATATAATGATAGTGAATAAAACTACTTTACATAAATGAATAAACTTGGGATTTTCCTTAAATAAAAGACTTTTGAAGCCAATTTGTTGAATTATTTGTAGGTAATGCTCATATTCTCTATAATTGTCATACATTTGAAGAAAACTAAGGTTCACATTGAGGGAATAGGGAAAAAGTATAATAATTTTTAATGTATGGAGTTCTACTCATTGTTGAGTCCTTTATGATCTTAAAACTTGAATGAAATGACTTCTTTGAAAGAAAATAAAATTGAGGAATATATAGAAATGAAAAAGGTGAGCCTTGAAAGAGATCAATACCTTTAGGAAAATTTTGAAATTAACTTATCCTGTTACTAAAAAATCTAAAGGGTCCATACAAGAGTTTTGTAACAATAACTTTATGGTATTGTAAGCTTCTACCCTAGAATCAGTCATATTGATGCATCTACAAAAGGTATTTTAAGTCTTATGTTGTTATATATAAAAATAAAGTACCACATACACATAATATATCTTATTTATACTTATTTTTATTCAAGATATATTCACTAGATTCCTTATATCTACTTATAGTATAAATACTAATTCCATACATCATTCTCCAATATACTTTTATATATCACAGTGAATATATCTTACTATCTACTTACAATTAAAATAGACACTTTCATTTGATAACATACCTAGAGTACATTTTATTATTCCTAGCTTAGTCTCCAAACCCTTCTTTTCAATTAGGTATATAATAACTATGATCTACCATTTATTATTTTTTTTCCATGTAACATTATCTCCTCTTCATTATGTTGACTTATCTTCAAGTTAACATTTCCGATACTTGTGATGGCAAAATTTTAACCTTGTGCAAAGACTATTTTGGTCTAAGACTTCTAACTAGCATAATTCATAATGTAGTATATGTTTAATTTTGTAGGTATATGAGTAATCTACCAATAAACAACATGGTCTCTAGAGTTTGTAAAAGATACAAGAGTAATGTTGTATCTATTAGAATATGATATTTTGGACACCTTTTCGCTCTAAACTAAAAAAATGGATTATTATTGAGGCATGTCCATGAATAGGAAAAAAAATATACATGACCTATTGTATCCTAGTTTTAAAAAAAAGTTATTTGTCAAACTTTATTTAAATAATATTTTCTCCAATTCTCATTTTAGACCATGTGAAAGATGAACCTTATAGATCAAAATTTAAAACACTCACATTATAAATGAAATACCTTAAATAGTCATGTTAATCATAAAGATCATGAATTCTCTTGGTCTCAAGAATAAAAGGTTAGATTAAAATTCTATGTGAATATCCAAACAAAAAATTGTCATTTTCCTCTCTCTCTCTCTCTCTCTCTCTCTCTCTCTCTCTCTCTCTCTCTCTCTCCTCCCCCTCCTTTTTCAATTCTTGGATTTTTCACTTTTATGTTGTATTCAAGATTTTTTTTATCATTTATGTCAACATATATTCTTGATTTCATGTTAGACAAGGATTCTATACATCACATAGGGTTATTGGGTCAGTGATGTTGGCATGTAAAAAGTTAAGCTATGTGATCTTAGGGTTGTGTTCATGAATGAGTATAGAGGATCTACATCTATGTTTCCTTATATTTATGTATTGAGTTTTGGTTGAGTTATAGTTCATTTGGTGAAGATTGATAGTAGGCCAATGGCAAAGAAATATTGCCACAAATAGATGCTGGGAAATTGGTCATATCTTACTAGCAAGGTGGATTAAATGTTAAAGAGCTTGGATCATGGTTAATGACATGATCACTTTTCTATATTTGTGATGGAAAATCTTAAAGATCATTTTGAAAATGTCATTGAAGTGAAACATGAGACATGTTTTATTCAAAGTAAATTAAGCTACTGTAATGTGTTGATCATTATTGAATATTGAGATAATACTATCATAACATATGGGAACCTTATCATAATATCTGTAATGATGCTTCAGAATAAATGTATTCCTTAGTGAGATCTTATATAATTTATTTTTTGTTTGGAAATCTCTTAATAGGGAAGCCTAATTAGTTATTTGGATAGGGTATAAAGGAAAGATGTTTTCCTTGGCTAGATATCATAGAGATGATCTAGGTATCTCTTGTATGGTGATATAATGTGAGCTTGAAGGATGGATAATCAAAGATTGGAAAAGATTGATGTTGGTACATGGTTTTTAGACTTGAAGGAGCTATATTGAGAATTAAGTTGTGGTATTCCTTAGTTCAGTACATTGGATTTATTATCTAGAAGATCTACTCTTTGTTATTAGTTAATTAAATTTGGATAATGGGTTTAGTTATACTCTTATTAGCCTTTAACAAGGTTTGAACCTTCTAACAAGGGTCCAAGATCTCCTTATATTGATTTATCCATTAATATGGGCTATTGTACTGATTACTTTGTACTTGTCTCTTGACAGACTCACATCCTTTCACAAGAACTTATTTTCAAGGGTTTCCTTTGTCAATAAATTATTATGTTGTTGTGCATAGTATCTCATACTAATGCTTCAATTATTTGGTTATTGAAGTTGACTATAATAGGTCAAATTTAAGTTTAATTTCATCACAAATAACTCACTTCCACTCTCTGTTAGTTGTGTGTGTGGACTTTAATTTCAACAAATGGCATTAGAGAATCATGACCTATTTGATAAGGAATCTTAAAAGAATGAGCCAATCCATGTTAATCAACAAATAAAGTCTAAAATGTGATGGAGACAACTATAATAGGTGAAAGGATAAGATGCAAACTCATTTTATCTTCATGGGGATTGGCTACTAGTTGATTATAAAGACTGAAATTATTGTAAAGAAGGAAAGTGATCTAACCTCATATGTATAGATGATGAAAAGAAGATCTTAATGTATAATATGTATGCAAGAAAAGTAATGATCTACGCAATTCAAGAATCAATTTTTTTTGCGGTAAAGGATCATTTGGACCAGATTAGAGAGACTTTAAGAAGCTCATGGATATACAAAGAACAATGGGTTACAAAATTGTAAATCTAAGCTTGAATGTGTTAGTATGCAAGAAGACAAATCTCTTAGATCATGTATATTAAAAATATTAATGTGATTGTTATAGTTATAAAGGGCTCTAGAGGGACAATATCAAAAGATAAGGCATGTTGTACAAATTTTAGAGATATTTAACTCCTACTTATGATACTAAGGTGATCTCAATATAAGAACTTATCCCTCTTTTAAAATATTTTAATCAAGAGAGCTTGATAGGAAAATTGAAAGAATTTGAATCTAGTAGAACACAAGATAATTTGCGTAAAGTTGAATCTTCTTTCAAAGAGATTGTACATAATGATAGAAGGGTACTAAAAGAATTAGAAGCACTAGTGGAGACTATGCAATAGATTGGGGAAAACTTTAAGAAGAAGAAATTAAAATTGATGAGCTTGTTTCACTGATTGCAAAGAAATAATGTAAGGGTAATAAAGTTTTTTTTTTTTGGCATCGCAAATAATTTGTTCGCTTTTATTTCAAATTTTGAAAGGGAGAACCAAAATTTAATCCTAGGGAGTCTTTCAAGTCAAAGATTCTAAAAGAATGTTCAATTATGTAAGTAATAATGAAATTGAATTTAAGGAAATACAATTATGAGAAAGTAATGATGAAGAGGAGATAGGATTTGTTGCTATTAAGGAAAAAAGTCATATAAGTGGCTGGTCTTTTATTCTAATCTTACGTCAACTTTCAATTTGCAATGAATTGAAGTCTTTGTGGTATTAAGAAAATCATCTATCACAAGGAAAGTTACATTTTTCAATAAAATTTTATCTAATTTAATAAATGTTATATTTCTATAGTTTGCGTAGATTATTTTGTATGAATTATGTTCAATGATATATAAAAGAGTTGTATTAAGAGAATCGATAAAAATTGCCTAATGGGATCTTAAATTTTTTTCATTTTTTTCAAACAACCTTTTACATTATGATGATAGATTATTCAACATGATCTCAAATGATCAATACAAAAAATAAAATCTATAGAATTGAATCTTGAAATGTCCACTAATTGATTTGATTTATATTCTTATATTCTAATTGGCATGCACAAAATTTATTAATCTATTGATAAAATTCAACAACTCTAAGCTTTTCTTTTATAAGAAACGATAACTTATCCTCACTATGCATGACTTATCTTGTAAGCCTAGATATAGAGATAGATTGATTGACTAAGAATTAATTATTCTATGCTTTTGTAAAAACATGTGGTGACATGAAATTTTGTAATAGCCCTTACCAATAGGCCACTAAAAACCACTAATACTGAACTGTAAAATCTTGTCAAACACTTGGCATGTAAACTAAATACACTACTGAAAGTAAAAAGCTGAATAAAAGAAATTGTTGTGCAATAAATCTAATCAAATAAATATTTTAAAATAGTGCCAATATATTCATTCAATGATAACCAAATTCTTTTACATATGATATGCGATTTTCATCTCGAGGTATTACAACATGGCACATTACAACAAACACTTACTAGCTGAATGCAACTGAGAATTTCTTGCAAGTGCAAACTGAAATGAAAGAGCCTAGATTGAGAAAATGCTAGGGACTAAATGCTGAAGATGAAATGATGAAATTGTAACTCCAAAATACCCTCCAATTTGCTGACCATATAACTTGTAGGTACAGTCGTACATGTATAGACGGGTACGACTCCTAGAAAAAATAATTGCTGGGCTGAAAGGTGCCAAAAATGATATGGAAATAATTACCAGGCTCCAAGGAAATTTATCCCAGAAAATAAAAATAAAACTCCTAGCCAATAGTGAGATATGAGCAAAAATGTATGTCTATGCTAAAAATTGAACCCTGCTGAAAATGCTCAAATAAGCTCAACTTGAAGTAGTTGTATACCACTTTCAAAGTGTAACCCTTCAAAGGATATTTCAACTCCTTAGTTATGCAAATCCTTAGGAGACTTTATTCCCAAAGATCAAATGACAATTTGCAGACCAAGATGGCACCACAAATGCTCAAAGAGAAAAGTATTGTAAACTCAAAACTTGGGTTGTCCAAATGAGAGGCCAAGCATCCTATTTATTCACTTTCCTAAGAAGCCTCCAAGAACTTCTAGAAGTATCCATAAATATTCTTATGAAATCCCTTTACAATGCACTTTTATAAAAAGTAACTTTATAAAATGAAAAGTGCAACTCAACTCAAAATTATAATATTTTGGCCCTACATAGCACATAAAATAAAAATATAATAAACCCCATCTTTTTGAGAGAAAATAAGACCATCCAATCTCCAAATAATCATCAAAATGACTCTCTCACCAACACCATCTACTTACAAGAGTCCATGATAGGCAAAATTTACTGGAAAATAACATGTCACTAAAAAGGGGACATGATAGTCTGCCCCTCCTGAAGTTGCTTGCCCTCAAGAAATCTCAAAGATGGATGTTGAAAAATATCTTCTCCCTCCCATGTGGCATCCTCCTCGAGTAAATCTCTCCACTTCACTAAGTACTCTCTGATAGTCCTCCTACGGAGCTATCTCTCTCTACTTTCAATGATGTACTCAGGAACAAGAACCAATTTCCCTTCATCATGCAATGGAGGAAGAACTATTGAAGGCACAACATGCTTACCCAACGCCTTCTTGAGTCATGACAGATGGAAAACATTATGCACCCTGCTATTTTTTGGAAGTTCAAACTCATAAGCCATCTCACCAATCCACCTGATTTTCCTAAAAGGACCATAGTATCTAGGCTTAAGCTTCTCTGACCCCCTCTTCCTAAGAGTGGACTATTGGTAAGGCTGCAACATGAGGTAAACCATGTCACCAACTTCAAAACTCCTATTTGTCCTCTTCTGATTAGCATATTGCTTATGTTGATTTTGTGCTTTGGCAATATTATCTTTGAGAGAATAAATAATGTCCTTTCTCTCCTAAAGAAAATCTCTAGCACGAGGAACTCTAACATCAATCAGAAGCAAATAAATAAAGCTCAGTGCATTATAACCATATAGTGCTCTAAAAGGAGTCATCTAAATAGACATGTGATAGGTAGTATTATAGCAATACTCACATAAATAAATCCATCTAACCCATGCTTTCTGTTAACCAACTACATAGATCCTCAAATATCCCTCCACCCACTTATTTACTATCTTTGTTTGCCCATCAGTCTATAGGTGGCAACTGGTGCTAGGTGTGAGCTCAATGCCAATTAAATGGAACACCTCCTGCCAAAAATGACTGAAGAACCTACCATCCATGTCACTCACTATGCTCTGAGGTATCCCATGTAGTCTGAAAATCTCCCTGAAAAAGACTTTAGCCACCTGCACTACCATGTAAGTAGTAGTGATGGGAAAGAAATGTGCATACTTAATCAACGTGTCTACCACAACATAGATGCAATCTCACCCTTGGTCCTTAGGCAAGCTTGTAATAAAATCCATGGATATACACTCCCACTTCCTGTCAAGAATGGGAAGTGGCCATAGGAGCCCTACAAGAAAGGTATGCTCTTGTTTGTTCTACTGACAAATAGGGCACTCTCTAACATAGTACAACACATCTGCCTTGAGCCCCTTCCATGTGAACCACTCTCATACTTGCCTATAAGTTTTGAAGTATCCAGGATGTCCAAGTATAGGTGAATCATGAAGTGCTCTCATAACAATATGCTTCATCTTCGATCTTGGGACTAAGAATATCATGTTCTTGTAGATAATCAAGTCATCCACAAGTGTATACCTAGTATCGACAAATGTCCCATCAACAAGCTCAAATGCCCATGAATCTCTAGCGTACTTAGCAATGATCAAGTGCCTCCAATCCTTTGATATTTGAATCATGGCACTGAGATGTGGTCTATTCGACAATGCATTTGCTACCACATTCTAAGTCCCTTTTCACATAGGAGATGTCAAAATCATAAGCCTATAGTTTACTAACCCACTTTTGCTACCTGTCATTGAGATCTCTTTGTCCAAGGAAGTGTCTCAAACTATTGTGGTCAGTTTTAATGCAAAACTTACCACCCACCAGATACTGCCCAAATTTAGCCAATGCATGCATAATAGCCAACATCTCCTTGTCATATATACTAAATGATCTCCCTGGGCCATGGAGCTTCCTGCTCTCATATGCAATGGGGTGTTTGTCCTGCATCAGTATAGTACCAATACCCTTTCTAGATGCATCACACTGAAGCTCAAATGCCTTTGAGAAGTCAAGTAATCCTAACATCGGGCAGGTAGTCATGATCTCCTTGAATCTCTCAAAGAAAACTTGTGCCTCAGGTGTCCAGAAAAAGGCTCCCTTCTTCAAAAAATCTATCATAGGATTTGCATGACATGAATACCCATTGACAAATCTGTGGTAGAAACCACACAACCCAAGGAACCCTCTCAACCATGTCAAGTTCTCTAGAGTAGGCCAATGATCCACAATAGCATGGATCTTATCAGGATCCATCCTTACTCCCTCTGCACTAATGATGTGACCCAAATACAATAGCTTTATCATGCCCAAAGCAAATTTGGACTCCTTGGCGTACAAGGACTCTGATTGCAGGATCCCCAAAATTGTCTCCAAGTGCTCCATGTACTCCTACCAAGTCTGACTATAAATCAAAATATCATCAAAGAAGACTAACACATACTTCCTCAACTGGTGACGAAAGATCCTAGTCATGGTGGACTGAAAAGTAGTTGGTGCATTAGTTAGCCCAAATGGCATGACTACAAACTCAAAGTGCCTGCAATGACATTAGAAGGAAGTCTTCTCAATATCCCGCTCTTTAACACTGATCTAATGGTAGTCAGATCTGAAATCAATCTTTGTCAAGTAGCATGCACCATGAAGCTCATCAATCAACTCATCAATCTTTGGAATGGGGTACCTGTTCTTGATTGTCCTTTTGTTTAGCACCCTATAATCAATGTACATCTTCAATGTACCATCCTTTTTCTTCACCATCACAACCAAAGAAGCAAAAGGAGACTTGTTAGGCCTAATGTGACCCATCGCAAGAAGCTCCAGGATAGTTTTCTCAATCTCATCCTTAAGCCTCTTAGGATGCCTATATGGTGTAATCATCACGAGTTTAGCACCCTCCTCCAACTCAATGATTTTCTCAATACCACTATCTAGTGGTTTGCCAGGTGGGATGTCACTTAAGACTCTATCATACTTCACCCTCAACCATTGTATGTCTAGATGATACTCTATCAAGTATGTTGTCCCTCCTGTGTAGGCATGAGAGTACATACAGCTGCCCACTCAATGCCATCATGTCTAGCTAACCTCTCCAGCCATCTGAAGGAAATAGTCCTAATGTCTCCATTCTTGATGGCTCTCAAAATGTGTTCCTTCCCATCCACTTCAAACGTAATCTCCATGTCCTTCAATCTGAAAGTGACATCTTCCAATGAGTGCAACCACTCCATCCCAAGAATAATATATAGATCACGCATGTTGACAACATGGTAGTTTGCCTTGAACTCATAGTTGTTCAGGCATAAGGGAAAATTTCTAACCATCCTATTACACTTAAGAGCATAACCATTAGCAACCTATACTCGTAGCCCCTTAAACTCCTTATTCATAATATCGTGATGTTCAACAAAACATGCATCAATGAAATTGTGTGTAGCACTAGTATCAACCAATGTAATAACTCTCTTCCCTGCTAGAACACCACATGGTCTAAAAGATCCTTCCTACTTAATGCTAGAGTAACGTGCCTCTTGGAAGTGCAACTTGGACTCCTCCTTAGTCTCTAGAGCTTCTTCTTTTGCCTCGAGCTCTGCATCACTATGATCAATCTCATGTCTAGAATTATCAGAATCTGAATCCTCATAGAAAGCCCACATAACCTTGTTAGCATTCCCCTTGAGCCTCATAGGAAAATCATGATCTCTACCATAGGGACCCTTGCAGTAAAAACATAGCTTCTTCCTATGCAAATCATTTAGTGTCTCCATATCCAAAGGTGCAATAGACTTACCCTTGGTATCACATTTTTTGCCCTTGTTTTTATCAAACTTCTTATTGTCCTCGAATGAAGAAGTACTCATGGAGGTGAACCTATTGGAGGGTGTTGTGAGCTCCATGGTTTGTGCCTTCCTCGTAGCCTCCTGCAATGAAGGGGGATTGAATGCCTTGATCGACCCCTTTAGAGGTTTAGACAACCCCTATGTGAATAGTATAACCAACCTCCTCTCGAACACATCCTGCACCATCAATGATAATTTCTAAAACTCACTGATGTAGACCTCCAAACTATCTACTATCTTAGCTGTTCAAGATCACAGAAGAAGATCTCTAGTTTATTTTTATCAAAGTGCTCTACCAATCTATCCACAAAATCCTAATAGGATGTCACCTAATTATGCTGCACTATAACCATACCATGTGACCACCAATCATGTGTTGCACCCTCTAAATGCAAAGTGGCATACTTGATAGCATCCATCTCTAACATAGGCCTTAATGCTAGGAATGTATCTGACTCATGGAACCAAGCTTGTGTTGTCATCTATCCACTACTGTCAAAAGATGGTAAGGTGAGCTTGCTAGCAGCGTGTTGCAACTCACTATCCTGACCTCCTCTAGGCCTCTAATTGTACCTACTACTCCTCATGTTCTCTCTTCATTGACTTAGGTAGCAATCAAAATTCAGAAACTCATGAACATATGGAGGAAGTGCCTGCCATTCTACATCTGTAGCTTGAAGATCATCCTAAAAGTCCTCTGGCATATAATCCTCTACTGCCTCTTGGGTTTCCTCTCTAAGAAATGTAGGACATGTAGGCCTGTCTATAGTCCATGACCTATGCCTAGGACCACCCTGTGAACCTACTACACTCCTATTGTCCTACTCTAGTGTCCCCCTATCCTGTTCCTAATTACATTTATCATGTGCATTCATGCACCTAGCCATGGTGGTGAGTGCCTGCAAAGCCTAAGCCCTGTGCTCTTGTCCTATAACCATTGCTATGAAAAAATGTCTTATTTCCTAATCCTCATTCCTATTGTCTCTTGGTGGGCTACACTCTTGTCTATTACCCATGGTGTATGACTGCCTATCAAAATCTTGTTCCCTATCAAACAAAATTTTCTTGGGAGTGTAAAATCTGTGAGAGCCAACCCCAGGTGACTGCTTGTGATTACTAACCCTCAGAATGGCAAGATTTAGCTCTAATACCACTATAATGGCCCTTACCAATAGGCCACTAAAAACCACTAATACTAAACTGTGGAATTTTGTCAAACACTTGGCATGCAAACTAAATACAATGTTGAAAGTAAAAAATATGAATAAAGGAAATTGTTGTGTAAAAAATCTACTAAAATAACTAATGTAAAATAGTGCCAATATATTCATTCAATTATAACAAAATTCTTTTACATATGATATGTGATTTTCATCTCAAGGTATTACAACATGGCACATTACAACAAACCCTTACAAGCTGAATGAAACTGAGAGTTTCTTCCAACTACAAGATGAAATGAAAGAACTTGGATTGAGAAAATGATGGGGACTGAATGCTAAAGATGAAATGATGAAATTGCAACTCCAAACTACCCTCCAATTTGCTAACCTTATAGCTTGTAGGTACATTTGTACATGTAAGGACTGGTATGGCTCCTGGAAAAAATAATTGCTAGGTTAAAAGGTGCCAAAAATGATATGGAAATAATTACCAGGCTTCAAGGAAATTTCTCTCAAAAATAAAAAATCAATCTCCTAGCCAATAGTGAGATATGAGAAAAAATGTATGTCTAGGTTGAAAATCAAACCCTATTGAAAATGGCCAAATAAGCTCAACTTGAAGTAGCTATATACAACTTCTAAAGTGAAATCCATCAAAGGATATTTCACCTCCTCAGTTATGTGAATCCTTAGGAGGCTCCATTCCCAAAGATCAAATGAAAATCTACAAACCAAGATCTCACCACAAATGCTCAAAGAGAAAAGTATTGTAAACTTAAACCTTGGGTTGTCCAGATGAGAGGCCAAGCACCCTATTTATTCACTTTTTGAAGAAGCCTCCAAGAACTTCTAGAAGTATACATAAATATTCTTATGAAATCTCTTTACAATGCACTTTTATAAAAAGTAACTTTATAAAATAAAAAGTACAACTCAACTCAAAATTATAATATTTTGGCCGCACATAACACATAAAATAAAAATATAATAAAACCCATCACTCCAAGAGTAAATAAGACCATCCAATCCCCAAATAATCATCAAAATGAAACTCTCACCAAAAACATCTGCCTATGAGAGTCCATGATAGGCAAATTCACTGGAAAATAACATATCACTAAAAAGGGGACATGACAAATTTGAACATGCACACAAAAATTTGTTTAAAAGTCTTGAATTAATTTGATTAAAGATTGTTCAAAATGCATCCAAATGATAATGAAACAATGCCAACATTTCAATTTTTTGTTGAAAGGTAAACTATTCTTCTCTTGATAAGTAGGAGATAATTTCCACAAGTCAAATTGTGATATTGTTGTCACAATTTAACTATGTGATTTTGAGTCAAACTCATTGACACATGTTTCATGAGTAGTGATTCAAAATGAATCAATATCTCATGAGAATAAATGGGACACTTAGCACTCATTGGATCTAGGTGATGCTCACAGGGGTGAGGCACTGAGACTATGCAAGAGGTCACCCATTCCAGTACTACTCCAGCCTGAGCACACTTAACTACAAAGTTTCCTCCATGGTTAAACCCAAAGCTTGCAACCCCATTTGAGAAACCTTCACCAAGTGTTGTGCCTTATGAACCACTCATTAGAAAGCCCCTTAATCTCATCAATTGATAAGTAGGAGATTATTTTTAGAGCAAGTCAAATTGTGATATTGCTATCAGGATTTAACTATGTGATTTTGAGTCAAACTCACTGACCCATGTTTCATGAGTAGTGATTCAATATGAATCCATCTCTCATGAGAATAAATGGGACACTTAGCACTCATTGGATCTAGGTGATGCTCATAGGTGTGAAGCACCGAGACTTCTCGGGAGGTCACCCATCCCGATACTACTCCAACTTGAGCGCACTTAACTATGGAGTTTCCTTCATGGTTAAACCCAATGCTTGCAACCCCATTTGCAAAACCTTCGCCAAGTGTATAGTGTATAGTTACAATCTATATTAAATTTCTATTTCAGTTATTTTCTATTTTATATATTTGAATCAAATTCTTTATGTAAATGAAATCAAAGTTTAAATTTTTTAAAATTTACACCTCAATTAAATTTATTTTTATGAAATTTTTTCTTTTTTCATTGTAATCTAGCCAATCATAAATGTATGCGGTATGTGTGTTATATTGTTCTATTTATGGACATCTATTTATTCATTAGAAAGTATATAAGAGAATCAAAGAATTGTAAAATACAACAATGTACAATGTTCATGATGCATGGTTACTTTTTTTCTTTCATATTTATTCCATAATTATTGAATTGGCTCATTTAAGTACTTAAATTTAAGGAATAGATGACCCTTATCATGTTTCTAAGTTAATAACTCACTTCCAATATACGTATAATAAGATGAGTCCAACAATTTCTATGATTGAAAGTATGAAAAAAATTACGTTTGTAGATTAGAATGTGATTTTGTCAAGCAAATCTTTTTTTATACCCTATAAAAATAACTCTATGTGTGTGTGTTTACACGCGTGCGCGCTATAGTAGAACATAATCCAATTTACAGCTGTTAATACATTCATTTGATCAAATCTTACAATTCAATCTATTTAACATATTTAACAATAAACACACCACCTAAAATTTAAATTTAAATCTGATTTATACATTCAATATTCAATTCCCACTAATAAATTCTAATTTTGTAACTATTCAATTACTTATTAATTACTAACAAAAACATTTATTTTCATGCAACCGGTATAAAAACTCAGGCAATACAAAGCATGTCTTATACCAAACTTCCAATGTGCTTCCCTTACTTTGTACACCCATGTTCCACAAGCATTTCTAGAGAGCTTAAATCACGCTTGCACAATTGAGGATGGAAGATTGATTCCTTGCAGCCTTTTCTTTAGGCAACACTTCCAATTTTCTTACATGTGAAAGAATAAAGATAAATGACGTTGGGCATCCAACCTTTGAATAGTCTTTGGCATCCCTTTTACTTGATAGTTGCGTTCTCCAATTTGAGGATATACACATCTGGAAACCCATTTCTGATGTAGCAGAAGATTGACTCCTCTATGCCGCGAACTCTGCAGCACACCCTGCCCTTGGCCTCCCTGCAAGATTCCAGTGACCCACTCCCTGCTTTCATCAGACTGTCGATGAATGTGCACAGACGCTTATACTGCTCCGCCTCACAATCCTCTTCAAAAGGGTCTGGGTACGTTTTGAATCGGACTTCTATTTCGACTCTTCTTTAAGCTCCATAAAATCTCAATTGCACCCTCAACGAGTACTCCCCTTCAGCAGAAAACTCCCTATCATGGGGAATATTCTCCCCTTCAGTACAGGGGGGCTCGGCCAATCTAGATGCTTTTGCTTCTCCGCCGATGACCACACTCTTAACGCCACTCACTTCTCTCCACTCAAAGTCGTTAGACGGCTTGAAATTCTCCACCAAAGAGTCGAACAGAGTGTATATGCAAAATCTTGCCTCTACGGGAAGGCGGTCGCACAGGGGACCCATTGCCCAGCAAAAGACGCGATTCACATTGTTATAAACCAACACTCTCAATGCTGTGCAAAACTCCATCAGCGCAGATATTAAACTTATCAACATTGGAATGAGCCAGTACACTTGTTTCTTTGTCTAGAGAAACAACCCCACCAAATTCAGGCCTTTCAATAGTTTCTCTTCAGACACCGACAAATTGATAGGGATAAAGTAAAATAGAGCACCTCGGAATAATGGCTTGATAATCTCGTTTCTGAGTATCAAACCGTCCAATACTTCAGATAACTCCATCACTCCATCTGTAACTACCGCTCCAAACAATACTATATGACCCTTGAGAAACACATATTCATCATTTATTTTTTTCAAGTTGAGAAGAGATTGCCAGATCGGATCTGTAATGTAATATGTCATCTTTTCATTAACAAACAGCTTGCATCTCTCTCTCTCTCTCTTCGCTCTATTTTCAACTCCTCCCCTGAATACTTAATTTCAATTACGTTCGTCTTGTCAGATACTTGACTTGCCACACTTGGTTGATCTCCTTCTTTTATTGCAACATCTGCCAAAACGCCAGACAAAATTGCAAAGAGAGCACCAGCTTACTAAGCACCGACTCCACTTCTGCCATGCTTCCACAACAGCAGTGATCACTCTCTGTTTCTCCTCCTGATTACCAACGATCACAACAATGATATGATACTTCACATTGCTGATCCATTTCACCCTCTTCCCAATTTTTGTCATCAGTTCATGCAAACGAATTTCCTTTATTCGCCTACAACCTTTACCTTTTTCTTTTCCTTCTCTTCTTTCACGTCATTCGTTTTTTGTTTACTTCAGTGTTGGTTTATGCTTTATTCTAATCGTACATGTCAAAATTTCTTTAGGATTCCCATTCCTAAGAAACTTCATTTACGGCTTTAAAACTCCCTTTTGTTTGTCGGTGACCATAGAAGACGAATATGACGACCACCTTATTTTTCCTGAATCATACTTCATCTTCTTTTCCATGTAATATATATTCTTCCATTTTTGTTCGGAGAGCAACCTGTTGGCTCCTGATTTAATAGTTTTGAAAATGACCAAGAAATCAGACAGATGCATCTAAGGCTAACAAATTCCTATGATGGATACACGTGACTGCTGTCTTGAGCCAACTATAAGGCTAGACCCTTCTTCTTCAGGCTCTGCAAAACCAAGGCGGGTGGACCTATAAATTTTTTATATGGTACTAGTTATCAAAGCATATACTGAATCTAATATAAAGCAAATAAAACCCTTATTTCTCCTATTAACTCATGTAATAACACAGATCTACAATAGCAAATTGCAACTCTATGATATTCACAAGCTGAGTGAGGGCATTACATTTAGGTTCTTCAACATAATATGTAAAGATGATTTGAATTTTGATTTGATTTTATGTGGGTGGGTAAAGTGGATGAATACCAGCTATGAACAACAAACATATGATCCTATAACAGATCAGTGCCTCATCCATTGGGCAATTCATGAATCTCCCTCATGCATTTTCAATATCTGATACTAATTCATATATTCATATATATGATCTATCCATTCACCTTGTAATTAGACATCAATGTTCAACTTAAATCTCATTCTTACTTGATATCCTCCTCAACAAACTTGCAACCCTGTTGAATCTCTGAAGCATTTACATAATTCCTTGAATTACAATCAACAATGAAGCAACATACAACCTTAAGAGATTGCACTTATGATCTAAGCTCTTTGTTGAAAGCCCATAAAACATCACAACTCAACTGAGAAAGGAGACAAGATTTAAACTTAAACTAAACACTTGTTGTACCTTGTATTGATTTCCTTGAAATAATACATAAAAATGCATGAACTTAACTCATAAAAATCCTAATAAACCAGGCTATTCAATGAACAAATGATGTCATACAAGAGAGAAAATGGCAGGAATGAGAAACTGATGGGATGGGAAGGGGGTATCAGAGCTAAAGCAAAGCTTCATGGTCTGGAACCAACACATTCCAGATCTTCCATTCGGAGTTCATCAATTCCAGGGCCAGTTCTACTATATGCCTTCATTCCAGAGAAACTTTCCAATATTTTTCAACACTTACATTAGATGAAAGAAAGAAAGAAAAAGATAGGAGGAAGTGAATTCCCGGATCTGATGTGAGATTGACATGTGTGTACTTGGAATTCAATCTTCTACAACTAAATAACATCTCTCTTCCTTCTCCCATTTTGATATGATTTGTTTTCATCATTACATTGTAACTGATTTGCAAATATCTTTGATGAAATGATGAAAACCCTTTTGTTTCACCAAAATATCTGATTCGCCTTATGAAATGCTAGAAGAATTGAGGTTCAACTGATTTGAATGCGACCAAACTTGACCCCAATTGCATTTTCCTTGTTTTTTATCCATATTCAGGTCATTACCCTACTAGAAATCAAAATTGAACATCAATACCTAAATGTGGTTGTAGATTTAGAATCTAGAAGAAAACCTCCTGTAGATCGAATGTCTCCTATGTGAAAACTAACCTCATATTAGGAAAATTCAAATTCTCACAATTCCAGTGATATATAACACTGCTATATTATCCTCCCGAAAACCCATTAAATCTTCATTTGAAAAATACCCCTTTGCTAGAAGACTCAGGTTTGTCTGCAACATAAGATTTTAAAATTTTCAAAACTTTAAAATATTCTAAGGTTAAAATTTTAGAAAAATCCCTTTCTGAATTTAAAATGGATTTGCATGTCCAGACTTTTGAAATGAATTTAAAATCATATTTTAAAATCATTTTACTTTTTCCTCACATTCCTCCATTCAGGTCAACAGACTTTGACTGATTGCCATGTGTCAATTTTTTATTGGTTGACCTCTAACGCCACATCATCATAGGCCCAGGCTTGCTACCACGTGGCACTTCCCTGCTTGCTCACATTATTTAATGTTCAGGCAACTTTCTTTTGTTGGTAAGAGCCAACCATTGAATCTCGCCACGTGGCAAAATCCGATGGTCCCATTTTGAGCTGCAGTTAATGAACTATGACCAGGGCCCACTGCCACGTCACACCTAGGTGCATTCTTGCTTGGTCTAAAACTTGTTCAACTTCCCCAAGTGGGGAAGCGCTGTTGCGCCACGTGTTGCTCTCTATTTGGGTAGTCAAAATTTCTCATAAGCTATACCCTATAGGTCGCAGACCCACCATCAATGAGTCTCGATTGTCTCCAAGCGGCTACCTTTAAGACAACCAAATGAGGAGGAATCACATATTATATAAAGAAAAATAATTGCCCACTTAATGAAAGTGGGACTTATCCTTTTGTTGCTCTTCTGCTTCATAAATGACGTAGACTGCCATACTCTTCTACTACCTGCCATCCACATAGACCGCCCTTTTGTACTCACAACTCTGCCCCTGTGAAAAGATGACCCTTGCATTCCTTGGACATGGACTACCTGCGAAAAGATGGTCTCCCCCTCAAATGAAGCAACCTCCTCTTTTCATTTGGCGTGGGGTGTGGAATGCGCTTCCTGCCCCCTTTTTTCTTAAAATGCAAACTCTTCCTCCTTTGTTTTACGTGTTTTCCTTAACACTTTTTTGGACCTTTAGCCACGCCCAACATTGCTCCCTCTCTGTCGTGAAATGCAGATCCAGTGTGAATAACTCACTGTGATTGCCTATAGGTCTGCTCTTGCTGAAATGTGGAGCCTCTTACTATTTTCCCATTGTGTGGATCTGTTCCTCTGATGACGTGGGGTTCCCTTTCAAATTGCCACCCCATCTATATGGCTCATGGTCCATGAAGATAATGGAAAAGGTAGCTACAAAATTTTAAAAATCATTATAAAAATGGTTCAAACTTCCCACATTCAACATTTCCCTTTGTATTACCTCCAAAGTCGTGGACTCTCTACCCTTGTTATGTGCGCAAATCTACTCTGATGGTGACTCTGATCATAGGCATCCAACTTATAAGTAAAATATAGTCTGTGCCTTACTATTTCCTCTCTTGGGACTATTACATTCTCCTATGGATTCATACATCATTGGGGGCTTTTTTCTTTCTCCAAGTATTTACTTCAAAACATTTGAGATTTAGTTTGTATCATAACCCAAAATATATGACACAAATTTGGACATGCTAGTTGAGACTTAAGTTTGAGAGTAACAAATTATTCCCATTTATAGGAGAATGCATAAATATTAGAACTAGTGCCACAATTTGTTATATAAGTCTCTGTAAAAGCTGTGCACCAATCTTAAATTAAAGATTACCATTGAGGCATACACCCTTCACCAACACTAACATATTAAAATGAATTCATTTTTAAAACCATATAATCAAAGATTATTTCAATCACTTCTATAGGCAACATTGGCAAAGCTATTACTGTCAAGACTCTGAGCAACTAATGAAATCAGTCGGGCCCCAAAGCTAGTCTGGCTAAAAAGAAATTTTTTTTTCCAAAGAGCTGATTTAGTAAACTAATCCATTAAACATCTTGAACTAACTGGAATCAATATTCGAACAAATTTTCCACTAAAAGCTCATTTTAAATCATTTCCTCATCAGTGTGAATTTTGTGTTAGGAGGCCTGTTGCTTGGCTTTAAAAATTGATCCAAACACCTAACCGAGCTCTAAAATCTGGCACATTGAATCCTTTTTCTCTACTCTTGAACCCTGTCAAATCTCATCTCATGATGAATTCAAGATCAAAATATATTTGCTTTCGAAGTTGACCTCTCAAAATTACCTGCAAGTTAAAACGTCTGAAAACACTAAATTGGGTTTGGATTTGGCTTTGAAAACTAGACAAATTGACACTTGGGAAGATGAAAACTAAGACATTGGTTCTCTGTCATGAGGAGAATATAAATCTACAATTTGGGCTCATGACAAATAACTAGGCGCAAATGGCGATCAGTCAAAGTGGGCTATTTGGATTTTTTAGATTGGAAACATTGACAAAAAACATTTTTTACAAATGGAATTGACCTAGAAAAGTGTGTAAATGGATTCATCAAGACCTAAAAATTGGCACACTTGAAGTATTTTTAGAGAAAAAAATAGTATAAAATCCATTCAATCTTACCTATCACGGATCTCAATTTATGACATCACGAATAGGGGTTCCAAAAAATCTGCATGTGCTGACACTAGTAAAAAGATAGAAATTCCATTTGGAATTGCTTTTGAAAGCTAATCAAACGGATTCTTCATAAGCTCAAAATTGAAATATAGAAAGTTTTTGACATATATAATGTAATGCAAAAGGAATTTTCACATTTTGAACGATTGGTCAAAAGTTACAATACATCAAATAGGGCTTCCCAGAATTATGAACAATGTGCATCAACATGACAAATTTAAATGACCAACTTTGAGGGATTCAAAACCTAGTCAAACGGATTTGAAATGACTTGAAATATGAAAATAAACTCTCAGGTATAGACACTAGACATTCCCAAAGTGGTGAGTCATGACACAACTAGGTGCGAGATATTCAGATGCAAACATGGCCTCCTGTCCCTGTTTGACACTTAGGTGAAAATGCAGATTTGAAATGGAACCTCACAAAATAGCTTAGAATGTAAATTTAACTTCATGAAACAAGTGGATAGTTTAAATGGAAGGTGTTAGAAACATTAAACATCTTATAGGGCTCAAAGGTATAACCAGGTACATATGCATTTATGGGCACTTATAGGGCTCAAATTTCTCAATGGTACTCAAAATTGGCTATGCAATTTTTAGTCTCAACAATGGTTATGTCTAGGGATGCATGTCCTTAGAAGCACTTGCTTTTCAAAATCATGAGCCAACAAAACAGAGATTTCATCATGGTTCAAGAAGACTACCTCACAAATCTTCTCCTAGCTGTGATTATCATATGGATGGCATGAAGAATTTAAAACAAAAAGATCATTAGTATAACAATCCAGAAAATCAGAGTTGTTACAACATTCATTCTTATCATAGCAATCATTACCCTTACTACTGTTACAAATTTCTTCAACTTCATATTTACTATAACAAAATTTATTTTCTTTCATATCCATCTTCCTTATGCTGATTGCAATTGCCCAATTTACTTGCATTTGAATCCTTCTCTTGACACTCGGAAGACAGATCATCTTTATATACGGATTCATTATATTCATTGCTACCTTGGCTTTCTACACACTCATTATGATTAGAAGATATGTCATGAAATCTATAATCACCATTTTCCATATCTTCAATGAATCTTTCAATTTGCAAAATTCTTTGTAATCTTATAGGTGCTGGCCAATTGACTAAATCAAGCACTAGAACATCAAGGAAACACTAGGCAAGGCAGATTCCTCAGGTCTACAATAAAAAGGCATCTTGTTGATTACTGATTTAAGCCATAAATAACATTATTCAGCATTTAAACCTTGAGTATCTCCCACCTCAATTCATCTAAGATTTACAATCCTTTTGTAGACCAATCTATTGAACATAGCAATGTTATTACTCATAGTTTCTAAACTCTCAGAATTTGGCAAACTAATCTCAAATCTAAGATTTGACTTCATTATAGAAAAACTTTTCTACCTCTTCCTTCTAGTGCTGAAAATCACTGAATAGAGGCTACCATTTTTTAACATTTGACTTCCATGAAAAGAAAACGTGAAAATTGAAATATGTCAAGTGCTGATGCTAAACATCGATCTACTAATTTGGCACAGGTATAAGACTGAAAATCCTTTACACCACTAATAAAACTTTGTAGAGCCGCCACCTCTTTACACAAGGAATAAAATAATCATTGCTGTGATCTACTTTTACACTTCACTTTCTTATAACAGTAGAATGCAAACAACACTTTAAGAAATTATCAATAATTTAAAACTTCTTTTCAAGATACTATCAAAAGTTTCAAATTTTCCCATACAACTGAAAATCTTTCAAAATTTTGCAATGAAATAAACTAGGAACTAATTGGTATAGAGATTTGAGAGTTGCCACTCACACTCTATGAGAAATAAAACATAAGTTATCACTTGACAAATCTAAACCAGATCTTCAGTGTAGTAGAAACTTGTAGATCATTACCATCTTGAAAAGAAACTACACTTTATAAATCAATTCTTAACTCTAAACTTTCTCAACAGCACTTGCGAACTGAATTGATTGAAGATAGAGCTATAACAGTCATAGAACATAATTTACATCCAAGTTCACAATTTACTATTATCCATGAATAAAGCTTCACTGGGGATCACAAAACCTTCCATAAAAAAATAAATATGCAAAATACATCAGAGGTTTCCAACTCCATAATTTAGGCATTTACAACCTTTCCCTAGCAGAGTCACCATTTTGTTGGCTCCTAATTTAATAGTTTTGAAAATGACCAAGAAACCAGGCAGATGTATCTAAGGCTAGAAAATTCCTATGATGAATACACTTGACTCTTGTCTTGGGCCAAATATAAGGCTAGACCCTTCTTCTTCTTCAGGCTTTGCAAAACCTAGGTGGGTGGACCTATAAATTCTTTATATGGTACCAGCTATCAAAGCATATACTAAATCTAATATAAAGCAAATAAAACCCTTATTTCTCCTATTACCTCATGTAATAACACAGATCTATAGTAACAAATTGCAACTCTATGATATTCACAAGCTGAGTGAGGGCATTATAGTTAGGTTCTTCAACATAAAATGTAAAGATGATTTGAATTTTGATTTGATTTTATGTGGGTGGGGAAAGCGGATGAAAACTAGGTATGAACAACAAACTTATGATCCTATAATAGATCAGTGCCTCATCCACTAGGCAATTCATGCATCTCCCTCATGCATTTTGAATATCTGATACTAATTCATATATTCATATATATGATCTATCCATTCACCTTGTAAATGGACATCAATGTTCAACTTAAATCTCATTCTTACCTAATATCCTCCTCAACAAACTTGCAACTCTGTTGAATCTCTGAAGCATTTACATAATTCCTTGAATAAAAAGCAACAATGAAGCAACATACAACCTTAAGGGACTGCACTTATGATCTAAGGTCTTTGTTGAAAGACCATAAAACATCATAGCTCAACTAAGAAAGGAGACAAGATTTAAACTAAAACTAAACACTTGTTGTTCCTTGTATTGATTTCCTTGAACTAATACATAAAAATGCATGAACTTAACTCATAAAAAACCTAATAAACTAGACTATTCAATAAAAAAATGTTGTCATACAAGAGAGAAAATGGCAGGAATGAGAAACTGATGGGATGGGAAGGGGGTATCATAGCCAAAGCAAAGCTCCATGGTTTGGAACTAGCACATCCCAGATCTTCCATTCAGAGTTCATCAATTCCAGGGCTAGTTCTACTAAATGCCTTCATTCCAAAGAAACATTCCAATATTTGCTAACACTTACAATAGATGAAAGAAAGAAAGATATAGGAGGAAGTGAATTGTCAGATCTAATGTGAGATTGACATGTGTCCACTTGAAATTCAATCTTCTACAACTAAATAACCTCTCTCTTCCTTCTCCCATTTTGATCGAATTTGTTTTCATCATTACATTGTAACTGATTTGCAAATATCTTTGATGAAATGATGAAAACCCTTTTGTTTCACCAAAATATCTGATCTACCCTATGAAATGCTAGAGCAATTGAGATTCAACTGATTTGAATTTGACCAAACTCGACCCCAATTGCATTTTCCTTGTCTTTTATCCATATTCAGGTCATTACCCTGCTAGAAATCAAAATTGAACATCAATACTTGAATGTGGTTGTAGATTTGGAATCTGGAAGAAAACCTCCTATAGATTGAACAAACTACTTCCTGTCTGAAAACTAACCCCATATTCAAAAAATTCAGATTCTCATGATTCTAACGATATATAACATCACTATATTAGCCTCTAGGAAACCCATTAAATCTTCATTTGAAAAATACCCCTTTGCTAGAAGACTCAGGTTTGTCTGCAACATAAGATTTTAAAATTTTCAAAAATTTAAAATATTCTAAGGCTAAAACTTGAGAAAAATCACTTTCTGAATTTAGAATGGATTTGGACATCTAGACTTTTGAAATGAATTTAAAATCATATATTAAAATCATTTTACTTTTTCCTCACATTCCTCCATCTGAGTCAACAGACTTTGATTGACTGCCATGTGTCAATTTTTTATTGGTCAACCTCTAATGCCACATCATCACAGGCCTAGGCCCACTGCCACATGGCACTTCCCCACTTACCCACATTATTTAACATTCGAGAAACTTTCTTTTGTGGGTAAGTGCCAAGTGTTAGATCTCTTCACGTGGTGAAATTTGACAGTCCCATTTTGAGCTGCCGTCAATGAACTACAACTCGAGTCCACTGCCATGTAGTGCCCAGGGGCATTCCCACTTGGTCTAAAACTTAAGCAACTTCCCCAAGTGGGGAAGCACTATTGTGCCACGTGTTGCTCTCTATTTGGGCGGTTAAAATTTCTTGTAAGCTATACCTAGTAGGCCGTGAACCCACCATCAATGAGTGTCGGTTGTCTCCAAGTAGCTTCCTTTAAGACAACCAAATGAGGAGAAATCACATATTATATAAAAAAAATACTTGCCCAGTTAATGAAAGTGGGACTTATCCTTTTGCTACTCTTCTGCTTCATAAATGACGTAGACTGCCATACACTTCTACTACCTCCCATCCATGTAGACTGCCCTTTTGCACTCACAATTTTGTCCCTGTGAAAAGGTGATCCTTGCATACCTTGGATGTGGACTGCCTATGAAAATATGGTGTCCCCCTCAAATGCAGCGACCTCCTCGTTTCATTTGGTGACGGGTGTGGAATGGGCTTCCTGCCCCCCTTTTTTTTTTAAATGCAAACTCTTCCTCCATTTTTTTACGTGTTTGCCTTAACACTTTTTTGGACCTTCAGCCATGCTTGACACTACTCCCTCTCTACCATGAAATGCGGATCCAATGTGAATAACTCATTGTGATTTCCTATAGGTCTGCTCTTGCTGAAACGTGGAGCCTCCTACTCTTTGCCCATTGCGTGGATCTATTCCTCTAATGATATGGGGTTCCCTTTCAAACTACCACCCCATCTATATGGCTCATGGTCGATGAAGATAATGGAAAAGGTAGCTACAAAATTTGAAATATCATTATAAAAATGGTTCAAACTTCCCACATTCAACATTGCCCTTTGTATTACCTCCAAAGTCGTGGACTCTCTAACCTTGTTATGTGGGAAGATCTTCTCTGATGGTGTCTCTGGTCATAGGTATCCAACTTCAAAGTAAAATATAGTCCGTGCCTTGCTATTTCCTCTCTTGGGACTATTACATTCTCTTGTGGATTCATACATCACCGAGGGCTTTTCTCTTTCTCCAAGTATTTACTTCAAAACATTTGAGATTTAGTTTGTATCATACCCTGAAATATATGACACAAATTCAGACATGTTGGTTGAGACTTAAGTTTGAGAGTAATACATGATTCCCATTTATAGCAAAATTCATAAATATTAGAACTAGTGCCATAATTTGTTATATAAGCCTATGTAAAAGGTGTGCACCAATCTTAAAATAAAGATTACCATTGACGCATAGACCCTTCACGAACACTAACATATTAAAATGAATTCATCTTTATTACCATATAGTTGAAGATTATTTCAATCACTTCTGCAGGAAACATTGGCAAAGCTATTACTGTCAGGACTCTAAGCAACTGATGAAATCAGTTAGGCCCCAAAGTGAGTCCAACTAAACAAAATTTTCATTTTCAAACAACTAATTCAATAAACTGATCCATTAAACATCTTGAACTGACTAGAATCAATATTCGAACAAATTTTCCACTAAAAGATCATTTTAAATCATTTCCTCATCATTGTGAAATTTGTATCAGGAGGTGTGTTGCCTAGCTTTAAAAACTGATCCAAACACTTGATCGAGCTCTGAAATTTGGCACACTAAATCTTTGTTCTGGACTCTTGCACCCCGTCAAATCTCATGTCATGAAAAATTTGGGATCAAAATATATTTTCTATCAATGTTAACCTCAAAATTAGCTACAAGTTAACACGTTAGAAAACACTAAATTGGGTATCGATTTGGCTTTGAAAACTTGACAAATGGACACTTGGGAAGACAAAAATTAGGGTGTTGGTTCTCTATCATGAGGAGAATATAAATCTACAATTTGGGCTCATGACGAATAACTGGGCGCAAATGGAAATTAATTAGAGTGGGCTACTTGGATTTTGCAGATTGGAAACACTGACAAAAAGTATTTTTTACAAATGGAATTGACCTAGAAAAGTGTACAAATAGATTTTTCAAGACCTAAAGCCTGGCACACTTGTAGTATATTAAGAGGAAAAAATAGTGGTAAAATCCATTCGATCTTACCTATCATGGATCTCAAGTTATGACGTCACGAATAGGGGTTCAAAAAAAATTTCATGTGCTGACACCAGTAAAAAGATAGAAATTCCATTTGGAATCGTGTTTGAAAACTTATCAAACAGATTCGTCATAAGCTCAAACTTGAAACATAACAATTTTTTGATGTCTATAATGTAACACAAAAGGAATTTTCACATTTTGGTCAACTAGTCAAAAGTTACAACATGTCAAACAGGGTCCTAGAATTATGAACAATGTGCATCAGCATGACAAATTTAAATGACCAACTTTGAGGGATTCAAAACCTAGTCAGATGGATTTGAAATGACTTGAAATCTGAAACATAGGCTCTTAAGTACAAACACTATAAATTTCCAAAGTGGTGGGTCATGAAACATTACTGGGTGTGACATATTTAGATGCAAAGATGGCCTCCTGTTGTTGTTTGGCACTTAGGTGAAAATGCAGATTTGAAATGGAACCTCACAGAATAGCTCGAAATGTCAATTTAACCTCATGAAACAATTCGATAGGCTAAATGGAAGGTGTTATAAATATTAAACAACTTATGGAGCTCAAGAGTACAGTCGGTTACATATGCATTTATGGCTGCTTATAGGGCTCAAATTTCTCAATGGTTCTCAAAATTGACCATGCAATTTTTAGTCCCAACACAACCTATTGACACTCATCCACAAAATTAAATTATAAATTCAGTAAGGGACCATTTGGTTGTGGGAATAGAAATTTTGTGGTACATTTTCTATTTTCCATTTGGTTCATCAAATGTAGTAAGGAATAGAAATAGATATTCCCATTTTACTTCTAAAATGAGCTTATACACATTCCAAAAAATAGCTGTTATTGGAATAGTCAATCATATTCCCAATATTGCATCCCTATTCTCCATTCCTATGCCTGCAACCAAATAGGTGATTAATAGTAAACCATATATCAAATGATCAATAAATTGATATATTTATTTATATTTCTTGCTATCTTTTATTTTATCTTGATGTATATTATTTTAGACTTGTATCTAAATACCTATTTGAATTTTGTTCTCTATACAACACAATTAAATTTATTGAACAAATCACAATGCCCTAGTACATATTATAAGACCTTCTAGAATTAATTTACTTGTTACTTATAAATAAAAATAAAAATAATAAACTAGATTATAAAAATACTATAAAAAATATCAAGATGTTGATAATTTTTTTTTCTTTTAACTTAACAGTTTAGGTATTTGAATTAATTTATTACATGTTCCTAAGAAAGAGGTGAAAGTTAAAGAGAGGGGTATACGTCAGTTGTTAGTAAACAATTGATCCATCCATCCCTCTATTCATGTATCTATTGTTCATCTACCACCTCATATATATATATATACAGTTCTATTGCTTCATCTCCCACTTCCCCTCTCTTCTCTTCCTTTTCTCACCCTCACATTCCTTTCTTTTTCTTCTCCATTCAAAGACCCTCTCCCTATTTCATCTTCCCTATTTTAATCCTTATTTATATTTTCTCCTCTTCATCTCTCCTCTCTTTCTATCATGCATACTACTCATTTGCCTCCCATTCTCCCCTTACCTATTGCCTAACATCCCTATCCCTCTAACCATTTTCTATATGAAATCAATAATTAAACTCTCTCTCTCTCTCTCTCTCTCTCTTTCTCCCCCCCCCCCCCCCCCCCCACACACACACACACACACATTGTAAAATTGACAAATAACATTTCAATAAAAAAATTATAAGGAGAAAAGTTGATGCATTTCCCTTCACCTTATCATTTTTCTCTCATCCTCCTTTCTCTTTGTCATCTCATTCTTCTTCTCCTTCTCCTTCCCCATCCTCTTCCATTTCATTTGTTTTTTCCTCGCTCCTTCTTCTTCCCTTTCTTCTCTTTCTTCCTCACCTTCTTTTCCACCTTTTTTTCCCTCTCCTTTTCCTTCTCCTCCTCCTATTCATTCTTCTACATTTTCTTCTTTATCATATTCTTCTCCTTATTCTCCTTCTCCTTATTGTTCCCCTTTTTCTCCTCCTCTTTTTTCACCTTTCATGCTTCTCCTTATTCTCTTTCACTTTACTTCTTGTTCTCTACATTCCACTTTTACTTCTTCTTCTTCTTCTTCTCCTTCTTTAATTTATTTTTCTTCTTCTCTTCATCCTTTTCTTCTTGGTAGTCTCCTTCCTTATCTTATCTCTTCCTCCTAATTTTCTTCATCTTCTTTTTCTTTTTCATCTCCTTCTTCTATTACCTTCTTTTTTCCTTCATTTTATCTTTCTACCTCTGTCCTCTCTCTCTCATTTCCTTATTCTCCATATTATTGTACTTATTATTCTCTGTATGTTCATCCTTATTTGTCCCTTTCCTATCCTCATTCTCCTTCACCTTCCCCATACTCCTCACCTTCAATAATTCAACAACTAATCTATTGTGTCATTTGTATCCTTGTTTAACAACTAATCTATCGTGTAATTTGTATCCTTCTTTTTTAGGGAAATATCTCATTGCTTGATTAAATTATTAAAGAAAATTCTTTATCAAAATTCATTGAATTTCTTAGTCTATCTCATCTTTTTAATATATACATTCATCTACTATATTATCTTTAGATGATGAAAGTATTGATTAAGGAGAAATATTAATTATATCCACTTATTCTCCTTTTCCTTTTATATCTTTTCTTCTCCTCCTTAACCTCTCCATCCTCCTACAATTCTTTCTCAAATTTGATTAAATTTCTCATTCAATCTAGTCTATGATATGTAGACATTCATCTATTGTCTATCTCTACATAATGCTAGTATTAAGGAGAAGTCTTACTCGTATCTAATTATTTTTCTTCTTTTCATCCACCTCATCCTCCCTTTATTTTTCTACTCCTCCTCCTTTTTTTCAAAATTCATTTTTCTCTTGATTTTTAATGCCTCTTCTTGACCTTATGATCTATCATTTGAACTTAAAAGAGTGTCGAGAGATAAAATGCTTCCTAAAGAATTGACAAGTTCTTTAACCATAACATTATTTTCACAAAATTCTTTGTTGGACATCAATTGTTTCTTTTCAATTTGATTATGATTGAGGTTTTTCATCAATAAATACATTCTACATCAAGTTACACTCTTTGACATCTTGATGATAAAGTTAACAACATGATAAGAAAAATTAGATGAAAAAATTCAAACATAATTTAATCCAAAAGCATATTAAAGAAATTTAATTATAATTTATGGAAATATTATATCATTGATACTTCATATATATTAATTATTAGCTTTTATTGAAAATTTATTATTTCCACCTGTTAGAATTCTTTAGAATAACTGGGGGAGGGGGGGTGAATTTGTTATTCAAGGTCCAAATGCCCTAATAATACTTCTTCTACACTTTTAATAAATCCATACACTTTTCATCCATCCAAACTTAAATCAACCATATTAGTAAGTTATAGTAAATCAACATGCAGAGATGAAACATTCAAGATCAACGCATGACACAATGATTTACGTGGAAACCCAATTTGGGAAAAACCACTAGTAACATGCTACTTGATTCACACTCTTCTAAAGTGATTCCCTATTAAAGGCTTGCCCTATTAAAGGCTTACAACACACTGTTAAATGTGACCTTGTTAGAGGATTTCACCAAACTATTAGGAATAGGCCTGGTTAAAGGACTTTAGAACATTCACTTGGAATTTCACCCTGTTAAAGGATTTATCTCATGGCTATCAAACCAACCTAAGTCCATAGGATTTAAACTGACTATTACAATTGCTAAAAAGTAATGATAATGGCCTTTTGATCTAATATAACTTACAACATACTTTGTAGATTTCAGATCACACTTTCAGTTCAATCCTTATGCTTGGCTTCAATCACTTCAGCTCTGATTGCTTGTCCTCTTATCAAGCTTCATCTCCTTGAGTCTTCTTACTCATCATGCCAATGCATCCATATCTGAGGTCTTCTTATTGAAACAAAGTAACTATGCTCTTTTTTCTCCTTAGCACCTCCTACAAAATTTTATGCTTTCATGCTTGATTTCCTCTCTCTATTTTCTTCATGAACTTATGACTCCTTAAATAGAAATCTGATTTTACCTTTGCCGCTCAATTCTCCTTCTCCAATTTTAGGGTTTCAAAATGGATTAGGTAGGATACAATGTATGTACCTCATATCTTGTTCTCATCTAGAAACTTCATTAGTTATATCCTTAAAAATGTTTTAAATGGTGTTCTATGCCATCAGCTCATCATTCTTAACTTCCATTTAATTTATAAACTTCTAAATAACAACCTTGTCAGCTTAGATCTGGCGAATCTTCGATTTTCAAAATAATGCAGCAACTCGACATTATTGTTTTTACTAGTGCTCGACATCTTCGTGTTACTCGGCACTATTGGTTTAACTAGTGCTCGCCATCTCTGTGTTACTCGGCACCTATATCTTCTCAGCACTTGAAGTTTACTCGGCACTTGATATCACTCGGCACTTGATATCACTCGGCACTTGAAGTTTACTCGGCACTTGATATCACTTGGCACTTGAAGTTTACTTGGCACTTGATATCACTCAGCACTTGATGTTTACTCAGCACTTAATATCAATCTTGCTCAATTTCAACTAGGAATCTGCTTGGCTTCAACAAGCTTGCTCTGCTCCCTCTCTCTAATGAACTTTAGTTAGGCTTTACAGATGTCTTAGCTAAAAACTTTACATCTTAGATATGTTTCATTGTGCCCATTCTCTGTGTCTTATAGTATGTCATCAACATACTTTTTCATCAATGGCTTAGCTAATCCTTGTACTTCATTACAACATCATAACTTCAACCTTTCTCTTGGTGTACTAGTTATATCTTATTGATTTCCTCCTCCTTGTCAATCAACTAATTGATAGTATTTGGATCACTAAAGCAATTATCATTCCTACAAATAGCAAGTTTGACATCAATGACAAAACAATGATTGAGAACATTCTTTACAATTTCCATATATCATTCCAACAACTTTCCTCATGATCTTTTCAATCATTTCCAACACCACCAAGTAGAATTATGTGTTACGATGCATTATCGTTGATATATTAAGATTTTTTACACACTATTATAGATTGTACTAAAGATGATAAAATTATCATTTGTAAAATCATCATTTTGTAATGATTTATTGCAAGAGTCATATTTCTTTACCATCTATATTTTTAATTATGGAATACAACCACTGCCTTCCTAATCTCTTAAGTTCTCATCCCTCTTCCTTGTGCTTATAGCAAATAAATTCACATGTATTGGTCAAGATGTTTAACTTTTAATAAGTATATTAGAAATCAAAGTTTATTTAGTATAAGACATCTAATACTTTGACAAATAAAATTAAGTAATATTCTAAAAATGTTTGAAAAATAAATACTAAAATGATAGCTCAAAAAATATTAGATATGAAGGGTAAGTGCACAAAGATGGCGGACCAAAAAGGGGGTATAAGTTGCCAATTTTTTTCTAAAATTAGACAACTCTGAACTTTGGCAAGAAATTGAAGATAGTTGGACTCAGTATTAAAGATATGATAAAAACAAAAATTGTAGCCCTCTAAATCTATTTTCTAAACTTGTAATGCTTTTGTTAAATGGTGGAGTCTAAGACACTCAATAAGGGGGAGTAGATAAAGTGGTCCTCTTTTTTTAGTAAACTTGTAGCATACTATCAAGTGTGCTCCCCCTTAAATCTTTTTTTTTTTAAATATGAATTTTTTTATCATTCTGGTAAGGAGATGGCTAACAATACATAGTTTATCCCAATTTTTTTTGGTAATTTTTAACTCTACATTTGATTTCTTATGAATTTTTAAAGTGGAGTCATCTAAAAAATATGAACTTTTTTTGTGGCACCCCTAGAATTTTTTTAAGTGTGTAGAATGGAGTCTAGTTTCTAAAAATATAACCTTTTGCAAGAAATGATGAAAGAGTGAGAATCTATCCCCAAAATACTACAAGTTAGTTTTTGACAAAAAAAAAGGGCATACATTGAAAAAAAAATTAGTCTTGAAAGGCCTAACATAATCTAAACTCAAAAAAAAGTATATAGCTAGATAGCTTACAAGGAGATAGATAATCTTCTATAACCTGATTCTATAGTTATATAACCACAAGAAACCTTGATGGATGCCACATAACCAATTTTACATTTATCTATGTATACTTGCTAGAAATTACATCTGAGACCTATTTCAGATGTCCAGGCCTTTGGGCTTGACAACCAAGGAAAATACAACCCTTAGGTTTGACAATCTTCAATGAAGACCATGGCGTGTACACACTCTAGTGCACATGAGTTATTTTAATTTGAAAAATTGGCACTTTGTTTATATTTTTAAATAACACATATGCACTAGAGCCCATATGCACTATAGCACATACATACTATTTAAATTTGAAAATTTGGTACATGTTTCCTATTTTTAAATAGCATGTACGCACTATGTTTTGCCTTGTTTGAGCCTATGGTTTGGACCAAGCATGCTTTGATATGCAAATTTCTTGGCATCCGGATTTCCCTATCCGCTCTTGAGGCATGGATCCACTGCTCTTGGCAGGTGGAAGGCAATATGGAGATTATGTTGGCAGGGAATAGTTATTTCTTTGTTGTATTCTCTTGCATGTCTGATAATGATCGTGTTTTTGAAGGAGGCCCTTATTTCTACAACAATGTGGGGTTATTTGTCAAACCTTGGCATTTAGGTTTTAATTCTGCTAAGGATCTCCCTTCAACAGTGCCAGTTTGGGTTCGCTTGCCTCGTCTTCCCTTGGAATTTTGGCGTGAAGACATCCTTCGACAAATTGCTGCTTTGTTGGGGAAGCCAGCTGCGATCGCACATCAAACCCTCGATAAAAAGGTTATTTCTTTTGCTAGAATTTGTGTTGAAATTAATTTGAATAACCCATTACCAGATTCTCTGGAAATTTGTCTAGGGGATTCTTCTTGGGTGCAGCAGTTAGATTATGAATCCCTCCCTTTTCGTTGTCAGATTTGTCATGAGTATGGTCATTTACTACGGCAGTGCCCCCGTAACTCGAGTTTCAAAGGAGTGGATCGGTCTACAGCTAGAAATGCTAGTGGTTTGGCAGATACTACAGGGAAAGGACAATCTCAAATGGTTAATACTAGCAAGGGGATGAATCCACAAGATGCTACAGGTAAGGGTAAGGCTCCAATGCAGGATAAGGATGGATTTACCCCTGTTCATCCTCGAGCTAAGGGACGTGGTCAAAAGAGGCCTTTGAAAGAAAGATTATCTGATTCAGGTTTTAACCGTTTTGAGGTGCTGGATAGTATGGTTCTGGAGGAGGGTATTCCTCCTCCTATCTCTTCTGATCCAGCTTGCCCAGATGAGAGATCTAGTCCTAATGATGCTTGTGAGGCATCTCAAGTTGTAGTATATCAGAATTGTGAGGTTCCTGTAGCTCCTGTGACAGCGGCTCTAGTGACTCCTACAGTGTTGGAAGATGATGATGTTGTTTTGGCTGACTTGGTTAAGGATGTGCTACCATCAGGTAAGGGCAAGGGATCTCCTCTCCCCTTGGGGTTGCTGCCTCGACCCTTTAAGCGGGCTTCTTCTTCTCCCCCTCTAAGGAGTGGGCACAAAACAGACCAAGAGAAGATTAAACTCACAGGAGATATATTGATTGAGTCTGGTTCAGTGAAACATTTGGATTCTCATTTTCCCAAATCTACCCAATGATGATTATTCTCTCATGGAATGTAAGGGGGTTGAATAGCATCCCTAGACAAAAGGCTATTCATAACTTGGTGGTTGATCATAGTCCTAATGTTTTTTGTATCCAAGAGACTAAGCTCTCTATGGAGTCTATGGTCCAACATGCCTCTAGTATTTGGCCTTGTGGCCAATGCCAGTGTGTTGGGGCAACAGGCAGTGCTGGTGGTTTAGCTATATTTTGGGATCCTCAAAAAATTTCTCCTCTTGGCTGGATGTCTTCTCGCTCAGCTCTCTCTATGGTAGCTTCTGCTCTAGACTCAGGAGAGGTAATCATGGTTACTAATGTGTATACACCTGTTGATCTTGTGGGAAACTAGGAACTTTGGGAACATATTTAATATGTTAGAAATTGTCATCCTTATCATCCTTGGGTATTAGCAGGGGACTTCAATTCAGTTTTAAGTCTGGAAGAGAAGCATGGTGGTTTGGCTAGATTGGGGCCTTCTTCTGCTCTTCTTCGGCAACACATATCTCTTTTGCATCTCTCTGATGTTAAGCCTTCTAATGGCCTCTATACCTAGAATAATCGCAGGACTGGTGTTGCTGCTATCTCAGAACGCTTGGATAGATTTCTTGTTTCTTGCTTCTAGCTTAGTGGCACCCTTACTATCTCTTCAGAAATCCTTGATTGGAGGGGTTCAGATCATTGGCCAATCAAATTTTCCGCTATAGGGCCTTATGTTCCGAAGAATCCTCCTTTTAAGTTCTAGTTGATGTGGCTTCGTGACTCCTCTCTTCATGATTTTGTTTTTTGTTGGTGGAAAGATGGTGCCCCTGCATATGGTACTACAATGTTCTCATTTTCTAAAAGGCTTCAATATGTTAAAAGGCAGCTCAAGATATGGAATAGGGAATGCTTTGGGAATCTTCACTTTATGAAGAGGCTTGCTCAAGAAAATCTTGATTTCATCACAAGGGAGATTAGAGATCGAGGTTTCTCAGAGGATCTTGGCCAGGCTAAATCCCTTGCTTCTAGAGCTCTAGAAGAATGGGAACTTCGAGAGGAAATTTTTTGGAAGCAAAAGGCTCGAGTTGATTGGCTCCAGGAAGGTGATCGAAACACTACCTTTTTCCATAAAACAGTGCAATCTCGCCGGAATCAGAGCACTATCTCTTCTTTGGTTAATTCTCAAGGTATCCAACTGAATTCCTTGCCAACTTTGTTCCAGGAGGCTATTTTGTACTTCTCTACCCTCTTCTCTGAGGACTCTCCTCCTGCTGATAATGAAGAAAATATTATTTTGTCCTATATTCCTTCCCTTATCACTCAGGAAATGAATGATTATCTCATGCGTCCTATCTCTTTGGAAGAGCTGGAGGCAGTGGTCTTTGGCATGCCTAAGGGGAAGGCTCCTAGTCCTGATGGTTTTCCAGTTGAATTCTTTCAAGAATTTTGGGACATCATTAATCATGATTTGTTGGAGGTGGTTAAAGAATCCTATGCTAGCAAGCAGATGCTTCGAGCTTTGAACTCTACATTCTTGACCCTTATTCCTAAGAGAGAGGGTGCTAATCAATTGGAGTTTTTTAGACCAATTGCCTTATGTAATGTGGTCTACAAAGTTATTACTAAGCTGATTGCTGAGAGACTGAAAAGGTGGTTTCCCATTATTATCTCAAAAGAACAAGGTGGTTTTGTTGCTGGAAGACAAATTTTGGATGGGGTGGTTATTGCTATTGAGGCTATTCACTCTATGGCTACTTCAAGGGAGAGAGCCATGTTTTTTAAGCTGGATATGGCTAAGGCCTATGATAGAGTTAAATGGAGCTTCCTAAGGAGTATTCTTCTTTCTTTTGGATTTAGCTCTGACTAGGTGAGTTGGATTATGAGTTGCATTACTTCTGCCTCTTTTTCTATTCTTATTAATGGTCAACCTTCACAACTATTTGGTGCTTCTAGAGGCCTCCTCCAGGGTGACCCTCTCTCCCCATATCTATTCATCATCATGGCTGAAGGCTTGGGCAGATTCATTAAGCATCAGGTGTCCTAGAATTCTATTCAAGGTTGGCGGTGGGGTAATGGCTTACCTTCTCTTTCCCATCTTCAATTTGTTGATGATTCTGCTCTTGTCGATCTTGCTAGGATCAAGGAAGTTGAAGCCTTTCGACATGCTTTGGACGTTTATTTGGCAGCTTCAGGCCAAAAAGTTAATGAGCACAAATATTTCATTTACTTTTTTAACACTCCTAATTCTATTCAGCACAGGATTGTTGGTATCCTACGGTTTCAGATAGGTTCACTTCCTTTGACTTATCTTGGCATTCCTATTGCTGTTTCTAGGCAGCCATGTCTCTTCTAGCAAAATTCGATTACCAAGCTTCAGGATAAGGTAAATCATTGGACTCATAGATGGCTTTCTACTGCTGCTCGGGTTACTCTTCTTCAAGTTGTTATCCAAGCTCTTCCTACTTATAGAAGCATGGTTCATGCTGCACCTTTTTACTTTCTCAAGGAGTTTGATGCTCTTTCTCGACAATTCCTTTGGAGTGGTAATTTGCGTAGTACTAAATGGAGCTTGGTTAATTGGGCAACTGTTTGTAGGCCTAAAAAGGAGGGTGGTCTTGGTTTTCGTTCTGCTCTATTGAGTAGACAAGCTTTGGCTGCTAAACTTTATTGGCGATGGTGCTCTGGATAGCATCAACTTTGGGCTCGTATTATCAATCACAAATATTTTCATGGTGTTGATCCTTGCTCTGTTTCTGTACTTCCTCTTGAAGGTCGTGGCTCAATGGTTTGGCATACTTTGAAGACAGGTGCGATGTTGGTGAAGAGGGGTCTTTTCTGGATATGTAAAGGAGGTTCTTAGGCTTTGTTTTGGTCTGATGCTGGGGATGGATTCCCTTCCATTTTATCCATATACCCTCATCTTTAGCCTCTTTGTGACTCTTTTCTTGCCACTAGATGGGATAAAGTGGCTCATTACAAGACTCCTTATCAATTGGGACCTATTGTTGGTTATAGATGGAAGCATTCCTCTGATTGGCCTCCTAGAGGTACAGACATGGATCATCAGGAGCTTTCTCAAATTCTATCCTCTAGAGAGTGTTCCTCTTTGCTTGGTCCAGATGTATTGGCTTGGGGTGGTACCTTGTCTGGTAAATATCATGTCTCTGCTGGGTATCAGGAGATAACTAGACAATTATTTGGGGATGCTGAGGTCCCTTGGTGGAAGCAAGTCTGGAATAAAGTTTCTTGGTCCAAGTGCAATTTTTTCATGTGGCTAGTGGCTCACAACCATTGTCTTACCTGGGATAATCTTTGTAAGCGTGTATTTCAGGGCCCCTCTTATTGTGTTTTGTGTGGTAATAGAGAGGAGCCTATCTCCCATCTGTTCTTCCATTGCTCCTATTCTACTCAGATATGGCACTTTTGGTGGAGCGCTTGGGGTTGCTCTTGTCGGCATGCTTCCTCTTTGCCTGAGTTCTGGGCTCGCTTGGGTAGTGCTCCCTCCAAGTCTTCTTTTCTCCAGGCTGCTTGGATTGTTGGCCCATCTTTCATGCTTTGGCATATCTGGTTGGAGAGGAATCATCGCATATTCCAAGATGTTCGGCTTGGTGTTTTGCATCTTTGGTGGAAAATATCACATTCTCTCCAAGAAACTATTCTTGTGAAGTGTGAGCTTGATGAGGGTATGGATCCGATTGATCTTGCTATCTGTAATCGCCTTAATTTTCATCTGCAGGATGGGGTTGCAGCTCATAGGTTTCCTTCTATGTCCTGGTAGCTTCACCATCAGAGGAAGGGTTAGGTTAACTGGGATGGGCACTGGACTCCTCCTCCCTGTCGAGTTCTGAAAATTAACACTGATGGTTCTTCTCGTGGGAATCCTGGTCCGGCTGGTATTGGCGGAGTGGCTCGTTGTAGTTCTAGGAATGTTAAATTTTTCTTCTCAATTCATAAGGGTGATTATACTAAAAATCTCATGGAAGCTCAGGCTATTTTATATGCTGTGGAACAGTGTTGCTTGTGGGGATAGAGTAAGATTATTTGTGAGTATGATTCCCAGGTGGTGGTGAACATTCTTTCTTCGCAAGAGCTTGAGGATGTTAGTTGGCAGCTGGCCACTATTGTTAACCAAATTCTTTTCTTCTCTTCCTCTTTTCAGTTCATTAGGTTCAAGTATATTCCGCGAGAATGGAATAGACCTGCTGATTGTTTAGCCAAATCGGCTTCTAGTCATGATCCGGGTTGGAATATTAGGGATAGGGGGCAACTGTCCTTTGAGATGGTGCAAGAATTTGATGATCTTCTTGCTCAGGATCGAGCTCCTTGTTGAGCTCTCCTTGTTGTATTCCTTTCTGTCTTAATAAATTTTTACCCCTCTTTTTGCAGAACTTACAATTAATATATTTCAATTCACATTCTTTAAATTATGAAAAATGTTGCTTATTTGTGTGAATTCTTCAATAAATGTTCTTAGTTCTACAAAGATATGTTTATGAAAAGAAAACTACACAAACAATTAGTATATAAAGAAAATTTGCATACACAATTATATGAAAAATAGTTAATAGATATGACTAATTAAAAGATTTTGATATACATAATGAGTCAATAAAACACATAACTTGAATCTATATGATATAATGATAGTGGATAAAACTACTTTATAGAAATGAATAAACTTGGGATTTTCCTTAAATAAATGGCCTTCAAATGCTCCTATTCTCTATAATTGTCATAGATTTGAAGAAAACTAAAGTTCACATTGAAGGAATATGAAAAATGTATAATATTTTTTAATATATGGAGTTGTACTCATTGTTGAGTCCTTTATGATCTGAAAACTTGAATAAAATGACTTCTTTGAAACAAAATAAAATTGAGGTATATATAGAAATGAAAAACATGAGCCTTGAAAGAGATCAATACCTTTATGGAAATTTTGAAATTAACTTTTCCTGTTACTAAAAAATCTAAAGGGTTCATACAAGAGTTTTGTAACAATAATTTTATGGTATTGTAAGCTTCTACCCTAGAATCGGTCTTATTGATGCACCTACAAAAAGTATTTTAGGTCTTTTGTTGTTATCTATCAAAAGAAAGTACTGCATACACATAATATATTGTATTTATACTTATTTCTATTCAAGGTATATTCACTAGATTCCTTATATCTACTTATAGTATATATACTAATTTCATACATCATACCCCGTTATTCTTTTATATATCATAGTGAATATATCTTACTATCTACTTACAATTAAAATAGACACTTACATTTGATAACATACCTAGAGTACATTTTATCATTCCTAACTTAGTCTCCACACCCTTCTTTTCAATTAGGTATATAATATCTATGACCTACCATTTATGGTTTGTTTTCCATGTAACATTATCTCCTCTTCAATGTGTTGACTTATCTTGAAGTTAACATTTCTGATACTTGTGATAGTAATTTTTTAACCTTGTGCAAAGACTATTTTGGTCTAAGGCTTCTAACTAGCATATTTCATAATGTAGTATATCTTTAATTTTGTAGGTATATGAGCAATCTACCAATAAACAACATGTTCTCTAGAGTTTGTAAAAGATACAAGAGTAATGTTGTATCTATTATAATATGATATTTTGGATACCTTTTCGCTCTAAACTAAAAAAATGGATTATTATTGAGGCATGTCCATGAATAGGATAAAAAATAAACATGACCTATTGTATCCTAGTTAAAAGAAATATGTAATTTGTCTAACTTTATCTGAATAATATTTTATCCAATTCTAATTTTAGACCATGTGAAAGATGAAATTTATAGATCAAAATTTAAAACACTCAAATTATAAATGAAATAGTCATGTTGAACATAAAAATAATGAATTCTCTTGGTCTCAAGAATAAAAGGTTAGATTAAAATTCTTTATGAATATCCAAACAAAAAATTGTCATTCCCCCCCCCCCCCCTCCCCTCTCTCTCTCTCTCTCTCTCTCTCTCTCTCTCTCTCTCTCTCTCTCTCTCTCTCTCTCTCTCTCTCTCTCTCTCTCTCTCTCTCTCTCTCTCTCTCTCTCTCTCTCTCTCTACTTTTTAGTTCTTGGATTTTTTGCTTTTATGTTGTATTCAAGACAATTTTTTCATTTATGTCAACATATATTCTTGATTTTGTGCAAGACAAGGATTCTATACATCACATAGGCTTATTAGGTCAATGAAGTTGGCACATAAAAAATTAAGCTATGTGAGCTTAGGGTTGTGTTCATGAATGAGTATAAAGGATATACATCTATGTTTCCTTATATTTATATATTGAGCTTTGGTTGAGTTATAGTTTATTTGGTGAAGACTGATAGTAGGCTAGTGTGCAAGAAATATTGTCACAAATAGATGTTGGGAAATTGGCCATATCTTCTTAGCAATGTTAATTAAATGTTACAAAGCCTGGATCATGGTTAATGACATGTTCATTTTTCTATATTTGTGATGGAAAGTCTTAAAAATCACTTTGAAAGGTCATTTAAGTGAAAAATAAGATATGTTTTATTCAAAGTAAATTAAGCTAGTGTAATGTGTTGATCCTCATTGAATATTGAGATAATACTATTATAACCTATGGGAACCTTATCGTAATATTTGTAGTGATGCTTTAGAATAAATGTATTCCTTAGTTAGGTTTTATATAATTTATTGTTTGTTTGGAAATCTCTTAATAGGGAAGCCTAATTAGTTATTTGGATAGGGTGTAAAGGATAGATGTTTTCCTTGGCTAGATATCATAGAGATGATCCAGATATTTCTTGTGTGGTGATATCATGTGAGCTTGAAGGATGGATAATCAAAGATGGGAAAAGATTAATGTTGGCACATGTTTTTTTAGATTTGGAGGAGATATATTGGGAATTAAGTTGTGGTATTACTTAGTTCAGTACATTGGATTTATTATCCAGAAGATCTACTCTTTGTTATTGATCAATTAAATTTGGACAATGGGTTTAGTTGTACTCCTATCAGCCTTTAACAAGGTTTGAACCTTCTAGCAAGGGTCCAAGATCTCCTTATAGTGATTTATCCATTAATAGGGGCTATTTTACTGATTATATTGTACTTGTCTCTTGACAGACTCATATCCTTTCACAAAGAACTTATTTTCAAGGGTTTCCCTTGTCAATAAATTATTATGTTGTTGTGCATGGTATATCTCTTACTACACTTCATTTATTTGGTTATTGAATTTGAGTATAATACATCAAATTTAAGTTTAATTTCATCACAAATAACTCACCTCCACCCCCTCTTAGTTGTGTGTGTGGACTTTACTTTCAACAATTGGCATTAGAGAATCATGCCCTCTTTGATAAGAAATCTTAAAAGTATGAGGAGATCCATGTTAATCAATAAAGGAAGTCTAAAATTGATGTAGACAACTATGATAGTTGGAAGGATAAGATGAAAACTCATTTGATCTTCATGGGGATTGGCTACGACTTAGTTACAAAGACTAAAATTATTGTAAAGAAGGAAAGTGATCTAGTATCATATGTACAAATGTTGAAAACAAGATCTTAATGTATAATATGTATGTGAAAAAAGTATTGATCTATGCACTTCAAGAATCAAAATTTTCTGAGGTAAATGATCTTGATCTTTCTTTTGAGATTTGGACCAGATTAAAGGGACTTTATGAAGCTCATGCATATACAAAGAAGGATAGGCTACAAAAACATAAATCTAAGCTTGAATGTGTTAGAATGCAAGAAGAAAATCCTCTTAGATCATTTATTCAAAATATTAATGTGATTGTTATAGTTATAAAGGGATCTAGAGGAACAATATCAAAAGATAAGGCATGGTGTACAAATTTTAGAGATATTTAACTCCTACTTGTGATACTAAGGTTATCTCAATAGAAGAAGTTATCCCTCTTATAAAATTTTTTAATCTAGAGACCTTGATAAGAAAATTGAAAGAATTTAAATTTAGTAGAATAAAAGATAATTTGCGTAAAGTTGAATCTTCTTTCAAAGAGATTGTAAATAATGATAAAAGGGTACTAACAAAAATTACAAGTGCTAGTGGAGACTATGCAATAGGTTGGGGAAAACTTCAAGAAGAAGAAATTAAAATTGATGAGGTTGTTTCACCGATTGCAAAGAAATAATGTAAAGGTAATAACACTTCTATTTTTTGGGATTGCAAATAATTTGGTCACTTTTGTTTTAGATGTCAAAAGGGAGGACAAAAATTTAATCCTAGGGAGTCTTTCATGTCAAAGATTCTAAAAGAATGTTCAAGTATGTAAGTAATAATGAAATTTAATTTAAGGAAATACAATTTTGAGATATTAATGATGAAGATGAGATATGATTTGTTTCTATTAAGGGAAAAAGTCATATTAAAAAGAAGAGAACTTGCATTGTTACTAAGAAAAATAAATCTAATTGGATAATAGACAATGGATGCTCACATCACATCACAAATGAAAAAGATATATATTTTTTAGTTTAGCAATTATGATGGTGGTACAGTTAGAGTTGGTAATATGCTTCATTTACTATAAAATGAAAATGATATATTACGCTTGATGGTAGAACTAATACTAAGGATGTACATTTTGTTATAAAATTTAGTTATTAATAATTGTCATCATCTATAATTCCTAAGAAGACATGTACAATTGAGGAAAAATAAAGGAATCTTATTGGTAAAGGTACAAGAACTAGAACTAATATTTTTCAATTGAATGATACTAAGATAAGTTTCTTAGTTTCTATAGTTGGTGATGGTTCTTTGTGACATAGAATGTTATGTTATATAAACTTTGATAATATTGTGAAGGTGGGAAATACTATTGATGCAGGAGATCTACCAAAGATTGTGAAACCTCCTAACTTGATCTATAAGAAATGTGTAATGGCTTAAAAAAAGAAGAGTTTTCTTTCCAGCAATATATTCACTACTCCATAAAGGTTAAAATTATTCATATGGGTCAATGCAAGAATTTGGATCTCCCTTTTGGGTAAAAAGTGGAAGTGTTTTTTCTAGTTTTAGAATTTCTTGTCAAATGATGTTAAAATTTGAGACACTTAGATTTTAAAATTAAATAAAATTAGTAATATAAATTATAGTGCTCAAAGTCTACTTTTTGAATATGTAATTTATTTGAGTACTTATATGATAGATTTTTTTTAGTATGGATCTTTAAAAATCACTTTTTTCCAAAATGCTTATTGCAAGACCATACCACACTTGTGTACAGACACCATAATTTGACACAAATAAATATTTTTTTGTGAATCCTCTTAAAGAAAGTTATCAAAAACACCAAATATTGATGAGAATATCTTTCCATAATTTTTGATTTAATTTTTTATTAATTCTTTATTGATGATTAAGCTAATTTTTAAAACATTTAGTGTATAAACACCATAATTTGATCAAAAAAATTTATTTTCTGTAACAAAATTGAACTTCAAAAGAATCGTGCATAGATTTATGACATGTAAAATAATTTAAAATATATCAAAATTTATAAAATTTTTAAATTTTTACTGAACCTCATTACCATATGTTTAGGTTACACTTTGATTAATAAATAATGTATAATAAGAAATAAAATTAGAACACTATAAAATTTGGAATTTTGAAATCGTGACACTAAGATATATAATGGGTTTTTGTTTTATTAAAAAAATTGATTAGGAAGACCCTTAAAAATTATAGCAATAACTAAAATTATTGAATAATTACCTTAGTCAAATTATGGTAGAGAAATGCATATGTTTGGTCCCACCGAGCCTTTACCATGCCTTTCCCTAAGGAAAAATTTAATGGAAAACATAAATACCTACTCATGGCTTTAGAATCAAGCATCTAGTTTATAAATTCAAAAATTGGGCACCCAATTCCAATTTAGCAATTGGACAAATCAGCTCCCCAATTGTTTAAACTATTGGGTGCCTAGTTTATAAATTGTTCACATGATTCATAAATAAATTTTGGTACCTAAAAATAGGCCCACAAGAGGAAAAAAAAAAGCATTGTTTCATAGTGCTAAGCTACAACAAAAGAATTCTACAATATTATTCTATTTTGTTGTCATCTTTTATATTTTACAAGATCTGATTGATTTGAGTTTAAAATTGGTACAAATATGGGATCAAAACAATGGAGAACAAAGAAAATGTAATTTCTACTAGAAGAGGAGATTACAAAAAACAAAGAGAAGACAAAGAATCTAAGAGTTGAGCAATGTTGGGGCTTCAACTTCAAATATTTTTTCAGAGAAGGACATTGCGGATACCATGATGGATGAAAAGGTTGAAGAAGAGAACCCAATACAAGGATATTCATGTGCACATTCTAATCAAACATTCAATATAGGTGTGTCCCCACAACCTCAAGTTTATTCTTATAATGAAATTGATGATTTGTAAGAAGCAGGTTACAATTTAAATAATTTAAATTTTCTTCATGAAAATATATTGACAAATGATCATGTACAATGAAATCCAATTGTAATTCAAGCCACAAAAGAAATACAAAGAAAGGATGAAAATGAGATTTCAATTAATATTAACATTGAAAATCAAACACCAATTGAAAACAATAATATGAATGTAGACATGGCAACACAAAGTATTGAAGAAACATGTTTGAATGATACCAAAGTAGATGATCAGTTTTATTTTTCTAAGGATGTGCTAGACAATCTTCATAGATTGGTTTCATGGAGATAGATTAGAACACATGCTAATAGAGTATATAGACAATTTCTCTATAATAAGAAATTTAGGTTTCAACGTCAATTAGTGTTGCAACTAATTAAAATGTCTAAAATAAGAAAAGTAATGAGAAGGCTAGGAATGTATGGAAACACAAGAATGAAAATGATTACTTAAAACATTTTTCCGTTAGAAATGCTTTAGAGGGGAGATGAATTAGTTATTTAAGGTCCAAACGTCCTAATAAATTTTTTTTCACTAAGTATAGTGAGCCCCTTTAAACTAATTATGTATCCAAGCTAAACATTCTTCTTAGCAAGTTACTATTAAATCAACATGCAAGAATAAGACATAGGGTATGTACAGGATCATGGTGTGCCAAAAAGTGGTGATGTGAAAAAAATAGAGTTTGAACACGTCTAAAAGTGCTTCAAAATCCACTCTGACTTTTTTTCACCTATCCAGGTACCAAACTTGGAAAGGAAGGCCCAAGCCTTATCGGATATCCGATTTGAGATCAGATATCTGATACCGACGGCATAAAAATTGGAGGGAAAAGGCACAAAAATTAGAGGGAAAAAGGAATTTGTAAGCGATATAACTAATTTATGTTATGAAATATGTAAAGATATAATATATAATTTATAAATATATAATATAATAACATAACTATTATATATAAAATAATATATAATCTATATATTATATAATAACATAATATTATATAATATTATATATATAATAATAATAACAACAACATAACGTAAAGATATAATATATAATCTATTAATATATAATAATATATTATGCTATTATTATTAGTATTATCTATAAATATAATATATATTATTATAATATATTATTATTAATTTTACTATATTTTTATTAAATATAATAACGTAATATATTATACATATGTTTTTGATAAGATAAACAGGTTTTAAGGGATCTTGAAACCCATAAGTTTTACAAAAAACAAGGCTGATAATAAGCAAAAGAAGCCCAGCCGAAACAGAGGTCCAACAGCTGAAAAAAGCTCGAAGGCCCAGCCCAAAACCAAGGCCCATAGAAAGGCCAAAAAACTAACAAACTAAAACAGACTATAGAAAGCCTATCCAAAAGCCAAAGGCCAGAAAGATGAAAATACAAAAGACAAGAAAACTAGTCTTCAGTTATCTTCTCCATTTCTTGCATAGTTTGAGCTGCCTCGACTATCTTTTGTTGCTCCTTTGCCATTTGATCCTGGACCTTCTCCATGCCCTAATCCATACTGGTGAACATACTGATTGTGGCCTTGTCATCATCCGACCTGGTCTTATCCCTATTCTATCCTCCGTCCTCCACCAGGAAGCCCCTATCCTTAAGTTTACTAGCAAGGGATTGGATGTTGTCATTCATTGAACTCAGGAGAGAAATCATCTGACTTGCCAAGTTGTGGTTGTAGTTTTCAAGATTTCTAATTCTCCTTTCATTTAAGCTTTCTCTGTTATCCTGGTCCTCCTGGCTATCAATACCTGTCTTATTCTTAGTACTTTCCATCTGGGATACCCTTTCTCTAACTTCCTCCAGCTCATGGAAGAGCCATTTGATTGATCTGAAGTTGTCAATCATACTACTGTGGGCATTATTCAGAAGGTTCATTCCAGTCTCCCTTGCATTTTTTTAAATGGCCAGGATAGCTGGGTCTATGAGCTCATTGAGCCTAGGCTCCTCAAGGTTGTCCACCAGGATCTAAGGGTTCATATCTTCCCTAAAAATCCCCATAGTAGAAGTCCTCACATTGAAAATTTTCCAAGCCTTTCTTCTATTATTGACCTGCACTTCCCCCTTGTTCTCACCAGTGATGACATTCACTTTTTCCTCTGAACGAGGCTGAGACTAGACAGGGCAAAGGGGAAGAGGAATAGCATCGTCCTCTGATTTCTAGTCTCCTCAACTCTCACTACCTCCCTCTTCCATTTTTTCCCAAGTTTCTCCTCTTCCAACTCCTCCTCCAACACTTTGTTGGCATCTTCCATATCCATTTCCTCCACCTCCTCAGCATAACTCTCTTTTGCTTGAGCTTGGCTGTGATCCCTAGGGCTTTTCTTGCTGGGAGTTGTAGCTGTGGACTATTTCCTATCTTGACCTTCTCTCTTCTTTCCTAAGGTAACATTCTCCTCCTCTGAGCTAATGCTCTCAATGTCATTAGAGTATGAAGAAAAGTTGGAGCTGCCTTTGTCAACATCCTCAACTTGAGTAGGGTTTTTGCATATAGACTGAGCTTTGAAATTCTCATGGATGAGGGGCAATAATCCCTCATGCAAAGCAGGGTTAATAGTGGCTTTCTTCTTGAAACTAGAGATTGCCTTGTTCATAGAAGTGAGAAGGTAAAAGGGAATGGAAATTCTACTCTTATGGTGAAAATGATTTAAAATCACAAAATGGTGAGTTTTGACCGGATCAAACCTAGGGTCCAGGGTAACATAATCAATGAGGGCATATAAAACATACCCGCAGAACTTCTTTATAGTCTCCATCACATAGACATATTCTTTCTTTTCCAACTTGTTCATCTCTGCAAAATTTTTCATGAACTCCTTGACTACATTGGACGAAAGTTTCTTGTCCCTGTAGAATTTGAAACCCTCCATAGGAATACCAATTACCTCCGCAACCACATCTTATGTGATTTGGAAAGAAACACTATTCACGTTGACCTTTCTATTGTTCCATGAGTTCACCATGCTGTTGGTGACCTCAAGGTCAAAACCATGGACTTTCTCAAAAATATTCGCAACCCTGCCCTTTTTCAAATTTTTCTAGACTTTTCCCATATTCTTCCACTTCTCCACTTCACCCACTGGCTCCTTTCTGCTCCGTTCTCTAGTCATGACATCCATTTTTTCTTCAACAATTCTCATGAGCCCCAATCTCTACAAATTTTTTCCAACTAATATTTTGGATCAGTTTCTATTATTGGGTTCATGATCATTCGCCTCTCTGATACAATAGCAAGCGAAAATGATAACTATCCTCCAAACGTGTTGAAATGACGAAAAAAATCCCTTGAGATTATGAAAACCAAGAAACTTATTATGGCTCATGCCAACATTTAATCTTTCTTTATTAAACATGATAACAGTTAGATTGACCCATACTTCCTTGGGTTTTCTCCAGGTTGATTAGTGACTTAGCCTCCATCGGACAATCTTTTTTGGAATGCCAGGTCATCTCTTTGTCTGCTTCCACCCCTTTGTTAGCAAACCAGTCACCAACTGGGTTTGCCTCTCTAAATGCATGATTGACGTTGACCTTCTCAAATTTTGTGAGGGTGACACATGTCTCATCAATTATATTTGCAATCAACCATGAGGGGGGGGGGGGGGGGGGGGGTAGATTCCATTAATATTATTCATTATTTTTTTGGATTCTCCTTCAAGCCAAAGTTTGGTAGCGCCAGCTTCAAAAGCCAACTTTACCACACTACACGTGGCTCTGGCTTTGGCCAAATGGTTGGTCTAGGTTCCAAGTGGGAGAGCAAAGGTCACAATCCCCTCCCCAAAATTGTTTCTTATAGTTCTACCACTTCCAAAGGGGCAAAGGTTTCCCTTAGAAGCACCATCAAAGTTGGCTTTTGACCATCCTTTCGGGGGTAGAATCCATCTGGCATCCTGTCTTTTAAGATTCCTATCATTTTCTTTAACCGTCTTCTTGTCCCCTATATCAACTTCCCCCTCCTTCATCACTTGAAGGTTTTCTTTTATGTTTTTCAAAATCTTCCTTCCCTAAATTATTATCGGCTCCTCTCTATCCTTGAAAATTTTGTTGTTCCTTTCCTTCCAAATGCTCCAGCAGAAGTGAGGCAAAAACTAGGCATAATTGTCCTGCTGGCCTACTATTTTATAAAGGCTTTTCCAATGACTGGAAAAGTCAATAAGGTTATCCAACCAGCACCAGAGAATCTCCATTTCTTGATTAAGAGAACTCCACACCTCCCTAGCAAAGTCACATTGAATGAAGATATGATTTCCTGACTCAGACTGGTTTTTACAGAGCGGGCATCTGCTGGGCATAAGATGGCCTCTCTCCATGAGATTATCTTGCATTAAGATTTTGTTCTAAAGGGCTAGCCAATAAAATATGTTGATCTATGGTGTGAGGCTTGTGAGATAGGCATCTGCGCAAGGGGGTTTCTCCTTTAAACCCAAGAGAGAGTTGTAGCCAGAAGCAATAGAATAACTTCCATTGGGATTATCCCTCCAGATCAGCTCATCATTATTATTAGTAGGGATCGAAGAGTTAAGCATAGTCATTATTGGTTTCAGATCCTTGGAAATGAGGGAAAGGTGTCTCCATTCCTGACCAACCCTATAATTTCTTAATTTAAACCCATATAGCTCAGTGCATTCTTGCACCCATCTCTCAAATACTGGGTTGTTAGAAAGTGGGCCTTGACATAACCACCTATGAAACAAAAATTGAATATCCTCCCCATTACCTAGTTTCCAAGAGACCCTCACCTTAGCTAGGTCCCTGGCCTTCAGGATACCATTCCAAATAGTCAATCCTTTAGGGATGTCCTCATTGAATAAAGTAAAATGAAGAGAGGGTCTTCTAAGGTATTTATTTTCTAGAATGTCTCTCCATTCACCAGTGTTATTGAAGATTCGCCAGATTTTTTTTGCAAGAAGCACCTTATTGAGATGGGTAAGCTTTTTGATGCCCAAACCACCATACCTCTTGGGGAGGTAGACCTTCTCCCAGGCCACAAGAGGGTACCTTTTCTTTCCTTCAAGTTTGGTCCATAGAAAGTCTCTTTGTATTTTCTCCATTTTCTCTGCAAATTTCACAAGAATTCCAAAAGGGCTCAGAGCATAAATGGGAACGTTTTGAAGAGTGGATTTGACCAGTAAACATTTCCTAGCTTGGTTGAGAGAGGAACCTTTCCATCTAACCATCTTCTTGTTGAATCTGTCTAGAATTTCATTCCAGAAAGAGTCAGGGGGAGAGGAGCCCAAGGGGAGCCCTAGATAGGATGAAGGGAGAGAGCCCATCTCACAACCAAGGATTTTGGCAATTTTCCTTTGTCTGATTTCAGGGGTGTTAACAAAGCAGGTCGAGCTTTTGTTCTAGTTAATCAACTTTCCAGTCCCTCTAGAGTAAGTATGAAGAACCTCTTTCAAAGTCTTAGCTTCTTTCATAGAAGCTTTCCCCCCATTATAGCGTCATTCAAAAATTGTTGATGAGTGAAGGGGACATTTCTTGAAGAAGGCTTAATCCCTTTAAGACTTCCTTCAAACTTTTTATGTTCAATAAGCGTCCCAATGCATTTAGCTAAAATAATGAAGAGGATAGGAGAGAGGGGGTCTCCCTGCCTGAGACATCTAGAAGGTTTAAAGAAATCAGAGGGGGCTCCATTTATCAAAACAGCAAGAGAGGAGGTAGATACCAATTGAGAGATGAGTTTACACACTTTATTGTCAAAACCAAAGGCCTAAAGGACCTTCCCAAGAAAGGACCAATCCACTCGATCATAGGCTTTTGAAAGATCCAGTTTGAGCAACATACCTTCCCACTTGGAAGCTTCTAAAGAATGAATAACCTCATGAACCATCAGCACTGAGTCCAAGATTTGTTTCCTAGGAACAAAGCCAGATTGTTGCTATGATATGATCAGATGTAGGATTTTAAGCATTCTGGAAGTGAGAACTTTAGAGATGATCTTGTATAAAGAGTTGCACAAACTGATAGGCTCGAACTTGTCAAAAGATTCAACCCCTGGGGGTTTAGGGATGAGAACCAAGAAGGTAGAATTTATCTCCTTAAGAATACTTCTAGCTCTGAATAACTCCTGAAATGCCTTAACCACATCCCCCATGACCACTGGCCAGTACATTTGGAAGAAAAAGGTGGAAAACCCATTTGGACCAGGAGATTTGTCACCAGGTAGGGAGAAAAGGGCCTCTCTAACTTCCAAAGAATTAGGAATAGCATAGAGAAGTTTATTTTGGTGGGGTTGAATAATCTTAGGAATACAAGAGATGATATCCTCTTGGTCCTCCTTGGAGAGCAGGGGGTCCTTGGAGAGAAGAGAAGAGAAGAAGGAGACCGCTTTAGCTGAGCTATCTGGATCTTCAAACAACAACACCTACCCTTCCTGATTCTAGAGATCCTATTGTTAGCCCTATGTTTTAGGGTGGAGAGATGAAAGAACTTTTTGTTTCGATCTCCATCCTTAAGCCATTTGATTCAAGATTTTTGCCTCTAGAACTTTTCCTCCCTATTGATGATGTTATGGAGATTAGACAGGATCAATAGCTTAGCCTCCCTGTTACTCTCATTATATCCTTCATTCTGTATACTATCTTGGATAATAGATAGATTGTCTGAAAACTCCTTGTCATGGAAAATATGGCCAAAATTAGATTTGTTCCAAATTTTTACCATCCTCTTCACATTGATGAGCTTTCTGGTGACTCTGAACATGGCTAAGCCATCAACACCAATCCCCCAACATCTTTTGACATTCTCCAATAGTTTGGGGTGAGTAGTCCACATTTTCTTGAACCTAAAAGGGAAATTTCTCCTGGGTTCAAGAGGGGACGCCGCACGAGAAATGGGGGAGTGATCAGAACCAACTCTAAGAAGTAGAGATAATCTACAGCTAAAATAGTGCAACCAATATAAGTAGATTAAAGCTCTATCCAATTTGACCTGAATGCAGTCCTGACCAGCTCTCTTGTTAGACCAGGTAAAAGTACCCCCCAAGAGCTCCAAATCCATTAAGGCTAGGTCATTGATGAAATTGGAAAGATCCTGATTACTTTCCCAATCATAGGGCAACCCTCCCATCTTCTCCTTGTCCTCTAGTAGAGAGTTGAAGTCTCCCAAGATTATGCCTTTCTTAATGTCACTGGCTTGCACCAACTTTCCAACTTTGACCTACTAATTTTTTCTATCTGTCTTGTTCTTTGGAGCACAAATGTTCACTAAAAACCAGCAATCATTAGTTTGCAAATGTTGAACTCTACAGAAGAGGATGTTATCCTCATCATACTTGGGCACAATATTGAAATGTTTGTTATTGAATAATAGCAGCAGCCCTCCAGATGCTCCTTCTAAGTTTGAGGCGATTCCATTCATGTTGCTATTGAATCTAATATTTTCAAGATTTTCTTTCTTCATTTTCATTTCCTGAATAAGAAATATATCAGGCCTTTGATCCCTTATCATATTCCTTACAACTTCTTGCTTGTGGATTCCATTGAGTCCACGAATATTCCATGAGAGGATCTTCATGCTGTAATTGATGAGCAAGCTTTCTGGATGGTGCACTGCATTCCATTAATGATGTTTCTTCTTTCTTCCTCCTTCCTAATTTCATTCTTGTTTTCCCGTCCCATCAGGTTGGTTTTATGACCAAGATCTTCCTTGGCCTTGCTTCTAGTTGAAGTAGGAGAGGCAGGAGAGGGGTCCTGGCTATTCTTGTTCTTTCTTCTTCTAACTTCTGTCCATGGTGGCTCTTCTTCTTCTTTACATAAATCAAACAAAGCATCTCACCTGGCTAGTTGTTCTGAAGTTGAAGTAGATAGTCATTCTAAGATTCTATTCACTATCATAGGGGGTTCCCTACTAACCGGGTTTGTGAAGTTTTGAGACATTGGTTCCCCTTCCTTTTGTTCCTCCATAGAGTCTGAGATAGAGGAAAGGTTCGGATCAACCTCCTCAGAACTGTCAGGGATTTGAAACTCCATAATACTTGCCTCTTAAAGATTATCCTTGGTTTCCTTATATATATTTTATTAATACATATTATTATTATTATCATATATAAATTATAATCTATAATTTATCATTATTATTATTATCATATGTAAATTATAATCTATAATATATTATTAATATTATTACTTATGTTATTAATATATAATAATATATTATGTTATTATTATTATAATCTATAAATATTATATATATATATATATAACTATTATTTTTACTATATTATTTGTATTGGAGTCATTTATATGGGTCGAAAGGGTTCACAAGATGACCTATGACCTCTTTCCACACATTCCATGATGACATATGTCCCTATGGGATCTTAGGACCCCTAGGGATATATTAGAATATTTTATATGGGTTGAAGGGGGTCCCAGGATGACCTATGAACCCTTTCAACATATTACAAGATGACATATGTCCCTAGGGATTCTAGGACCCCTAGGGACATATTAGAATCATTCATATGGGTCGAAGGGGTTCATAGGGTGACCTATGACTACCTTCAACACATTTCATGATGAAATATGTCCTTAAGGGTCCTAAGACCCCTAGGGACATATTACAATCATTCATATGAGTCAAAGGGAAACGTAGGGTGACATATGATCCCCTTCAACACATTCCACGATGACATATGTCCCTAAGAATCCTAATATCCCTAGGGACATATTAAAATCTTTCATATGATTTGAAAGTGGTCATAGGGTGAACTATGACCCCCTTCAACACATTACATGATGACATATGTTCGTAGGGGTCTTAGGACCCCTAAGGACATATTAGAATGCTTCATATGAGTAAAAGGGGGTCATAGTTTGACCTATGATCCCCTTTGACCCATTAAATGATGACATATGCCCCTAGGGGTCCTAGGACCCCTAGGGACATATTACAATCATTCTTATGGGTCAAAGTGGCTCATAGGGTGATCTATGACCCCTTTCAACCCATTATATGATGACATATCTCTCTAGGGGTCCTAAGACCCCTAGGGACATATTAGAATCGTTCTTATGGGTCAAAGGGGCTCATATGTTGACTTATGACCCACTTCGACATATTACATGATGATATGTGTCCATAGGGGTCCTAAGACACCTAGGGACATATTAGAATGCTTCATATGGGTCAAAGGGTGCCATAGGTTGGCCTATGACCCCCTTCAACCCATTAAATGATGACATATGTACCCAAGGGTCATAGGACCTCTAAGGACATATTAGAATCGTTCTTATGGATCAAAAGAGATCATAGATTGACCTCTAACGCCCTCTAACCCATTACATGATGACATATGTCCTTGGCAGTCTTAGGACCCTTAGGGACATATTAGAATGCTTGATATGTGTCAAAGGGGGTCATAGGTTGACCTATGATCCCCTTCAACCCATTAAATAATGACATATATCCCTAGGGGTTCTAGGACCCTTAGGGACATATTAGAATCGTTCATATAGGTGAAAGGGGGTCCTAGGTTGACCTGCGACCCCCTTCGACACATTACATGATGACATATCTCCCTAGGGGTCCTAGGATCCCTAGGGACATATTAGAATCATTCATATTGGTCAAGTGAGGTCATAAGTTGACCAACAACTCCGTTTGACCTATTACATGATGACACATGTGCCCAAGGGTCCTAAGATCTCTAGGGACATATTAGAATTGTTAATATGGGCCAAAAGGGGTCATAGGTTGACCAATGACTCCCTTTGACCCATTAAATAAAGACATATGTCCCTACGAGTCTTACAAAACCTAGGGACATATTAGAATCGTTCTTATGGGTCAAAGGGGTTCATAGGTTGACTTATTACCCCGTTCAACCAATTAAATGACGAAATACGTACCTAGGGGTCCTAGGACCCCTAAGGACATATTAGAATCATTCTTATGGGTCAAAAGGGGTCATAAGATGGCCTATGACAACCCTTCAACTCATTACATGATGATATATGTCCCTAGGGGTCTTAAGACCCCTAGGGACATATTAGAATCCTTCTAATTCGACCCATTACCTGATGACGTATGTCCATAGGGGTCCTAAGAACCCTAGGGACATATTAGAATGCTTCATATGGGTCAAAAGGGGTCATAGATTGACCTATGACCCCCTTCAACTCATTACATGATGACGTATGTCCCCAGAGGTCCTAAAATTCCAAAAAATATATTAGAATTGTGCATATGTGTCAAAGGGGGTCATAGGTTGACCTATGATGCCATTCGACCCATTACATGATGTTGTTATGTAATGGGTCAAAGATTGTCATAGGTCACCCTATGGCCCCCTTTGACCCACAAGAATGATTCTGATATGTCCCTAGGGGTCTTAAGACCCTTAGGGACATATGTAGTCATGTAAAGGGTCAAAGGGGGTCATACGTCAACCTAAGACCCCTTTTGACCCACAAGAATGATTCTAATATGTCCCTAGGGGTCCTAGGACCCCTTTGGACATATGTTGTCATGTAATGGGTTGAAGGGGGTCATAGGTCAACCTATGACCACCTTTGACACATAAGAAGCATTACAATATGTTCCTAGGGGTTCTAATAACCCTAGGGACATGTGATCATTTAATGGGTCAAAGGGGGTCATAGGTCAACCTATGACCCCTTTAGACACATAAGAACAAATATAATATGTCCCTAGGTTTTCAAGGACCACTAGAGACATATGTTATCATGTAATGAGTTGAAACTAGTCATAGGTCAACCTATGATCACCTTTGACCTCTAAGAATGATTCTAATATTTTTCTAGAGGTCCTAGGACCCCTAGGCACATATGTCATCATGTAATGTATCGAAGGGGGTCATACATCAACTTATGACCCTCTTTGACCCATAGGAATGATTCTCATATATCCCTAGGGGTCTTAGGGACATATGTCATCATGTAATGGGTCAAGAGGGGTCATAGGTCAACCTATGATGCTCTTTGACCCATATGAACAATTGTAATATGTCCATAGGGGTCCTAGGACCCGTAGTGACACATGTCATCATTTAATGGGTTGAAAGGGATCATAGGTCAACCTATTACCCCTTTTGACCCTTATGAACAATTCTAAAATGCCAGTCATCATTTAATGGGTCAAAGGGGATCATAAGTCAACCTATGAACCCCTTCAACCCATATGAACGATTCTAATAAGTCCCTAGGGGTCCTATGAATCCTAGGGACATACGTTATCATATAATATGTCAAAGGGAGTCATAGGTTAACCTATGACCTCATTTGACCCATAAGAATGATTCTCATATGTCCCTAGGGGTCCTAAGGACGTATGTCCTCATGTAATGAATCAAAGGGGGACCTATGACCCTCTTTGACCAATATGAACAATTCTAAGACTCCTAAGGACATATGTCATCATTTAATGGGTCGAAGGGGGTCATAGGTCAACCTATGACCTTCTTTGACCCATATGAACATTTCTAAGATGTCTTTAGGGGTCTTAGGACCCCTCAAGACATATGTCATCATTTAATGAGTCGAAAGGGATCAAGGTCAACTTTTGACCCCCTTTGACCCATATGAGCAATTATAATATGTTCCTAGGCGTCATATGACCCCTAGGGACATATGTCATCATGTAATGGGTAGAAGGGGGTCATAGATTGACCTATGACTCTTTTTGACCCATAAGAATGATTCTGATATATTCCTAAGGGTCCTAGTACTCTTAGAGACATATATCTTCATTTAATGGGTTGAAGGTTGTCATAGGTCACCCTATGACTCCCTTTGACCCATAAGAAGAATTCTAATATGTCCCTAGGAGTCTTAAGACCCCTAGAAACATATTTCATCAGATAAAGGGTCAAAGGGGGTCATAGGTCAACCTATGACCTCGTTTGACACATAGGAATGATTTGAATATGTTCCTAGGGGTTCTAGGACCCCTTTGGACATATGTCATCATGTAATGGGTCAAAGGGGATCATAGGTCAACCTATGACCCCCTTTGACCTATAAGAAGCATTCAAATATGTCCCTAGGGGTTCTAGGACCCCTAAGGACATATGTGATCATGTAATGGGTCAAAGTGGATCATAGGTCAACCTATAACCCCCTTATACACGTAAGAACAATTCTAATATGTCCCTAGGGTTTCGAAGACCACTAGGGACATATGTCATTATGTAATGGGTCAAAGTGGATCATAGGTCAGCCTATGACCTTTCACCTATAAGAACAATTCTAATATTTTCTTAGGAGTCCTAGGACCCATAGGGATATATGTCATCATGTAATGCGTTGAAGGGGGTCATAGGTCAACCTATCACTCCTTTTGACCCATAAGAACAATTCTCGTATGTTACTAGGGGTCCTAGGGACATATGTCTTTGTGTAATGGGTCAAAGGGGGTCATAGGTCAACCTATTACCTACTTTGACCTATATAAACAATTTTAATATGTCCCTAGGGGTCTTAGGACCATTAGAGACATATTTTATCATTTAATGGGTCAAAGGGGATCATAGGTCAACCTATGACCCTCTTCAACCCATATGAACGATTCTAATATGTCCCTATGGGTCCTAGGACCCCTAGGAACATATGTCATCATCTAATGTGTCGAATGGGATCATAGGTCAACCTTTGACCCCCTTTGACCTATAAGAACCATTCTCATATGTGCCTAGGGGTCCTAGGGACATATGTCATCATGTAATGGGTCAAAGGGGGTCATAGGTCAACCTATGACTCCCTTTGACCCATATGAACAATTCTAATATGTCCCTAGGGGTCCTAGGACCACTAGGGACATATGTCAACATTTAATGGTTTGAAGGGGGTCATAGGTCAATCTATGACCCCCTTTGACTTATATGAACAATTCTAATATGCCTCTAGGGGTTTTAGGAGCCCTAGGGACATATGTCATTTTTTAATGGGTCGAAAGGTGTCATAAGTCATCTTATGACCCCCTTGACCCATATGAACAATTGTAATATGTCCTTACAGGTCCTAGGACCCCTAGAGATATATGTCATCATTTAATGAGTTGAAGGGGGTCATAGGTCACCCTATGACCCCCGTTGACCCATATAAATGATTATAATATGTCCTTATGGGTCTTACAACACTTAGAGACATATGTCTTCATGTAGTAAGTCAAAGGGGGTCATAGGTCAACCTATGACCCCCTTTAACCCATATGAATGATTCTAATATGTCCCTAAGGGTCCTAGGACCCCTAGGGACATATGTCATCATGTAATGTCTCAAAGGAGATCATAGGTCAACCTATGACCCCTTCCGACCTATAAGAATGAGTGTAATATGTCCCTAGGACCCCTAAGGACATATGTCATTATCTAATGGGTCGAAGGGGATCCTAAGTTGACTTATGACCCGATTCGACCCATATGAACAATTCTAATATGTCCTTAGGGGTGCTAGGACCCCTAGGGATATATGTCATCATGTAATGGGTTGAACGGGGTCATAGGTCAATCTATGATGTCGTTTGACCCATATGAACGATTCTAATATGTCCTTAGGGGTCCTAGGACTCATTGGGACATATGTCATCATTTAATGAGTCAAAAGGGGTCATAGGTCAACCTATGACCCCCTTTGACCCATAAGAATGATTCTAATATGTCTCTAGGGGTCCTAGACCCCTAGGGACATATGTCATGATTTAATGGGTCGAATGTTGACCTATGACTCCCTTTCACCCATAAGAATGATTCTAATATGTCCTTAGGGGTCTTAGAACCCCTAGGGACATGTTATCATGTGATGTAGCGAAAGGGGTCATAGGTCAACCTATGACCCCCTTTGACCTACAAGAATGATTCTAATATGTCCCTATGCATCCTAGGACCCCTAGGGACATATGTCATCATGTATTGTGTCAAAGGGGGTCATAGATCAACCTATGACCCTGTTCGACCTATAAGAATGATTCTAATTTGTCACTAGGGGTCCTAAGACCCCTACGCACATATGTCATTATGTAATGGGTCGAAGGTGTTCATAGGTCAACCTATGACCCCCTTGGACTGATATATATTAATAATATACATATATATTAATAACATACATATTAATTTATATATATATATATATATATATAATGTTATTATATTTAATAAAAATATTACGTTATGATATATATTAATAACATATATTACATTATTATATTTAATAAAAATATTACATTATTATATATTTATTAATAACATACCTATATATAATATATATATATATATATATATATATATATATATATATATATATATATATATATATATATATATATATATATATATATATATATATATATATATATATATATATATTACGTTATTATATTTAGTAAAAATAATAATAATATAAATTATATTTATAGATTATAATAAGAATAACATAATATATTATAATACATATTTACATAGTAATATAACAAAAGTAATTTATAAATCATAAACTATAACTCTTAAATCTAGTTTTCCCTCCAAAATTGGTTGGGATTTCAAATTTCCCATCAAAATTCATCGAGCCATATCGGATATCCAATTTCATATCGAATATCTGATTAGGCTTGGTATTTACCAAGCCTACACAGTCAACCCAAAAGACGTGTTTGAAGAGGGTTTTAGTGATACTCAGACTTCGAGTAGCCATTTGACAATGTTATTTTGATCGAAATTAGATGAAATGAAAAAGGCTTTTTAATATCGTTCTCAAGATTCCATTGATATAATTTTCATCAAATTATGAGTTTGATAAGTATTTATTAGTTAATTATCAATGAAGATTATTGTAAAGTGCCGATTGACATACTGATTGAAAAATAGCTATAACTTTCAAATGGTATAACATTTTTTAAATCTAAAAGTTGCGTCACATTCTATGCTTTGCCTAGTATAAGATAAAATAATTTTTAAAAAAATTGGTAAAATTTTCTATTAGTTAAGGTGGTCAGACATGGGACTTTTTTTTCCCAAAAAAGTTTTGGTAGAAAATTCATATTTAATTATTTATTTGAAATTAAAATACCAAAAAATATGCGTCACATCCAGGCATGAGTCTACTTTTCATATCTATAATTATAATAAAAAATAATTATCATTTGATTTTTCTTAAGGTGTTCAAACATACACCTACTTTTTTATTTTTGTCTTGAAATTTTCGTAGTACTACATTAAAATTCAAACTTTTGACCAATCAATTTTTTTTCTCCTAATAAGGCCTAGTAGTTTAGAAACTACATTCAATTTCCTATAGGTTATTTTCTTACAAATTTTTGATATAAATTCCATAAAAACTTTAAAATTATGTGTCAAGTTGACATAACCCTGATTTGTTTATTTTTGACTGCCACTTAAGGCCATAGTTTGGTTGATCATGATCTGCACATACCCAATAAAAGATCAACACATATAATAGTGATTTACATGGAAAATCAATTTGGAAAATTCCACCAATAACATGCTACTCTTTTTTCACTCTTCTGAAGTGATGCCCTGTGAAAGGCTTGCCTTGTTAAAGGCTACAAAACACACTATTAAATGTGACCCAGTTAAGGGATTTCAACCACCCTACTAGAAGTGGACCTAGTTAAAGGAATTTAGAATATTCACTTGGAATGTCATCATGTTAAAGCATTTAAAAAATGGTTGTTAAACCAACCTAGGTCCATAGGATTTTTTCCTAACTGATACAATTATTGGAGAGTAACAATAAGGGCTTTTGATCTAATATAACACACAACATAACTTGCAGATTTCATATCTCAATTTAGTTCACAAAATTGCCTGGCTATCAGTCTCTGTAGCTCTGACAACTTGTCCTCCTTTCAAGTTTTGTCTCCCTAAGTCTCCATGTTTTTTGTGCCAATACAATCACCTCTGTAGTTACTTATCAAATTAGAGTCTATGTACTCTTTCTTTCTTTCTATGCCTTCTCCTTGACACCACACACTCTCTTCAACTTCTTTGCTTCTTAACCTATAACTCCTTAGGTAGAAGTCTAGAATACTTTTCCTGCCCTAATCTTCCTACTCTTTTTTTTTTTTCAAATGTATTAGGTAAGATATGATGTATCTAGCCCTTATCTTGTTTCTTCTAGAAACATCATGTGAAATCCACCTTTATCCACCTAAAGATAATTAACCTAAAATTCTATGCCACTAGCTCAACATTCTTATCTTCCATCTAGTTCACAAAATTCAATGTAACAAACATGTTAGCTTAGATGTGGAAAATCTTTGAATTTTCAAATAATGCAGCAGCTCGGCAATATTGACTTTTTGATGCTCTGCAAATACTATGTTACTCGACAGCTATTGTGGATTCACTTCCTGAACTAAGTTTTACTGATGCTCGACACCTATTACATTTTTGTCTAGCTCAGCACCTAAACCTGCTCAACACCTTTTGTTTCACTTGGCACACACTAGATTTTTCATTTTCTCAGAATAATCTACTCAACATGAACTAACTTTCTTGACACTCACTAATGAATTTAGTTGAGCTTTGAAGACAACTTTGTTACAACTTATTCTTCTAGAGTTTTTAAGTGAAGCCAACCTCTGTAGCTTCAAGTGTGTTATCAATACATCATTTTACCATTGTCTTAATTGATCCTTTTGCTTCATTACAAAACCATAACTCAGCCTTTCCATTAGGTGCTTTTGTTACATCTTGTTGATTAAATCCTCTTCATCAATCAACTAAGTGATAGTACTTGGATCTTATAAGTAATTGTCATTCTAGAAAATAGCAAGTTTGATGTCAGTGACAAAACAATGATTGAAAATATTCTTTATTAACAATCTCCCTTCTTCAATAATGATATTTTCAATCAGATTTCAATAATCTCCCTCTTTGGCATTGATGAAAAACCAAACTAATCAACCAAGTTATCAAAATGCTAACTAGGTTAAAATAGTAAATCAAATGCCAAAAAGAAAACTTTGTATCCAAAATTGTTCATTCTATCAGCAACTTTGAATTTTTCATGACTCCCTCTTTCAAAGTATTAGGGATATCTCTTTTGTTGATACATTGTCTTCTTTTCTTTTTTCTACTCCCTCTCTGATCTTGTCATTCTAATTGTTGATTTGTGTTCTTTTCTCCCTCTTAGCTACTATTTCTCCCTTTACACATTTAATCCTGTAGATTTGATCAATTTTTGTTATTTCTCCCTCTTTGACAACAATGCCAAAGACATATTAGTTCAGCATCATATCATGCATGTATAGCATTTGTGTGAACTCCAATTTATCCCTCTATCGCCTTGCTTGTGACTTATTTGGAATTTTAGTATATTAATTACTTCAATAAAAACCTAAAGTAAGTATCCTTTGCATCAATTTATATCATTTCAACAATCAACTCATTTGATGTAGGTTAGTCTTGTTGTTACTTAAACAACCTTGGATAGGGGCATCACCCCTAACTTACCTCTAAGATACTCAAATGCATCTTTAGGTAATGGTTTTGTGAAGATGTTAGTAATTTGTTCCTTTGAGTTGACATATTTCATCTTCACTTGTTTGTCTTCCACTAGTTCTCTTACATAGTGATACTTTATTGCAATGTGCTTTGTTTTAGCATGCATCACTATATTCTTTGATACGTTGATGGAACTTGTGTTATCACAATAGAGTATCACATTTTTAATTAGATCTCTTCTTTCATACCTTTCAATAGGTGCTTGACCCATACAATATTGGTGCAGTTGATAGTAGTAGCAACATACTCAGCTTCAACTTGTGGACTATGAGGTACAACTTTGCTTTTTTCTTGTCTAAGTGATTAATATTTTACCTAAGAAGAGTGCTCCTCCACTAGTACTTTTTCTATCATCTATATTACCTCCCTAATCTGCATCAGTGTAGGCATTCAACTCAAACTTTTTAGTCCTCTTGTAGTATAAACCAAAGGCATCTATTCCTTTTAGGCATCTCATTATTCTTTTTACTTCCATAAGATGATTTTCTCTTGGGTTTCTAGAAAATCTTGCCACTATTCCAACCGATAATGCAATTTCTAGTCTACTATGTACAACATATTGTAACTTTTCAATCATTGATTAGTACATTATTTGATTTACTTTAGCTGACTCATCATTCCTAGATAAGTTATGTCTTGTTACCATTGGTGTACTGACTAGTGTTGAATCCTCTAAGAAAAATGTTTTGAGTATTTCCTTCATATATTTTGATTGAGTCACAAATATGCCATGTTTTAGTTGATATACATGCAATTCAACAAAGAACTTGATTTCTCCAAACATTGACATCTCAACTCATGTTTCACATGATCAACAAAATCTTTACATAGGACATCTTTTCCTCCAAATATTATATCATCTACAAAGATTTTAGATATTAGAATGTCTTTACCTTTTTCTATCTTGATATACATGTTGTTGTTGTCATCTGTTCTCTCAAATCCTATCCTCACAAGATATTTGTGAAGTCTCTCATACCATGCTCTAAGCACTTGTTTCAAACCATAGAGTTCTTTATGCAGTTTTCAAACCATATCCTTTTTGTTTTCATCAACAAATCCCTCTGGTTGTTCTATGTAGACTTCCTCTTCTAGTATACCATTCAGAAAAGTAGACTTTACATCCATTTGATAGACTTTAAAACCTTTGTAGGAAACATATGCAAGTAGAGTTCTTACTCCTTCCATCCTTGTAATAAGAGAAAATTTTTCACCATAGTCCAGTACTTCTTCTTTAGCATAACCTTTATAGACTAGTCTGGCTTTATTTCTTGTGATCTCTCCATTCTCATCTAGCTTGTTCCTAAATACCAACTTGGTACCAATCATATTCTTATTAGCTAGTCTTGGAACTAAAGTCCAAGTTTTTTTGTTCTCTATCTTCTCAATGTCTTCTTCCATAGCTTTACACCAATCATCATCTTGTATTGCATCTTTTACTATTTTGGGTTCAATCTTGCTCAGTAGACATGATTCATTTCTTTTTCTTTTTCTTGTCATTGATCTAGCGTCCTTGTCACCAATGATTTTTTCTGCAGGGTGATGTCTTCTCACATACTTGGATAGCCTTGGTTCTATCCTCATTTCCATGTTTGGTCTTTTAGCTTCAGAGTCACTATGTACATCTCTTTTAGGTAGTTCAACATCTCTTTCATGTGTACTAATTTTAGAATCAGAATGTGCATTATCTTCATTGTGCAGCTTAGCTTCTGAATGCAACTCAACATTCACTGGTTGTGACTTAACTAATACTAAATCTTGTTTTTGATTCCCAACTTGATTGGTAGCTTCTTCTTCAGTAGGCTTTCCTTCATTGAAGTATACAAAGGATTTGTACTCTTCTAGTTTCTTGGATTCATCAACTTAAACTTATGCATGCTCATCAAAGTTTACATTTGCACTCTCCACAATTTTGTTAGTGTTAGTATTTAAAAACTTATATGCTTTACTTCTAGTAGAGTATCTAAGAAATATACGTTCATCACTCTTTGCATCAAACTTTTCATTTCTAGTATCTTTAAGAATATAACACTTACAACCAAACACTTTGAAATGTTCTACATTGGGTGAGTGACCCTACCATAATTGAAAAGGTGTTACATTTGTACCTTTGTTGATTGGTACTCAATTTAGGCTATAGACAACTATACTTAAAGCTTCTCTCTAGTACTTTAGAGAAATGTTCTTCTCCATCATTACTGTTCTGGCATAGTCTATCATTGATCTATTCCTCCTCTTCACAATTTCATTTCGTGGGGGAGTTCTAGGTGTTGATGTTTGTCTCTTAATTCCTTTATCATTACAAAATGTCTGAAAATCATTTGATGTGAACTCTCCTCCTCTATCAGATCTTAGGCACTTTAGAATGTTCCTTGTTTCCTTCTCAACCCTAGCCAAATACCACTTAAACATTTGAAATGCATCATATTTTTTCTTTAAGAACATGATAGTCATCATCCTAGAGTAGTCATCAAAAAACATCATTATATATCTATCTCTTTTGTAGCTTTGCACTTCAATTGGGATACATAAATTAGTATGGACTAACTCTAGTACTTCTTTGGAAGTATAGGTTTTACTTTTGAAACTTGACTTGGTCATCTTTCCTAGCTAACAGTTTTTGCACATTGTATTGTCAGGCTTCTTCAATTTAAGTAAACCTTTGACTTTTTTCATTTTGGTGATGCTAATCAGATTATCAAAGTTGACATGACATAGCCTTTTATGCCATAACCACACATCATCAAATCTTACAATAAGATAGGCAACATCCTCCATATCTAGGTAAAATAGATTACTCCTAGTTTGGTCTCCTTTTCCTATCAAATTTCCACAAGTGTCATAGATTTTGGTAGTTTTGTTTCCAAATTCTACTTTTCATCCTACATTACTTAACTATGACACACTCAGTAGATTGTAGTTCAATCCTTCAACATAATATGCATTATCATATGAAATTTTCTCTTTAAGCTTAATAGAACCCTTTCCTTTGATTAGACATGGAGTATCATTTCCAAATCTAACACGATTTTCGTCATACTGAGTTAAGGTAACAAACTTACTTTTGTCTCCTATCATGTGATGTGAGCACCCACTGTCTATTATCCATATGTCATTCTTATTTACATAGGTTACTAGTCTTGTTGCCTCATCTTCATTTGACTCATCCTTTATAGCTACATAGACTACCTCATCATCATTTTCATCAGAATTCTCTTCTTCAACAATGTAGCACTTTTTGTCTTTGCCTTTTTAATCTTTGCTATCATCTTCTCTTCTGTTCTTGTACTTGTTGCCTTCTTTGTAGTTCTCTTTCTATGTGCCCCTTGCAACAAGCTATCCTACTTCATTGCAATTAAAAAAAATGATAGGTAGCTTACCTTTGAATTTACCTTTGCCTCTATGAAATATTCTAGCCAACAATGCTTCCAATTGTTCCACATCTTCTTCATTTTTTCTACTGTCATTGGATGCATATCTTATCTTTCTTTTCTTCTTCTTTGATTTCACCTCTTCAGCATCTTTCAATAACATCTTGGACTTGAAAGAAAATTCAAGATTCTCAAGTCTATTATTATCAAAGTTGGATAAATCAAATGCAGTAAGTCTTCCCACTATAACTTCAAGAGTTAGCTTATTTCCTGGTATGCATCTCAAATCTTGGATGGATGATACTCTAATAGCTTATATTGGGAGCAAGGTTCTTAAGAATTTTCTATTAATAGTTTCATCATCTAAATGACCACCCAAACTTCTTATTGCACTTACTACTTCCTTTATTCTAGAGGCATATTGAGCAATGTTCTCACCTTCCTCCATTCTCATGTCATCAAACTTTCCTCTAAGGCTTTCTCTTTTTTTCCTTTGGACCTTTTGATCTCCTCCATAAATATATAACAAGGTTTTCCACATCTTGAATGAAAAGGTACATCTCTTGATGTCATTAAATTTAGCATAGCTGAGGGAAGAGGCAATCTCCAACATTTCTTGATTGTGCTTCTTCTTTTTCTTCATATCTTCTACAATAGGAACACAAGCTAGATCAACATGTTCCACTTCAATTGAGTTTTGTGCATGATCACCTATTGATCCAAGGTGAAACTTCATTAAATTTTTCCATGAAACAAAGCTATCTCTGTTGAGCTTGGGAACTTCTCTCTTGGACATCTTGATATTTTTTGCTTCTAGTACCTTTAAACCAAATTAGTAGATGGCTCTAATACAAATTTTTAGAAATGCTTTAGAATAACTGAGAGTGGGGCTGAATTAGTTATTCAATGTCCAAATTTCCTAATAAAACTATTTCACTAAGTATAGTGAGGTCATTTAAACTAATCATGCATCCACGCTAAACATTCTTCTTAGCAAGTTACTATTTAATCAATATGTAAGAATAAAACATAAAATATCAACACATAATATAGTGATTTACATGGAAACCCAATTTGAAAAAAAACCACTAGTAACATGCTATTACTTTCTCACTCTTCTGAAGTGATGCCTTGTGAAAGGCTTGCCCTATTAAAGGCTACAAAACATACTATTAAATGTGACCTGATTAAGGGATTTCAACCACCCTATTAGAAGTGGGCATGGTTAAAGGAATTTAGAACATTCACTTGGAATGTCACCTTGTCAAAGGATTTACAAAATGGTTGTTAAACCAACCTAAGTCTATAGTTTTTTTCCCTAATTGATACAATTTCAAGAGAGTAAAAATAAGGGCTTTTGATCTGATATAACTTACAACATAACTTGCAGATTGCAGATCTCAATTCAATTAACAAAATTGCTTGGCTTTCAATCTCTACAACTCTAATAGCTTGTCCTCCTTTCAAGCTTTGTTTCTTTAAGTCTCCATGCTTGTTGTGCCAATGCAATCACCTCTGCAGTCACTTATCAAAGTAGAGTCTCTATACTCTATTCCTCCCTTTCAATGTCTTCTCCTTGATACCACACACTCTCTTTAACTTCTTTGCTTCTTGACCTGTAACTCCTTAAATAGAAGTCTGAAATACTTTTCCTGCTCTAATCTTCCTGCTCTTATTTTTTTTTCAAATGGATTAGGTAAGATATGATTTATCTACCCTTTATCTTGTTTCTTGTAGAAACATCATGTGAAATCCACCTTTATTCGCCAAAGTATGGTTAACCTAAAATTTTGTGCCACAAGCTCAACATTCTTATCTTCCATCTGCTTCAAAAAATTTAAGGTAATAAACTTGTCGGCTCAAATCTGGGAATCTTTTATTTCTCAAATAATGCAGCATCTTGGTACTATTGACTTTCTAATGCTTGACACATACTATGTTACTCAACACCTACTATGGATTCACTCGACATCAACTAAGTTTTACTGATGCTCGACACCTATTACTTTTTTTTCTAGCTTGACATCTAAACTTGCTTGCTACCTTCTATTTCTCTTAGCACACACTAGATTTTACATTTTCTTGGCACTTACTGATAATCTACTCGACATGAACTAACTTGCTCTATACTCACTAATGAATTTAGTCAAGCTTTGCAAACAACTTTGTTACAACTTATTCTTCTAGAGTTTCTAAGTTTGGCCAACCTCTATATCTTCAAGTGTATTATCAATACATGATTTTACCATTGTCTTAACTAATCCTTGTACTTCATTACAAAACAATAACTCAACCTTTCCCTTAGGTTCTTTTTCTAGATCTTATTGATTTAATCATCTTTATTAGTCAACTAAGTGATAGTACTTGGATCTTATAAGCAATTTTCATTCAAGCAAATAGCAAGTTTAACATTCGTGAAAAAACAATGATTGAAAATATTCTTTATCAACAATCTCCCTTCTTCAATAATGATCTTTTCAATCAGATTTCAATTTTTGTATCCACTATTTCTATTGCCTTTAATGTTATCAGAAAGAGAAGTCTCCCTAAATATAAAAATGCAGCATGGCGAGAAATAACAACTTTAGTTAACAAATCAAATTTTGAAAAAAGATTTATTAGTAACATAAGTTGCTATCTTAATGTGAGTCTTAAAATTTTAGCAAGATATTTGAAGAGAAGGGTTAACTTTGAATGCAATCAAACAAATAGTTTGTAAACTTCTAGTGGTAGACTCCCAAAATCTGATATGAAAATTACTAGTGAAGTCAAAACTTTTCTTAGAATTTTTTTGCATGATCACCTAATTCAATAGACATTCTTAAATTGAGAGTTGGCTCTTAAATTTATGACCCACATCCTAAAAACCTTTTGGATAGGATTTAAACTAAATTGTTCAAAATATAATTACATGATAAGGTGTTAACTACTCACATTAGTCAAAGATCTTTTGAAAAGAGCAAACCATGGTATGTAAGGATTAATAAGGAAAGAGTCACATGTTGTTATAAAACTAATGTTCAATTTTGTTGACATTATGATGTAATTTGATCTATACATAGTATCATACCTACGAATAATTTTTTTTAGGAATATGGTATAAAAATACCACCTCAAACTATAAAGGATTTCATATCAAGCTTTTTTCTCAAGCCAGCTAATGAGAAATATTTTATTTTTAATGTATGTCTTTCTAGTACATGTGCTATGTGTGAGAATATTGTCTTGTTAGATGAATGTTTGCCTGAGAATTCTTTGAATAATTTTAGACAACAATTAGTTGATGCAACAAGATTTAAAACTATTGAATATCCACTGAAAGATGTGAAGGTTGGAAGAAGGTTTGATATAGTTATATACAAGTTTAGTTTTCATTCATTTATGAATGGGTTTAAGAGTATGATCATACAAAACTATTTTAAACACTCTCAATATGCTAGATGGCTTGATCAACAATTTTGCATATGTAAGAATAAGTTTCCAAATGGTGTTCAAATAATTTAAAATAACTAATAGGGGAGGGGAGTGAATCAGTTATCCAAAGTGTAGATGTATAAATAAAACTTTTCATAGCTTAGTGAACCCATAAAACATTATTCATCATGCATGCATCCATAAGATTATGCAATCACTTAAAACTTGTAGGTTACTATCAAATCAACTTGCATAAATGTAAACATGAAACATAACAGATTCATCAACACACTTGACACAATGATTTATGTGGAAACCCAATTTTGAAAAAACCACCAGTAATACGCTACTCTTTTTCACTCTTCAGGAGTGATGCCCTGTGAAAGGCCAACCCTGTTAAAGGTTACAATACACATTGTTAAATGAGACCTTGTTAAAGGATTTCAATCACCCTATTAGGAGTGTGCCTTATTAGAGGACTTTAAACCATTCACTTGGAATGTCACCCAGTTAAAGAATTTACAAATGAATTTTAGATAAACCTTAATCCAAAGGATTTTCCTTGGACTGATACAATTATTGGAGAGTTATAGTATGGCTTGATCTAATAACAACTTACAACTACATTTGTAGATTACACATCTCTATTTCAGTCTTCCATTTTGTTTGGCCTTTAGTCATTTGAGTTCTATTGGCTTGTCCACTCTTCAAGCATTCATACCCTTAAGACCTCTTTCTTAACATGCCATTGTAGACTCTTCTCTTAGGTCACTTGCTGAAGCAAAACCCTTATCCCCTTGTCTTCCTTAGGTTCTCATAGACGACAACCTTTGCTTCTAACCATATATTCCTATAAATAGGAAATTAAGATCTTTTGTTGCTCATTTTCCATAATCCAATTTAGGGTTAGGATAGATTAGGTAGGATAAAATGAATCTATCCCATATTCCATATCCCTTCTAGAAAATTCTCCTTGAACCCTCTTTGAATTCACCTAAAAATATATTATCTTGAATTCTGTGCCTCTAGCTCATCAATCTTATATTCCACCTAGTTCATGTAATCCAAGAAAACAAACGTGTTAGCTCAAATCCATCAAATTCATACTCTTTTAAATAATGTAGTAGCTTGGCATTATCTTTCTTATGATGCTCAACATATACTACATTGCTCAACGTCCTTTGTAAAATCACTAAGCATGAAATAAAGTTTACTGATGCTTAGCATCAACTAAAATTTACTTAGCATCCATTGTTATGCTTGGAATACACTAGAATAAGAATTTACTTAGCTCCAACTGATTTTTTGCTCGTCTTGCACTGAATTTTCTTGTCACCTACTATCCACATGGTCAAGCTTGCTAGATAAACTTGGTGTAACTTGTTCTTCTAAACTTTCTTAGTATAACTAGCCTTTATAACCTTAAGTAGATTATCAATACATCATGTTATCACTGTCTTAATTGATTCTTTTACTTCTTTGCATAATCATAACTTAACCTTCCCTCTAGGTTCTATTGTTACATCTTTTGATCAAATCCTCTTCATCAATTAAATAAGTATACTTAAATCGTATAAGAAGCTGTCTTACTAAAAAAAGTAGGTTTGACATCAATGACAAAATAATGATTGAAAAATATTTAGCATACTTCTTCAACATACTTTGTTCTCAACAATCTCCCTCTTTGGCATTGATGGAAAACCAAACTGATGAACCAAACTGACTAGGTTAAAATAGTAAGACAATTCTCAAAAAAAATGATTCCTTGTATTGAAATCTCTCCCTCTATTAGCAACTTCCATCCTCTAAATGTGTTACAAAACACTTCTTTATAACTCCCTTTGAATTTCTTCTTGTATCTCTCTCTTACTAGGTAGATATTAGGATTTCTCTATCTTTGTTCTCCTAATCAAAAACTATCTCCTTCTAAGATTAGTTTTAATTCATTCTTGTATTTCTCCCTTTGAATAGTAAATGTCTCCCTCTAAGTACTACATGATCACTCTTATATTTCTCCCTCTTTGACAACAATGCCAAAGAATTGTCATCTTAACATGCAGATATAGGCTTCTTTAGTTTCTCCCTCTATCACCTTAGTTGTGGCTTATTTGTAGTTTCAACTCTTTGATTATTTTAGGCATCTCCTAAAGTAAGACCCTTTGCATCAATGTGTAACATATGAAAATCAACTTGTTTGATGCAGGGCACTCCTCTTCTTACTTAGATAGCCTTTGATATAGGTATCACCCCTAGTTTACCTCTTAGATACTCATGAGAATCCTTAGGTAATGCTTTTGTAAAGATATTAGCAATTTTCCCTTTAGTGTTAACATTCAATCTTCACCTCTTTATCTTGAACTAATTCTCTCAAGTAATGATACATGATTGCAATGTGCTTAGTTTTTGTGTGATCATAGAATTCTTTGATATGTTTATGGAACTTGTATTATCATAGTATAGTGTCAATGGTTATGTGATCTCTTCCTTGATTCATTTGAGTAATTTTTTGATTCATACAATGTTTTTACAATTTACAGCAACAACAACATATTCAGCTTCAGCTGGTAGATTGTGAGGTGCAATTTTTTTCTAGCTAGTCCATGTAACCAATCTTTTGCCTAAAAAAAATGCTCCTCCACTAGTGCTCTTTCTATCATCAATGTTTCCAGCCTAATTAGCATTAGTATAGGCTCTTAATTCAAATTTCTCAATTTTATTATAGTATAGACAATACATTTTTCTTCTTTTTAGATATCTCATTTTTCTCTTTATAGCCATCAAGTGATTCTCCTTGGGATTAGTAGAGAATCTTCCAAATATTCCTATAGATAATGCAATGTTAGGTATATTATGTACTACATGTTGTAATTTGCCAATCATAGACCTGTACAATATTTGATTTACCTCGATTGAATCATCATTCTTGTACAACTTGTGTCCTATCAGCATAGGTATACTTACTAGTTTGGAATCCTCCAATACAAAAAATTTTAGTATTTCCTTGACATACTTTAACTGAGTGATGCATATACCATATTTTATTTGATATACTTGGAAACCCACAAAGAATTTGATCTCTCCAAACATAGACATTTCAAATTCTTGCTTCATTTGATTTGCAAAATCCTTACATAAAGCATCTTGACCTCCAAATATGATATCATCAACAAAAATTTTAGATTACAAAATACATTTTCCTTTCTCTATCTTCATGTACAGATTGCTATTTTCGTTAGTCCTTTCAAATCTTGTCTTCACAAGATAATTATGAATTCTCTCGTACCATGCTCTTGGTGCTTGTTTCAAATCATATAGAGCTTTGTGTAATCTACATACCATGTTCTTATTGATAACATCAACAAAACCATCTCATTGTTCTATGTAAACTTCTTCCTCTAATATGCCATTCAAAAATGTAGATTTAACATCAATTTGATAAACTTTAAAACCTTTGTATGCAAAATAAGAAAGTAATGTTCTTACTCATTCCAATCTAGCAATAGGAGCAAATGTCTCTCCATAGTCAATTCCTTCCTCTTGTGCACATCCCTTGAAAACTAATCTTGCCTTGTTCTTTTTGACTTCACCATTTTCATGTAACTTGTTTTTGAATGCCAATTTGGTGCCAATCACATTTCTATCTTTTGTTCTAGGAACTAGAATCCATGTTTTATTTTTCTCAATTTTTTCAATCTCTTCTTCCATGCCTTTACTCTAGTCCACATCTTCTAAAGAATCTCTCACTAATTTGGGTTCCTTCATGCTTAGAAAACATGTACTATTTCTCAATCTACTTTTTTTCATTGGTCTAGCATCTTTATCTCTAATAATTTATGTAGTAGGATAATGTCTTTTGACATATTTGGACAATCTTGGTTCGGCTCTAGTTTCCTCATTTTGTCTTTTAGCTTCAAAGTTATTGTGTACATCTCTATTAGGTAGTTCAACATCTCTTTCATGTACACTAATCTTAGAATCTGAATGTGGATCAACTTCATTCTATAACACAACATCTGAATGTAGCTTGATTCCTGAATGCAACTCGACAGTCATAGTATGTGACTTGGTAGTCATTGAAACTTGCTATTGGTTTGTAGCTTGATTTGCAACATCTTCTTCAGTAGGCATGCCTTCATAAAATAATACAAATGATTTGTATTCTTCTAGTTCTTTCATAGATTCAGCCTCATGTACCTTTGTACATTCATCAAAATTTACATTTGCACTTTTCAAAACTTTTTTAGTGTTAGTATTTAAACACTTATAAGCTTTACTTCTTATGAAATATCCTACGAATATACCTTCTTCAATTTTTGCATCAAGTTTATAATTCATGAAGTCTTTAAGAATGTAAAACTTGCTTCTAAATACCTTATAATATTTTACATTGGGTGAGCATCCATACCATAGTTCAAAAGTTATTGAATGAGTACCTTTCTTGACTTGTATAGGGTTCAAGGTATAGACAACTATACTTATAGCTTCTCTCCAGTATTTTAAAGCAACATTTTTCTCCATCATGACTATTGTAGCATAGTCCATTATAGATTTGTTCCTTCTTTTGGCTATTCCATTTTGTGGAGGGGTTCTAGGGGTAGAGGTTTTTCTTTTGATTCCTTTAGCATTACAAAACATCTCAAACTCATGTGATGTATATTCTCTTCCTTTGTTAGATCTCAAAAACTTTATACTTTTACTTATTTCCTTCTCAACTCTTGCTAAGTACCACTTAAATATTTGGAAAGCATCAGATTTCTTTTTAAAAAACATAGTTGTCATCATTCTAGAATATTTAAACAACAAACAACATAATCTACTTATCTTCTTTGTAGATTTTCACATCAATTGGTCCAAACAAGTTAGTATGAACAATCTCTAGTATCCCTTTAGAGGTATAATTTTTACTCTTAAAACTTGACTTTTTCATTTTGCCTAACTAACATTATTTGCACATAACATTATCAAGTTTCTTCAACTTAGGCATACCTTAACTTTTCTCACATTGCTGATACTAACTAGGTTATCAAAATTGGCCTAACATAACCTATTGTGCCACAGCCACACATCATCAAATTTTACAACTAAATAAGTAGCATCTTCTATGTCAAGATAGAATAGATTACTCCTAGTTCGATCACCCTTTCCAATCAGTTTTCCATTTTTGTCGTATATCTTAGCAACCTTATTTGAAAACTCAACCTTATATCCCAAATTATTTAGTTGTGACACACATAAAAAATTATAGTTAAGTCCTTCAACATATTAAGTATTGTCACATAATATCTTATCTATCATTTTGATAGATCCTTTTCCTTTCATCAAGCATCGTGCATCATTACCAAATATTACACTATTTCCATCGTAACAATTCAAGGTAATGAACTTACTTTTATCTCTAGTCATGTGATGTGAACACCCACTATCAATGATCCATCTATCATTCTTATTTACACAAGTCATAAGTGCAATTGCCTCATTTTCATCAGATTCATCCTTCATTGCAACATGCACCACTTCATCATCATGTTCATAAAATTCATCTCTTGTTTCCTTTTCAAAAATGTAGCATGACTTTTTCCCTTTGTCTTTGTAGTCCTTGCTAGCTTCATCTCTTTTACTTTTGTAGTTCTCACCACCTCTATAATTCTTCTTCTTTTGACATCTAGCAAAAATATGATCAACCACATTGTAATTGAAACAAATGATAGGTAATTTACCATTGAACTTTCCTTTACCTTTGTAAAATCTTCTTGCTAGTAGTGCTTCAAGTTGTTCTACATCCTCCATATATGTATCACTATCACTAGACACATTCTTTTTCTTCTCATCAAGTTCCTTCAATGATACCTTAGCTTTGAAAGCAAATTCAATATTTTTAGGTTTGTAATTATCAAAGTTAGATACCTCAAAATAAGTGAGTCTACCTACCAAGCCTTCAAGTGATAGCTTATTCCCTAGTATAAATCTCAATTCTTGAATTGTAGAATCTCTAATAGCATATATAGGCAACAATGTCCTTACAACTTTGCTTAGTATAGTATCATCATCTATATAACTAGTAGCTCCTCTTATTGCATTAACAACTTCTTTTATCCTAGCAACATATTGAGCAATGTTTTCACCTTCTTCCATTCTCATATTATCAAACTTACCTCTGGGACCTTCTGCTTTGGTTCTTAGAACAATTTCATCTCCTCCTTAGATGGTGGTTATGGCATCGAACATTTTCTTTACACTATCAATACCTTTGGTATCATCAAATTCAAGATAGATTAGGGTAGAGGCAATCTCCAACATTGCCTAGTTATTTTTTTTCTTCTTTTTCATATCCTCAGTAGTTGGGGCACCAATAGGATACACATGCTCAGTGGTAATAGTAGATTGTGCATAATCTCCAAGTCCTCCAAGGCGCAGCATTTTCAAACTTTTTCATGCAAGAAAGTTATCTCTATTAAGCTTAGGTACTTCTCTTTTTAACATCTTGATATTTGCGCTTCTGGTACCTTCAAACTAGTCCTCCTAAGCAGATGGCTTTGATACAAATTTTTGGAATAGTTTAGAATAACTGAGAGGGGGGTGGGTCAATCGGTTATCTAAGGTCCAAATGTATAAATAAAAATTTTCATAGCTTAGTGAACCCATAAAACATTATTCATTATGCATGCATCCATAAGATTATGCAATGAATTAAAAATCGTATGTTACTCTCTAATCAACTTGTAGAAATGTACATATGAAACATAATAGATTCATCAACAGACTTGACAAAATGATTTATGTGAAAACCCAATTTTGAAAAAACCGCCAGTAACATGCTACTCTCTTTCACTCTTCTAAAGTGATGCTCTATGAAAGGCCAACCCTGTTAAAGGTTACAATACACACTATTAAATTTGACCCTATTAAAGGATTTTAGTCAGCCTATTAGGATTGAGCTTTGTTAGAGGACTTTAGATCATTCACTTGAAATGTCACCCAGTTAAAGGATTTACAAATGACTTCTAAGTCAACCTTAATCCAAAGGATTTACCCTAGACTGATACAATTATTAGAGAGTAACAATAAGGCTTGATCTGATAAAAAATTACAACTCCATTTGCAGATTACAAATCTCTATTTCAGTCCTCCATTCTACTTTGCCTTTACTCATTGTAGCTATGTTGGCTTGTTCACCCTTCAAGCATTCATACCCTTAACCCTTCTTTCTTAACATGTCATTGTAGACTCTTCGCTTAGGTGACTTTATGAAGAAAAACTATTATCTCCTTGTCTTCCTTAGGTTCATGCAAATGACAGCCTTTTCTTTTGACTAGCCATTCCTATAAGATCTTCCTCTACTCATTCTTCATTGTCCAATTTGGGGTTAGGATAGATTAAGTAGGATACAATGAATCTACTCCATATTCCACATCTCTTCTAAAAACTTCTCCTTGAATCCTCTTTGAATTCAGTTAAAAATGGTTTATCTTGAATACTGTGCATCCAACTCATCAATCTTACCTTCCACCTAGTTCACATAATCCAAGAAAATAAACTTGTTAGCTTAGACCCATTGAGTTCATGATCTTTTAAATAATACAACAGCTCAACATTATTTTTCTTTTGATGCTTCGCACATACTATATTGTTCGACATCCTTTGTAAAATCACTCAACACGAACTAAAATTTTTTGGTGCTCGACATCAACTAAACTTTACTTGGCATCCACTATTCTCCTTGGCATACGCTAAAATAAGCATTTACTCAGCTCCAACTTATTTTCTTCTTGGCTTGCATTGGCTTTTCTTGACACATACTATCCATTTAGTCTAGGTTGGTAGAAAAAAATTGTGTAACTTGTTCTTCTAAACTTTCTTAGTGTAACCAGCCTTTGTAACCTTATGTAGATTATCAATACATCATAATATCACTATCTTAACTAATTCTTGTAATTCTTTACATATAATCATAACTCAACTTTTCCTCTAGGTGCTATTATTACATCTTTTGATCAAATCCTCTTTATCAATCAAATAAGTGATAGTACTTAAATCATATAAGTAGTTGTCTTACTAGAAAATAGCAGGTTTGACATCAATGGAAAAACAATGATTGAAACATATTTATCATACTTCTTTAACATAATTTGTTCTCAACAATCTCTCTCTTTGTGTTGGTTTCAATTTTTTCTCAACAAATGGTAGTATACTTTCAGTTATTAACCATGTAGAGAACTACACACTTGCACCCCAAGATTAGGCACAATCACAATATTACAATTTTGTGAAAGTAGCAATTTTTTTCATATAGTTTATAATAGGAATGCATAAATAATGGTATAGAGAAGGATTGAAAAATATTGAGAGAGTTCCATTTCTATATAAGTGATAATAAAGGAAAAAAGTTTTCCTATATTACTGAGGAGGAAACCAAAGATGAACTTGATGGCCATGTGATGAAGTGGTGTTTATTGCAATGAAGGATGATTTTGATCAGGATGAGGTGACTGCACTAGTATCTTATGTGAAAAAGAGTTATAGATGGATCATTTACAGTGGGTGTTCACATCACATGACTGGAGACAAAAGTAAGTTCATTACCCTTGATTATTATGATGGAAATAGTGTACGGTTTGGTAAAGATGTACCCTATTTGATAAAAGGAAAAGGATCAATCAAACTCATAGAAAAGATCATGTGTAACAATTCTTATTATGTATAAGGAATTAACTATAATGTGTTGAGTGTGTCACAACTAAATATTTCACATTGTAAAGTTGAGTTTGAGAACAAGATAGAAAAGATCTATGACATTGATTGGAAACTAATTGGAAAAGGTGATTACAATAGAGGTAATATATTTTATCTTTATATGAATGATACTACTTATTTTTTTGTGGAATTTGATAATGTGTGGCTATGACACAAGAGGTTATGTCATGTTAACTTTGATAACTTAGTCAGTATCAGTAACATGAAAATAGTCAGAAGTTTGCCTAAGCTAAAGAAACTTGACAATATGATTTGCAAATAATGTTAGTTAGGCAAAATGACAAAATCTAGTTTTCAAAATAAGAGTCACATCTCTAAAGAAATTTTTGAATTAGTTCATACTGATTTGTGTGGACCAATTGATGTGAAAAGCTACAAAGGTAACAAGTACATTATCCTATTTATTGATGATTATTCTAGGATGATGATAGTTATGTTTCTAAAATAGAAATTTGATGCTTTCCAAATGTTTAAGTGGTACTTAGATAGAGTTGAAAACAAGATAAGAAAAATATTGTTCAATGCTTGAGATCTGATGGAGGTGGAGAATTTACATCAAATGAGTTTGAGATGTTCTTTAATGATAGAGGAATCAAGAGACATACTTTTGCAACTAGAACCCCTCCACAAAATGGAATTGTTGAAAGCAGGACAAGATCTGTAATGGACTATGCTAGAACTCATGATGGAGAAGAATGTTGCTTTGAAATACTGGGGAGAAGCTGTAAGTATAGTTTTCTATACCTTAAACTATGTACAAGTCAAGAAAGGTACTCATTCAACACTTTTTGAATTATGGTATGGATACTCACCCAGTGTAAAATATTTTAAAGCATTTGGAAGAAAGTGCTACATTCTTAAGGATTTCAAGTACGGTAAATTATATTTTAAAAGTGAAGAAGGTATATTTCTTGGCTATTCCACAAGAAGTAAAGCTTATAAGTGTTTAAATATTAACACTACCAAAGTTGTGGAAAATACAAATGTAAAGTTTGATGAATATAAAAAGGTGCATGAAGTTGAACCTATGAAGGAATCTAAAGAGTACAAATCCTTTGTATACTTTTATGAAGGTATGTTTACTGATTAAGATACTGTAGACCAAGCTAGAAGTCAACAACAAGTTTTAGTGACTCTCAAGTTACATACAATGAATGTCAAGCTTCATTTAGGAATTGAGTTTCCTTGAGGAGCCAAGTTGCAGATAGAAGCTAAGACACATTCTGATTCTGAGATAAGTGGACATGAAAGGGATGTTGATCTATGTGATAGAGAAGTACACAGTGATTATGAAGTTGACATACCTATTGAAGAAAGAAGAACAGAACCAAGATTGTCAAAGTATGTAAAAAAACATCACCCTACTACACAAATTATTAGAGATAAAGAAGCTAGACCAATGATAAGGAGTGGGCTGAGAAGTGATATATGTTTTTTGATCTTGCATGAGCCTAAGATAGTGAAATATGCCATAGCAAATGAATAATGGAGTAAAGCCATGAAAGAAAAGATTAATCAAATTAAGAAGAACAAAACATGGACTCTAGTTTCCACACTAGAGGAAAAGAATGTGATTGGAACTAAGTGACTGTATAGAAACACGTTAGATGAAAATGGTGAAGTCACAAGAAATAAAGCAAGATTAGTTTGCAATAGGTATGCAAAAGAGGAAGGAATAGACTATGGAGAAACATTTGCCTTAGTTGAGGAATTGGAAGGAGTAAAAAATCTTCTTTCTTACTATGCATATAAAGCTTTTAGAGTTTATCAAATGGATGTGATGTCATCATTTCTTAATGACATATTAGAAGAAGTTTACATGGAACAACCTAAAGAATTTTTTGATTCAAAGAAAAATAAAATGGTATGTAGACTAGATAAAAGGTTTTATATGGTTTAAAGCAAGCCCCAAGGGTGTGGTATGAAAATCTTCCCAATTATCTTGTGAAGATTGGTTTTGAAAAGACTGATGATAACAAAAATCTATACTTGAAGATAGAAGGAGGTAAAGGTATTTTACTCGGTGAAATTTTTGTTGATGATATCATATTTGGAGATTAAGATGCATTATGTGAGGCATTTAAAATTGAAATAAGAAAGAATTTGAGATAGATGTTTGGATACGACCTATCAAAGAATGATGATTCTGATGATGTGACTCAAACATTACATAAATCTATGATTGGGAAGTTACAATATCTAGTACATAGAAGACTTGACATTGCATTAGCTATTGGGATTGTTGCTATATTTTTTTAAAATCCTAAGGAGAATCATTTGAAGGTTGTTAAGAGAATTATCAGATATCTAAAAGAAATAGAAGACTATGTTCTATACTACAAGAAAAATAAAAAATTTGAGTTAAGAGCTTATACATATGTTGATTGGGCTAGTAACATTGATGACATAAAGAGAACAAGTGGTGGAGCATTTTTCTTGGGAAAGAGATTGGTCACCTAGACCAACAAGAAATAAAATTACATATCTCAATCTACTATTGAAGCTAAATATGTGGCTATTGTAGTAAATTGTACAAATGTGGTATGGATCAAATAGCTACTCAAAGGTATGAAGGAGGAAATCATTGAACCTATGGTACTTTATTATGATAATACAAGTGTTATAAACATATCAAAGAACCCTGTGATGTACACAAAGACTAAGTAGATTGCAATCAAGTATCATAACTTGAGAAAGTTGATTCAAGAAAAAGAAGTGAGAATGGAATATATGAATACAAAAGAACAGATAGCTGATATATTCACAAAAGCTTTACCTAAGGATGCACATGAATATATTAGAGGTAAACTAAGGGTGATGCCCCTATCCAAAGCTACTTAAGAAGCATGAGTAGTGCCCTACATCAACTAAGTTGAATGTTGTATCTTAATACTTGATGTAGTGGATATTACTTTAGGAGCTACCTAAATTAATGAAGGAGCTAAATTAGAAGATTTATAGTCACATGCAAGGTAACAAAGGTAGAATCTGGAAATGATTATATCTACATACATAAATGATAAATCTATGGAACTTTTTTCAAAGAGGGAGATATAAGTACAAAGAGAATATATAAGTATAGAGGGATATAAGTAATGATAGAGATAAGCGTAAGTGCAAGAAGTTGAGTCTCACTTTTGGGCAAAAAGTGAAAGTATTTTTCCTATTTTTAAAATTTCTTGTCAATTAATGTCAAAATTTGACGCACTTGGGAATTGAATATAAAAAAATCTTCAAAATAAAATTTGTAGTGTCCAGAATCTACTTTATGAATATTTAATTTATTTTTGTACCCATCTGATAGAGTTTTTCTTAGGTATAGATCTTTAAAAATCACATTTTAAAAATGCCTATTTTAGGACCATACTACACTCGTGTACGGAAACCATAATTTGACACATAAATGAATATTTTTAAATCATTCTAAATGAGGTTACCTAACAAACCAAAGATTGACAATAATATTTATCCATAATTTTTATTGAATAATTATTTTATTATTAAAACTTTTAATTGACTATAAAGGTAAATTTTAAAACCTGTCATGTATGAACACCATAATTTGATCAAATTTTTATTTTCACTTCATAAGAATTGAATGTAGATTGATGACATATAAATTAATTTAAGAAAAATCATAACATAAAAACTTTATTAAAGTTTTAGTGAGCATTTCTTTTTTACATTTAGGTACCACCTTTAATTTAAAAAAATACAAAAATAGTAAATAAAATCATAACACTATAAAATTTATATTTATGAAATTAGGACAATGAGAGCTTTAATGGATTTTTGTTTCATAAAAAAAATTGATCAAGAAGACCCTCTAAAAATTATGGCAAGGCATGAATTTGTCAGTTCCATGCCTTAGCCAAATCTTGAGAGGTCAAGGCATAGACTTGGTCTCACCAAGCCTATCTAAATCTAAAATCAAAAAGCAGGAAACAAAAATCTTGCCACATGTTGTAAGAAACAAACACCCATTATTTGAAATTCAAAAAATGAGTACTCGTTTTGAAAAACTAAAAGTGTCATTCAAAATCCCCTCTAAAATATTTTTTTTAAAAAGAAACGGGTACCCATTTTTTACTTTTAAAAAATGGGTACCTATTTCTAAAAAATTCAAATTTTTTAATTTTTCAAAAATGGTTATCCATTTTTTGAAAATAAAAATGGGTACCCAATTTTTTTTAAAATGGGTGCCCATTTTTAAATTTAGGATTGGGTGCCCAACCTAAAAATGGGTGCTTATTTTTTAAAAAATTGGGTACCCATTTTCTAAAATCAGGTACCCATTTGATAAGAGGTATCATTCTGTGGAATTGACTTCTGCAAAATTGTGACCCAACTTTGTGCATTAAGCCATAAGTCGAGATAAATACCCAAATATTAGAAAGAGGGAGAGATAATCCAAAGAGAGAGATATAGAATTAATGGAGATTGAGAAAGCATAAATTACCCTAGATAGAGGAAGGAGAAATATATTAGAAAGAGGGAGAAATATATATATATATATATAATGGTATTTTTGCTAGTATTGGTTTTCCATCAATGCCAAAGATGGTGATTGTTGATATGATATTGTTTTGAAGTAAAGAAACTATAATGGAATGATCATTATTTTGTAAATGATGTCAAACTTGCTACTTGTTGGTGAGACAATTTCTATTTTGGCCTAAAAGCTATCATTTAGTTGATTGATGAAGAGGATTTGAAAAGAGGAGATAACAATAGTACCTAGAGAAAGGTTGAGTTATTTGGTATGTAAAAGAAGCACTAAGACCAAGTAAGACATTGATACTAGTGCATTTTTTATTTACTTAATGTCTATAATGAAAGATTACTCAAGATATGAGTGTAAGGAGATCAAGTAAGAAATGTGTAGGCCAAGCCTTATCGAGCAGCCAGTGTAGGCCGAGTAGAAAATAGTAGAAGCCAAGTGAAAATCAAGAAGTCTCGAGAAAAGATTAAAAAATAGTTCAAGTTGAGTGATTGTTAGTATATGCTAAGTAAAGTTTAGATGGTGTTGAGCATTAGTAAACTTTAGTATTTGCTAAGTGAACTGGTGTTCATTGAGTGACAAACCAATATAGATGTTGAGTGATAGCAAAAAATGTTAAATCAAAGATTTGGTTAATCTAAGATGACTATTTTGTTTTCTTAAATTATGTACAAAGTGTGGAGAAGATAATCATGATGAGTTGGTGGCACAAAATTTAAGGTAACTAGTTTTGTGGTGAATACAAGGAAGATTATAGAGAAAGTTTCTAGAGGAACCAAAAAGAAAAGTGGGTAGATTCATTGAATCCTACCTAATCCTAAAATGGAAAATTGTGGTTAAGCGAAAAAGGATATGAATTCTCTATTTATAGGGATAGTTGGTCAAAAGAAAAGGTTATCATGTTTGTGAATGTAAGGAAGACAACGAGTCTATGGTATTGTTTCATTCATTGGCTAAATAGAGGTGACTATAGTTGGCATGCAAAGAAAGAAGGCATAAGAGTATGAATTCTTGAAGGGTGAACAAGCTATCAGAGCTAAAGAATATGGATACCAAGTAGAATGGAGGATTAAAACAAAGATCTACAATCTACAAGTGAGTTGTAATTTTTTATCAGATCCAGCCTTACAATTACTTTCTAATCACTATATCAATCTAGGGTAGATCCTTTGGATTAAGGTTGACCTAACAATTATTTGTAAATCATTTAACTAGGTGACATTCTAATGGAATGGTCTAAAGTCCTCTAACAAGGCTCACTCCTAACAAGGTGATTGGAATCCTTTAACTAGGTCACATTTAATAGTGTGTATTATAACCTTTAATAGGGTTGGCCTTTCACAGGGCATCACTTCAGAAGAGTGAGAGTTGGTAGCATGTTACTGGTGGTTTTTTCCAAATTGGGTTTCTATGTAAAATTCTTGAGTCAAATTGTGTGAATGTTCTTATGTTGTTTCATGTTTACATTTCTGCAAAGTTGTTTTGACCTAGGGACAATAACCTACAAAGTTTAAGTATTATATGATATAATGGATGCATGCATATTTAAGTTTTGTGATATGAGTCTACTAAGAATTGAAAATTTGTATTTGTATATCTAGACCTTCGATAACTAATTCACCCCCCTCTCAGTTATTCTAAAGAATTACAACACTTGTGCCTTATTGTACATGTATTACTTTGATTAAAATTCCATGAGGGATTGATATTTTTCTTTTATTTTGTCATCTTTCTTTATCTAGTGAGTTTCCCTTCTGTGACATTAGTCTTATGATGTTTTTGAGATTGATCAACATAGTCCACACGTGTACTCTTTCGTGCATCTTGATCATGGTTCCTTGACATGCAGTTCTTTTGGCCCACTTTTCCAATTGCCTGTCACCTCACCCTTCTACATGAGGGAGGGTTCTTCTGTTGTTTCTCATGCCTCCTTGGTTTGATGGAGTAAGCTATGTATATAGTTTTTATATTCCTATGCATTTTAGTGAGATGGATCATTTACCATATAGACACTCTTCTTCTTTTTACTACTTTGGTTTCAACCTTCCATATTCAATTCATCAACTATTTAAGATTTGATGTTTCATGTCATCTATATCTTCAAGTTTAGTTATTTTCCTTTGTGTGCCACTTGATTTGATGAAAATTATAGACTTCTCTACCTAATTAGGTTCTATTTTAGTGGAGGTTCTTTAGATCAGTGGTTACTTTTGATAGATCTTTGCATCTTCTACATGCTTTAGTGGTGTTCTTCATGATCATCTTTTGTTCCTATCTTCTAGGACATTCCCTAGTTTGGAGGCTTCTTCATTCCTTCACTAGCTCTTTTTCAACATTATTTCCATCTCTTTTTGGAGTAGGGTTTTTCTCATGTGGTTTTCTCTATTTCTTCTCTTTTTAGAGATTTGGTTGTGCTTGGGTACCTTATATGGCCTTATTGTTGGGAATCAACTTTTAAGGATAAGAGTGTTCAAACCTCAAATGTGCATAATATGGTTAAATTTATAGTATATAAGAGTTGGCCAAAGAGGTTAAGGATTTGAAGCAAGGGCTTAAGCAATGTATCAAATTTTTGAAGAAATTCATAGATAATATGAAAGAAAAACTAAGAGCAGTAGTGCCTATGAGTTGTACAACCATACAAAATAGCTCCAAAGGTTTACATCATATAAATGCTTGGGTTGTGGCTATATAAGATCTATTTGAAGGATATGTAGGTTTCATTACTAGAAGGGTGAAATAAAAAAAATGTAGGTTACTGCTCATTGGGTGGCTTCCAGGCTCTCTCTCTCTAGATTGACTACTAAGACTTGTGGTAGGGGAAAAGGAATTAGTTCTATTGATAATATATCCCACAATTCTTGTACCATTAATGAAGATTTTCTTCAAAGGAATGGAAACTTACTAAAAAAATCTATAAGGTCTTTGTGGTTTTCATTTCCTATTTTTGTTTATTTTTTCTAGGTAATGCAATATAGGTTAGCATATGTTTCCTTTTGACTAGGTGGTCTTGTTGCAAAGGATTTTATGTTCATTCCCAACCTACTTGCCTCTAGTAAAAGCCATCATCTTTATATTAACGAAAATAATGTATGTTATATTTTTTCATATATTTGCTTTGGCAAATAGAAATTAATACTAAGATTGTTATAGTTACAAAGTGCAAATTTAATTTCTTTAAGATTCTTGTTATGCTTGTAATGAAGTCTAGGGTACAAAATTATATTTAATGTTTTACTCAATATATAAAATGTACTATGAATAAAATCAACTAATATTTGAATTGAAAAACAATGCATGCCAAATTTCAGCACTAATGAGAATGAAAATTATATTAAATTATATCTTATAATTATACATCAAATAATTAAATAAATTGTTGTGAATAAAAAAAAAATCATTAACTTTTCTAATACTATTGAATTTCCAAAATCAAATCTGAATATAATCACATTTTAATTCTTTTACCTATAAAAAATCTTATTTATTTAAAATTATTTTTAAAAATCATCTCTATCAAATAATAGAAAATTATAATCAATACGTTATGACATCTTCTATATTATTTTAAAAACTATGGAAAATGAAAAAAAAATTTCTATATAGGTTAAATATATAATTCTTCTATATATTTTAAAAAACCATGGAAAATGAAAGGAGCACTCTATACCGACTAAATATATAACTTCGATAAAATAATTTGTAAAGAAAACAACTATTAAAAGACTAGAATAAACCTTTGAAGCCCTTTTTAATTAAAAATTAGGCATGGAAGAAAAGAATGGCATTTATTCCCATAAAGTAAGCATATATGTCATAGTCTAAACGCTACTCAGAGTCGAATCCAACGGCAACGTGGACATGCTCGATAAGTCGGCTAGGCAATTTGGGTATTTAATGTCGACAAGCTGAAGCCATCAAAGTTGTGAAGCCGTTTCGAGCATTACAATTATATATAAATAAACATTTTAGTTCTTGGTGTTTAATTACATCTCTCTAGATGGAGTTCCTTTCAGTCACTGAAGATGCTAGGAAGAATATCTGGTAAACAAGATTTTGTTTCATCACAAAGATTCACACGATATGAAACGTTATATTTCATGAAAATGGCTCTCCTGGACTCTCTTCTTTTGCTATATTATATTATATGGCCCTACGACCTTGAAAACCATTCTAACATGACTGACCATTATGAGCATTTAGATCTCAAGAGAAAACAGAGGACACTTAAGAGACATTGTTGTAAATTTTTTGGTTTGTTATAGCAATGCCTTCTTCAGTTGCTTCCCAGATTGAATCTACGCTAAGCCATGCACCAATAGTAGTAATCATAGCCCTTGTGATCATGCTTATGATTGTATTGAGAGCTTTGTGTATCCAATCATGCAATGCTCGGTCAACAAGGCGCAGTGGATTTGATTATCCAGATAATGATTTCCCAACTATGGAAAACGGGGGTCTGGATAAAGAGTCTCTAGATGCTCTCCCCACAGCTGAATATAAATCACAAAATATGAATGAATCTCTGGAGTGTGTAGTGTGTCTCTCTCCATTTGAGGAGAATGAGAAAATTAAGGTTTTGCCCAACTGTTGTCACCGCTTTCATACAGAGTGCATAAATACGTGGTTACAATCCCACACTAGTTGTCCTATTTGCAGACAAAGAGTCTCATCGAGTCGATCTCCTACTATAATGAGTTCAAACAGAGGGAGAGAAGCCACTTCATCAAATATTGATGGAGAAAGTGTGAGTGCTGTTCGCTTGCATCTGATTAGAGGACAGAGAAGTTCTAGTACAGTGCAGCTGTCAATCCGAGTAAGTGTACTAATGCTAGTGAACCAGGCTTTGAATCATCAAGGAATGTATGCTGGGATACCACGAGCGCTACACAATGATATTGAAATTGGACCTTTACGTTAATAGTCTAAATGTAGCTGTACTTCTTTACATAGTCCCTATTCCTTCACCTTCTTGGTCCCAGATCTCTCCCTCTTATTTCCCCACATATCTTGCTCAGTTTCTAACTCTAATTTGTTTTACTGAAGGACCTTGGTGAGTCTATGATTCTATTTGTTTTACTTCAGGAAGGATTATAGAAAATAGACAGTTTACTCACTCTAGCGACTTCCAAATAGATTGACTTATAGCACATTTGAAATAATTTTGATGAACAAGATTGGCATCTTGGATTGGTCATATAGTTACTGGGGTTTATATGCCTCATGTCTCTGGCATTATTTATATATATGGAGGATTTAAAAGAGATTTTTTATGGAATAATTGTGCAATTTTTTATATGAATAGTTTTTATCACATCAGTATTTCTCAGCTTTTTTTATTAATGTTATGTACAGCTGTTTTTAATATAATTTACAATTGGAATTTTTTTTTGAGAAGGCGCTTGGAATGACAATAAGCACCTTAATAAAGTGATAAATGGGTCTTAAGTTTCTCTCATTCTTAAATATCTTTGGAGGGAGTGTGTCAAAGATTATCTTCATTTGGGCTCATTTAACTTTAGCATAGAGCATTATACTGTCAATTATTTTTTTTAAAGACATTGAAGATAGTAAAATTACTTTCAAGAATGAACTCAATTATATAGATCTATATTTTTTCACATAGATGATGAAATTTCTGGACTAATGAAAAGTTTTTGTAAATATATTGTTAAAGAAGGCCACAACTCAATGGTTGATAACAAGGGATAATATGTGGCCCTATAGACTTTGTTGGAGCTCTTCCTTTCTCTCTAAAGAAGGTATATTTTTATTGCTTACTCTTCAAATTTGTATTCTCTCAGGCATGATATTTGACAAAATGGGAATCAAAGTGACCTTTCCTTGGGATTTTGGTACTTATTTTATGGAAGCGATTGATGATAATATTCTTATTTGTTATGTTTCTTTGAAAATATGTTAGAAATGGATTCATGAATAACTAAATTGGTGTTCCCCTCTTTGTGATAATGTGCTATTGCAATTCCAAAAGTAGATTCACTCTCTTAAAGACATTTTTTTTGTTTCTATAAAGTGATTCCCTCTATTATAATTGTGAAAATACAGATAGAATAGAAGAATACAAATTTCCATTAATTTCCAAACTTGTGAAAAGTATACTCTTATCTATTGAATAGTCAAGTTGAGAAACTATAATGAGTGTTGTAAATTGAAGTATCAATAAGTAAACAAATTTATGTTGTTGGGATGAGGACATCTAGAGGTGAATGCCTCTTCTGAAACCATCTCCTACACTAATGTAGGAGCATTCTTGGGTTATTTGCAATATTGCATCACCCAAAAAAAATATTTGTAGTTTTGTTCTTGTTTTTCAATTCATGTGTTTTTAATAGCAATCCTTTTAGTTGGATCATTTGTTGTTGTGAACCTTATGGCGTGTTCTTGGCTTTTTGGTTAACCCTTTTCTAGAATCACACCTTGATCTATTAATTCACTATAGATATCAAAAGGATTCTTGGTGGCACCTATCTCATATAAATTTTTCTTGGTTAGTAAAGTTTTGAAGTTATTTCTTTGATGGACAAGATTAATGGGTCACAACTCAATGTTCTTTGATCTACAATTATCATCTCTCTTAGATCATTTTTTATATTTTATGAAGTTGAGGGAGATCCTTGTTATTTGTGACTAGACCTGTATTTAGTATTATAATTTCCTATCCTTAGAAAATGTAATTGATCTCGATCAAATTAGACCTTGTGAAGGTTCTATATATTTAGGCCTTTTTTATATTTCTTAAGGGGATACAATGAGTGAATCTAATGACAAATACATCAAAGATTAGGTCAAGAGATATGATCTAAGTTTTTATTTTAATGAACTCGTCTATGTATTAAGTGTAATTTGCATGTTGCAAGCCAACTTGATTTATATCCTATTATAATAATCCAATGACGTATTGTATCATATTGACTATCTATTCTTGTATTTGAAGTTATAATTATCACTATGTTAATTCATGCTATATGGTTTGGACCACCTTTATTGGATAAAATCCTTCAATAACTATTTTAGGTAGTATCAAAGTATGGTTACTCTTCTCATGTTAGAGAATCTACTACTAACAAGTCAAATATGCCCAGTGCTCTTGAAAACTTATTTTCATCTAATCATCCCTCAAAATTGTGATAGTTCAACAAACTCTTGTTATCCTAGTTTCTTATACCAATCCTTCGCTTCCTAGACAAGAAGTGTTAGACTGGGGTTTTCATTGCACCAAAGGAAAAATATGCCAATGCCTGATACCACCACTTAACTTATAGTACATAGGAGTTGGCTAAGTTCTTATCATAAATCCCGAGGAGAGAACTAAACAAATTTCCAAAAATATTTCCCTCAACATTACTTGAGGAATTGAAGATTCAAACCTGTGACCAAGCTCTAATACAACTTGTTAGAGTGGGGTTGTCATTGCACCAAAAGACCACTTTGTTAGTGCCTAGTACAACCACTCAAATTATAGTGCACATGAGGCTTTTAAGGTAAGTGCACCAAGTTGTGGTGCCAAAAAGGTGACACCTTTTTTATTTTTTCTAATTTTCAATAGCGCATATGAGCTATGGCTTGGGTAACTCGAGCCATAGTGCATACATGCTATAGTGCATACACGCTATAGTATGTACGTACTTTATAGAAAACTAAATTATTATAAATGGGATGCATACCCATAGCCCATTCATTTTTCCTCTATTTTCCTACTTCCCCTCCTCACAGCATGTACATAGATTGAGAGAATAGAAGATTTTTACCACCCACCTTGCCACTATGCCTCCTCGCCATTTAAGTTCAACATCACAAGCATATTGTATGTTAGCTAACTTTCTTTTTGCATTGTTTTATATGTTTTTAATATTTTTTTGTAAGTTTTTTTCAAATTTTCTTTAAATTTGGTTATTTATTTAGATTTCAATTGATTTCTTATCAGGAAATGTGAATAATGAACTGGCAAATCCCCAAGAAGATCAAAACCAAAACCCTCAACAAGATCCAAACAAAAACCCTCCACAACAAGAACAATAAATTACATAACCTAAACCAATTGCAAGACCTCCACCTGGCACACAAGAAAACATTTTAAATGAAACAGAAAGAGGCAAAACTGAATTAGAAGCACTCATTGGTAGGTTGAAATCTTGTGGACAAACCAATCCAATAAGAGCTCAATTGGCATCCTCCCTCGAGTCCATTAAGACCCACATAGCTTTTTTTAGTGGTCAGTTAGATGTTTGGTAGGTTAAGAGGGATGAACAAAAAATATATTATGCAAATAAATTATCATATAAAGATGTTAAAAAAAAGATATACTAAAAGGTAGGATTTGTGCATTATTTACAAAGCCTGGTGAACAAGATATTGTTAGAGAGAGTACTAAATGGTTCCCCATCCATTGGTGCATACATGATGGTATTAGAAATAATTTTTGGGATAGATGGTGGATGGTTTTTGATGCCCCTCCTTGTAATAATCATGAGGTCCCAATGTATTTCTTAAGGAAATTGTATTGTGAGTTTGTCCTTGGGGAGATCCCCAATTATTTTGATATATTAGACTATCAGGGTAGAGGTAGGGGGTCATCATTTGAGAGGCCAGGGGCATGTCATGACCCTAATGTAGTTAGGGAACCTATGGTCAAGCCATAGGGTGAACATGTGACTATTCCTTTAGCTGTGAAGGAACATGTAGAGGCCAACACTCTAGGGAATATTAGTGCTTTGACACAAACCCTCATTCATTGCACGAGTCCATTAGTTGAGGAGGAGTCTTCTACACATCATGGTCACATGTGCACATCATGCAAATCCTTATGCACATTTGGCAATTATGTTGAAGATGTTGCAGATGATGGGCTAGTGATTGATCAGTTCCTAAATGAGACATTTGGAATTGACATATGGGTAAACTACAATTATAATAAACTAATTTGATCACATTTCATATGTATAGTGAATGATTAATTAATTAGCATGTATTGACATTGTTCAAAATTCAGGGTCAGAGTGTTGGCGGCCCTAGTAGCGATCCATTGGCCCCATTTTTCATCCCATCGATGAGTCTAGAGATATGTATCAATTTAATCATTTAAATTAATACATATATTTATTAAGTAATCATATGAAGGATTGACAAAAAAATGTATGCATGTGCATAAGTTCTCTACAAGATCATCGACATTCACTATGGACTCCAAGCCTAGATGTGATACGAGCTTTGTAGAGGTACATTTGTTTCATGTTAATTTAATTCATTTGATTATATTTGTTTCATGTTTCATGTTACATTTAACATGTATTGTATGACATGCAGCTCTTGACATTGGAGACTTCTCCTCATCTTTGGCATTCTGTCGATCATGGAGTGGCTACAACTATGGCTAGTTCACAACCATTGACTAAGGTATGAAAGAATTTTCTTGGTTTTAGTTGTTGTTTATAATAGTTAGTATCAAAATTTCTAATGCTCTTTATAATTGATTATATTGATTCAATTGTTGTAGGGTCTTGTTACACTCGATCATCCATGAGCCTTCAAGGTGGACTTGTAGAGTGACTATATGATGCTCATAAGAAAATAATTAATTTTGTGTATACACATATTTGATTTTAATGTATAATAATTATTGATTCATATCTACTTTGTTTGTATTAGCTTGAGTTAAAGAAGAGCCTCAACAAAAGGACAAGCAAGCGTGTGAGGAAGACCCCATCATCACCACTATCTCCCTCTACATGACGACCGAAGACCTCTAGAGATTTGTTTCCTTCCCCTCATGGGAAGGAGAAGATATAGTTGATAGACATACATGTGTAGGCATCAACGAACATATATGTTGGATTTTATGTCAATGGACATATTCGATATACATTTGATGTATATATGACATTTTATATTTGATGTATCACATTTATTTGATGCATGAAATTATTATACTTATGAAATTATTGGTTAATATATGATATGTTTGTTCATGTATAGCATTATTGGTTATCATAATATATTATGTTTTTGTTAATATATGACATTATTGGTTATCATTTTATATTATATGTTTTTTCATGTATGACATTATTGGTTATCATAATATATTATATGTTCCTTCATGAATCACATTATTGGTTAACATAATATATAATATGTTCATTCATGTATGACATTATTGGTTATCATAATATATTATGAGGTTGCATGGGTGCTTGTACCCACACCCCTGGTACTCATACCCACATACCCAAGTACTGGGTACTTACTGGAGAGAATCATAGCTAAGGACCTCAATTGAGATTTTGGATTTATTTTTTTGGTGTTTTGTTTGTTTATTAGCTAGCTGCTTATCAAGCTTAATTCAATACCTAATCAAATTGGAAGTTTGATAGAATATCAATTAAAAATAAGCTTTATCACTGTTTAAGCATAAGTTTATCATTTCCAATATGTCATTGTCATATGATTTATGATCTTGTTCATGTTTAAAGTTTTCCTTCTCTGTTATTTTTTTATCAAGCTTAATTCAATACCTAATCAATTTGAATCTTTGATACAATATTGATTAGCAATAAAATTTATCAGTGTTAAAGCCAAAAATTTATCATTTGCAATATGTCATTGTCATATGATTTATGATCTTCTTGTTCATGTTCAAAGCCTACCTTCTATGTTATGCATCTAAACATTTATCATAAATTATTATTACAAACATATAACAAATCTGAAACTGAAAACAATACATTACATTTGCAAACTTTATTACTATTCTTGATTTGAAAAATCATTGTCATGACTCATAAATTCAGGTTTTCTATAAATATAAAATTATAATTAAAAATAAAGTTTGACATAAACAAGTAACCCCATCCCCTATTATAAAAAATAGTTGTACCCATACCCGTACCCTAAGTACCCCAAGTACCCTCGTCCCCATGCAACCTTGTCTATTATATGTGGATCTTGGTGTTTTCTGTACACCTATGTGGTCTATAGGATCTCTTGCTACTTAGAACATCCAATGACCCTACCCAAACTCCTCACCAGGTTAACTAATCCAAACTTGCAGCATCACTCCCTTACTCTTCTAGGAACAGTATCCCTCCAAAAGTTTTATAGGTCTACTAGGGTACCATAGCACTACCTAGTCCAGCCAAGGTTTCTATGATTTCCTAAGGTTTTATTGGAACACTTTTACTATGCTTGAATGAAAAAAACAATGGGTTTGTAACCAATTTCAAAATTTCTTCATAAAAGGGCTACAAGGAGAGCCCCTAATTAGGTCTCCACCCAAATTTCTAGGGACAATAGCTCCTTTGTGGTATAGGAGTGCCCGATATACCTTCAAAAATCACCATAAATATTTCAAACTAATGTCCTTGTGGCCTTTATTCATGCTTAGGAATAATAGATTTAACATTGGATCTCATTATAAGGCCATAGTTACAAGATTGGCATTTTATAAGCCCTTGTCTAACTATTGGTCATTAATGATCCAAGGCATAGGTATTTTCATTTTTTTTGTTTTTTTAATGTTAAAATACTTTAAGGATCATAAAAATAAGGTTAGGAAGAATTTTGGTCACTAGATATGTAAAATTGCAAAATATGCAAAAATTGCTCTAAAAGTTGTTAAAGCAACTTTGAGCAACTTCTTAAAAAGTTGCTAACACTTGTAAAATCATCTCCCAAATTTCTAGTTGGTTAAAATCACTCATATAACCATTGGAAGAATCCTATATAAGCCCCTATAGGTAGATGATAGGTAAAATATGTAATTTTGACATTGAAAACAATAAAATCAACATTTTTCTTGCATAAATACGTGCTACAAACCATGGTACAGACATGTATGGATGATTGGAGATGTATAAGTGGATCTAAAATTTGTGTAATTTTATCTATTTCATTTTTCAACAAGTCTCATGTTCTAACTCTTCATAGTTTGAAAGTTATTAAATTTTTTTTGTTGGCTGCCTAGAAATCAGCCTACAAATCAACAACTTGCTAGGGCTGGGTTATTTTGGCATATTCCACCATGGGAAATTAATGCCCTTTGGTGGAATAAGGTTTAATAATTTAATTTCATATTCTGCAATTTTTTTTCTAGAATATGCAAAGAGGTGAGTTTGTCGCCATAGCCTAGGTGTGCTTCATGAAAAGTACACCAAATCAGCATTTACAATAGTCCTTCTAGATTGAGTTCTTGGGTTCACCAGAGACTAAGATCCTATAAATTTGTCTCATTTACATACCCCCACATGTCCTAATTATTGGATTGTATTTTTTCTTTGCTGAAAGTGTACCTGCAGTGCAAACAAAGCCCTAATTAAGCCTTCAAATCTGGTTTAATGTTGCAACAACAACAACCTCCATTCTTCTTCATGCTTGGGAACTTTGAAATGTTTCATAAGACCCAAAAGGGTATCCAAATCACTATTCAAGTCACCATGTCCTTTGGAAGAATCCAAATTTACACCTCTTCCTCATTCTAGGAGGACTATAATCCAATTTAGTGGTTTTCCAAAGCAACTTCATACTATAAGTTGTCTTTGATGCAATGAATCATGGATTCATGTTTGTTAGGACCTAAATAGGCCATATCAGTGATTTTATGCCACCCTTGGTCTTTGTATTCAATTTTTGGGGTTTGATCCCTCTTTTGGCTAAGGGAATCCAGTAGTGCATATTAAGTTTCTGGTGCTTGGCACTTGGGTAGACCTAGTGATTAGGTTACCTTGTCTTGTGAGGTTGTGATAACCTTCCTTTAAGCCCATCTCCATACCTGCGATAGGTATTTGGCACTAGGACCATTCACCTTGGGTGTTGAGGGAATTCAAGCATTTCCACCATTACTTGTTGTTTGAAGAGTTCTACTACATACTGATGCATCACTTTGTCTTAGAGTTTCAACAACTTTGGCCTTAAGAACAATCAATATATAGGACTCATGTTCAATAATTTTTTAGGGTCTCAGGGTGTGTACATGCCGTACAACAAAAATAGAAAAATAGAGGGTTTGGTAGGGCTTTCTTGCCTACCTGTTATCCCCACTTTTAAGATACCTTCCACATTTTATTAGGAATCCTCCTCCACAAGTTAGAACCTCCTCATACCCCTCTTCAATCCCTCAAAAGGGAAATTAAAACTACTCCCTATTGTAGAGAATTAGTTTCTTCATGCGTCCCTTGCATATGAATCGATTCAGTATGTCACAGTGAGAGGAATTTTTTAATATATTTATCTTGCCAAATCGATAATTTCTCAAAAATCTATCATGCCTGGTTTTATGATGGAATCCTTCACATAGTAGATTTCTGAAAAAATGAGTATAATCTAGGCATGGAACAATACCTACGTAAAGTGAATTTTTTTTTTTATAGTTGAATCTTTTGGGGCTGGTTCACACCAACTTCTATCCAACCATTAGAAACCTAGATCTCACTAAGTAGAGTTGAAACAAAAGCTAAAATCCCTTTTTGCTAAGATTTAAGTTTTCATAACCGGATAGAAGATCTCAATAATCTATGAGTTTTTGTGGTGAGATTTATATTTTAATTGTAAATGCTTTTATTTATCTAAGAGATATATTAGTCAAATTTGAATTCTAATGGGTCTTTTTTTATGATTTGGGATGCAAAGAGCTATTGATCCCATAAATCTAGTATAACTAGCATTCTAAATATAAATACAAATTTGAAATATATAACAAGAAATTAAATGAAATGAACAACAAATTGATGCCCAACTTCATAAATTCTTATTGAAACCCAAGCAAATTTGCAGTACAAAATGAAGAGCTAGTTGGCTTTATTTAACAATATTTTCATATTTGCACTACAAAAATTAGAGTCTATCAACTTTATTTTACAATGTTCTCATGCCTATGACATGGTGTTTTCTTTACAAAGATGGATTTTTAAAAGTATACTCTGTAGAATCTACAAATCTCTTGGTTTCAAAAAACCCTATTGAAAAACTATCCCCAAACAAAACTCCAAAAAATAAAACTCTCTCCAAATACTTCTACAACCTATACACTCAACCCCCCCAAAATAATATTTACACCACCTTCTAGAAATGAACTCAACAAAAGAAAAATGCAACCCACTACTAGAATTGTTGTGGACACCTCCCCTATTCCCTATGTTATTAAACAATCCATTTACTTATTTACTAGTCTTGGATTTCTCTTCATCTAATTCCTAATGCATCATACAAAGAGAGAGAATTTTCAAATTCAATTTTTTTGCCACTTAAATGTTATCCATCAATGAGCATTAAGCCTTATTTTGTTAACAACAGTATCCAAGTTTTCAACTCCTATTCCTATGATAATAGCTTGCACCACCTTTGGCCCCTATCTCATTTTTATATAGAAGTCAACTTTTGAGTGAAACATCTTCAATTTCCATAATAGATCAAGGCTCAATTGATGTGGGTGAAATTTATATTTTTCTACTTCATATTTTTTTTAATCTTGGTGTTGTCATTAAAAATATCTACAAGTGTTTGTAAGGTAAAATTTTGTCCCTGTGAGGAAAAGTTCCTCAAAAACATATGATAAAAGTGTTGCATGGTTGTCTTCGACCTCTCCTAATGATGCTTCTAAGGAGAAATTGAAAGAGAAGAATAGGAAATCATTTCTACCAAAAAGAAGACGAAGGCTTAAAAAATGATTGAATTTATCATTCATGAGATTGACCTTAACATTGATGTCTTAAAGGAAACTAAGACACATTGTCACTCCAAGAGATTTGTGATACAATTTGTAGAAAAAGGGAAAGAAATGAAAGTGGACTCTAAGTCAGATGAGGGAGAGGAGAATATGAGTGAAGAAAAAGAGGAAAAGGCAAAAGAGGTTGAAATTGAGGTTTGTTCTGAGATAGCTAGTAGCTCATCCCATATCCCTAAAAGCCTCAAAATGGAACCTTTTGACCTCCCTTAAGACATATCAATAGAGGAAGTTGTTAAACCACACGTAATTAGTAAGAATACAACTATGCTAAGTGTGCAATGTGACAAGTGTGAGGAAACTATGGAAGAGCTTAATAAAGTCAAGGAAATAGTTACAAGGTTGGACAAGAAGATGTAGAATAACTCCCATTTTGCATTGAAATTCATGCACATCCTAACCACATCTTTATGCTAGTTGAAGAAGAATGCACTTGAAAATAAGGATAATGAAAAAGGTAAATACAAGGAGCTCTACAAATTTGCCACTAAGGATTAGGCAACAATGATGCTTAACATATGATGCAATCAAAAGGAAACTCAAGGAGTTCATCCCTTCTTCTAGGTTTCTTTTAATATTTTTAGCAGCCTCTATGACCTTGATATAAACTTTGTTATTTATTCTAAGTATTTCTTCACAAAAAGGCTACTAGAAGAGGCCCTAATTAGGCCTCCACCCAGATTGATAAGGCTAATAACTTATTACCCTTAGGGATTCATCAAACCTAGCCTTAAGAACATTTTTTTCACATATTCCATACTCAAATATTTTTGAGCTTTTAGGCCACCAAAAAGTCATACAACAATAATGCAAAAAAAATGAGGGTTTTGAGGGATGCCTATTGTCCTCAACTTTCAAACACCTTATTCAACTCATAGAAACTTCTCCTATTCAAGAAATAATCTTCTTATATCTCTATTCAATCCATCGAAATGGAAAGTCTTGAATTCTTATACTTTATTCTTGAGAACTACTTCTTTTTTTATTGCTCCTAGCTAGGCATTGCCAACAAAGATGAAGGAGGAAACTTCAAAACCTATCCTAGATTGAACACAAAAGTATGAGCTGTATGCTCTTATTTTATTCACATACTTCTTAAGAGAAGTTTATCACACCAAAATGAAATGGTGGGAGCCTTGGAAGGGTGCTCCTACACTATATACTTTCGTACTTTATATATCTATTTACTTTGACTTCTTTTTTTATTGCCTCTCATGAAACTATCATACATTGGTGAGGGTCACATGTACCCATAACTATCAAAAGCACATTTCTTTAAAGGATCCAAACCATTATTCAATATAAGACAATGAACTAAAAAACATCATAGTTTACAAATCTATCATTTACGAGCATGTTAATGTGATTGGTATTTTTGAATGATAATATAAGAGGTAGTGAATGTATTCTTTGTTATTCACAATTATGACATTACATAAGATAATATCCTTGAGAAACGTTCATAATGATGTAAAATAGTGATCTCTATCATTCCTTTGATAGTTTTGACACAATCTTATAAACCTATGGCACATTAGAATATGTGTCATATTAAGCCTACCTCTAATAAACCCTTAAGATCGTGGGTTATGATGAGGAGGAAAAATTATGAGCCTTTTAGAATCTTCTCCTTCTACACATCACACCATGTTTTCTCCATGATATTTTCAATGTGTGGGAGATAAATAGAAACTTATGAACTCTTGTAAGACCCTTAATGTGTCATTATCTTTCTTAGGGATGTTTAAGTTTGGCATGCCCAAGAATTTTTGAGCACTCAATGGGATGGGATGAGGTTGGGGTTAGTCTTTACCTAGCCTAATGGAATAGATAGTTCGATCCCAGGATGAAAGGTGAGAGAGATTTGGCAATTGGCAACTTTGTACTAGCCAACACTACAAGTTTCAACATCACCCGAGATGGCATCACAAAACCAAAATAGGTTAAGATCTCCAAAAAGAGAGAGAGTTTATTGTAGGTCTCTACAACATGGTCCTATAGGAACTAGAATCACATCCATACCTCACATGAGCTCTGAGATCTGCCCCCATCAAATATCGTTTCCCTATGGCATTTAGTAACCCTTAGGGATGTTTCAGTTCAGCATACCCAAGAACATTCGAGGCTCAATAGGATGGGATGTGGTTGGGGATAGGGTTTACCCAACCATCTGGAGCTAACAAAATAGATAGTTCAATCCCAGGATGAAAGGTGAGAGAGATTCGACAATTGGCAACTTTGTACTAGTGAACACTACAAGTTTCAGCATCACCCGATATGGCATTGAAAAATCAAAATGGAGTAAGATATCCAAAAAGTGAGATAGGTTATTGTAGGTCTCCATAACATGGTCCTATAGGAACTATAATTACATCCATACCTTGCACGAGCTTCAAGATATGCCCTATCAAAAATTGCTGCCCTATGGCATTTAGTGACCCTTGGGGACATTTTGGTTCAACGTGACCAAGAATGTTTGAGCACTCAATGAGATGGGATGAGGTTGGGGATAGGGTTTACTTGGCCACTCAAACTAAATAAAATAGACAATTCGATCCCAAGACGAAAGGTGAGAGAGATTGGGGAGTTGGCAACTTTGTATTGGCTAACACTACAAGTTTCAGCATCACTCGAGATGACATCTCAAAATAAAAATGAAGTAAGATCTCCAAAAAATGAGAGAGGTTACTATAGGTCTCCACAACACAGTCCTATAGGAACTAGAATTGCATTCATACCTCACACGAGCTCCAAAATATGCCCCATCAAATATCACTACCCTATTTCATTTTGTGACCCTTAGGGATGTTTTGGTTTGGCATGCCTAAGAATGTTTGAGGGCTTAATGGGATGGCATGAGGTTGGGGATAGGGTTTACTCCGCCACCCAAACCTAACAGAATAGACATTTTAATCCCATGATGAAAGGTGAGAGAGATTTGGTAGTTGGCAACTTTGTACTGGCAACCACTACAAGTTTTAGCATCACCTGAGATGGCATTGCAAAATCAAAATAGATTATGATCTCTAAAACATGAAAGAGGTTATTGTAGGTCTCTGCAACATGGTCCTATGGGAATTAGAATAACATCCATACATCACACAAGCTCTAAGATATGCCCTGTCAAATATCACTACCTTATGACATTTAGTGACCCTTAGAAATTTTTCAGTTTGGCGTGCTCAAGAATGTTTGAGCACTCAATAGGATAGGAAAAGGTTGGGGATAGGGTTTACCTAGCCACCTAGAGTTAACAGAATAGACAATTTGATCCTAGGAAAAAAGGTGAGAGAGATTTGGTAGTTAGCAATTTTGTACTAGCCAACACTACAAGTTTCAACATCACCCGAAATGACATTGCAAAATCAAAATGTAGTAAGATCCTCAAGAAGCAAGACAGGTCATTGTAGGTCTCAGCAACACAATCGTATAGTAACTATAATTGCATCCATACCTTGCATGAACTTTGAGATATACCCTGTCAAAGATCGCTACCCTATGGCATTTAGTGACCCTTAGGGACATTTTGGTTTGGCGTGCCTGAGAACATTCAAGTGCTCAACAAGATAGGATGAGGTTGGGGATAGGATTTACTTGGTGACCCAGACCTAAAAAAATAGATAGTTTGATCCCAGGATGAAAGGTGAGAGAGATTTGGTAGTTGGCAACTTTGTACTAGCTAACACTACAAGTTTTAACATCACCTAAGATAGCAATGTGAAATCAAAATAGAGTAATATCTCCAAAAAGTGAGAGAGATTACTATAGGTCTCCACAACATGGTCTCATAGGAACTAGAATCACATCAATATCTCACATGAGCTTCAAGATATGCCCCATCAAAGATTGCTGCCATATGGCATTTAGTGACCCTTAGGGACTTTTCGGTTTGGCATGCTCAAGAATGTTTGAACACTCAATGGGATATGATGAGGTTGGGGATAGTGTTTACTTGGCCACCCAGACCTAATGGAATAGACAGTTTGATCCCACGATGAAAGATGAGAGAGATTTGGCAGTTGGCAAATTTGTATTGGCCAACACTACAAGTTTTAGCATCACCCCAGATAGTGTTGCAAAATCAAAATGGAGTATGATTTTAGAAAAGTGAGAGAGGTTATTTTAGGTCTTCACAAAAAAGTCCTATAGGAACTAGAATTGCACCCATACCTTGCATGAGCTCCGAGATATGGCCCGTCAAAGATCGCTACCCTATGGCATTTAGTGATCCTTAGGGATGTTTCGGTTCAGCATGCTTGAGAATGTTCAAGAACTCAATGGGATGAGATGAGTTTGGGTATAGAGGTTACCTAGCCACCCAAACCTAATGAATTCGATAGTTCGATCCCATGACCCTTTTTCCACTAAGTTTCAAATTTGAGCAACTTTGCACAAAAAGTGTAATTTTTACATTTTTCACTTGATTCCAATTCTATGACTTGAAAAAGGTCTAAAAACACTAAAATAAATTATTTTCAAATACTTAGCCCTTCACCAATTCTCAAACTTCTACAATGTTGTCAGCATTTTTACAATTTTGCTTTGACAACTTTTTCAATTTTTTGCAATTTTTGACATCTTAACTCCTAGAGGCCTAAGACTTAACCTAATGACCCTAAGGACCTTTATAACCTTCTAAGAAACATAAAAATCCATTTTTCCTTGAAAAATCACATATATTGCTCATTTTTATGCCTAAAAGTGGTCCATAGTGTAACATCAGAGACTTTGTCCAAAACAACCATACCTCATCTTTTGATATGTTATAGAGGAGCAAAATAGGTATCCTAATCTTCAATTTATTTTCTTGATGTTATAGATAAATGTGGAGAAAAATAAAAGAGGACAACATTTTATGCTAGTGTTTGTATTGGAATTATCATTATTTTCTTAGCTAGCATTTTTCATGAGTTAGAGTATAATAATATATCTTTTGTTATGATTGAGTTCAACATTTTAGTGTTCTTGTTCATTAGTGTTGAAAATGATTTAGGATTTGAGTTAGTGATGATATGAAGGTTCTAAATGGTATTCATGCTTCTTGTTGGTGTTCTTAGATCATGTTAATGGTTCACATTGATTGAGGAGACCAAATTTTTATTTTTTTGGTAGTTTTTTGGGGTTTCTTTATTTAGAGTCTAACTAATTTGATGAAGCAATAAGTTGTGATTATCGCTGCTACTTTGGTGATACCATTGCATACTTTTGGTTATTCATTTGGGTCCTATCCAAGTCTTCGATGACTTGGTTTGGATAACATTACTAATTAAACATAATATTTATAGCTTTTAGTCTAATAAGCATTAGCCAACCTTGTTTATGTTTAATCTTTGTAACATGTATAAATGGGATAACATTTCTATAATTGAGAGTATGTTAAGTATGCAAAGGATGTGCAGAGGAAATATATTGTATGCATTTTATGAATAAGTAGAAGTTGTGCTTCATTGGATTTGTCTTGGTATTTGAGATTTTTATTTTCTTGGTTGTAATGGACATTATTTCCACTCTCTTGTAATCAAGATTATATCAGTGAAGCCAACTAAAGGCAACACCTAAGATTTATTGTAAGAAATGTGTTCTACATAGCATGTCCATAAATTGGGTCATATTCCTCTAGATGTAAGTGGATTGATTTCTCTCTCTCTCTCTCTCTCTCTCTCTCTCTCTCTCTCTCTCTCTCTCTCTCTCTCTCTTTAAAATTAGGAGTACTTTTTCATAGTACAAATATCTTATGATTTTTGCTCCCACTAGGTTTTCCCTAATAGGTTTCCTCAAGAACATATATGATGTTATGTGTTATGTATTATGTATTATGTGCTAGAAATCTTGTATTATCATTTATCTTTCAAATATTTGATTTATTTAAGTGGTTGAAATTATTATATTTGGCATACAATTGAATTACCCCCTCCCTAAGATGTGCTTGTCTCTTCTTGGGGCTAAAAATTGGTATTATAGCCAAGTCCTTGTAAAGATGCTTGATCACTTAATGTGATATTTGACATGGAAAGTTTACAAAATGATGGTCCTAAGTTTGATGGAACCAACAACCTGGTTTGGAAGAATGGTATGACTACTTATATGATATGTATGGAAGATGAATATTTGGATAATAGTGAGAAGCCTTATGATATACCAAATGATCTATCAAATACTACTACAAATCAAATGAAGTAACTCAAGAAAAAATATGATAGAAAGTTAATATTTGATTAGTTTCTTGTCTAATATAGAGTATTCTCACATCTATGGATCAATGATAACCCATAAGGCATGGAAAAAGCTAGAAACTATTTTTAAAGGTGATGGGTATGTTAAGCAATCTGATTTGTAGGGTCTTTAAGGGAAGTATGAAGATATAAGGATGAGTGAAAGTGAACTATTTCACAATTTATGTAGAGAGTGAATGCTATAGTTTTTTCAATTATAAGTACAGATGGCACCTTAAGTGATGATGATGAACATGAGTAAAATTATGAGATCTTTTCCTACATGTTACAATGAAAAATTCATATCTATTTAGAAATTAAGAACTATAAAAAATGTTTCAAGAGAAGCTTAGGCTAGAAGACTTTTTTTTATGAGATGACTAATTTTCGTAATGAGCTACCAAATATTGAAACTACACTCAAATCCAATATTTATAAGGATAAGGAAGAACTTTTGAAAGATAGTAGCTATGCTCAGTATAAGAATTTGCTCAAGGCAAAAAATGAAAATGACAAGATCTAGTAGCATAATCGATAACACAAATGAGAGAGATGAAATGATTTGATCATTAAATGACTAGATTTAATTATTATCAATAATAAAAATATGTATGGATGCAATACACATAGATCTTCCTAAATATATAGGTAATACCCGATAACTAGAGGTGTTGCTAGTGATAATCTATCAACTAGACAAGGTGTAATCACATGTCGCCTAAAGGTGGAACATCATCCATTGTACAACAAAGTATGTGTAACATGTGAAATAATGAGAGAAGGATAATGTGGTAAGAACATAAAGGTGGATCTTACAAACAAATAGGTGTGAGATGACAATAAGTGCATGTGGATTTCTCCTACAATATATGCTAAATAATGTGTTGACTCCTACAAAAAATAAAATGAAAATGTTGTATCCTAAGTAAACATAAGTAAAGTGTAATTAGTAATTAATTCCACCAATACCCCTCCCTCCACCCCAACTTGAGAGAACATAAACATGATTACATCTAAAGGGAAAAAGGAAGGCTACAAATCAAACATTGATGAACCACCTATGATTATCCTTAAGGGTGTGGATTCTTCCACACAATCACAACCTTGAAATCTCTAGACTAAGAGTGAAGAAACACAAGAACAAATAAAAGATAAAAGCATGATAGTCATAATATCTTTATTCGTCTTAAGGTTGTGATTCCATTGTTGCACTCTGCATCAAATTATATGAAACTTCAATACTTCATTCAAGATATCATTGATGATAAGAAAGTTGGGGTGGATGGAATCACATGACTAATACTGATCATAAGGTTTTCAATGAACCTAGGTACCCAAGCATTAACAAGAAGAAAGTTCTAGGAAGAAAAATTGGATGTAAAGATCAACTACATATGATTGAGCCAACTTGTGAGAACATAAACACAAGATCAACAAAGGGATGAATTTTTTTAGAGAAAATTAGTACATTATATATATGTACATGCTATAACTAGTTACTAATTTGAAAGATTAAACTTGGGAAAATTTGAAGTTCTATTGGAAAATTTACTATATCCACTTGCCTTCCTTTGGAAAACAACAAGAAATTGGGCAGCAATATCTCTCTTAGTAAAATTGGACATGGTGAGTAGATACCAACCACTACCTGGACCTCGTTGTCTAGATACATGGTATCCTAGGCGACCTTTTGCATGCAATGATATAAAAAGTCCATTTTTCAAGAGGTCACCTATTGGAGAGTAAGGGACCTTACTAATCAGAGTCTACTTCTTAGATGTTGTGTCCACTATTGACCCACCATCACCATGACATCTATGCCTTGTATCCTCAGGTGAAGCAAATTGTGAAATAGAACTAAGCACTTGATCTCTTCCACTAATGCCAGCACCCTTGGAACTCCATTTAAGTTATTTGATTACAAAATTCTTGTGTGAGGATATTTTACAAGTCTAAGGATTAACAACTTCCCCTATTTGCATAATAAAAAACATTGATGCATTCCTAATCAAAACTGACTCAAAAGAATGCAATTGGTGGCACTTTATTGCAATGCATTTTTATAAATAAAAACCATTATAACAATCAATAATTTCAAAACTTCACTAATTTCTTTATCCTTTCATGGTAGTCTACCGCTAAATGTCCATAACTCATCTTTTGTTGGATCTTCCAATCTCTCATGCCTTAGCATGGTTCTCTTTAGAGTACCTCTACCAATTTTCAATGTTTTTCTTGTCTTTCTCATGAGTCGAGCTTTCTTCATTTGGGTACTTACTATTATTGATGTAAGTATTCATCTTGTGATATTACTATCTTTGGTGCATGATTTAGAACCCACTTTGTCATAAGCACTCATTAGATTCTTTACAATTTTTTTTTCATTTGAATCATCCATCATTCTTAGCCCAAGAATCTTCATGATAGGCCTAAATTTCAAATTTCTCATAATTTGAACAAATAATTGTCATTGACCTATAATATCTAATTCTTTAAAGAATAATCTCCACATATGATTAAGTTTTCTTTGACAAGTATGGTTGCTAATCTTGTCAAGCATTGATTTCAAAATTTTAGTATCAATATCGATCAAATATTTTGGTCTTCTAAAATGAATTCTAGAAGGTGTTATAATCTCTTCCATTCCCTCAACATTTTCAACATCAACATAGGGTTGAGAGTTTTGCGTACCTTGAACTGAAGATCATGTGCCTTGGCAATAAGATGCAAAAGATGGAATATCACGTACTTGATATGTTGATGTTGTGCCTTCAACATGACATGATGGAGTGTGTACATCGTCGGATCTAAAAATTAGTGTCTCTTCAACATGAGAGGATGATATGACTCCAACATTGGAAGATGGTGTAGTTTCACAATTCAATTGTCTTCTTGAGCATAAAACTCTAATTCATTCTCTTTGTCTTTCCAATTCTTCCTCTTTGTTTCTCTATATCAGTCATTCTTGATCCTTTTCAAAAGTCAATTCTTTATTATTGCTTTGAAATTTTCTTTGTTCACGTAGTAGTTTCATTTTATCTCTTTTAATTGCCAAATCTCTTTCCCTATCTTCATTTGTTTGAGTTTTTGGTTTCTTCCTTGACATGATGATGATTTCTACATGTCAAATTATTCAAACATTTGAAGAACTTACAATTTGTAAATTACAAATCATTCAAATAGATATAAAAAATACAATTATTTCAATGAATACACAATATATATGAAATAACTTGCCAACTTTCAAACCATTTCCAAATAAAAACTCATTCAAATGTACAAATTTCAATGAATTCATTATATACTAAACAGCATGTCAAATTATAATCAAATTTGTCTCTATGTATCAACAAACAATATTTAAAAAGGATTGCACTAACCTTTTCTATAGAAAGAATATTCAAAAAGTTGATCCAATGATTGAATTTGGTGTTTTCTAGCTTCAAAAAGTCTTCAAATAGTGTTTGTTAACTTCCAACAGCTTGAAACCTATGTATTCTATTGGAACAATAGAATGCATAATAAACAAAAAGTAGAATATGGATTAGAAGGGACCCAAACTTGCTTTTTGACTATTTTTAGGTGATTTCACATAGCACGTACACACTATGTCAAAACACATCTCTCCCTGTCCCACCATACCCCATCCCCTACTCTTTCTCTCTCTCCCTACTCTCTCTCTCCTTTCCCATCTTCTACTCTCTCTCATTCTCCCTCTCCCACCACCTACTCTCTCTCACTCTCTCTCCCATTCCCTACTCTCTCACTCTCTATCCTCTCCCATCCCCTACTCTCTCTCCTCTCCCACCCCCTACTCTCTCACTCTCTATCCTCTCCCATCCCCTAATCTCTCTTCTCTCCCATCCCTTACTCTCTCTTATTCTCTCTCCTCTCCCATCCCCTATTCTCTCTTGCTCTCCCTCTCCCACTACCTACTCTCTCTCATCCTCTCTCCTCTCCCATCCCCTACTCTCTCTGTCTCACACACTCCCATTCCCCCCTCTCTCTCTCTTAGGCTACTCTCTCTCCCCTCTCCCATCCCCTATTCTTTCCCTCTCCCTACTCTCTCCCCTCTCCCATCCCCTACTCTCTCTCTCACTCTCCCTCTCCCACCACTTTCTCTCCCATCCCCTACTCTCTCACTCTCTCTCCTCTCCCATCCCCTACTCTCTCTCTCTATACCATCCCCCCTCTCTCTCTCCCTCTCCCACTACCTACTCTCTCTCTCATCCCCTACTCTCTCTCTTTCTCTCCCTCTCCTACTCCCTCTCCCACTACCTACTCTCTCTCTCTCTCACATACCCTACTCTCTCTCACTCTCTCTTAGGTCTCCCATCCCATACTCTCTCTCACTCTCTCTCTCCTCTCACATCCCCTACTCTCTAGATCTCTCACACATACTCCCATCCCCCTCTCTCTCACTCTCTTTCTCTCCCTCTCTACTCTCTCTCTCTCTCTCCCATCCCATAGTCTCACTCTCTCTCTCATCCCATTCTCTCTCTTGCCACCCCCTACTTTCTCACTTTCTCACACTCTCTCCCATCTCCTACTCTCTCTCATACACACTCCCATCCCCCTTTTCTCTCCCCCTCTCCCACTCCCTCTTCCATCACCTACTCTCTCTCTCCCACCCACTACTCTCACTCTCTTGGGCTACTCTTTGTCTTCCCTCTCCCATCCCCTACTCTCTAGATCTCTCTCACACACTCCCATCCCCCCTCTCTCTCCCTCTCCCACCACCTAAGTTATCTCTCTCTCACTCTCTCTCCCTCTCTACTCTCTCTCTCCCATCCCTTACTCTCGCTCACTCTCTCTCTCTCTCTCCTATCCCCTATTCTCTCTCACACTCTCTCCCATCCCCTAATCTCTCTCTCTCTCCCCCCATCTTTTACTCTCTCTACCACCCCCTACACTCTCTCACACTATCTCCCATCCCCTACTCTCTCTCTCTCTCTCTCTCTCTCTCTCACACACACACACACACACACACACACACATTCCCATTACCCCTCTCTCCCTCTCCCACTCCCTCTCACACCACCTACTCTCTCTCCCCCATCCCCTACTCTCTATTTCACACACACACACTCCCATCCCCCCTCTCTCTCCTCTTTGGTCCCCTACTCTCTAGATCTCTCAAACACACTCCCATTCCCCCTCTCTCTCTCTCTCCCTCTCCCACTCCCTCTCCCACCTCCTACTATCTCTCTCTCCCTCTCTACCCTAGTCTCTCTCCCATCCCCTACTCTCACTCTCTCTCATCCCCTACTCTCTCTCTGTCACCCCCACTCTCTCTCACACTCACACTCTCTCTCATCCTATACTCTCTCTCTTACACACATTCCCATTCCCCCCTCTCTCTCCCTCTCCCACTCCCTCTCCCACTACCTATTCTCTCCCCCTTCCCATTCCCTATTCTCTCTCTTTCACACACCCACACACTCCCATCCCCCATCTCTCTCTCCTCTCTCATCCCCTACTCTTTAGATCTCTCACACACACTCCCATCTCCCCCTCTCTCCCTCTCCCACCACCTACTATCTCTCTCTCTCTCTCTCTCTCTCTCTCTCTCTCTCTCTCTCTCTCTCTCTCTCTCTCTCTCTCTCCCTCTCTACTCTCTCTCTCTCTCCCATCCCCTACTCTCACTCTCTCTTTCCCATCCCCTACTCTCTCTCTCACTCTCCCATCCCCTACTCTCTCTATTACACACACTCCCATCCCCCTCTCTCTCCCCTCTCCCTCTCCCACTCTCTCTCCCACTACCTAATCTCTCTCCCATCCCCTACTTGCTCTATCTCTCTCTCTCCTCTCCCATCCCCTACTCTCTCTCTTTCACACACACACCCATCCCCCCTCCCACTCTCTCCTCTCCCATCCCCTACTCTGTCTCTCACTTGCTCTCCCTCTCCCACTGCCTTCTCTCTCTCTCTCTCTCTCTCTCTCTCTCTCTCTCTCTCTCTCTCTCCCCCTCTCTACTCTCTCTTTGTCACTGCTACTCTCTCTCACATTTTCACACTCTCTCTCTTACATACATTTCCATCCCCCCTCTCTCCCTCTCCCACTCACTCTCCCACCACCTACTCTCTCCCATCCCCTACTCTCTCTCTCCCCCCTCTCCCATTCCCTACTCTCTCTCTTTCACTCTCTCTTTCATGCACATGCACTCATGTCCTCCTCTTTCTCTTGCTCTCCCTCTCCCACTCTATCTACCACCATCTACTCTCTCTCTTTCCCCCATCCCCCCCCCCTCTCTCTCTCTCTCTCTCTCAATCTCTCTCTCCCATCCTATACTCTCTCTGCCACCCCTACTCTCTCTCACACTTCCTCTCTCTCTCATCCCCTACTCTCTCTCTCTCTCTCTATTACACACATTCCCATTTCTCCCTCTCTCATCCTCTCCCATTCCCTCTCCCACCACCTACTCTCTCTCTCTCTCTCTCTCCCATCCCCTACTCTCTCTCTCTCTCCCCTCCCATCCCCTACTCTCTCTCTTTCAGACACCCACACACTCCCACCTCCCTCTCTCTCTCCTCTCCCATCCCCTACTATCTAGATCTCTCTTGTACACCCCCCCCCTCTCTCACTCTCCCACTCCCTCTCCCACCACCTACTGTCTCTCTCTCTCACTCTCTCCCTCTCTACTCTCACTCCCCCATCTCCTACTCTCTCTTTCCCCTCTCCCATCCCCTACTTTCTCTCTCTACCACCCCTACTCTCTCTCACACTCTCAAACTCTCTCCCATGCCCTACTCTCTCTCTCTCACACTCCCATATTCCTCTCTTTCTCCTTATATTTCTCCCTCTCCCATTGCCTACTCTCTCTCTGCCATCCCCTACTCTCAATCTCTCTCTCTCCCATCCTATACTGTCTCTTTGTCACAACTACTCTCTCACACACTTCCTCTCTCTCCCAGTCCCATCCTATACTCTACCTACCACCCCTACTCTCTCTCTCTCTCACTTCCTCTCTCTCCCATCCCCTACTCTCTGTTTCCCCTCTCCCATCCCCTACTCTCTCTCTCTCTCTCTCTCTCTCTCTCTCTCTCTCACACACACACACACACACACACACACACACACACACACACATCTATCCCCTCATCTCTCTCTCTACTCTTGCTTTGCCTCTCTTCTTCCCTCTCTATGCACTATTTAGGTCTCAATAGTGTGTGTGCACTATAGTGCATGCACACTATAGCATGTACTTGCTATTGAGACCCAAATTTAAAAAGCTTAAAATAGTGCATGTGTGCTTTAGTGTACACATGCTATAGGGTGTACATGTTATTCAAACCTTTGTATTCTACTAAGACTAAGGCTTGGTTTTTCCTTGTGGATCCAACCCAAAGGTTTGGAGTCTATAAACTAGTTTGAGATGTGTTTTTCTACAAACATACAAAAAATGATTGATTTTTCTTATGTGCTCTCCTTCAAGATTCCTAATGGTTTAGCATCAATAAGATAAGGTTACATGACATTGTAGGTCTCTGTGTTAGCTATATAACCATATAATTTATTTTTTATTCAAACTATTTCAATCCTCTCATCTATAATTTATTTTGAATGTATGTCCATTTTTTGTCAAAAACCAACATGTACTAATTGGGCTATAAATTTAAGCTCATTCATCAAATTTTGCAACAACTTAGTTTTTTAATAAACTAGACTCTATTCTACACACTTTAAAAAAAAAGAACTTTTGATTTTACATTATTTTTCAATCATTTCTAGGGGGAGCACACAGATATTTCATCTTTTTGGGATGTGTCTAGTTAAAAAATTCATAAAAAATAAAATACACATTATAAAATTACCCAAAAAATCTGGGATAAACTTCATAGTGTTAAGTAGCTTTTGATTGGAGTGATTAAAGAATTTCAAAAAATATTTAAAATTTTATGGGGGCCACACTTTTTACTATGTTATTTTTTTTGGAATAAACAATACCACTTTCTGTGGCCCCCTTTTTTGGGGACCTAAAACTAAACCATTTTGAAAAAATATTAGTATTTTAGAAACTAGATTCAAAGGACTACTACTTTTGTTTTTGTCATAGCTTAAAATTTTGAGCGTAACTATCTTCAAATTCTTGTTAAAGTTCAAAAATTGTTGATTTCAGAAAAAAGGTGTCTTCTTATACCCCCCTTTTGGTACCACAACTTGATGCACTTACCTATTAATCCCTTTCCATGAATCCCAGGGGGAGCACTGAACATTTTTCCAAAAATCTCCACCTTAGTGTTACTCGAAGGTCTAAGGATTTGTACCTATGACTAAGCTCTAATACTACTTGTTAGAGTGGGGTTGTCATTGCACCAAAGGACTAATCTATCAATTCCTAATACAACCACTCAACTTATCATACATAGGAGGTAGTTAAGCCATTATCACAAATCTTGAGGGTACCAGTGAACTAATTTCCCACAAGAAGTATGATTGTATTTATATGTAGGATTACTAGAAATCATCTTATCCAATCATTAAATTCCAAGACAAAGTAAACATATTACAATAAATATGTCAAGGCGCAAATCCATAATCCTTAAACAACCCTCAAAATATTTAGTGAACCATTAAGAATATGAAAGAGGTTATATCAATCATGTATTAATATAAAAAAAAGTGGTATTGATAATTTTATATCATGAATCATCATCATAAGTTAAGCCCACCCCCCTAAGTGTTAGAATGAGAAAAGCAGTATAGGATCAGATGGATCATAAGATAAATTCATTATGAAACCCTAGAACATGATTCAACTTAGATAGGAATAGTATATCCAAGATTCCTAGACCACGCCATAAGGATCCCATAAGATAATGAGCCAAATGGATCAATCACAACCTAAAACAATAGGAAAATTATCCAAATGAATACTCAATAGATAAACCAAAAGGAATTACTTTTGGATAACATAAGATTTATAGTGACCCAACAAGCTCCTATATCATGGACCCATAGTGAATAAGAATATTTTTCATGAGAGGAAATTATTAAGGTCAAACCAAATCTAGAACATAAACACTAGATATTCATTAGAAATGACAATGTTGACTTTGAAAATGCACAAATTCATAAGAATACACTCGCCATCATGTACTTTACTATAATTTTTTCAACAACCTCTGCTCTAATCAATCTCAACATGCCTTGTTTTTTGACTTTATTACTTAGACCACTATTATTGAATGTCTTCTTTAACATTTGTTTCTTGACTTCACCTTTGACATCATTCAATCACTTTTCATTATAAGGTTTTTCTTCTCATCCAATATCCTCTTATCGATAACATGGTGTAGCATCATCCATCTTTCACTAGCCTATAGTTTTACTAGTTTATTTGAAGTCATTAGATCCTTCAATAAATGTACTACCTCATCAACCTTTTGAAACACTTGCTACAAACTTATCACCTTCCAATCTAAATTAGTATAATCTTATAAGGTGTAAATCCCCATCATATTCAAATTATTATATGTTCTTCCTTCCTCCTTAAAAGGAATTAAAGTAAACCTTCTACCAAATTTTGCAATAGAAACCATATTCCTTTGGCAATCATAAATGGAACTAGAATCATACTACCAAGGTCTACCTAGAAAAACATGGAAAGAACTAATGTTAACCACATCACATAATACCCCATCCATGTATAGTGCAATATTGAAATTAACCCAACTCTATTCTTTTTCTTCCATCATGAGGACAAGGTTTATTGATTCTTCTCAATCCTATCTTCTATAACATTTCTTTTGATACAAGGATATCTATATCCCAAAATCCATTATCACCTTACAATATTTATGTCCTAATTCTAAATGGTTTAGGAATATTTCCTTTTTCCCATTGGCTCTATTTCCTTCTTACCTAATGTAACACTCATGAAATTTTAGATATTTGAGGGTGGGGAGGTTGGGGGGGGGGGGGGGGGCGGGGGGGGGGGCGGGGGGTGGGGGGTTGGGGGTGTGTGGCGGTGGAATCATTTATGTCCAATTATCCTACAATCACATTAAACTTTTTTAGTACTAATAAAATATCATGAACATTATCAAAAATCACTTGGTGTAACCATCTACTTTATCATATAACTCTTTCTATACCTTCATTCCAAAGTGCAAACTTACTATTCTTTATGTTACCAAGTGTCAGTAAAATAAATTAGTTATAACATTGCAGATACTTAGTTATTTTTTAGTTTACAACACAAATAACATTCTCACATTTGACACCATAATTTCAATGTGGAAACCCCATGAAGGAGAAAAAAACACATGGGACTAGAAACAAAAAAATATTCACTCTTTTGAAGTGAGCTCTACTAGGAGCCAACCTTGATAAAGGTTAAATACATATTGTTAATGTGACCTTGTCAGAGGATTTCACCATATCATCTAGACCTTATCACTCATTTATCTCTTCTAAAGAGTGTTCTACTCTGAAGGAATTGCAAACACCACTAATCAATATTGTCATATAGGATTCTATAGACTTGTTAAGTCCACTCAGGTTTAGAGATTTTTAGCTACAATGATTCATAAGTAATAGTATAAAAAATGAATTGTTAATTATAGAAACTACCTTTCCTTGTTCAAATCTCAATTATATTCTTGTCTAAATCACCCCTTCACTTTGTACTAACTCTACTCCTCTCTTTTCACCAATCAATTCGATTAACCTTGTATTGTTCTCTTTTCTCAATACTTTTCATCAATAGCATAATAAACATACTAAGAAACATGATCAGCTTTGAACTAGTAACAAAAACTATCTTGATATCCTCCTTAAATAGTTGTCTCTAAGTTTCTAGAGTCTTCTAGAACTTTGCATAGAACTTTGTGCTTCTCCTTATCCTTCTTTAATATCCATCATAAGATCCTTATCAAATTTTCCTAGTCATTGATCTTATTAAAAAATTTGACTTGTACCTTAGACCATCTCAAACTTTCCAAATTTTCATCAAAAGTCAGGCTTAGATTCCAATTTTGGAAACTTGTTCTTCCATTTGTTACTCAATAAATATAACATTCACTTGGGTAATATAGAACTTAGTTGATGGTAGACTCACTTGGGAAATATTAAATTTCCCTTTTACTTTTCCAATTTCTCAAGCAACATTGTAGCCATTGGGTGAATACAATATTCCTTCATTGACCTTATTACTTGGTTAATCTTGTGTTCTTCAATACATTGCAACAATATATGACTATCAAACATAAAACCAATATTATATTATCATTTTCCAACTCATTCAATTACCCATTGATTATTATACTTATCAATACTATCTTCATCATACTTTCTTCAAATCCTCATTCATCAATCAAATGATATGGTACTTTACTAAGTAAGCATAATTTCTAGCTAACTAAGACTTTGACATCAATGACAATATAAAAACTGATATGACTCTTTTACATACATTCATAATATTACCAATTACATTATTAGTTGGGGATAACAATCTCCTTTAGCATTGATGGCAACAAATAACATATTATTTTACATTTTAAAACATTATATAAGATAATCAAATGTATGAATCATCAACAATACAAGCTTTTAGCTCTTTTTTCCTCAATTGGATCTATGTAGTAGATTCATTCATTAGATGTGTTTATTCTATATCTCCAATAGCAATAATAATTTTTGTAATAGATCTCCCCTTCATAAATTCTTCTCCCCCTTTGGGTATCTTTCTCCTTGTTTGTAGTTTTTTCTAATATTCTCCCTCTTCAATAATCTTCAAATTCTCCCCCTTTGATAGAAATGTCAAAGGTCATATTATAAATTTCAACATGAAACTTATAAAGACTTTTAGTTATCCTTGTAATTTTCATGCATAGTACACATTAGATTCATCACAGTTATCTTCACAACTTCATTAATGATCTTAAAGTGTAAATTTTTTGCATCAACTCCCTAAAGATATTACAATTGATCCATGAATTCATGAAACTTGCATCTGCTCCTAGTGAATTTTGGATAGGGTGGGGTCCCCAGTTTACCTCTTAGGTAGTCAAAAGAATCTTTAGACAATGACCTTGTAAATATGTCAATAATTTGTTCCTTAGACTTCATATATTCAAGCCTGATTTATTTTTCTTGTACTTACTCTCTTAAGTAATGAAAGTTGATTGATATGTAGTTTTTTTTTGCATGCATCCCTAGAGTTTTTGAAATATTTATTGCATTAGTTTTATCACAATAAATAGTAATAGTCTTATTACATTTTGCATGTCTTTCAATAGTTTCTTAATCCATACAATATTTTAGAAATTGATTACAATGGTAACATATTCATCTTCAATAGTAGATTGTGAGATACAATTTTTTTTTATTACTTATCCATGTTATTGGTCTTTCTCCTAAAAGGAAAGCTCTATCACTTGTGCTTATTCTATAATAAAAAACATAAGCCCAATCAACATCTATGTATACTTTAATATTGAACTCATCTTCTTGTTTATACCATAGGCCAAAATCTATAGTTCCTCTTAGATATCTGAATATCATTTTCATAGAATTCATGTGAATCTCCTTTGGATTAGATGAAAACCTTACAAAAATTCCAAAAATGAGTGTAATATCTAGTCTACTATGTAAAACATACTATAACTTACCAATCATAGATCTATATTGGGTTTTATTTACCTCACTAGTGGTGTCTTCCTTTGATAATTTTGCTCTAGTCACCATGGGTGCACCGACTAGGTTAGACTCATCCATCCCAAATATTTTTAGCATTTTTTTTACATACTTAAATTGAGTCACATATATACCTTTCTTTGTTTTATAGCCTTTAAATCCAATTAATTTTGTTATCTCACCAAACATTGGCATTTCAATTTCTCTACTTATTTTCTTAGAAAATGTCTTAGTCAACTTCTCATTTCCTCAAAATATGATATCATCAACAAATATATAGGAAATCAAAACCATATCTTTCGATTCATTTTTTAAATATAGATTAGTATTTTCACTTGATCTAAAAAATCTAATCTTAACCAAATAAGAATATAACCTTTCATACCATGCTCTTGGGGCTTGGTTTAGTTTTTACAATGCTATTTTAAACTTTCATACATATTCTTCTTATTAGGTTTAATGAATCCTTTAGGTTGTTCAATGTATACCTCCTCCTCAAGTATTCTATTAAAAAATGCACATTTGACATCCATTTGATATAGTATGAGCTTCCTGTATGTAGCATAGGCCAACAATGTTCTTACTTCTTCCAATCTTTCCATAGGTGGAAAAGTTTCACCATAGCTTATTCCTTCTTCTTGTGTATGTTAGGATAAATCATGAACAGAAATAAAAAATACACGCAAATATAACCAATAATAGAAAATAATAGATCACAGAAAAATGAACACAAGGCACCAAGATTTAATGTGGTTCATCCAATCTGTGGGCTACATCCACCAAATAGCAAGTCCAATATTATTACAATTCAGTGATTACAACCTGATTACAATCCGTAATCCCTTATAGCTCAATATTGTTGCAAGAACCAATTTCACATCACAACATAATGAAAATATCCAACCCTAAACCCTTTTATACAAGTATTAAACTACTTTAGGGTTATAACATGTCAGCCATAATTAGCCATAACTTTAGTGGTGAATCTATGAATGGCGAATAGTACCAAAAAAATTATGAAGTATGTATAGTACTTTCTTGATCAGTCACCACAATCTAGCAATCTCCCACTTGGGGACTGATCAGGCCCCACATTAAACAAAAATCTCCCACTTGGAGACTGATCTTGTAGCAATACTACTACCACATGGGGCTCCCATTGGATCAAACCAACCTGGACTCTACTGTTCTTTTATTCATGTTCAGTCTAAAAGACCAACTGAAGCTGAAGAGGAGTTTAGCTTCTCCATTGTTACAACCTTTTTCAATATATCTGTTGGATTGGCATTGGTATTTATCTTCTCTAGCTTTAATTGTCCATCCTCCAAAACTGTCTGAATGAAATGGTACTACAATTATATGTGTTTGGTCTTAGAATGCAGAGCTAAATTCATTGCAAGATGAATGGCACTCTGACTATCTGTGAAAAAATAATTATCCTTCTGAGGATGTCCCAATTCTTCCAAGAAGAACTGAAGACATATCATCTCCTTGGCTACCTCTATAGTAGCAACATACTATGCCTCTATAGTGGATAGAGCATTAATCTTCTGCAACCTAGAAACCCAACTCACCGCTACCCCACCAACAGTAAAGACATAACTTGTAGTACTCTACCTGGTATCAATATCCCCTACAAAATCTGAGTCAACACAGCCCTGTAAATCAGTAGTAGAGCCCCCAAAGTATAAAAACTTATTGGATGTGCCTCTCAAATATCTAAGAATCCATTTGACTATATTCTAATGCTCAATTCTTGGGTGACTCATATACCTACTAACGATTCCCACTACATGTGCAATATTTGGCCTAGTGCATACCATATCATACATCAAGCTTCCTATAGCTGAAGAATAGGGTACCTTGGACATCTTATCCTCCTCTTCTTGTGTCTTAGGACACATCTCCTTAGTCAACTTCAAATGACCAAGTAAAGGTGTGCTGACATCTTTAGCATTCTCCATAGAGAAACGTTGTAACACCTTCTCAACATAATCAGCATGAGATAGTGTTAATGTTCTATTCTTCCTATCTCTACAAATCTTCATACCAAGGATTTTTTTTTGCTGCCCCCAAATCCTTCATAGCAAATGCATGTGCTAACTGGCATTTCAGCCCCTTAATATGATCCATGTTAGACCTAGCTAAAAGCATATCATCAACATATAAACATAAAATAATGTAGCTATCATCATCCAACCTCTTAAAATAAACATAATAATCTGAATGACACCTATTATAGCCATGCTCATGCATAAACCTATCAAATTTCAAGTACCATTGCTGAGGTGCTTGCTTTAAGCCATATAAACTTTTCTTCAATTTGCACACTAAGTTCTCCTTACCTTTGACCTATTTCTTCATCCAAATCACAATGAAGAAAGACTATTTTAATATCTAACTACTCTAAATGAAAATCTTCAGTAGCCACAAACTTAAAACAGTATGGATAGAAGTCATTTTAACAACAAGAGAAAATATCTCATCAAAATGAATTCCCTTTTGATGTGCAAATTCTTTTACAACTAACTTGGCCTTAAATCTTTTCTTACCTCCTTCCTCTTCTTTCAACGTGTAAACCCACTTATTTTCTAAAGCCTTTTTATGTGTAGGCAACTTGCACAAATCCCATGTCTTATTCTTCAACAGAGAGTCCATTTCATCTTTCATTGCAGACTCCCACTGAATCTTAGTATCCACCTGCATAGCTTCATCATAACTTTCAAGTTCACCAGCATCAGTAAGTAAAATAGTATACAACGAGGGAGAAAATCTTTGTGGAGGTCTAATTTGCCTTGCTACCCATCTAACATTCACTGGTGTGTGTGGTATTTGTTGTTGCAGTTGTTGCACATCATGAGGAATGGCTATAACATCAACTTTTGGAGTATCATCCAGCACTACATAATCATCTTCTTTCCTCTCATGTTGCTACAACAAATCTTTGTACAACACTTTCTCTTTGAATACGACATCCCAACTTCTAACGATTTTATGATTTTCAAAATCCCAAAGCCTATAACCAAATTCATTAATTCCATATCCAAAAAAGACACATTTCTTTGATTTAGCATCTAGCTTGGTTCTATTTTCAGAGTCTATATGAGCAAAAGCTTCACAACCCAAGGTCTTGAGAAAAGAATAACTCACTTTCTTGTCAGTCCATGCTTCCTTTGGAATACCACAGCCCAAATGAGTAGAGGGACCTTTATTAATAAAATATAATGTAGTATTAAGAGCCTCCGCCCACATGTGTAAGGGCAACCCAACATGCAACCTCATGCTCCTTGTGCACTCCATTATAGTCTTGTTCATGCATTCAGCAACTCCATTTTCCTGTGGTGTCCTTGGAATGGTTTTCTATCTATGAATACCATTAGTGGAGCAATAATCTTCAAATTCATTACTACAATACTCACCACCATTATCAGATCTGAGACATTTTAATTTCTTACTAGTCTCATTTTCAACCAAGCATTTCCATTTCTTAAAAGTTCGAAATACATCAAATTTCTATCTAAAAAAATAAACCCATACTTTTCTAGTTGTGTCATCAATAAATGTAACATAATAATGAGAGCTACCATTGGAAGATACCTAAGTTGGTCCCCATACATCTGTATGCACAAGCTCTAATTTCTCCTTTTTGTTTTCATTCCCAGTCTTTGCAAAACTCACTCTCTTTTATTTTCCATACACACAACTTTCACAGAAATTCATATTAACACATTTCAATCCTAGTAAAAATTTCTTTGAATGAGGTACTTTCATACCTTTCTCACTCATGTGCCCAAGTCTATTGTACCATAGTGTTGTATCAGAATCTACAACAACTATTTGTTCTCCTTGCTCAACTACAACAATTGTTCCTGAACATTCATTTTTCTCTGAAACAATCAAAGTAGAAGGAACAATATGACCTGTACAAAGATATAGGGTGCCTAGTGTAGACACCTAAAATCCTTTAGGAAATAAAGTATTTTTATTTTTTCAAAAAGTCCCTGATGACATCATCATTAATTAATTAATTATTTATTTAATTAATTAATTTATTTTTATGCCATTAAATCCCCTTGTCTTAATTAAAAAAATTTAATTAAGGAATCCCTCCCAAAAATGTTTAAATCTTATTTAAACATTATTTTTCTTATTTAGTAATTATTTAATTAATAAATTGACCAAAAATCCAAAAATAAATATTTAATTAATTTTTTGCCCCAAATTTTGCCAATTTCCTTAAGATCACTAACCTCTTCCAAAATCTTATAATCTTTGTTTAATTTCGATTAAAGGCTAATCCCATCATTTTCTACCCTTAATCCCAACTCAAAATATTTAATTAAGGTTAAATATTAATCCTCATGTTTTTAAAAATGTTTTAATGAATATCTCCTCAACCCAAACCCATGAAATAAATAAAACTTTATTTATTTCTTAAAAAACTTTTTATCCTTATCTTAAGAAATTCTAGACTCTTCTAGAAAGTCTTCATCCTTATCCTACGCCTATCTCTAAACTTCCATTTTAGCCTAATCCACTCCATCCACCCATACTAACCAAGCTTAGCTACTAACTCACCCACCCTCATTGAATGCCATCAACTTGCATATCTCTAACATCCCTAATCTAAATCTTAAATCACCTCTAATCCCCCTAACCTTGTCACATTCCTTAAGCAAGCTTAAGACTTTCCTAAGCCAAGCAAAGTCAACAATCTCCAAAATATCCCAACCACCTAGCCCTGAATGCTCTTACAAGGTAACAAAGACTCTTACAAGCCCATTCATTGCTCTTACAAGCCATTTATGTGGGTCTTTAAGGGCTTGAGCCTCCTTTGTTAACTCATCCTTGCCCTTTTCTCCATCCACTCACCCTATGACATGTGTCACTCCCTAATTGGTTGTAAAAAAGCACAATCCATGTGCTCTCCTCTCATGGAATCTGAGCCTTTCATGAGTTTTTCCCCATCCTTGCATCTTAGCCCTCAAACCCTCAAGCCCTTAGCCTATAAATTGGATCCCCTCCCAAGCCAATTCATCACAATCCATAAGCTAAAGTTATAATGTTATTTTGAGAAGCCAAAATCCATACATTTTACATACATCCACATCCAAATCCCAACATTCATTGAAGCAAATCTGAAGCCCTTTGAGCATACATGCCAATCCTTTACTTACACTCATCTACCAAGCAAAGAGTGAAATCCTATTGGGAGAGTCCATTCATTTGGCTCACATTCCTAATTAGGGGTTCCTCTTTAGTCTCTCATATATGTTATATTGATCTTGTTAGTTAATGCTTTTTTTTTTTCATTAAATTATTTTTTCTTGCTAACACATTAGTCTATACATTTTGGCACACCCGGTGGGACCCCGTTATGGGTCATTCAATTCATGTTTTGTTATTGTAAACTAACAATCTAGCATTTTTTGTTGTTTGAGTGGGTTGTAGGGTGTTTCTCTTATTTTTGCAGGTTGAAGGATGCATTTGGAAGAAAACATACCTCTAAAAATCTAAAAAATTACCTAAAATAATAATTTTTTTAGAAAAACTCGTGCCCTTCAGTTCTCTTTGCATAGTGTCATCTTCGCAGTTTGGTGTCTCTGCTTGGTGAATTGTCATCTCCGCCAGATCATTTGTTGTCTTTGCTTGACAAACTATCATCTCCACAGTTTGGCATCTCCGCCTAGTCTCCTGTTGTCTGCACCGCCACCAAACTATCATCTCTGCAACCTTAACTATTGTCTCCATAGTTCAGTGCCTCTGCCTAGTTTTTCGTCGTCTCCACCACTATTTCTAGTTGTCTATCATCTCTTCCGCTGCCTCTGGTTGTCTGTCGTCTCCGCCGCTGCCTTCAATTAACTGTTGTCTCTGCAATTCAATGTCCCTGCTTGATTTCATATTTTCTACACCGTAGATTAATTGTCATCTCCACCTAGTTTTCTGTCGTTTGCGTAGATTAGCGTCTTTGTAGTTCATCATCTCCATAGTTTGGCATCTTCGCCTGGTGAACTGTCGTCTTCCCCTATTATTGTTGCCAAGCTATACCATCATCATTTCTATTTTAGCATCTCTATGGCTTACTAATACCTGCGCTTTTTATTTAAAAAATAAAAATAAAAATAAAAAAATCAAATTTTAACTTTTGGTGGTTCCATAGAGTAGAGATTTTTCTAAGCATTTTTACCCCCATAAAAGAGAACAAAAAAAGTTGATTTTATTTTCCCCATAGTTAAGTTTCAATTTTTGAATTTTTTTGGGTGACTAATCAAATAGGATTTTGTAGCTTTATAGGTTGGAGCATCTATGAAACCACTAGCCATGTTTCTTGTAGGTTCTCCTTACATGGTTTAATGCTGTTAAAAAATGAACTTGAATGTTTAAACACTTGTCTTTGAATGCATGTTGCTAAAATAAACTTGAATGTTTAAACACTTGTCTTTGAATATATGTCGCTTAAATCAATCTTGAATGTCATGGATTAAAATCAAATTTTTTTTGGAATGCATTCTTAAAACAAAAAACACAATCTTGAATGCAAAAGGTCAATTAATCATTACAATATCTCACACTTCATCTATTGGGGCATAAAAAAAAATTTACATTTTAGAAACTTTCTAAATTATAAAAATCAAATAAAGATGCTTTGAGTGAGTTTTTTATTGGACTCGCCTCCTTTAATAACCCATCATTTTAACCATTGGTTGCAATCTCAGCGCCATAAATGGGGATGGGATTACCTAGGAGGGTGTTAAGTGCTCCACAAAAATCAAACTCTGCTTACTTGTGTTTTTATTAGTTTTTCTAAGTTAAAAAATTCCTTGAATGCACATTAGTATCACTAACACTTCATTTGGGCATAAAAAAAATTGAACAAATCTTGATGTGGAGGGCCTTTGGGTGCATGCTTGAAATTAAATTTCACACATCTTTGTTTTGGGCTTAAAACAAACTCACAATCAATCTTGAATGCCTTAAAAAAAAATCAATTAATACTTGACGTGGAGGGCCTCTGAGCATGCGAGTTTACTTTTGTTGACCCTAAATCTTCTTAGTGTATTCATTCTTTGATCGATTTTACTTTTTTTAATGCTTCAAGTTGGAATCAAACATTTGCATCCTAAACATGTGTGTTTGCAAGGTCTAGATCAGATAACTTAAGTGTCAGTTGGAAAAGAATTATGTCTTTTAGCCCAAGATCATCCAAGTCTTCTCTCCCCTTGTCGTCTTTCAAGGCCATCTTGGGTGCATAAGATTAGGATCCAAAATCTTGTTTAAGTTTTAGGAGGCCTGCTTGGGGATTTCATCACCCCTTAGGATGACTCAACTCCAGCATTTTGACAGAGTATAAAAATTTAGAGGTGAATCCAAAGACACCTCTCTTGGAATCAAAATTTTGTCACTCGAGCTAAGCCTCAAGGAACTTTATACCATTGAGAAGTGAAAGAGGAGAAGTGAGTTACTGCTCCTCTCAGTTGTGTGACATCTTTTTGGTTTCATCTATGGATTTGGGATTCATGTACCTTGCATATATTGATGACTCCCTAGCTAAACCAACTGTCAGCCTTACGGACAACCATCTAGGGTGTTAATGTGTTTGAAGTGACTGATCAAAACATTTGTAAAACATACACACTCCTTGGTGCAAGTATCACATTCTGAGAATCAAAAACTTCTATCTGGTTGTTCTTATATATTGCTTGATTTTTTATTTGTTGAATGAATGTTTGCCAAACTTGGTCAATCCTAGCTTAGGACATACTTAGCGTAGTCACTACCTATTTCAAAAGTTGAACAAGTTGAAGCAAAACAATCGAGATCTCTCAAAGCCAAGCAGATTCAAGAATTTATGTTAGAATAACCCAAACCCAAACAAAAGTTTCACAAAGCCAAACTCAAGCCATCTCACATATACCAAAAAATTTCAGCCAAGAAAAAGGAAGCAACACCAAGCCCTCGAATTGCCAAACTCCACAAAGCAGAAGACAAAGCTACCGACGAAGCCCTTCAAGATGCTTGGTTAGATCGCACTATCAAATTTAGCAAACATCTAGGAGTTAACCCTGCTTATGTCTTACCAACTAGGCATGATTTCTATGATTAGACCCCCTTGTTTCTCCACATCTTCTTGCATAAGCTTCACTTTTGCATTAGAGTCATCTTTGTAGGTAAGCTAGCCATCCTTAGTCATCCCCTTAAGAATTTTAGTTTTCCATCTCATTTAGATCTTTGCCTTAGAACCAAACCAATCCCCTCAAACCTAGCTAGCATCCCAAAAATCTTAAACCTCACATCCAAGCTTTCAAAATTGTTGTCACCTTGCCAAAAGTCTACCATTCCTACCATCTTGCAAATCCACCAATCTCACCAAGGTTATCCCTTTGACAGAGCTTTGTCTAGGGTAATCTAGCTTTGTCACTTGTTATTCCTCATCACCTTGAGCTAAAGGTTGAGATCCACAAGTGGTCCATCTCGTGTTCTTCCTAAAGGATCATCAATCTATCTTTAAGTTGACACAATCACCACCAAGCTTGCACATAGGAAAGTAGACCTTTCATGATTTAGCAACATACCTTTGAAGTTAGAATCCCCAACCTAATCCTTAGATTTTGTCATATAGCTTTGCCTCAACCTAGGAAATCATTTGCATAGAAAAGCCTTCCCCCTTTCCATCCATCAACATTGTTGCATCTTATCCCTATGAAACATTCTACATTTTCATGCCACCCGTCACTCGCTTAGCCAAGAAGAAGAAGGAAACAATGGAGCCCTATCATTTGGATCAAATAACATCGCTCCCCTTGAGCACTCAACCATCCTTGAGCCCAAAGAATACTATACCATCACCTACTGAAATTGAAGCTTTCATGAACCAACCAGGAAATGCAATATTGGTGAACGCCATTATAGACAAGAACAAAGAAACAATCATGGCTAACTTTCGAAGGGACAATATAGGAGCCTTCAACTTTGGAAGACCTCCTCCCTTATTAGATCCATCTCACCCATTGTTTGAGCAACTACCACTCCTGATAGGCTCTTATGATTAAAATTATCCTCAATATGTGCCAAAAGAAGAGCCTTAAGCCAACCCTTTTGATCCAACAGATCCAAACATACCAGCCTCCACCCAAGTTGAAATCTCCATTCCACAAGCCAATCTAGCCACCACCACTCCATCCTTGGTTCATACCTCGCCACTCCAAACTATCTTTGCCAAAAACACCTCACCAATAACTCCCTTCACTATTGCTGCTACTGCTATCCAACCCAGCTTTCCAAATCCACCCATCTCCCAAATCAGTGCTAGAATCTTTGGCCAACCTCAGCAATATACAACCGGGATGCCACCCATGGGGCCAAGTAATCAACCTTTCATCACCCCCAGCTTGTTTACCTCAGCTTAGAGCACAATTCCATCATTTCCACTAGGTCCTTGGAGCTCAATGCCATCAACCACAAATCCACAAGCTACTATCCTCACTCCACAAAGCTTTCAAACCCCACAAGCTACTACCAATATTTTGCCAAGCTCTCAAGTGACCCAAGCTCTTGCCACCACTCTACCAAGCTTTCAAATCTAGCCACCAAGCTATCAAACCCCATCAGTTCCATTTCCAAGATTTTAATTCCCACCACCTCCACCACCAACTAATCCATTACCTCCTATTACTAACTATTTTTCTATGCCACTTCTAAGAGGAAATCCACCACCACCAACCACCAATTACTTGGCCTCTTTTGCCATGCAGATACCTTCCCAAATGGGGGCACAACCCACATATATTGGTCAAACTCCTCAAATTCAAAGTCAAGTTCCACAAGCTCCTCGATCCTTTCCCCAAGCTTCACAACCATCTTATACCTTACCTTCACAAAGCAATCCATTTATCCCACAACCAGCTTATGTTCCTTAATCCCTATCTCAAATCCAATATCAGCAACAAGCCTCACAACACATGCAGCAATATGTGCCACCTCCACCTTAGCAACCCATCTTCCACCATTTAGTTGCCCAAGCCATGCACAATCACTACCAACCCATACCTCAAAGCCATCCATATTCCATTGCCCCATCTAGCACATACCTACCTCAAGGCACTCCTACATTGGGGGCACCCCAGCCATCACTCATTAATTCAGAATGGGAAGCCATGAAGATAGCTTTGAAGAACATCTAGGAGGGAAATGATCAAAAAACTTTCAAGTTTGAGAATGTGTGTCCTTACCCATTTGACAGAGCCATTACCATGACACCATTTTTGGAACACTTTGAGATACGCAAGTTTGACAAATTCAGAGGAAAAGGAGACCCTGTCACACATATCAAAGAATTTTACATGCACTGCGAAGAAGTGGCATACTGTGATGTCTTCCTCTTGCATCTCTTTCCCAAAAGCTTGGCCGAACCAGCTCTTGAATGGTTTTATAGAATACCATATGGCACAATTAAAAACTTTGCTGAATTGTCTAAGGCATTTGTAGCCCAATATGCCCATCTTGTTGAAACAGAGCTATCAGTAGTTGATCTTGTCCACACTAAGCAAAAAGCTGGAGAAAGCTTTCTCGAATATCTGCAAAGATGGCAAACCCTTACCACCTACATATCTTGCACCTTACAAGAATGCCATTTGGTGAAAATGTTTATTGATAATGCCCATCCCAGCTTGGCTCATCACATGACCATGAGTTATTTTCAGACCTACAAAGATATCAAAGAGAGAGGAATGATCCTCTAGCAAGGACTCATTAAAGATGGTGTGGTCAAGATTTACAAGGAAGCCAACCAAAATCAAACACATTCAAATGACAAATCTAGGTATTGGAACAAAAACAAGCACATTGCAACAGATAGGGTTACCGATACGAGACATGTGAATATTTTTTGTCCTTCCCAAAATTAGTCCAACCCACCGTATCAACCAAACAATCAATAAGCTATCAACTAACAACAATAGAATCACCAAAGCTATCAAAGCCACAATCCAAGACCCAACTTCCAAGGATCTAGCAATCAAACTAATGCCATCAATGTAGCTGCAGGGAAAAAGTCCAGATTCCAACCTGCACCTAGAAACTATACACCGCTTGGTGAGCCATTGGATGTCATTTTTGAGAAATTGACTAAGGAAAACCTCATCAAATTTCCTCCTACCCAAAAAATTGACCTAGGCCAATCCAAAGTTGCATGGTACAAAGACAATGAGTACTGTAAATTTCATAGGGTAAAAGGTCACACCACCCTCAGATGCATGAAACTGAAAGATTATGTGCAAGACCTCATTGATCAGAAAGAAATCACTGTTGGTACCCAAACCTCTCCCAATGTAGGCTTACAGATCTATCAAAATGCTTTTCCTCCTCACAACAACCAAAATCCTAGAAAAGCACCTATCCAAACCAACCACAACAACACCAACAACTGCCAGCCAAACCAATAGCATGAGAAGAACAATGACCACACTTCATCCTACATGGACTATGGTAGCTTGATTGGTTGTATATCAAAAAAGGAGGCTTCTGTCAATGTTATCAATATCCAAGGCCCAAACAATGAGTTTGCAGTCACCACTAGAAGAGCACGATTGAACATAGCAGCCCCATCAGTCCCATCAACACTATCAACACCAGTAGTATCATTAGCTCCATCCAAAATCCAATACAATATCTTTAAACACCTTGGGAATATGCCAGCCCAAATCTCCATTTTAGACCTTCTCCGCACTAGTCCTGTGTACAAAAACATCCTTGATAGTGCTCTCACAAAATCTCGTGTCCCTTCAAATATCAACGCTATTGACTTTTTTAATCTCATGGGACACCTATCCTCCTCATGTGCCCTATCATTCAAACGCACTGACATACCTGTAGTCAAACCAGATCATACCCTTTCACTTCGCATAGCCATCATGGTATCCAATTTTGCCGTAAAAAGAGTAATGATAGATAATGGATCAGCCTTGAATATTTGTACCCTAAAATTCATAAAACAAGCTAGGTATACTAAGGCAGATATCATCAATGAGGTTATCACCATCAAAGCTTATGACAACTTGGAAAGAACCACAGAAGGAACTATTTTGCTGCCAATCAAGGTCGGTCCAGTCATCCAAGAAACGGTCTACCATGTTATTGATCTAAACCTACCATTTAACATCCTCCTCGATTTCCCATGGTTTCATGCCATGAAAGCTATTCCATCCACTTACCATCAGTGCATCAAATTTTCACATCAGGGCACTGAGGTAACCACCCATGCCGATCCAGAACCTTTTGCTTACTATAATACAGTTGAAGCTTCATATGCAAACCATTTCCCTAGAATTGATATCAGTACAACCATTGCCAGCTCATCCCACACTTGTAATGACCCAGAAACCATCCTCGCCTCCACCCTATCTACCGTGAAGATCAATAACAAAGGATGTAGAGAGTATAGTCTATTACATGCATTTACTGTTGGGGCACTCCCACTTGATCCACAGGCCCATGGATGATTGACATATCAAAAAGCTAAGGAGATTCCACCTCCTTGATACAAACAGTTTGGCCCAACAACCTTTGTATCCTCGAAAATCCCTCTTCATGAGGAGCTCATTCCAGATATCAACAATTGGTTGCATAAGGATGCACCTCCAAGAAATCAAGCATGCCTTGATCACTTCAGCTAGAAGTATCCCCAAGAACATAAGCTCATCACTAACAAATGGAACTATCAAGGTGGTGGGCTAGGACCAGAAGAAAGAGGCATGTAGTGCCCCATCGAAGCACACAAGTGGGAAACAAAGTCAAGTCTTGGCTTTGGCATACCCACAACTAGGGGCACCAATGAGAATGGTCATGCTTTTTTGAACATTCATTGCGACCTTATCAAAATCGAATACATTCCTAAGGAAGTTGAAAAGAGAGCCTACCTCGATATCCCAGACCAAATCTCCCTAGGAGACTCTATTCTCCAAGAACTATCCATCCATTTCATTGACCTACCACTCACCCATCCACAACTCATAGATTGGGACCAACCAAGCGTCATACACATTGATGAGTTCACATTAGAGGAAGCCCTTCTGAGACTCATAGGAGCTGAAACACCTCACAAGCAAACAAAGCCAGATTCTGCCTATATCTATAAGCTAGATCCCAAGGGGTATTTTGGAGAAAATCCCCAACCTAGTTCTGATACACCCAAAATTGGAACTAAGGTGAATCCGAGATTAGCTAAGGTAGTAGAGAGAACCCCTCAGCAAGAAAATCTAGAGTCGCAATCAGAACATGAGAATTTAGCATTTCCTCCTCAAGATAATTGACCAAAGGTGTCTTCTATTCTAATTGAGGATACTAGAGAAGTCAACATCAGTTCTTCAGAGATCCCTAGACTTGTTCACATTACTGCATCCCTATCGCAAGACCAAGCTGACCTCATCTTTGAGGTCTTAAGAGAGAACATCGGCTGATTTGCATGCTCATATCAAGACATGCCAAGACTTGATCCAAAGCTTGTAGTTCATCATCTTGCAGTTGATCCAAAGATGAAGCCTGTCAGAAAAAAGCTTAGAAAAATGCACCCCAATGTGGCATTACTGGTCAAAGCTGAGTTAGAAAGAATGTTAGCTACTAAGGTTATCCAACCTATCGACTACTCAAAGTGGATCTCCAACATGGTCCCCATCACTAAGCCTTCTGGTGACATCAAATTTTGCATTGATTTCAGAGATCTTAACAAAGCTTGTCCAAAAGATGATTTTCCCTTACCCAACATAGATATGATTGTAGACCTTATAGCTGGACATGAAATTTTGTCCCTCATGGATGGATTTTTTTGGGTATAATCAAATCAAGATTGCAATAGAAGATCAACATAAGACAACATTCACTACCCCTTGGGGAACCTTTTGCCACAACATAATGCCTTTTGGCCTAAAGAATGCTGGGGCTACCTATCAAAGAGCTATGACAGCCATTTTCCATGATCTTATCCATAGCATTTTGGAGGATTATGTGGATGATATCTTGGTCAAATCTCATACCTTCATGGATCATCTTGCTAACCTAGAGAAAGTCTTTGATAGGTTAACCAAATATCATCTCATGCTGAAGCCCAAGAAGTGTGTCTTTGGGGTCACATCTGGCAAGCTTCTAGACTTTATAGTTTCTAAATGAGGTATAGAGATCAACCCCAAGAAGGTCAAGGCTATCTTAGACATACCTCCTCCCCAGACACTGCGATAGCTTCGCACTCTTAAAGGAAAGCTTCAATCTGTCTGGCGCTTCATCTCCCAACTTGTAGATAAGTGTATGTCATTTGCACATTTACTGAAGAAGGATGAAAAATTCAAGTGGGATCCTTTATATCAACGCAGCTTTGTTCAGCTCAAGCAGTATCTCGCCAATCCCCCTATCTTGGTTCCACTAGTTCCTGGTCATCCCTTGATCTTGTACATATTAGCAATGCCTACTGCTCTAGGGGCACTTCTAGCACAGCTCAATGACTACGGCAGAGAAAGATCCATCTACTACATTAGTAGAAACCTAGTTGGTTATGAACTCAATTATACTCCTATGGAAAAAGCTTGTTTGGTAGTTGCCTTCTCAACTCAAAAGCTTTGCCACTACATGCCAAGTCATACCATCCAACTAGTCTCCAAGATAGACCCTCTCAAGTATATGCTCTCTAGAATAGCACTTACAGGCCATTTGACCAAATGGGTTATGCTCCTTAGCAAATTTGACATCCAGTATGTGGACAGAAAGGCAATCAAAGGGCAAGCTATAGCAGATCACCTAGTTGATGCACCTCTAATAGATGAATATCCTTTGATCACAAATTTTTTAGATGAACATATCAGTCTAATTGAAGAATATCCCCCATGGAAACTTTATTTTGATGGCTCATATACATCTCATGGATTAGGGGCAAGAATATTGTTGGTCACACCTCAAGGAGATTACATTCCAAAAGCTTTTAAGCTACAATTCTCTAGCACCAACAATATAGCTGAATATGAGGCTCTCATAGCATGATTAAAGATAGCCATAGAATGGAACATTGCTGAGTTACAAATATTTGGTGATTCTCAACTCATCATCAAGCAAGTCTTTAATGAATATCAAACCAAATATGAAAAGCTCTTACCCTACAAAGAGCTAGTTGATCAGCTAACCCAACATTTTACAAAGCTTCAATTTACACAAGTGCCTCGAATGTAGAACAAAGCAAAAAATGCTATGGCTACTATCGGCTCGCTCTTGGAAATTCCCCAAGTGGCTATGCAATATGAGTTCTTAGTCGAGTAGCTCCTCACACCCACCTATGCAAATAAAGATTCAAATCATGTTCGCATCTTGGTTGGTCCCCAATCCCCTTGGTACCATGAGATTCATGCTTACCTTAAAGATGGTATCATCTCCCCTCACCTCACGTGTACCCAACACCAGAACCTCATCCGAAAATTATCCCACTATGTTATCATAGCCAATACCCTATATCATTGGGGTTATCATGATACTCTCTCTAGGTGTTTAGACCAAAATGAGGCCATGATGGCATTAAAAGAAGTACACTTTAGACTTTGCGATGCCCACACGAGTGGTATTGTTCTAGCATGAAAAATCCTTAGAGCAGGCTACTATTGGCCTACCATCGAAGAAGACTCCTATGACTTTTTTAGAAAGTGTCTCCCATGTCAATAGCATGCAAATCTTGTGCACGATCCAGCATAGGATCTATAGCCTATTGCACCACCTTGGCCTTTCGCTTTGTTGGGGCCTTGATCTAGTTGAAACTATCACACCTCTCTCATCTGATGGACATAAATGGATAATAATAGCTACAGACTATTTCACTAGGTGGGTGGAAGTAGTCCCCCTAGTCTCAGCTATAGGAGTTTAGGTCTCCAAGTTCATCTTGTATCACATTATTTGCCGCTTCAGTATCCCATCCACCATCTTCACCGACCATGGAGGTAACTTTGAAAATCTCAACATGGAAGAATTATGCACTTCCCTCTACATACATCACCACTTTTCTATCCCATATTTCCCACAAGGTAATAGCTAGGAAAAGGAAACTAACAAAACCCTCCTCAAAATCCTAAAGAAAGTTCTCAATGGTTCTGGCCACAATTGGCACCTCCAAATAAATCCATCCCTATGGGCCTATCAAACTTCCTTCTGTACATCCATAGGCATAACTCCATACTCCTTAGTCTATGGTGCTGAAGCAGTACTACCCATAGAGGTTGAACTTTCCTCCTTGTGCATATCTTTGCAAGGGCAAATATCAGATGAAGAATACAGAGTAGCTTGGCTCACCTAGCTAGATCTCTTAGATGAGAAGTGACAACAAGCCTATGATCATCTCATAGTCTATCAAACTCATCTCAAAAGGAATTTCAACAAGAAGGTGCTCCCATGAAACTTTTAGCTAGGCGACATGGTTGTCAAAGAAAATATGAAAGTCCAAGCTGATCGAGAAAAGAAAGGCAAGTTTGAACCTACCTGGCTTGGTCCTTATGTTGCCACCACATCCTTTAGCTGAGAAGCCTATCAGATATCTACACCAAAAGGAGAACTTTTGAATGATCCTACTAACATCATTCATCTCAAGAAGTTCTATGCTTGAAGATCCTTGGTACACCCAGCTTTTGAAAAATACAAAAAAAATAGTAAAGAGAAATAAGCATCCAATGGTGAAAACTTGGCAATTCAAGTGCCTTGGATAGGTACCTTGTTGAAAACCTAGTAATTCAAGCACCTTGTGTACTAAGACTAATCCATTATCTATCACTATCCTATCCCTCATCCATTCACCCACCATCCCATAAAACACCTGCTTGTTCCCTTGGTGTTCCAACCAAATATCCAAAATCTAATAAAGCTTGTAAATACCTCTTGTACAACATGTAAATCTTGTACCTCAACTTGTAAATCTTGTATCATCCCTTGTATCATAGCTCGTATACCCAAATCTTGTCCAAAGCTTGAACCATACTCCAACTTGTAAATAAGCTTGTATCCTAGTTTATATCCTATCACATGCACACAAAGAACCCCATTTTCACTTAAACTTTTCACAAACCATCTACCTATCTACCTATCAACTATTAAAAACATCCCACCCTTCACAAAAATTTCCATCTCACAAAACCAAAACATGAAAAACCTTGTACATTTGTAACATATCTTGGTCTGTCAGCTTGTACATCCTCTTTAGCTTAGTACCATTGTATCTATCCAACTTTCGTATCAGTTCCTCCTTGATCAACATCTTGCATACATTGCACAACCCTTGGTTAGCTATTCCAATGCATCCTTTAGCTAGATCTCCTATCACCAAAGTGTTATCCTTCTTAGTTTAGCTTGCCAGATGCATCACTCATCTAGATCCATCAGCTTAGGTTCTCTCCGATAGATCCTTGTAGGATATAGCTTTCCTCATGTTTGATCTTGGTCTGTTAGTATCTCATCCAACCCATCTCATTGGAAAATGGTTCTCTTTTGGATTTTTTCTTTCATTTGATTTGGAATCTTCTCTTTTGGGTCTTGAAATATCTTTTCCGAGCAATCTTTTTGTTCCCTCCTCAAGGTTGCCATAATCTTCCATATCATGGTATACTATCAATGGGGCAATCTGAGCATAAGGTCTTGATTAAGTCTTTTGTTTATTTTTATTTTGCTTGTGGGTTATCCAGTGTCAGTTCGACGTTGTTTCCTTCGAGTTTCATGTGTGTTGCTAGGGAAATCCTTGTGTGTTTGTTTTGCGTTAGTTCGTCAGTCCTCTGCATGGTTGGTGAAAAGGCCTTGATGTTCTTGGTAACCTTGGCAATTAACCAATAGTCCTATAGCAAATCTAGTGCTCAACTACATGTTAGTACTTCTCTTTGAAGTATCCCTCTACTCAATAAACTTCAATGGATTTCCTTCATCTCCATTATCCCCCATCCATATCTAGCATTCATCTCTCCTACCCTAGCTTGTGCAACCGTATCTCTAAGAATCAATCTTCACTCTTAGCAGTAGGGATCCACAATCCTAGTCTTAGGGATCCACCAATCCAATCAATCCACCAAGCCTCATCTTTCGTGATCCACAATCCTAGTCCTAGCGATCTCCAAAAACCATCTTTTGCCAATTTGACTCTTTGAAATCCTGTTGCATCAGCTTTATAATCCCCTCATCCTTCTCCCTATCTTGGATTCCTTTTTATTGTGCCCACTCCTTCATCCTCCACCTTCCCTAAAGTCTTAAGCTTGCTTTCTCTTGTGCCTCTGATTCTCCCTTTATCATTCTCCTATAGTGAGAGTTTGAGCTAATTCTGCCGCTTCTCTTTGCCAATCTGAGTCTCCTTACTCATCCCGAATTCTTGTATTTTTCAAGAAACTGTCGAGCCTCACTTTCTCTCCCCGTTGCCTTCTTTAGGGGGCATCTCACACTCTATTCTTTCCTCTTCTGCTCTAGCCTTGGGCATCTTATTTTCTTATCTTTGATGCCATGCCACTTGCGGCATCACATCAAAGAGGGGCAAACTGTAGACACCTAAAATTCTTTAGAAAATAAAGTATTTTTATTTTCTAAAAAAGTCCCTAATGACATCATCATTTACTAATTAATTATTTATTTATTTATTTTTATGCCATTAAATTCCCTTGTCTTAATTAAAAATATTTAATTAAGGAATCCCTCCCAAAAATGTTTAAATCTTATTTAAACATTATTTTCCTTATTTATTAATTATTTAATTAATAAGTTGACCAAAAATCCCAAAATAAATATTTTATTTATTTTTTGCCCAAAACTTGTCCAATTTCCTTAAGATCACTAACCTCTTCCAAAATGTTCTAATCCTTCTTTAATTTTGATTAAAGGCTAATCCCATCATTTTCTACCCTTAATCCCAACTCAAAATATTTAATTAATGTTAAATATTAATCCTCATGTTTATTAAATTTTTTTTAATGAATATCTCCTCAACCCAAACCCATGAAATAAATAAAACTTTATTTATTTCCTAAAAAACCTTTTATCCTCATCTTAGGAAATTCTAGACTCTTCTAGAAAGTCTTCATCCTCATCCTAAGCCTAGTTCTAAACTCCATTTTAACCTAATCCACCCCATCCACCCATACTAACCAAGCTTAGCTACTAACTCACCCACCCTCATTGAATGCCATCTACTGGCATATCTCTAACATCCCTAATCTAAATCCTAAATAACCTCTAATCCCCCCCTAACCTTGTCACATTCCCTAAGCAAGCTTAAGACTTTCCTAAGCCAAGCAAAGTCAAGAATCTCCAAAATATCCCAACGACCCAGCTATTAATGCTCTTACAAGGCCATAAAGACTCTTACAAGCCCATTCATTTCTCTTACAAGCCATTTATGAGGGTCTTCAAGGCCTTGAGCCTCCTTTGTTGACTCATCCTTGCCCTTTCCTCCATCCACTCACACTGTGACATGTGTAACACCCTGATTGGTTGTAAGGAAGCACAATCCATGTGCTCTCCTCTCATGCAATCTAAGCCCTCCGTGAGATTTTCCCCATGTTTGCATCTTAGACCTCAAACCCTCAAGCCCTTAGCCTATATATTGGATCCTCTCCCAAGCCAATTCATCACAATCCTTAAGCTAAAGTTATAATTTTATTTTGAGAAGCCAAAATCCATACTTTTTACATACATCCACATCCAAATCCCAACATCCATTGAAGCAAATTTGAAGCCCTTTGAGCATACATACCAATCCTTTACTTAGACTCATCTACCAAGAAAAGAGTGAAATCCTATTGGGAGAGTCCATTCATTTTTCTCACATTCCTAATTAGGGGTTCCTCTTTAGTCTCTCATATATGTTATATTGATCTTGTTAGTTAATGCTTTCGTTTTCATTAAATTAGTGTTTCTTGCTAACATATTAGTGTATACACCTACTTTCACACCTTTTGCTACTACAAGGGAACCTTTTGAAACCTTTCAATTTTTATCATTAAAAGTAACTACACAACCCTCATCACTAAGTTGCCCTACTAAAATTAAATTCCTACTCAACCTTGGAACATGTCTTACCTCATGTAGTAGCCAATGATTTCCATTCTGCAACTTAATCTTAATTTTTCCCTTTCCAATAATTTGACAAGGTTCATTATCCCCCAAATAAATAAGCCCAAAATTCCCTTGGACATAATCAATGAAATAACCTCTATGAGGTGTAGCATGAAATGAAGCACCAGAATCTAAAACCCATGAATCATCAACACTTTCTAAAGATAGAAACAAAGCATCCTCTTTGGATTTTTTACTTACCAAATTTGCCTCCTTGTCTCCATCTGATTTATCTCCTTCATTTTTCTTTCAATTCCAACAATCTTTCTTTTTGTGACCTGGTTTCCCTCAGTACCATCAATCATTTGGTCCTCCCGATTGAGACCTTTTCCCCTTTGACTTTCCTCTTGATTTCCCATGATTTCTAGAGTTACTTCCTCTCTTAGTCATTCTGCCCTTGCTTTGTACATTCAAAGCACTTCCTGATGTAGATCCACCTAAGAATTTCCTATGAGTTTCCTCACTCAAAACAACACCGATCACATCATCATATTTTAGGGTACTAGATCCAAGAACAAAATTACTCACCGCCATTACCAAGCCATTCTAGCTTTCAAGCAAAGAACACAAAATCAAGAGAGCCCTAATTTCTTCATAAAAAATGATACCCATAGAAGATAACTAACTATTAATAGTATTAAACTCATTTAAATGATTTGCAATAGATCCACCTTCTGCCATTTTCATATTAGATAAATGCTTCATGAGAAATACCTTGTTTGAAGTGGATGGCTTTTCATACAATGTCACTAGGGTTTTCATCAAATCTTTTGTCTTCTTTGCTTTTGTAATATTAAATGCCACCAATGGTGCTAAGCATAACCGAATGCTTTCGAGTGCCTTTCTATCCAAAAGATCCCATTCAGCCTTTGACAAAGTTTCCTGATTCTTAGCTTTGCCTTCCAACGGCTTCCATAAATCCTTCTGATATAGATAGTCTTCCATTTGCATCTTCCATAACTGGAAGTTCTACCCATTAACCCTTAGCTTACCCTCATTTTCCATTGCTCCCACTTAGCCATGAGACTTTCTTGCAGAGGATAATTAAAAGACAACCTCACTGTCATAACACTTGTTAGGATAAACCACGGATAGAAATAAAAACTACATGCAAATATAATCAATAACAAAAAATAATAGATCACACAGAAATGAACACAAGGCACCAAGATTTAATGTGGTTCACCCAATCCCTAGGCTACATCCACCAAATAGCAAGTCCAATATTATTACAATCCAGTGATTACAACCTGATTACAATTTGCAATCCCTTACAGCTCAATATTGCCGCAAGAACCAATTTTGCATCACAACATAATGAAAATACCGTACCCTAAACCCTTTTATACAAGTATTAAACTACTTTAGGGTTATAACATGTCGGCCATAATTAGCCATAACTTTAGTGGTGAATCTACGAATGGAAAATAGTACGAAATTTTTTTTTAGGTCGATGCCCCGAACCCCATTAATTATGAAGTATGTACAGTACTTTCCTAATTAGTTACCATAATCTAACAGTGTATAACCTTTTAAAACAAGTATTTCCTTTTTCCTTACTACTTCTCCATTCTCATTTACCTTGTTTTAGAAAATCTATTTAATTCCAATCATATTCTTGTCAAAAGATCTTAGTACTAGTGTCTAAGTATTGTTCTTCTCAAACATGTCAATTTTCTTCATTCTTAACATTAACCCAACATTCATTATCTAATGTGGGCTTTAGTGTTCTTGGTTCAAATTATCAATCTAACACTTGTAATATCTCTCAAATTACTTTTTCTTTTCTTAGATAACTAGGATGGGGGGGGGGGGGGGGGGGACTAGTTGTGTCCAATTATCATGTTTTACCTTCCAAATATCTCAATACCATCTAAACATTATAAAAATTAATTTCAATTACTTAGTGTTAACATTAATAAACTCTACAAAATACTTTAATCAAAACTTTCAATTCAATGTTATTTGCATTACCAAATATCATCAAACTTTCTAGTTATTACCTAGTGATTACTTAGTTATTACCAAATTATAGTGAATTGTTAAAAACATGTAAAACAACTTGTAACACAAATAGCATTCATACAATTAACACCATGATTTTAACATGGAAACTTTATGAAGGGAAAAAAATACATGCGATCGAAAACCAAAAGTAATTCACTCTTTTGAAGTGATATCTACTAGGATCTAGCCTTGTTAGAGGTTACATACACATTGTTAATGTGACCTTGTTAGAGAATTTCACCAAAAGATCATCCTGACCTTATCACTCCCTGTCCTTCACTAAAAAGAGTGGTCTAATTTAAAGGATTTACAAAACACCACTAATCAATGTCACTATGTAGGATTTCATAGACTTGTTAGGTCCACTTGGTACTTTTAATATTTTTTTCTACAATGGTTAAATAGTAATAGTATAAAGTGATCCATTAGAATTACAACTATCTTACTTGTTCAGATCTTTGTTCTTGCTCTTTCTCTAACTTTTTCTCACTCAAATGATTATCCCTTTCTTGAATTCTACTTCTTATCTTTTCTCTATTATGCTCAAATCACTTGGCTCAACACTTTACTCTTTTTTCTTCAAAAAATTTACATTTCTCAAGAACCTTGAATTAGATCTTAATTAGTATCATCTACTCTTGATCATTAGCAACATCAACTTTAAACTAGCAATCCAAAATTTTCTTGTTCTCTTCCTTAAATAGTTTTCTCAATGCTTCCAAATCCTTCCATCTTTTGTCTCTTAATCAACATGATCGATCTTAGGTTTATAAAATAGTTCCTTCATATAATGAGTTTAGACACTTAGAAAATATAGCTTGCATAAAAATTTATATCCATTATTAGCTCTATTCATTTCCCTTCATCGGGTCCCTCTCAAATTTTCTTGATGATCTTGCAAAAAAATTTGACTCATGCCTTAGACCTTCTCAAATTTTCCAAATTTCTATCAAAATTCAGGCTCATATTCCACTTTTCCAAACTTGTTCATTTAGTTGTCACTTAGTAAACATAAAATTTAATTGGGAAATATAACACTTAGTTAATACTGACTCACTTGAGTAGCACTTTTTTTCCATCTTCCTTTACCAATCACTTGGGAATACTACAGTCACTTGGTGAATACAATCTCCATTCATTAACCTTGTTACTCAGTTAACCTTGTATTCTTCAGTATATTGGAACAATAAATGATTATAAACTAATCAAACTGGTAATGCATTACCATTATCCAACTCATTTAAGTACCCATTGGATACATTGCATATCACTTCTATCTTCATCATTCTTTCTTCAAATCCTCTTCATCAATCAAATCCTCCTTGTCAATATAATGATATGGTACTTTACTAAGTTAGAGTAATGTCTATCCAACTAAGACTTTGACATCAATTACAATAAAACAAATGATAAGATTGTTTTACATACATCCATAGCATTATTACCTAACAATCCCCTAGTATCAATTATATTATTAGTTGGGGCTATTAATCTCCCCCTTTGACATTGATGGTAATGCATAACATAAGATTTTACATTATAAAACAATACATAAGATAATCAAATGTATGCATTGACAACAATAATTTTTTTAAGCTTTTTTCCTTTAGTTGTAGAAACTCTGTAACTAGGTGTGCATCTTCATCAGCAACAATATTCAACAACTTCAATATTTCTCCCTCTTTGGTTGTGATCTCTTATGTTAAGTTCAATTTTCTTTCTCATCTTTCTCTCTACCTGTATGTTCTCTCTCCTTTTCCTATTCTCATACTTCTCGTCTTTTGGTATATTCTCTCCCTTTATCATCTCATTTCAGTAATCTTCTCCCTCTTTGACATATAAATTTCTCTTACCATTTAGTATATTCTTCCCCTTTGACAACAATGCCAAAGGTCATTATAAATGTCAACATGAAACTTGTAAAGCCTTGTAGTTATCTATGTACCTTTCATATATAGATATCATTAGTTTCATCATATTCAACTTCACAAATTCATAAATTCTCTTAAAGTGTAAATGCTTATGCTCTATTAAGATATAATAATTCATCCATAAATTGATGTATCATGAATCCTCTCCTTGTGAATTTTGGATAGGGCCAGGACCCCCAATTTAGCTCTTAGATACTCAAAAGCATCCTTAGGTAGTGGATTTGTGGATAGAACAACCATTTGTTCCTTAGATTTCACATACTCAATCATTACATGCTTCTCTTGAACTTTCTCTCTTAATTGATGATATTTGATTGATATGTGCTTTGTTTTTGTATGCATCACTATATTTTTAAAAAAAAAATTATGAAACTTGTATTATTGCAGTAAATAGAGAAATGTTTGGTTACCTCTTCTTGTATTCCTTCTAACAATTATTTAATTCATACAACATTTGAATAATTGATTGTAGAAACAAAATATTCACCTTGAGAAATAGATTAGTAAATGCAACTCTATTTCTTTCTTATCCACGTAATCAACCTTTCTCTAAAAAAGAATGCTCCACAATTTGTATTTTTTCTATCATCAACATTACTATCACAATCAACATCTGTGTAGACTTTAATATTAAACATATCCTCTTGTTTATACTATAGGTTATAATCTTTAGTTCCTTTAAGATATCTGAATATCCTTTCACAATAGTCATATGTGTTTTTGTAAGGAAACTTAGGTGTGGAAACAGCTTCCTACACTAATCCCTTAAGGAAAGTATTGTGCAAGTTCTTATTAGATCCTTACAATTTCAGATTCAATATTATGTAAACAATAATGTTGCATTTAGCCATGGATATAGAAAATAGATAGAGAAAGAAAACATGTAAACAAAAAGATATTTTGATGCAGAAAAACCTTCCGGTAAAACAATCCCACCCCTCCAAAATTTGAAGAATGTATTATCCTCAACATAGAAGGTTACAACACACTTGAGATGCAAGTTCTTTCTAGAGAATAGGGTGAAAGTACAAAGTTAGGTCACCTTTTAGGCTGACTTATTAGAATGACTAAACTTGACTATTTCTATCTAAAAATCAATTTTATTCAAACATATGATATTAATAAATTTATTCTAGCTAAGTTATATATGGTCTTACACTTTTTCAATTGGAAATGTCTATTAAATGCATCTTTCATAGTAGTTACCATCCAATTACTAAAGTAATAAAATTATTTTAAGAAATTGACATTTCAATAACTCTTACTATTTTTTATGATATATTTTTAATAACATATAAACACCATTTTATAGAGCTCAAAGTCAAGAATATTCTCATATAGATTTCATAGTATTTTAATGAGATATAATAGATTAAAATTAAAAAAATCTACAAGTATGTATTTTAACACTCAAGAAGCTATCCATTTTGAGAAAGAAAAAAATATTAAATCATATCAATTTTTTTTTAAAAATTATATGGCGTTCTAGAGGAGAGAGTTCTCTTCAAGAATCTATAATTTTCCTTTTGGTTGGAATAGATTTATTTTGAAAAATGTGGTGGGAGATGAAAATCATCGATCTAAATAAGTTGAAATTTGAATCATTATTAAAGAGAATATATAGGTCTAAAGCCAATTTTTATTTTTGATTGTTGTAGCTACATGTGTTATCTATAACATAATGTAAGATCAAAGGGAAATAAGTTTATTTCCATGTAGGTTTTTTTGTGGGAACTAGATCCTAATTTACAACATTTTTAAACAACTAAAAAATTATCTATAAAAAATAGGAAATTATATCATTTATTTTTCTGGATAAATAATAAAAATTATAATCTGAAATTTCATCCATTTCTACATATTTCATTAGTTGACTTAAATTTCAAATTCTAAATAATAATACAAGACTTATGTCATTAAAGGTTAATAGTTATACTTTTATTAGCCTTTTCCTTTGTAAAATGGTGACACAAGTTTGTGCTTTCACCCAACAATGACATAGAAGACCAATCCAATAGCAACATACCATACCAACAATATACTTTCTCACTCACCAATTTGTAACCCTAAAAATTCTTATATCATATGCTTTCCCTTTTAGGGCAACTTCTAAAGAGCAATTCTTCACAACCAATTTATTTTCTAGTTGAATCTACTCTAGAAGGTAGCTCTACCTTTCATTGTTAACATGCACAATTATAGTTCTAGCTGATCACCCTATAGGGTTCAGAACCCCCATACCTACCCCTATAAAAAATGGGCAACAATATTCTAGCTAGCTGGCAGGCCGCCCAATAGAATCTCTACACCACAATTCCCCTGGCAGGCCTCTACATGCACTGGCAATATACATACCCTACATCTATCTGAATCACTTGTCCTGGAAATGTATTAGGGATTTACCATTCTCTAAAAAAATAGGAACCCAAATTTTTTTGGGGGTGATGTCTGAAACCCCGCACGTGAGTTGGAGACTCCAATGTACAATACTCAATGATCAATTGCCACATGTCTTCACATCTTTACCTATCATTGAATCTTCCAGAGATAGCTCTTATGCATCATAGGAATCCATCATAATCATTTTAGCCATGATCTCTTTACACACAATTCAAGATTTTGACACATACAAGTGGAGTGGCACATTAAGATGTCAACTAGACATGTACACTCACCCTTAATTATATTATTTGCAAAAAATACATTTAAAAAAAAAGAAAAAAGAATAGGAACTATCCAAGGTCGAGACACCTTATTCATAATAGTTTTCCTGGATTAGATGAAAAGCTTACAATAATTCCAACATCTACGGCAATATCTGGTGTACTATGTACAACATATTGTAGGTTTCCAACCATTGATCTATATAGTGTTTGATCAACCTCACTAGTAGTGTCTTCTTTTGATAATTTTGCTCCAGTAACCATAGGTGTATTGACTAGCTTAGACTCATCCATCAAATGTCTTCAAGATTTCTTTCACATACTTGGACTGAGTTACATATATACCTTTCATTGTTTGGTAGACTTGTAATCCAATGAAATTTTTATCTCACCAAACACAAACATCTCAAATTGAGCAATAAGTTGTTCAAAAAATGGCTTACTCAATATATCATTTCTATCAAATATTTTAGCAATCGATACCATATCTTCATATTCATTCTTCAAATATAGATTACTTTTTTCACTTGCTCTAGAAAATTCAATCTTAATCAAATAAAAGTATAATATTTCATAGAATGCTCTTGGGGCTTGATTCATTCTAGACAATTCTTTGTTCATCTTGCAGACCATATTCTTCTTTTTTAGGATTAATGAATCGTTTAGATTGTTCAATGTAGACTTACTCTTCAAGTATTTCATTTAGAAATGCAAATTTTAAATCCACTTGATAGACCTCAAATTTCTTGGATGTAGCATAAGCCAATGGTATTCTCACTTCTTCCAATCCTACCATAGGTGCAAAATTTTTACCATAATTAACTCATTATTCCTTTGCATATCATTCACAAACTAATCTTTCCTTGTTTCTTACCACTTCTCCATTCTCAGTCAATTTGTCTCTAAAAGTATACTTGGTTCCAATCACATTTTTGTCACCAAGTCTCAATACTAGTGCCCAGGTATTATTCTCCTCAATTTGATCAATCTCCTCATTCATAGAACTAATCCAACATTCTTCATCCAATGTAGCTTTTACCATTCTAGGTTCAAAATTAGCTATTAAACATGTTCCATCTCTTAGATTTCTTTGTGTTTTTACTCCATCACTTCTATCTCCAATTAACTATTTAGGTGAATGGTTCTTCCTCACATATTTGGACAATGTAGCTTATATTTTGTGTTTCTCAACATTCATTCAGTAGAGGTTTAGCTTCCTACTTGAGTTGTATTATCTAGTGCTCACATATAAATGTTTGAGACTCAATACCAGCTATCTAGTGCTTACTAGCTCTATGGTGTAACTCAATTAAAGTATTAGGTGCCTCTTCATAGAAATAGAAAAACTTGTTGTAATCTCTAAGTTCTTTCTTTCTTTTAATGTCATTCCTCCCTACAGACTCATCAAATCTTACATTTACACTTTTAATCATCTTGTTATTATCCTTCTTCAGACATTCATAAGCTTTACTCTTAGATAAATGACCAAGGAATATACCTTTATATCCTTTAACATCAATTATACCATTCCTTGTATCTTTATGATTGTAATAGATACTTTCAAATATTTTGAAATAACTCACATTCAATGTATCAACATACCATAATTAATATGGTGTCTTATTTGTTCATTTCTCATCATGCATCACCTTTGTATAGCTCCTAGTGTTAAACTTGTCAAAAAAAATTTGAGGAAGATGCACCCATATTTGTTCGAAATATAAAAAGAGTAACTAAAAGGGAAAGAGTGGATTAGATGCCACAAAAATAAATCCCAAATCCCTCAGATATCAATACAAAACATAAACTTTGATGAAACTATTGTTACTTAGTTAACACACCGGCAATCAGTTTACACTAGCAATATGTTTTAACTTGGTAACCATTGAATTAATAATTATTACTCAAAAAAATACTAAACATGCAAGAATTAAGATATTATCTTTGATTAACCTTAAACAACTTAGTTTCATAAACATGAAAGAAATAACATGAACAAAAGTGACACCAATATATAACATGGAAACCCAATTTGGTATAAAACCACCAATTACAACTAGTTATTCATTTTCACTCTTCTAAAGTGAGCCCTATTAGGAGCCACTCCTATTAAAGGTTACAAGACACAATATTAGGTGTGAGCATAATAGAGGATTTAATCAACCTATTAGGAGTGGCCTTGTTAGAGGTCTTTAGACACTTCAATCTAGAAATGCCACCTTGTTAGATGATTTACAAATAGTTGTTAATCCAACTCTATTAAGATATTTAGCTCACTGCCACAATGGTTAGATAGTAACAATAATATGAACTAAATTATAATGCAATTGTATTACTGATTTCAAATCTCATTTCTAGCTTGAATACTTGATCCTTCTTGATTGAATGTATCTTTGAAGCTCCTCAAGGAAATTCTTCTTATCCTTCTAATTTTCTTCCTCTAAGCATCTCTTATTCTTCCATCCACTTATACACATTCAATCCTCAACTTGACCTTATAATTATATCATGAAAAATTTCAAGTTGGCTTGAATACATCTTAGAATAATTAATAGTCATCTTCATAGTTTGCTAGAACCAACAAACAAATCTATTAAACTCAATATGCCAAAATAAGAAAATCCTTCATTAGCCTACCCTACTCGGTAGAGACTAACTCATAAATGATTTTCCTATGTTAACCAAGTGAACTTGGTTAACACTATATCTTCACAAACTTCATTTGGTAACAGAGTGAGATTGGTTAGCACAAGTTCCATCCAACTTTTCCTTCATTAACTAATTGAGCTCGATAAACACTCAACTTCTGCTAGCTTCTCTTCAATCACCAAGTGAACTTGACATACACTATCTTTTGAACTTGGAATACACTAGAATTCTTAGTAGACAAAAGAAACTATATTCATTACTTGTGTGAGTTTGACATACACTAACTAGTAAAGATATCAATCTAAATAGATTTCCACAATCCATTAGACTTTTTTAACTTTTACTTCTAGATTTGATTGTGTTTGTTTTTTGATGCTAAAAAAAAAACACAATCAAATCCAGAAGAAAAAGTTAAAATAGTAAAGATATGACATTTTGTGCAACATCAAAGAAAATATACAATTGATCAATTTTTTTCAACAATCTTCCTTTTTGGTATTGATGGAAACAATACATGTCATAATACAATGAAATTTTTAGGGAAAAATAAAGTAAGGAAAATATCCTTAGTTTCATTCTAATTCTCATCCTTGAGAACTCCCTTTATCAATGTAAACTCCCTCCAACTCTAATTTCACCCTTTGTCACCAAACTCTATCTTCAACATCTCCTTTTGATAGAAAACTCCCCCTCTTTAATATTAGACCAAGTTCTTCCTTGTTGACATCTTTAAACAAAAATTTTGTGCAATGCAAACTCCTTGTCTTTAGAAAATTTCTTTGATATGATAGCTAAACTCTCCCTGTTTGGCATATTTTTCCAAAGACAATATTCAGTGAATATCAATGTACCTCATGTACTAATTCATATGAAATCCACTCTATCATTACTACATCAACTTGACTGATCTTCAACATGCTCTAGTTAATACATCACTAAACTTCATTTGGTAAGCTTTAGATAGGGGAATGACCCATAACTTACCTCTTAGATACATAAATGTTTTCTTAGGTAATAGCTTAGTGAATATGTCTACAATTTGTTCTTTAATATTCACATATTCCAATCTTACCTCTTTGTCTTGCAACAATTCTCTTAGAAAATGATATTTTATTACAATGTGCTTGGTTTTGGTATGCATCATAGGATTCTTAGATATATTAATTACACCAGTGTTATTAAAGAAGATAACCATTGGATCCTTGATCTCTACCTTCATACTGGCCAATAGTTTCTTGAGCCAAACAACAAAAATGTAGTTTTTCTTCTTACTTATCCAAGATACTAGTCTTTTACCAAGTATGAATGCTTCACCAATGGCGATCTTCCTATCATCAACACTTCCTTCCCAATCAGCATTTGTGAAGGCTTTCAAATCTAAATTGCCTCCTTTCTTATACCATAATCCATAGTCTCTAGAATCCTTCAGATACCTCATGATTCTCTTGATTATCATCATATGATTTTCCTTAAGATTTGCAATGAATCTTGCCACCATACCAACTAATAATGCAATACCAAGCCTTGTTTGCACTACATATTATAGTTTTCCAATCATTGATCTATTTGTGGCCTAATCTACCTCCTTGGAATCATCATTTTTGAAAAGCTCATGTCCAGTAGGCATAGGTTTTCTAACCAGTCTTGAATCCTCCATTCCAAACTTCTTCAATATCTCCTTGATATACTTAGATTGAGTAATGTAGATGTCATCTTTCTTCTATTGAACCTTCAATCCAACAATTAATTTTATCTCTTCAAACATGGACATCTCAAATTCCTTACTCATTTCCTCTAAAAATCTTTTCACAAGTCATCATTTCTAGTAAACAATGTGTCATCCACAAAGATCTAAACCAATAAAATCTTCTTGTTTGGTCCTTCTTTAATGTATAGGCTCTTGTTATCATTTTTCCTTTGAAAACCAATCTTCATAAGGTAATTATGAAGTCTTTCATACCAAGCTTTGGGAGCTTACTTGAGACTGTACAATGCTTTGTGCAACTCGCAAACCATATACTTTTTTCTTGGTTTCTTTATGTAGACTTCCTCTTCAAGAATTCCATTCAAGAATGTAGATTTCACATCCATATGATAAAGTTTAAATCCTTAATTTGAAGCATAAGAAAATAAGGTCCTAACACCTTCTATTCTTGGAATAGGAGCAAAAGTTTCACCATAATCAATACCTTTGTCTTGAGAATAGGCTTTGCATACTAACCTTCCTTTTTTTTCTTGAACCTTGTCCATCTTCATTTAGCTTATTTATGAAAACCCAGTTTGTACCAATTAAATTCTTAACCTTGGGTCTATGAACAAGATTCTAGGTCTTATTCCTTTCTATTAGTTCTATCTCTTCATTCATTTACTCAATCAAACTTTCATTATCCAAAGCATCTTTAACTAGTCTAGGTTCAAATTTAGCTAGAAAAAATGTACCTTTCAATTTGTTTCTTGTTATTGTACCATCTGACTTGTTTCTAATGATCTACTCAAGTGCATGGTACCTTATGAAATTTTCTTGAAGAAGAAATCTAGAGAAAATTAGTTGTCAAATACAAATAGGAATACTTTACATTCTTCCACAATAATGCAAAATTAAGATGCAAATTTAACCAAATTAAAAGTTTGAAATCTCATAATAGAGGTTACATTTGTGACCTCCAAGAAATTATTCAAGAGGTTGTTCAATTTTTTGAAAATATATTCAACAATTCAAAATCCTCAAACTTTGTGGATTTGTCTAAAACCACTAAAAAATATTCCTGAACTAATCAAGAGAGAACAAAATATCTAGTTAAAAGAGAAATTTATGAAAGAAGAACTTATAAGTGCTCTTTTCGAAATGTATTTGGATAAAGCACCAAGGCCAGATGGCTTCCAAGAAACTTTCTTTAAAACTGTTTGCATTTTATGGGAGATGATTTATAGAAACCCATCAACAATATTATGAATTTGGGAGAAATTCTATTAAAAATCAATAATACTTTTTTATCCATCATTCCCAAAAAGTTAGAGGAAATGTCACTCAGTGACTTCATACCTATAGCCCTTTGCAATAATATATACCATATTGTGGCCAAGGCTTTAGAAAAATTTGTTGAAACCACTACTTTCCACCATTATAAGTTTGGAATAAACTAGATTTATTCTCGGTTGATCTATGTTTTAAATGTTATTATCATCATACCAGAGCTTGTCCACTTTTCTCACAAAAATAAAGACCCCTATATACTAATGAATCTAGATATCAAGAAGGTCTATGGTAAAGTTGATTGGAAATTCTTTTGTAAACATGTTTGTTAGTGAAATAGGATCATTAATCTATTCTATAACTTGTAATAGCACTTGTGAATTTTTAATATGTTTTTCAAGTTACTATTTGAATGAATATATATGTGATATAAAGAGGCATGCCTCTTGAAGAGACATGTCTCTTTAATATATTAACTTACATTAGTAACACAATTAATATACTCTCAATATTATATATATATATATATATATATATATATATATATATATATATATATATATATATATATATATATATATATATATATATATCACTCTCAATATAAGTTAATTATTCCATATATAATATTTGTCATATATTATATATCTCATATATATAATATAATTTATCTAACAAAGTTATAACATTAACACTCCCTCTTAATGAACAAGGATAAAACACATAGATATTACACCATAGGTAATATTTCAAAAATAATGCATATAGGAAATATTTGATCAAAATATTTCTAGAATATGATATCATGTATGTATTGGCCTATTGGAATATCAACATATGATATTAACCAATTACTATTTGATATCCTATTTGGTAACATGAGCATTGGCCTATCAGATTATCAATCAAATGATATTATTCTTCAAATACTTTGAGTACTGGCCTATCTGAAAATCAACTAAATGATATCCACCAAGTACTCAATGTGGTAATGGCCTATTAGAATATCAAGGCAAGATATTCACCAAGTACCTAAAATATATCTATACAAACAACTTGTAGATAGTTAAATTAATTACATCTAATGCCTACTTGTTGATTTATTAGATAAAGCCTCTCATGATTTACACAAAATGCATGTCATGATACAAGTTATCATAAGGTCATCACCTTTCAATAAATTCTCCTAATACAAGTGATAATCATTTAGAAGTTTTCACTTCTTCATGATGTACACAGAGGATAGGCTCATACATGTATGACATCAAAAGTTTGCATGAAGTCTCCATGAATACTATTATGTGATGTTGTCACAACATTCACCATAAAACATATCAGAGAATAAGGATTCTCCCTCTTAGTTTGATATCAATTTTTGACCTCTTAGCACAAGGTTCTCTTTGATGAAGTGTCAAACTTCCTCTAAATCTATTATCATCCTTCTAACCTCTTGGAAGCAAGTTATGTCATGCTTCCCTAGTTTAATGGGTATCTTGATAGCATAATGCCTTCCAGCCTACATTCATGAGACTTTATCCCATGAATCATAGTCCTTTAGCTATTATAGTTTCTGGCTAGTGTTGAATCCATCAACAAGGTCTAGTCCTTCTGAACCAATATCATCAAAAATTTTATTTAAGCATTTTTATTTATTGCTCCCTCTCTTTCTCCAAGGTTGCCTCTAATGAACTGTCAAACTCCCTCTCATAATCTCAACCATCAAGGATATTTTCTTCAAGAACTCACATTATCCAACCTAATCATCAAATGATTTGTGAATCCTAAATTATAGCTTCTTTGGAGCTACTATCATAAGATTGACTCTGCACAATACTTGGTAGCATGCCTAATATACCAATCTTATTTTTCTATGAGAACATCCTTAGAGACAAAGGAAAATATCAAGGCAAGTAACTCTTTGTAGTGATTATAGAAATACAAAATAAGAGATAGACTAAAATGAGTAGATACATGCAATACACAAGGATAATAAATACTTATCTACAATAATAATATATCTTGCTCCAATGAAGGTCCATATGTACCCAATTAGGAAATGCCTCCATGTAAGAATTTGTCAAACAATTTGAGTACATCTTTTCTGCTACCATATAAGGATGGTTCGAATGGGAATAGAACATTGGTTATCATTCCCCCTTACAATGTTAGATTCCCACTCTTATATCACTGAACATATTTTGCATCTTATCATATATGATAGACTTCATCTTTGACATCATTTGTAATAGATGACCAAAACATACCACGAGTTTATAATCCTCTATGATCACTCATATTTGCCTATTTTGTTCTCAAAATTCATAATCCTTATCAAGAACTTCTATATCAATAGTGACCATATGAGCACCAATAGAAACTAGGTCTAGGACATCCCTACTATTCTCCAAGGCTAGGCAGCCCCTTTCATTGGCATAGTGTAACACCCTACCAAAAGATCCAGAAGAATTAACCTAAAGTTTCACTAAGTTTGGTAGCATTTTTTTTTTGAAACATGAAAGTTAAACTATTCACAACATACACATAGTGGCAGAAGCTATAACAAACATTCAACTGAAACTAAACATGAACATACATAACAGGTTACATTCCTTAAGGATCCCTTAACGTTGAATCACAATTGAACCAACTAATATTAATTCCATCTAATGCCACATCCACATGAAATAATAATGAAAATTCTAACATTCTTGAAACAACATACTTTGGTTCCAAATGTCCCTTACTAAATTACACTTTTGAATGCTCAATCATCCACTATACATGCCACAGGGCATGAAAGACATGAAAGAATATACATATGTGAAATAAAGTACATCATCCTATTCTAATCCATGATGCAAGTAAAATAAAGTAAATGAAACCACATTTCATACATGATATATCATCATAGAAAATATAGACATCCATCGCAAAAGATAACCATACATCACAAACACAACTAACTAAGTGCACAGTTCCTCCCAACTATAAATAGCATCATTAGACCATCATGGGACCTAGCCATCCCTCCATGCATAACATCCCAAATCACCAAATAGATCATTAGTTTTATCATAGTAGGGATAAAGTGTAAGATAAGTAAATAAAGTAATCAAGTAAAATAAAGTGTAAGATAAGTAAATAACATCATCTATCATACACTAATCATCAAATAAAGGATACGTGTCCATCATAATAACCAAGAACATAATGAAGATAGATGACAACAAAGAATGCATTAGCCACGTTGTCTTAGACAGATCTCAAATGGTAAGAGTGAAAAAGCACTACCATCCGACTGCATGTAACCTAAATGGCCCACTCCCACCATGCTGAGGAGATAATCTCAAGTCCCAAACAGGCTATCAAATCACATAGCACAAATACTCTCTAAGCCTAGGAATCCTAAAAGTATACTAACTCAAAAGTTCCAACACAAACTAACATCTAATCTAGAGGCACACAAAGACATGTAGGAACCTACTATGTAAGCGGGAAAGTGTCATCACATGGATCTTGCTAGAGTTACCCTGGTAGTCTCTCTATAGACCCCGACCCCCTAGTGATCCCTATGCGACCACTAGTATCCTCTCATACTGACAAGGCATACTATGGAATGCAAGTTCGCAACCAAGAGTTCTCCCTACTCCCATCCAAGTCTATACCAACACTCGAGGCATGTGCGAGAAAAAACAATTATCTTATTAAACAACTTACAATGAGTTACCCTGGTAGCCATTTAGAGCCTCGACCCCCATTGCAAACCACTTCCTGACACTACAAGTAGATAACCTACCCTAGGCTCATGGAAGCATAAATAAAAAAATCACCATAGTCTTATACAAGCAACTAGAAAAATACCAAAAGATAATCCACAATAAGAGCATCAAATCTCCATGACCAACTGAAAAGCATCCATTGATAATCATGACCACAACAGTTATCCATTGGCAACTGAAGGTATCAATGATAATGACAATATCCGTTGGTTCTCAACAAGCAACCAAAAGAAAGCACATTGAGCAAATAATACTGATCGAAGACTCCGAAATGGTCAGGTCAAAACATGTCACAACATGACATCATCAAGATTAGATAAACAATTTAGTCCCATCAAGGCGACTAGAAAGTAATCCGAAAACAATTGATCAATAACTCATAAATGGTTACATAAATAATAGCTTACACAAGAAGACTAGAAACATCATCAATCAGTAACCACACACACCATAGAGCATGCCATCTCATAACCATGGTTGGGTTTAAAGGAATCAAAATCAAAAGTCATCATCATGACATCACAAATCATAACCCTCGAGCCTTTGGTAGATGTCCTATAACTAGTCAACAATCTAGTCAACCCCAAAAACCCCAAAACAGAAGCATAGAGAAAACACAAAATGCAAGCACATGTTTTGGTTTGCTAAAATTACATAGTTGAATTAAGTGTGGGGGTTTTAGTTTTCATTTAAGAGTTGAATATCAAATGAAGGAACATTTTTCGTCTTCCTTACAACTAACCCGTGTATTAGTTTTAATAAGTTAAAGATTTTCCCATGACTTTTAGAATTCAATTTTTCTAAAGTGCCTATAGGATAAATATTTATTTGGACAATATTCCCCCCATTGAGTTCCATGACTACAGTTTATCCTCATAATAATCTATCCTTCACAACGAGATTCAATTAAACAATTAAACTAAATTTATATTAATAGAATAAAATATTATAAGATGATTAATTTTTTTAAAAGAAGTAATCTATTAATAAAATTTTATTTATAATAAATATATTAATTAATATTATATAATAATTTATATTAATATTTGCTATTATATAATAATTAACATTTAAAAATTATTAATATTTAATAATATATATATATATTTTATAACAATATAATAAAACAAATATATTAAAACAATTTTATAACATACAGTTTTTAAAACAAGATAATAAACTCTTACCTCAATCCGTCGTCGCAGGTACGCAGTATGCAAGGTGGTCACCACCATTAAAGGTGGCAGTGCCGTGCAGGCCTACTGACACATGCCTATGACAACATGTTGTCACAATGGCTACAGCAAAAGAGCTGCCGACACTCTGCCATGCGCAACGGGGTGGGGTTATGGGTTCGTCCCTCCGCGCCCCATTTAAATTTGCGAATTTATTTTTTTATAAACATTTTCAAAAACATTTTTCCAAAATGCGCATCAATAATAAATGTCATTTAAAACATTTTTCCACTGTGACGCTTTTAATAAAGTAGCATTTTTAATAAACATATATATATATATATATATATGTATGTATGTATGTATGTATGTATGTATGTATGTATGTATGTATGTATGTATGTATGTATGTATGTATGTATATGTATATATATGTATATATGCAACTTTTTAAATAAATACTATAGCGTTTTTAAATGCAGATTTGTAAACATATATGTATATTTTAAAAAGAAAACATTTACATTAATGCCTGTGATCATCTATATAATTTTTAAACAAAAAGGATTTTCCAATTTTATAAATTAAGAATTTCCCTTTAATGATTGTTCTTTAGATTTACCTAATTAAACCTTCTAATAGGTTTGTCCATAAGCATCTGAAACCCTAGTCCTATAGATTCCTCAGATCTACGCATGTGGGATTTTCTCATATAGGAATTTAACTACCCATGACAAGAATGCATACAACGAAGATATTGAAGACATGAAATCCTTAGAAAGCTTTCAGAAGACATGAAGAAGACAGGAAGTGCAAGAAGCAAAATATCATATGCAAAAATCACGAGTGTCTACTTGGACACTGATACTAAATCACTTCTCCTTAGAATCTACAGAGCAAACTCCTTCCTTCTCCAACGTTCCTGGGTCCTCCAAACACGCTCTCCAAGCTTCTAGGAGTGTCTAAATATAAAGAACTTTCAGGAAGCGCTTAGAATGTCTCTAGAAACAACCAGAAGATGAGATAAGCATTGACAATTAAGCATGAGTCTTTTCCAACCTTCTAGATGAGTCACAAGGTTGTAGACACCATGTGCTTAATTTGTGCGCTAACTCCTGTGTTGTAGACACACGTGCATTCAAGAGGCGCACTTACTCCTAGGTAGACTTATGACTTTTATTTTAAATCTTTTATCATCATCATCATTATTATTATTATTATTATTATTATTATTATTATTATTATTATTATTATTATTATTATTGTTATTAATTTTAATTTCTTTTATTTAATTCTTTTACTCAATTAATTTCCCATTTAATTAATGAAAATAAAAATATCATAATATCATAATATTATATTAATTTTTTCAAAATAATTAAATTATCAATTAAATATTTTTTAATTTAAGACTTAATTAATAGAAAATTCACCATAGACTTCCAAAATAAAATATGAAAACCCATCATAGAACAATCCATACAAAATCAGTCTAAGGGGTTCAAATCATGAATTACATCATCCAACACATTTAGAAAGTAAAACATCTCAGATACTTGTCCTACCTTTCTAGGACAAATGGCTTATGGGTTTAGGATTTGGACTTGAGAATTTATCTCCCCTCTCTTACCATTGAGATAGTGCAATAAGGTATGCTCATCTTGGCAATTCAGGGAAGTCGATACCTGGTACCTGCAACCTGCATAAAATCCATGCATGTACATACTATATATATATGCTAAGCTAAACAAGTAATGGTAGGAAGTCATGCATCGTGTAGATCTCGACTAGCAGGTGACTACGACTCCCTTCCCTAGCCACATAAAAAATGCCATACATAAAGAAAACAAACACGCACACCATACACATGCAAGTATGGGGTAAGTATCCATAAGAAAGAACATGTGATAATAAACCATCTAATGAATTGTCATCAATAACCAAAAATAATGTAATAATCATCATGCATACATGAAATGTAGAGTCTAAGTAATCTCGTCATATATCACTGAATCCATAGCACAATATCTGATAGTCTCAAAACAATGCTACTAACCATCAATATAAAACTGGTCTAACAAAGTTCGACCATGATATTAACAATGTATCTAGAAAAATGTAAACAAGGGAAGGCACTACATCCACACCCCCTAGGATTAGGCTTACTCCTGAAAGCCTACAAACAAGTAGGGATATAAATCTTGTAATCTAGCTGCATCCTCCCACATAGTTGAAGAGTCATTAGTAGTGTCCCGTTGGACCCTTACTTGCTCTATGGTTTGACCCCTGAGGGTCAACTCCTGCTGCTCCAGAATAAAAATTGTCTTAAAAGCTAGCTCCTCACCCTCTACCTACAATGGACTCCAATCTAGAACATGTACTACATTAGGGATATACTGCCTAAGTATTGAAACATAGAAAACATCATGAATGCGAGCTAGGTTGGGTGGTAAAGCAAGGCGAAAAGCAACTGGGCCAATCCTCTCAAGAATCTTGAATGGTCCCACAAAGCAAGGTGCTAGCTTCGAACCCTTTCTATATTAGATCAAACTCTTCCATGGATGCACTCTCAAGAATACCTTGTCTCCCATAGAAAATTGCTTATCTGTCCTATGTGCATCGGCATACTTTTTCTGCCTATCCTGTGCCGTAGTCAAGTGCTCATGGATACACATTACCTGTTGCTCCATATTGTGAAGAATCTCAGGACCCAATAGGATGTGATCCTCAAGACTGTCCCAACTCAAAGGTGTACAACAATGATGTCCATATAAAACCTAGAATGGTGCCACGCTAATAGAACTGTGATACCTATTTTTGTAAGAAAACTCCACTAGGTAGAGATAGTCCTCCCAATGTGTTTGCCTATCGATCACATACATCCTTAACATATCTTCCAAAACTTGATTTTCCCTCTCTATCTAACCATCTGCCTTTGGATGATATGCCAAACTGAAATTCAATTGTGCTCCAAGCTCATGCTGTAGCAATGTCTAGAATGTGGATGTGAATACAGGATCCCTATCAAAAATGATCTTTTGAGGAATACCATGTAGTCTCACAATGTCATGCATGAAGACATTAGCTACAGAAGCTACCATGTAGGAAGACCTAAATGGTGAAAAATATGCCACCTTAGTCAATCGATCAACAGTGGCCATGATAGCATCATGACGACGAGCAATCATAGGTCATCCCACTATGAAGTCCATAGAGATGATGTTCCACTTCCATGAAGGAATGAGATTTGGTTGCAAGAGTCTTGCCAGATGTTGGTGTTCTGCCTTGACTCTCTGACACTCAAGACACCTAGCCAAAAAATCAGCAATGTCACGCTTCATCCCAAACCAATAGAATAAATATTGCAAATCAGAATGCATCTTCTTGACACTTGGATGTGCCAAGTAAGGTGCACGATGGGCTTCTGCTAGAATCAAGGTGCAAAGCTCATCCAGTAACGACACATAAATCCTTCCTAGATGTCTCAAAAAACCATCTGACTCTAGGACATAGCCTAAAAACTTACCTTCCAAAGGCTTCCCTGAATCTATTTCTTTACACACCTCCTAGTACTAAGAATCTATAAGAAGTGCCTGAAGAATTTGACTCCTCAAATCAACACTAAGAGTCAAAGATGATATCACATGTCTCCTACAACTCAAAGAATCTACCACCACATTCTCCTTCCCTTAAATGTAGTTTACCTTGAAGTCATATTCACATAGAAATTCCATCCATCGCCTCTGACGAGCATTCAAATTAGGCTAAGTGAAAATGTACTGAAGACTGCGATGATCACTATGTAGTTCAAATTTGTGCCCCAACAAGAAATGTCTCCACCTTTTTAAAGCATGAACTACCACTGATAACTCAAGATCATGTGTAGGATAATTTAGCTTGTGATCCTTGAGTTTGCATGATTCATATGCAATCACCCATCCATTATGCATCAAAACTGCCCCAATCCCTTCAAGGGAAGCATCTATACATACCATGAAATCATCTTCTAGATTAGGTACTACTAAGATCAGTGCAGTGGTCAAAAGCTCCTTGAGCTTTCGAAATGCTTCCTCGCATTTCTTTGTCCATATAAAATTCTTTCCTTTCCTTTGAAGGGAAGTGATAGGATGCACTATTCTGGAGAAGTTTTGGACAAATATGAGATAATAACCAGCTAGACCCATGAAACTATGAATCTCTGACACATTAGTAGGTGTAGGCTAATCTACTATTGCCTATATCTTTGCAGGGTCTACAAAAATAACATCAGCTAATATGATGTACCCTAAATAATGAATCTCTAATTTGAAGAATTCACACTTAGCCACATTGGCATAAAGCTTATTGTCTCTCAAACATTGTAAAACCAATCTCAGGTGTTCCTCATACTCCTTCTGAGACTTAGAATATATCAATATATCATCAAGGTACACAAGTACAAAACTATCAAGATAAAATCAAAACACCCCATTCATCAAGCTCATAAAAACTAATGGAGCATTTATCAGCCCAAAAGGTACCACTGTGAACTCGTAGTTCCCATAGTGAGTTCGAAAGGCAGTCTTGTGAATGTCAACTTCCCTAATGTGAAGCTGGTGGTATCCTGACTTAAGGTCAATCTTAAAGAATACTGTAGCTCCCTTGATCTGATCAAATAAGTCATCAATCCTTGGTAAAGGATACCTATTCTTTATTGTTACCTTATTCAACTGTCTGTAATTAATACAAAGGCGCAAAGAACCATCTTTTTTTTTCACAAAGAGCACTTGAGCTCCCCATGGTGACACACTAGGTCGAATGCTCCCTTTGGCCAAAAGTTCCTCTAGCTAAAGATGCAACTCACCCAATTCCTATGTAGTCATACAATAAGGAGCTTTAGAGATAGGCTCCACTCCTGGAATAAGATCAATGCTAAAATTGATGTCCCTTTTTAGGGGCATGCTCAGAATCTCACTCAAAAAAACATATGCATCCTCTTGTAGAATAGGGTGATCTAAAGTCTTCCTCACAGGATCTTCTGCATCAAGTTCATTTACCATAACAACAAATATCTAACATCCTTTATGGAAACTCCACTCTAATTGCATAGCAAAAATCATCCATAGAGATATAGGCCTTGGTATCCCAACAATCTTCACATCGTTCCCTTGGTCATCCTGACACATAATAATATTCTTCCTGCAATCTATACTAGCTCTATGAGAGCTAAGCCAGTCCATACCTAAAACCACATTATAAGATCCAAGAGATATAACTTGAAGGTCAATTGCAATATCAAATTCTCTTATGCTAAGCCCACATTTATGAACTACGAAATCTATGAAGACCTTAAGGCTCGAGACTAGTTCCACTTGCCAATCATAATCTTGCTTCACCACTTCTAGCATACACTTAGCAACTAGAGATGGAGAAATAAAAGAATCTATAGCACCTGAATCAAGCAACACTAAAAGAGGTGTATCTCAAATAGCTCCTATGGTTTCAACCATTGTCCCCTAATGCTCCACTTGATAGTGATCTACTATTGCAAACACTCTATGGGCTCTACCTACATCTCTAACTGTAGGCTCTGATGCTATTGGCCTAGGACCTAAATACTGTGGTGCTCACTATGGACAGTGAGCTGTAAAATGATAAACCTACCCACATGTAAAACATCATGTACTTCTGCTAGATCCTCTCCCTATAGGTGGTGCATTTGACTGCTAGTGGCTATCCTTGCTAACAAAAGACTGACTACTCTAAGCTGGCTGGTTTCATTTATTGTGTTGAGCATTGTGGTTGTTCCTGGAGTTAGAACCTTTGCCACCACCTTGAGCCTGAGAGTACAATCCCTTCTACTATTGTTTCTATTGAGACTACTACTAAAATTTCTTCCCCTTAGGAAAAGGAGGCTTCCTGTTTCCACTTGAGTTGTGGTTGCCCTTAGATCTTGATGTTGTAGGCGCTCCCACAAAACCTCCCTGACAAAGGTTGACACTTTTTTCTACAAGGATGGCTTGTCATACCACATCCTTGAGGATTTTAGGCTCAAATACCTTGACACCCCCAATTATACAATTATTTAAATCTCTAATGAAGTGCTGAGTCAACTGAGCTAAGTTGTCATAGAATCTTGAAGAGGACATGAGCTTGTAGAATTTGCACTCATGCTCTATTACAATCATAGAATACTTCCTGAGGTTATGGAACTCATTTTCTCTTTACTACTTCTATTCCTCTAGTAGGAATCACTCACAAAAACTCTCTAAGAATAGCTCCCAACTGACACTGTTCATATCTATGCCCAACTTCTTTTCTTGAATTGTCCACCAAGTGGCCCCAAAATTCTCTAGGTTGGTAATAGCAAATCTTGCTTTAATATTACTATCAAAGTCCTACTTGAAAAAAATACTATCAAGGGCAATAAGCCACTATTTGGCCACATAACCAGAACCCTACCCGTTGAAGGGCTTGACCTTGGATCTCGAAAGGTACTTCATCTGAGTAGATACAATGGATCTCTGTCAATCCTTTCGAGGGCTCCTAGACCTATATCTATGCTCATGTTATGACTGATGTGCTCTATGTTGATCATGAATAGGAGGCAAGTGATCAAGAATGATCTGCATCATTTGTCTCAAGTTAACCTTCTCAAACTTAGCTTGGTCCCCTCTAAGGCTCTATTCCTACTACTCATTAACATGCTCTCCCTCGCTCTCTTCCTAAGCGAGCCCTCCATGGATAGACTCATGCACACTAATAGCTCTACCATGTACAAGACCTCTTCCCCGGCTTCTAACAGAAGACCTCATCCTAGATACCATCCTACAACAATATCCAAGATACAAAATACTATTACAACCATAATGCATGCTACTGTATAGCATAAAAGGCACATGTTTTGCAAATAGACTAAGTTTAATTTTAGTTTTGCCTATGTTTAAGTTTAACAAGAATTTTTAGTTTTGAAAGCTAACTGATGCAATGTCAAACATATGCAAGTAATAGTTTTTAGGATCTGTTTCAGTTTAGGGCATATGCACCGAGTTGTGGTGCAAAAAAGGTGACAACAAATTTTTTTTTTCCTATTTTAAACAACGCATACACACTATAGCACGTACGTGCTTTAAAAAAATTAAAAAGTATGTATGATGGGCTACAATCCCACAACCCATCATTTTCATTACCATTTTCTTCTACTCCTACAACGAGCAGCGCGTACGCGTGTTGAAGACTCAACATTTGCACCACCATTTGCCAAAATACCTCCTCGTCGATGAAATCCAAGACCACAAGCGCACCCACGATGATGCCATAAGTGATATAAACCTAACCTTGCATTATTTGATATATTTTTCATATTTTTTTGTAATTTTTTTATATTCTTTTGTATGGTTTTTACAAATTTCATTTAGATTTGTTTATTTATTTGAATTTCAATTGATTTTTTATCAGGAAATGTTCATAATCAACCAGAAAATCCACAAGAACATCAAAACCCTCAAGAACCCCAAAACCAATACCCTCCTCAAGAAGAAGAAAAAATTCCACATCTCGAACCAATTGCAAGACCTCCACCAGGCACACAAGAAAATCTAAGAAATGAAATAGAGAGAGGCAAAACTGAATTAGAAGGAATCATTGCTCGGTTGAAAGAATCCGGACAAACCAATCCAATAAGGGCTCAATTGGCATCATCCCTCGAATCCATTAACACTCAGATAGCCTCAATTAGTGGTCAGTTAGATATTTGGTGGGCTAAGAGGGATGAACAAAAAGGATTTTATGCAAATAAATTGTCATATGAAGATGTTAAAAAAAAGGAAATACCAAAAGGTAGTATATGTGCATTATTTAGAAAAATTGGTGAGCAAAATACTATTAGAGAGGGTACTAAATGATTCCCCATCCATTGGTGCATACATGATGCTATTAGAAATAATTTTTGGGATAGATGGTGGATGGTTTTTGATGCCCCTCCTTGCAACAATCACGAGGTCCCCATGTATTTTTTGAAGAAATTATATTGTGAGTTTGTCCTCGGGGAGATCCCCAATTATTTTGATATGTTAGACTCCCAGGGTAGAGGTGGGGGGTCATCATTTGAGAGGCCTAGAGCATGTCGTGACCCTAATGTACTTAGGGCACCCGTGGTCCATCCACAACGTGAGCATGTGATTATTCTTTCAGTTGTGAAGGAACATGTAGAGGCCAGCACTCTAGGGACCATTAATGCTATGACACAGACCATCATCCATTCCACGAGCCCATTAGTTGAGGGGGAGCCTTCTATACGTCGTGGTCACATGTGCACTTCATGCGGATCCCTATGCACATTTGGCACTCATGTTAGAGATGGTGCAGATGATGGGCTTATCACCGATCAGTTCCTGAATGAGACATTTGGCATTGACACACAAGTAAATTACTAATTTGATCACATTTCATACGTATAGTGAATGATTAATTAATTAGGATTTATTGAAATTATTCAAAATTTAGGGTCAAAGTGTTCCTGGGCCTAGCAGTGATCCTCCAGGCCCATTTTTTGTCCCTTCGACAAGTCCTGAGGTATGTATCAATTTAATCATTTTACTTAATACATATATTTATTACGTAATCATATTAAGGATTGACCAAAAAAAATATGCATGTGCATCAGTTCTCCATAGGACCCTCAACCTTTCCCACAGACACAGAGCAGAGACATCATACGAGCTTCACACAGATACAGTTGTTTCATGTTAATTTAATTCATTTGATTATATTTATTCCATGTTTCATGTTAGATATAATTTTTATTGTATGACATGCAACTCATGATGTCGGACACACCTCCTCATCTGCGACAGTCTGTTGATAGTGGAGTGGCCGCAGCTGTGGCTAGCTCACAGCCACTGACGGAGGTATGAAAGAATTTTCTTCATTTTAGTTGTTGTTTATAATAGTTAATCTCAAAATTTCTAATGTTATTTATAAGTGATTATATTTATTGAATTTTTGTAGGGTCTTGTCACACCTGATCATCCACGAGCATTTGAGGTGGACTTACAGAGTGACTATTTGTTGGCAGTAAGAAAATAATTGATTTTGTGAGTACATATATTTGATTTCAACGTATAATAAATATTGATTCATATCTACTTTCTTTGTATTAGTTGAACCTGGAGAAGAGCCTCAACAAGAGGTCAAGTGAGCGTGTCAGGAAGGCCCCGTCATCTCCACTGTCTCCCTCCACACGACGGTAGAGGACGTCGAGAGACTTGTTTCCTTCCCCTCATGAGAAGGAAAAGATGTAGTTGAGATATTTGATACATATATAGAGAGACTTGTTTCCTTCCCCATGTATATATATAGGCATCTGAGAGACATATTCGATACACATTTGATGTACATATGACATTCTATATTTGATGTATGACACTATTGGTTAATATATGATATGTTTGTTCATATATGACATTATTGGTTATCAAAATATATTATGTGTTTGTTAATGTATATGACATTATTGGTTATCATTTTATATTATATGTTTGTTCATGTATGATGTTAAATTAGATATGTTCGTGTATGACATTAAATTAGATATGTGCATGTATGAAATTAAATTCAATTGCTAGAGAGTTGCCATTATGTCTACCAACTAGTAGATGTTCTTTTTTGCTTTATTAGTATTTCTCAAAAACTACAAAGAAGTTATTTCTGGTAGTATCTACTATAGTCCTACTCAAATATGTTTTCAAAAATACTTAGTATGGCAAAGAAATGTCTATGGAAAGCTTGTCAAATAGGATATTAAAGAACTAAATGTGGATAGTCATTAGTACCCATCAATAAGAACAAAAAAATCTTTCTCAAGCAAGCCATATGACATTAGCAAGTAATTTATAAATTTCGTTTGCAAATAACTAGAAGATGCTATGAATCTTAATACAGAGTTAATCATGAACTCATTATTCCATCCAAGAAGCATATATCACCCTAAGCCAATTAACCGACAGGATAAAAATTAATTCAATTTCAACAAAATTTTGAGTATAACAAGCATCTTAGGGATTCTTACAAGAATTAACATGATGTTCACAAGAGCATTACAAGTTCTTGTAATGCTATTTCACATATTGTAATCATATTTAGTTTTGAATGGCCATTTGTGTTACAACCATAAATGTTCTTTAAGGTTTTTTAATTCTAGACATGAATTTTATTATGAAGCTTTTTTATGACAACCCACTCAATGCATATATTTTTGTTCCACATTATGCTAATTTGACTTTCATTGGTTGATTTGGGTCTAGACATGACGTTATTCACTACCTTTTTTATATATATTTTTTTGTAGTGAGGTTCTGGCCTGAATGAATGTATTAATCATCGAAGTTGTGAACCTTGGTCGAGATCCTTACAAATATATTTTCAAATTGGACCTCAAATAGTTTTCTCAGTCACCCCCTATACATAGATACTAAAATTGTAGTTAATTACAAAATTAATACTGAATTAACACAAGTTTAATTGAGAAGTATTATGTACCTCAATAGGCTAGATTATTATTGACCGAGAAGCTTTATCTTAGAGCAGTTGGTTTCCTAAATCTTTAGCGCAATGACAGTCTTATGGAATGTGGAATTAGGTCTGCTAGCTAACGAACGTTCTTTAAAAGGTAGAGGAAACTCAAGACTCACATGTTTCCAATCAATATAAATGTTTAAATGGCTTCTCTAATTTTTTCTATTTATGATCTTCTTCAAACTTAACTTTCTAAATGCATTGATGGGGAAATAAAGATCTTCTAGGAACTAAAGGCTAATCGTGTTTAATATTTACAATTCTCTATTTTTATCTAATAGTTTAAAAAATATTGTACAAGTGTTTTCAAAGAGCAACACTTGTCACTAACATCATAAGAAGGAATATCTAAGGAATCTTACCACTGATCCCCCACCACCAAATTCAAGAGAAAACAAAATTCCACTACTAAAGAGATAGTAACAATGATCATCCCTAGTCTCTCCCTTATCACAAAATGATTACGATCAAAACTTGCATTTCCAATTGCGTCATGTGCATTGAAGTGATAGTAACATTTTCACTCTCTTACCTAATGTCTCCCATTTTTGAAACTCCTGGGGAAGGGCAAGGCCATCTTCTCAATACTTCAAAATACAACGAGTTCCATTTTTTCACATATTGATAATCGTTGACTTAAAGTATAGTCAAAGTATTGACAGCCCATAGATATGCCTCGTCAAAGATCCCAGCCCTGTGGCATTTGGTGACCCTTAGGGACATTCTAGTTCAGCGTGCCTGAGAATGTTCGAGCACTGAAGGGGATAGGAAGAGGTTGGGGATAGGGTTTATCCAGCCACCTGGATCTAATGGAGTAGATAGTTTGATCCCACGATGAAAGATGAGAGAGATTTGGCAGTTGGCAACTTTGTACTGGCCAACACTACAAGTTTCAGCATCACCTGAGATAGCATTGTAGAATGAAAATGGAATGTGATCTCCAAAAAGTGAGAGAGGTTATTGTAGGTCTCTGCAACATAGTCTTGTAGGAATTGGAATCTCATCCATATCTTGCACGAGCTCCGAGATATGCCCCGTCAAATATTGCAGCCCTGTGGCATTTAGTGACCCTTAGGGACATTCTGGTTTGACGTGCCTGAGAAAATTCAAGCATTGAAGGGGACAAGAAAAGGTTGGGGATAGGGTTTACCCAGCCACCCGGAGCTAATGGAGCAGACAGTTTGATCCCACGACGAAAGATGAGAGAGATTTGGCAGTTGGCAACTTTGTACTGGCCAACACTACAAGTTTCAGCATCACCCGAGATGGTGTTGTAAAATGAAAACAGAATGTGATCTCCAAAAAGAAAGAGAGGTTATTGTAGGTCTCTACAACATTATCCTGTAGGAACTGGAATCACATCCATACCTTGCACGAGCTCCGAGATATGCCTCGTCAAAGATCGCAGCCCTATGGCATTTAGTGACCCTTGGGGACATTTCGGATTGGCATGCCTGAGAAAGTTCAAGTACTAAAGAGGATAGGACGAGGTTGGGGATAGGGTTTACCCAAACACTCGAAGCTAACGGATCAGACAGTTCGATCCCACGATGAAAGGTGAGAGAGATTTGGCAGTTGGCAACTTTGTACTGGCCCACACTGCAAGTTTCAGCATCACCCGAGATGGCATTGTAAAAAAAAAATGAAGTGTGATCTCCAAAAAGTGAGAGAGGTTATTGTAGGTCTCCACAACACGGTCCTGTAGGAACTAGAATTGCATCCATACCTCACATGAGCTCCGAGATATGCCTCGTCAAAGATCAAGCCCTATGGCATTTAGTGACCCTTAGGGACATTTTGGTTCAGTGTGCCTGAGAACGTTTGAGCACTGAAGGGGACAGGAAGAGGTTGGGGATAAGGTTTACTCGGCCATCCGAAGCTAATGGAGCAGACAGTTTGATCCCACGACAAAATATGAGAGAGATTTGGCAGTTGGCAACTTTGTACTGGCCAACACTACAAGTTTCAGCATCACCCGAGATGGCATTGTAGAATGAAAATAGAATGTGATCTCCAAAAAGAAAGAGAGGTTATTGTAGGTCTCTACAACACAGTCTTGTAGGAATTGGAATCTCATCCATATCTTGCATGAGCTCCGAGATATGCCCCATCAAAGATCGCAGCCCTGTGGCATTTAGTGACCCTTAGGGACATTCTGGTTCGGCGTGCCTGAGAACATTCAAGCATTGAAGGGGATAAGACAAGGTTAGGGATAGGTTTTACCCAGCGACCTGGAGCTAATGGAGCAAACAGTTTGATCCCATGACGAAATATGAGAGAGATTTGGCAGCCGACAACTTTGTACTGGCCAACACTACAAGTTTCAGCATCACCCGAGATGGCATTGTAGAATGAAAATGGAATGTGATCTCCAAAAAGTGAGAGAGGTTATTGTAGGTCTCTACAACATGGTCTTGTAGGAATTGGAATCGTATCCATACCTCACACAAGCTCTGAGATATACCCTGTCAAAGATCGCAGCCCTATGGCATTTAGTGACCCTTGGGGACATTTCGGATTGGCGTGCCTGAGAACGTTTGAGCACTAAAGGGGATATGAAGAGGTTGGGGATAGGATTTACCTAGCCACTCGGAGCTAACGGAGTAGATAGTTCGATCCCACGGTGAAAGGTGAGAGAGATTTGGCAGTTGGCAACTTTGTACTGGCCCACACTGCAGGTTTCAGCATCACCTGAGATGGCATTGTAAAATAAAAATGAAGTGTGATCTCCAAAAAGTGAGAGAGGTTATTGTAGGTCTCCACAACATGGTCCTGTAGGAACTAGAATTGCATCCATACCTCACACGAGCTTCGAGATATACCCTATCAAAGATCGCAGCCCTATGGCATTTAGTGACCCTTGGGGACATTCCGGATTGGCGAGCCTAAAAATGTTTGAGCACTAAAGGGGATAGGACAAGGTTAGGGATAGGGTTTACTCGGCCACTCGGAGCTAACGGAGTAGACAGTTCGATCCCACGATGAAAGGTGAGAGAGATTTGGCATTTGGCAACTTTGTACTAGCCAACACTACAAGTTTCAGCATCACCCGAGATGGTGTTGTAAAATGAAAAAAGAATGTGATCTCCAAAAAGAAAGAGAGGTTATTGTAGGTCTCCGCAACGTGGTCCTGTAGGAACTAGAATCACATCCATACATCACACGAGCTCCGAGATATGCCCCATCAAAGATCGCAACCCTATGGCATTTAGTGACCCTTGGGGACATTTCGGATTGGCGTGCCTAAGAATGTTTGAGCACTAAAGGGGATAGGATGAGGTTGGGAATAGGGTTTACCTGGCCACTCGGAGCTAACAGAGCAGACAATTCAATCCCATGACGAAAGGTGAGAGAGATTTGGCAGTTGGCAACTTTGTACTGGCCAACACTACAAGTTTCAGCATCACCCAAGATGGTGTTGTAAAATGAAAATAGAATATGATCTCCAAAAAGCGAGAGAGGTTATTGTAGGTCTCTGCAACATGGTCCTGTAGGAACTAGAATAGCATCCATACCTTGCATGAGCTCCGAGATATGTCCCGTCAAAGATTGCAGCCCTATGGCATTTAGTGACCCTTGGGGACATTCCGGATTGGCGTGCCTGAGAACGTTCAAGAACTAAAGGGGATAGGATGAGGTTGGGGATAGGGTTTACCACTTGGAGCTAATGGAGTAGACAGTTCGATCCCACGACAAAAGGTGAGAGAGATTTGGCAGTTAGCAATGTTGTACTGGCCCACACTGCAAGTTTCAACATCACCCGAGATGGCATTGTAAAACAAAAAAGGAGTGTGATCTCCAAAAAGTGAGAGAGGTTATTGTAGGTCTCTCCAACACCTTCCTGTAGGAACTAGAATTGCATCCATACCTCACACGAGCTTTGAGATATGCCCCGTCAAAGATCGCAGCCCTATGGCATTTAGTGACCCTTAGGGACATTCTGGTTTAGCATGCCTGAGAACATTCGAGCACTGAAGGGGATAGGAAGAGGTTGGGGATAAGGTTTACCCAACCACTTGGAGCTAATGGAGGGGATAGTTTGATCCTACGATGAAAGATGAGAGAGATTTGGCAGTTGGCAACTTTGTACTGGCCAACACTACAAGTTTTAGCATCACCCGAGATGGCGTTGTAAAATGAGAATAGAATGTGATCTCCAAAAAGTGAGAGAGGTTATTGTAGGTCTCCACAACACGTTCCTATAGGAACTAGAATCCCATCCATACCTCGCACAAGGTCCGAGATATGCCCCGTTAAAGATCGCAGCCCTATGGCATTTAGTGACCCTTGGGGACATTTCAGATTGGCATGCCTGAGAACATTCGAGCACTGAAGGGGATAGGACAAGGTTGGGGATAGGGTTTACCTTGCCACCCAGAGCTAATGGAGCAGACAGTTCGATCCCAAGATGAAAGGTGAGAGAGATTTGGTAGTTGGCAACTTTGTACTGGCCCACACTGCAAGTTTCAGCATCACCCGAGATGGTGTTGCAAAACAAAAATGGAGTATGATCTCCAAAAAGTGAGAGATGTTATTGTAGGTCTTTGCAACATGGTCCTGTAGGAATTAGAATCGGATCCATACCTTGCACAAGATTCGAGATATGCCCCGTCAAAGATCGCAGCCCTATGGCATTTAGTGACCCTTGGGGACATTCTGGATTGGCGTGCTTGAGAACGTTCGAGCACTGAAGTGGATAGGATGAGGTTGGGGATAGGGTTTACCCGACCACATGGAGCTAACGGAGTAGACAGTTCGATCCCACGAGGAAAGGTGAGAGAGATTTGGCAGTTGGCAACTTTGTACTAGCCGACATTGTAAGTTTCAGCATCACCCGAGATGGCATCGTAAAATGAAAACGGAGTGTGATGTCCAAAATGTGAGAGAGGTTATTGTAGGTCTCCAAAAAGAGTGTTTAAAAATTCAAAAATAGCGGGGGATCCTTTGTATGGTTTTGGAGTTTGACCATTAAAACTAGAAATTGTCCTAGTAGTAAGTGCTGGTAATAGTTTTGAAATTTGATTGTTGAGTGTTGAGAAACCTCAAGTTTGGGATTTTTTTTGTTGGTTTGAGTCTATAATAACCATTTCCATCTGAAAATTTGAGCGTTGAAACCATTTAAGAAGTATTTGCATAGTTTTCCCTAAAATTTGAGTGCATAAAAAGGGGTATGTGATTGCTCCCAAGGTGGATTTAGTGTTTTCTCCAAACAAGAGTTGCATTTTGTTTTTGAAGTCATATAATATAACCAAAGTGAAGGTGGTTGAACCATTTTGGGGTTCTAGAGACGTTGCAAAGTAAGAGTTCTAGAAAGCCCTAGGGCAAAGGGGCTAGAAAGGAGGGTTTTGTAAAAACCATTGTAAAGTTGATCATGAGACCAAAAAAATAAAAGAATCCTTGCATTTGAGTTGTGTCTTAAGACTTTTTTGGGTCATGGGAGTTCCAAAAGTCAAGGCATTGTGAGTTGCTTTGTAAATGGCCTCAAACTTTGCAAAAAATTGTGTTTGAGTTGTGTCCAAAAAATGTTTTGCATGTGGCTCGCGATTTTGGCTACCAATCCTCCTTCTTACAACATCTCTTTGATTAGGGGAAACACGTGTGTTATTTTTCCAAAAATCTTCGATCAATGATTTCAAGGCTTCACTAATTTCTTTATCCTTTCGCGGTAGTCTACGGCTAAATGTCCATAACTCATTTTTTGTTGGATCTTCGAATCTCTCATGCCTTAGCATGGCTCTCCTTAGAGTACCTCTACCAATTTTTAATGTTTTGCTTGTCTTTCTCATGAGTCAAGCTTTCTTCATTTGGCTGCTTACTATTGTCGATGTAAGTACTCATCTTGCAATATTACTATCTTTGGTGTGTGATTTAGAACCCACTTTTTCATAACCATTCATTAGATTCTTTACAATGTTTTTTTCATTTGAATCATCCATCGTTCTTAGCCCAAGAATCTTCATGATAGGCCTAAATTTTAAATTCCTCATCATTTCAACAAATAATTGGCATTGACCTGTAATATTTAATTCATCAAAAAATAATCTCTACATACGATTAACTTTTCTTTGACAAGTACGCTTGCTAATCTTGTCAGGCATTGATTTCAAAATGTTACTATCAATATCAATCAAATATTTTGGTCTTCTAAAACGAATTCTAGAAGGTGTTATAATCTCTTCAATTCTCTCAACATTTTGAACATCAACATAAGGTTGAGTGTATTGCGTACCTTGAACCGAAGATGATGTGCTTTGGCAAAAAGATGCAAAAGATGGAATATCACCTACTTGATGTGTTGATGTTGTGCCTTCAACATGACATGATGGAGTGTGTATATCATCGGATCTACAAATCGGTGTCTCTTCAACATGAGAGGACGATATGACTTCAACATTGGAAGATGGTGTAGCAGACGATATGACTCCAACATTAGAAGACGGTGTAGCTTCACAATTCAATTGTCTTCTTGAGCATAACAGTCTCATTCGTTCTCTTTGTCTTTCCAATTCTTCCTCTTTGTTTCTTGGTATCGGTGGTTCTTGATGCTCTTCGAAAGTCAATTCTTCATTATTGCTTTGCAATTTTCTTTGCTCACATAGTAATTTCATTTTATCTCTTTTAATTGCCAAATCTCTCTCCCTATCTTCATTTGTTTGATTTTTTGGTTTCTTCCTTGGCATGATGATGATTTCTACATGTCAAATTATTCAAACATTTGAATTACTTAAAATGTGTAAATTGCAAATTATTCAAATACATATAAAAATTATAATTATTTGAATGAATACACAATATATATATAACAACTTGTCAAATTTCTAACCATTTCGAAATAACATTTCATTGAAACATACAAATTTCAATGAATTCACTATATATTAAACAACATGTCAAATTATAATCAAATTTGTATCTATATATCAACAAACAATATTTAAAATAGATTGCACTAACCTTTTCTATACAAGGAATTCAAAAAGTCTTCAAATCGTGTATCCAATGATTGAATTTGGTGTTTGTTAGCTTCCAAAAGTGTTTGCCACCTTGAAATAGTGTTTGTTAGCTTGAAATAGTGTTTACCACTTTGAAAAAATGTTTGCTGTGTTGAAACCCGCAATTTTTGTCGGGATAACAGAGTGCAAAATAGAACAAAAGTAGAGAATGAATGAAACGGGCCCCAAAGTTGCTTTTTGACCGTTTTTAGGTGATTTCACATAGTGGGTACGTGCTATAGCGCGTACGCACTATATGAGAACACATCACTCTCCACCCTCCCTACTCTCTCTCTCTCTCCCTACTCTCTCTCTCTTCCTACTCTCTCTCCCCTCTCCCATCCCCTACACACTCTCTCTCTCCCCTCTCCCATCCTTTACTCTTTAGATCTCTCACACACACTCCCATCCTCCCTCTCCCACTTCTTACTCTCTCTCTCTCTCTGTCACCTCCTACTCTCTCTCACACTCTCTCTCATCCCCTACTCTCTCTTACACACACTCCCATCCGCTACTCTCTCTCTCCCCTATCCCATCCCCTAAACTCTCTCTTTTGCAGATACACACTCCCATCCCCCTCTCTCTCTCCCCTCTCCCATCCCTTACTCTCTAGATCGCTCACACGCACTCCCATCCCTCTCTCTCCTCCTCTCCCACCACCTACTATCTCTCTCTCTCTCAAGTTCTCTCTCTCCCTCTCTACTCTCTCTCTCTCCCATCCCCTACTCTTACTCTCTCTCTCTCTCTCTCCCTCTCTCTCCAATCTCCAAATATCTCTCACACTCTCTCCCATCCCCTACTCTCTCTGACACTCTCTCTCATCCTTTCACTCTGTCTCTCTCATCTCGTACTCTCTCTCTCTCTCTCTGTCACCTCCTACTCTCTCTCACACTCTTTCCAATCCTTTCACTCTATCTCTCCCATCTCGTACTCTCTCTTTGCCACCCCCTACTCTCTCTCACACTCTCACACTCTCTCCTATCCCCTACTCTCTCTCTTTCACAGACACACACACACACACACTCACACTCCCATCCCCCCTCTCTCTTCTCTCCCATCCCCTACTCTCTAGATTTGTCACACGCACTCCCATCCCTCTCTCTCCTCCTCTCCCACTCCCTCTCCCAGGTCACCTACTATTTCTCTCTCTCCCTCTCTACTCTCTCTCTCCCATCCCCTACTCTTACTCTCTCTCTCCCATTCCCAACTCTCTCTCACACTCTCTCCCATCCCCTACTCTCTCTCACACTCTCTCCCATCCTTTCACTCTGTCTCTCCCATCATGTACTCTCTCTCTCTCTATGTCGCCCCTTACTCTCTCTCTCACTCTCTCCCATCCTTTCACTCTATCTCTCCCATCCTTTCACTCTGTCTCTCCCATCTCGTACTCTCTCTTTGCCACCCCCTACTCTCTCACACACTCTCACACTCTCTCCCATCCCCTACTCTCTGTTTCACAGACACACACACTCTTATCCCCCCACTCTCTTCTCTCCCATCCCCTACTCTCTACATCTGTCACGCACACTCCCAACCCCCCTATCTCTCTCCCTCTCCCTCTCCTACCGCCTACTAGATCTCTCTCTCTCTCTCTCAAGTTCTCTCTCTCCCTCTCTACTCTCTCTCTCTCCCATCCCATCCCTTACTCTCACTATCTCTCTCTCTCTCATCCCCTACTCTCTCTCACACTCCCATCCCCTAATCTCACTCTCTCTCTCTCATCCCATACAAGCTCTCTCTGCCACCACCTACTCTCTCTCACACTCTCACACTCTCTCCCATCCCCTACTCTGTCTCTCTTACACACATTCCCATTCCCCGCCTCTCTCTCTCCCTCTCCCACTCCCTCTCCCCCATCCCCTACTCTCTCTCTCTCCTCTCCCATCCCCTACTCTCTCTCTTTCATAGACACGCACTCCCATCCCCCCTCTCTCTCTCCTCTCCCATCCCCTACTCTCTAGATTTGTCACACACACTCCCATCCCCGCTCTCTCTCCCTCTCCCACTCCCTCTTGCACCACCTACTATCTCTCTCTCTCCCTCAAGTGCTCTCTTTTCCTCTTTACTTTCTCTCTCCCATCCCCTACTCTCACTCTCTCTCTTCCATCCCCTACTCTCTCTCATACTCTCTCTCTCTCACCCCCATCCTGTACAAGCTCTCTCTACCACCCCCTACTCTCTCTAAAACTCTCACACTCTCTCCCATCCCCTACTCTATCTTTCTTATACACATTCCCATTCCCCCCCCCCCCTCTCTCTCTCACTCCCTCTCCCATTTCTACTCTCTCCCATCCCCAAATCTATCTCTCTTACACACTTCCATTCCCCCTCTCTCTCTCCCTCCCACTCCCTCTCCCATCGCCTACTCTCTCTCTCTCTCTCTCTCTCTCTCTCTCTCTCCCTCTCTCTCCCATCCCCTACTCTCACTCTCTCTCTTTTCCACCCCTACTCTCTCTCACACTCTCTCCCATCCCCTACTTTCTCTCTTACACACACTTCCATCTCCCCTCTCTCTCCCTCTCCCACTCCCTCTACCATTGCCTACTCTCTTTCTATCCCATCCCCTACTCTCTCTATCTCTCTCTCCCCTCTCTCATTCCCTACTCTCTCTCTTTCACACACACCCATCCCCCCTCTCTCCTCTCCCATTCTCTACTATTTCTCTCACTCGCTCTCCCTCTTCCACTGCCTACTCTCTCTCTCTCTCTCTCTCTCTCTCTCTCTCTCTCACTGTCTCACTCTCTACTCTCTCTCTGGTACCCCCTACCCTCTCTCACATTTTCACACTCTCTCTCTTTCTCTCTTACACACATTTCCATCCCCCCTCTCTCTCTCCCTCTCCCACTCCCTCTCCCATCGCCTACTCTCTCTTCCATCCCCTACTCTCTCTTCCATCCCCTACTCTCTCTCAAGCTACTCTATCTTCCCCCTCTCCCATTCCCTACTCTCTCTCTTTCACACAAATGCACTCCCATCCTCCTCTCTCTCACTCTTCCTCTCCCACTCCGTCTCCCACCACCTACTCTCTCTCTCCCCCATCCCTTACTCTCAATCTCTCTCTCCCAACTTGTACTCTCTCTCACACTTCCTCTCTCTCCCATCCCCTACTTTCAATCTCTCTCCCCCATCCCATACTCTGTCTTTGCCACCTCTACTCTCTCTCTCACACTTCCTCTCTCTTGCATCTTGTACTCTCTTTGCCACCCCTACTCTCTCACATTTCCTCTATCTCCTATCCTATACTCTCTCTGCCACCCCTACTCTTTATCACTTCCTCTCTCCCATCTCCCATCCCCTACTTTCTCTCTATCTCTCTCACACACACAAATATCCATTCCCTCGCCCCACCCCCTAGCTCTCTCTTGGTTTTTGTTTGCAATTTAGGTCTCAATAGTGCATGCACACTATAGCACGTGTGCACTACCTTGAATTCAATAGCATTTTAATAGGGCATGCGCGCTATTCAAAGCTTTGCATTAAAACCAAGCCTAAGGCTTGGTTTTGACTTGGAGATCCAACCCAAAGGTTTGGAGTTTATAAACAGGTCTGAGATGTGTTTTCCAGCAAACATACAAAAAATGATTGATTTTTCTTGTGTGCTCCCCTTCAAGATTCTTTGTGGTTGGGTATCAATAAGATCAGGTTACATAACATTATAGGTCTCTGTGTTAGCTATCTAACCATATAATTTATTTTTAATTTGAACTATTTTAAGTCTTTCATCTATAATTTCTTTTGAATGTATGTTCATTTTTTGTCAAAAACCACCATGTACTAATTGGGCTATAGATTTTAGCTCATTCATCGAATTTTGTAACAACTTAGTTTTTTAGAAACTAGACTCCATTCTACACACTTTGAAAAAAAGAAGTTTTGATTTTAGATTAGTTTTCAATCATTTCTAGGGGGAGCACATGGATATTTCACGTTTCTGGGATGGGTCTAATTTAAAAATTCATTAAAAAAAAAAATGCACATTATAAAATTACCCGAAAAATCTGCAATAAACTACATAGTGTTAGGTAACTTTTGACTGGAGCGATTAAAGAATTTCAGGAAAAAAGTTAAAATTTTAGGGGGGCCACACTTTGTACTATGTTATGTTTTTTTGGAATAAACAGTACCACTTTCTGTGGCCCCCTTTTTTGAGGACCTAAAATTAAACCATTTTGAAAAAAAATTAGTAGTTTAGAAACTAGATTCAAAGGACTACGACTTTTGTTTTTGTCATATCTTAAAATTTTGAGCGTAACTATCTTCAAATTCTTGTTGAAGTCCAGAATTTGCTGATTTTAGGAAAAAGGTGTCCACTTATACCCCCCTTTTGGCACCACAACTTTGTGCACTTACCCTTTACCTAGTTTCAAGTTTCAGTTTGAAAGAGATACACATGATAGTTCAAAGTCCTTGTTTTATTCCAAAATATCCAGAGATTCCAATGTAGAAACTCAGGCTCTGATACCAAATGTAACGCCCTGCCAAGGGATCCAGAAGAATTAACCTAAAGTTTCACTAAGTTTGGTAGCATTTTTTTTTTGAAACATTAAAGTTAAATCATTCACAACATACACATAGTGGCAGAAGCTATAATAAACATTCAACTAAAAGTAAGCATGAACATACATTACAGCTTACATTCCTTAAGGATCCCTTAATGTTGAATCAAAATTGAACCAACTAATATTAATTCCATCTAATACTACATCCACATGAAATAATAATGAAAAGTCTAGTTCATTCTTAAAACAATATACTTTGGTTCCAAATGTCCCTTACCAAATTACATTTTTGAATGCTCAATCATCCACTGTACATGCCACAGGGTATGAAAGACATGAAAGAATATGCATATGTGAAATAAAGTACATAATCCTATTCTAATCCATGATGCAAGTGCAATAAAGTAAATGAAACCACATTTCATACATGATATATCATCATAGAAAATATAAACATCCATCACAAAAGATAACCATACATCACAAACACAACTAACTAAGTGCATGGTTCCTCCCAACCATAAATAGCATCATTAGACCATCATGGGACCTATCCATCCCTCTGTGTTTAACATCCCAAATCACCAAAGAGATCATCAGTTTTATCATAGTAGGAATGTCACTTCTAAACATACTATATCATATGCAAAAAGATATCTAATATGCTACAACATATACATAAGAAATCTAATCATGCAAAATAAAGCATAAGATAAGTAAATAACATCATCTATCATATGCTAATCATCAAAGAAAGGATACGTGTCCATCATCATAACCAAGAACAGAATGAAGATACATGCCAACAAAGAATACATCAGGCATTGTGTCTCAGACGGATCTCAAATGGTAAGAGTGAAAAACCACTACCACCCAGCCACATGGAACATAAATGGCCCACTCCCACCATGCTGGGGACATAATCTCAAGTTCCAAATAGGCTATCAAATCACATAGCACAAATACTCTCTAGGTCCAGGAATCCTAAAAGAATACTAACTCAAAGGTTCCAACACAAACCAACATCTAATCCAGAGGCACACAAAGACATGTAGGAACCTACTATGTAAGTAGGAAAGTGTCATCGCACAGATCATGCTAGAGTTAGCCTAGTAGTCTCTCTATAGACCTTGGCCCCCTCGTGATCCCTATGTGGCCACTAGTATCCTCTCATACTAATGAGGCATACTACGGAATGTAAGGTTGCAACCAAGCATTCTCTCTACTCCCATCCTAGTCTATATTAGCACTCGAGGCATGGGCGAGAAAAAACAATTATCTTATTAGGTTCATTTAAGTTAGTATAAGGTGTAATGTTTTCACTTATTAAACAACTTACAATGAGTTACCTTGGCAGCCACTTAGGGCCCCGGCCCCCATTACAAGCCACTTCCCGACACTACAAGTAGATAACCTACCCTAGGCTCATGGAAGCAAAAATCAAAAAATCACCACAGTCCTATACAAGCGACTAGAAAAATACCAAAAGATAATCCACAATAAGAGCATAAAATATCCATGAACAACTGAAAAGCATCCATTGATAATCATGACCACAATAGTTCTCTATTGGCAATTGAAGGTATCAATGATAATCACAATATCCATTGGTTCTCAACAAGCAACCAAAAGAAAGCACATCAAGAAAATAATACTGATCAAAGACTCCAAAATGGTCAAGTTGAAACATGTCACAACATGACACTGTCAAGATTAGATAAACACTTTAGTCCCATCAAGGTGACTAGAAAGTAATCCAGAAACATCTTATCGATAACTCATAAATGGTTACATAAATAACAACTTACACAAGAAGATTGGAAACATTATCAATTAGTAAACCACACACACCATAGAGCATTCCATCTCGTAACCATGGTTGGGTTTGAAAGAATTGAAATCAAAAGACATCATCATGACATCACAAATCATAACCTCTGAGCCTGTGGTAGACATCCTATAACTGGTCAACAATCTAGTCAACCCCAAAAACCCCAAAATAAAAGCATAGACAAAACACAAAATGCAAGCACTTGTTTTGGTTTTCTAAAATTACGTAGTTGAATTAAGTGTGGGGGTTTCAACTTTTGTTTAAGAGTTGAATAACAAATGAAGGAACATTGTTCATCTTCCTTATAACTAACCCGTGTATTAGTTTTAATAAGTTAAAGATTTTCCCATGACTTTTAGAATTCAATTTTTCTAAGATACCTTTAGGATAAATATGTATTTGGACAATATTCTCCCCATCGAGTTCCATGACTATAGTTTATCCTCATAACAATCTATCCTCCACAACTAGATTCAATTAAACAATTAAATTAAATTTATATTAATAGACTAAAATATTATAAGATGATTAATTTTTTTTAAAAGAAGTAATCTATTAATAAAATTTTATTTATAACAAATATATTAATTAATATTATATAATAATTGATATTAATATTTAATATTATATAATAATTAATATTTAAAAATTATTAATATTTAATTAATTTTTTTATAACAATATAATAAATGAAATATATTAAAACAATTTTATAACATATAGTTTTTAAAACAACATAATAAACTCTTACCTTAATCCGTTGTCGCGGGTACGCGGTATGCAAGGTGGTCAGCACCATTAAAGGTAGAAGTGTCGTGTAGGGCCGTTGATACGGGCCTATGCCAACATGATGTTGCAGTGCCTATGGTAGAAAAGCCACTGACACTTTGCCATGCATAGCAGGGTGGGGGTAATGGTTCATCCCTCCCTACCCCATTTAAATTTGCAAACTTCTTTTTTTATAAATTTTTTTCCAAAACATGCATCAATAATATATGTCATTTAAAATGTTTTTCGCTGTGACGCTTTTAAAAAAGCAGTTTTTTTAATAAACATATATATATATATATATATATGTATGTATGTATGTATGTATGTAAATGTATATATGTATATATGTGTATATATATGTATGTATATACATACATATATACACACACACACACACACATATATATATATATACATATATGTATACATATACATATATGTATATATATATAAATATGTATACATATATATGTATATATATATGTATATGTATACATATATGTATATATATATACATATATGTATACATATATGTATATATATATATACATATATGTATACATATATGTATATATATATATGTATATATGTATACATATATGTATATATATATATGTATATATGTATACATATGTATATACATATACATATATATATATATATATATATACATATACATATATATGTATATGTATATATATATATATGTATATGTATATACATATGTATATATATATATATATGTATATATATATATATATATAAATGCAATTTTTTAATAAACACTAGTGTTTTTAAATGCAGATTTGTAAACATATATGTATATTTTAAAAACAAAACATTTACAATAATGCCTACGATCATATATATAATTTTTAAACAAAAAGGGTTATCCAATTTTATAAATTAAGAATTTCCCTTTAATGATCGTTCTTCATATTTACCTAATTAGTCCTTCTAATAGGTTTGTCCATAAGCATCTAAAACCCTAGTCCCACAGATTCCTTAGATCTATGCATATGGGATTTTCTCATATAGGAATTTAACTACCCATGACAAGAATGCATACAACCAAGATATTCAACACATGAAATCTTCACAAAGCATTCAGAAGACATGAAGAAGACAGGAAGTGCAAGAAGCGAAATATCATATGCAAAAATCACAAGTGTCTACTTGGACACTGATGCTAAATTAATTCTCCTCAAAATCTGCAGAGCAAGCTCCTTCCCTCTCAAATGAATGTCTCTAGAAACAACCAGAAGATGAGATAAGCGTTGACAACTAAGCACGAGTCTTTTCCAACCTTCTAGATGAGTCACAAGGTTGTAGACAGCATGTGCTTAATTTGTGCGCTAACTCCTATGTTGTAGACACATGTGCATTCAAGAGCATGCTTACTCCTAGGTAGACTTATGACTTTAATTTTAATTCTTGTATCATTATTATTATTATTTATTTATTTATTATTTATTATTATTATTATTTTTATTAATTTTAATTTCTTTTATTTAATTCTTTTACTCAATTAATTTCCCATTTAATTAATGAAAATCAAAATATCAAAATATTATAATATTATATTAATTTTTCCAAAATAACTAAATTATCAATTAAATCTTTTTAATTTAAGACTTAATTAATAGAAAATTCACCATAGACTTCCAAAGTAAAAAATGAAAACCCATCATAGAACAATCCATACAAAATCAGTCTAAGGGGTTAAAATCATGAATTACATCATCTGACGCATTCAAAAGGTAAAACATCTCCGATACTTGTCCTACCTTTCTAGAAGAAATGGTTTACGGGTTTAGGATTTGGACTTGAGAATTTATCTCCCTTTCTTACCATTGAGATAGTGTGATAGGGTATGCTCATCCTAAAAATTCAAGGAAGTTGATACTCGGTACCTGCAACCTACATAAAATCCATGCATGTACATACTATATATATATATATATATATATATGCTAAGCTAAACAAGCAATGGCAGGAAGTGGTGCATCGTGTAGATGCCCACTAGCAAGTGACTATGACTCCCTTAGCCACATTAGAAATGCCATACATAAAGAAAACAAAAATGCACACCATACACATGCAAGTATGGGATAAGTATCCATAAGAAAGCACATGTGATAATAAACCATCTAACTAATTATCATCAATAAATGAAAATAATGTAATAATCATCATGGATACATGAAATGTAGATTCTAAGTAATCTCATCATATATCATTGAATCCATAGCACAATATCTGTTAGTCTCAAAATAATGCTACTAACCATCGACATAAAATTGGCCTAATAGAGTTCAGCCATGATAGCAACAATGTGTCTAGAAAAATGTAAGTGAGGCAGGCACTACACATAAGCCTACATTTTCAATAACTTCCTATTCCTCTACATGGAAGATAGAATTGTACCAACCATAGAAGTGAACAAAATATAAAGAAGATCAATTTGGACAAACTTTTCTCGATCATAAGTGTACTCTTGAAGACAAGGTAGATGTTGCTACAGTAGAGCTCATGAAGGACATGGATCCAAGCCTCTCCCATGCTTAGGAAGAAACCCATGTGATACAAATCAACTTCCTTTGGATTTTTAATAACTTATTGCTCAAGTTTTCTGTCTTATTGATTTTTTATCTGTTGTCTCAATTCTTCCTCACTATGCTTGCTGTCCTAATTATCATTATCTCCAATGATAGTTTTATTTGTCAAAAACTCAAAGCCTTTAATATAATATGAAAATTCAACTTCCCTTTAGGTTCTTATAATAAACAAATCACTTCCTTGGTGCCTAAGAAATTTTATTCATGTAGTCTTTGGCTATAAATATGTTAATATTTTTCTCCATCACCCTATCTAGCAATGACTCAAGGTTTTAACTATTAAGTGTATTGATGTTTAACAATGATTATGCCCCTCTATTTGGTCATATCGTAGTCAGTGGCAAAGCAATTTGCTTCATCAATGCGATCTCCAGTTTGAATTTGGCAGTAGCACACGAAGCACATTTGGATTGCACACTTGGAAGTAAGTGAGATGAGGCCCAACCCAAGTGTGATGAACTCTTCACTAAGAATTGGCTAGCTATTCTATATTTCCATGAGATCTATGGAGATTGTTGGCACCTCTTTGATTATCTCTCATCATAGGGTATTCATGATGTTCACATCTATTGGATATCTTTGAGTCTTCAAAGATATTATTCGTGATTGTGACTTCATCAATCTTTATAACCAATGACTAAGAAATACATCTCCACATCATTTTGATTATGCAATGTGCATATATAAAGGATAAAAAATGATATTTATCTTTTCAACATATCATACCAATGTCACATAGTCATATATTTATATAGTTCGAGTGAGATTCAATTTCCATTCAAGATCAACATCAAACATGAGAACACCATATATTTAATAATTTGCTTGACAACATTATCCTCATTTAGACTCAAGCACTCAGCCATTATTGGCATTTGGAAATATATTTAGATACTAATTCTATTTAAAGTATATCTTTGGATCAGAAACAAAATTCATATACTTTTGTGAGAACCAGTGTTTGTACTACTCACCATAAATGGAAATGAGGGAGGCTCATCTAGTCTTCCAATTTAGAACCAAAATTATGAGTTCTTTCAATAAATATGACAGTGAGATGATACATCTGTGTGTTCAATGATGTAATTGACAAGGGGTGTTCATCGAAGACAACATGACTTGCCCCTTTCCATAACTCTTTTTCTAATATATTTGGTGCCCTATTTCCCTGGACCTAATGTGAGATCCTATGATTGTCTTCAACAACCAAACCTATGATCACTTCTCCATAACTCACTAGATCGATGAAGTATATTCCACATCCTCTAACAGTGACCAAGTTTGACTAAGGATCACATATGTTCAATTTCACAATCATTGTGCATTGCTTGATGACTCTATCTCAAAGTTGATCTCTACCAATGTTCAATATCTACTCTTTATTCTCACATTAGATCAATTGTGTAGATTACTTTAGTGGGCCCAAACAACCCTAGGAGGTCTTGCATCATGTTACATCTGTAGTAACCCTTGGAATAGGAAGATTCCTTCATAGGTTTCTTCCCATATTTTCACCACACCCATAGATTGAAAGGAAAGATCTCACTCATCTAATTGCTCCCTATCATTGTTTTGGAAATGTCTTCCTTCCATGACTTCCTAGCATGCTAAAAAGCATCTCCTCCATTCTCAACACAACTCAATCACATGTCAATGTTTAACATGTTTCTATATTTGAAGTACAATGTGAGACCGTATTCCACACATAATCGCCATCATAGTATTCTACTATTCACCATATAAATGTCAAAATATCCCTAAGATCAAACGTGCTTTGATACCATGTTAGTGATATAGGATCATTAATCTATTTCTATAATTTGCAATAGCACTTGTGGATCTTTTATGTGTTTTTCAAGTTACTATTCAAATGAATATATATGTGATATAAATAGGCATGCCTCTTGAAGAGACACATCTCTTTAATATATTAACTTACATTAGTAACACAATTAATATACCCTCAATATATTATAATGATATATATCTATATCTATATATATATATATATATATATATATATATATCACTCTTAATATTACTTAATTATTCTGTATATAATATTTGTCATATATTATATATCTCATATATATAATATAATGTATCTAACATAATTATAATATTAACAATGTTCTCTAACTAGTGAATAAACCTCATCTATAAATACATTTCAACTCCAAAAATCTCATTTTTTGTCAATGGCACCCAGGAAGGTTTTATTGATATTTGAAGGGGCATTAGACTAGTAGATCATATCTCTCCCTTTCTTTTTGTTATAATGGAAAGAAACTTTGGTAGGATGCTAAAGGCATTTCAAAATAATAATGTAATCAAGGGACTCAAATTAATGGACAATGTCCTCCCATGACCCACCAACAAATTACATATGACACTCATCTTGCTAGCATAGAGCTCTATAACTAAGGATTCAAATTTTAAGGAAATTCTTAATATTTATATGAAAGTCTCAAAAGAATGTGTCAACCCTGATAAATCTATAAAAATAATTCCTCCATACGTCAAAAGAATTATCAATTAGAATTTGTAACACTTTAGTAATTAAAAAGGGTAACCTTCCCTATAAATATCTAGGAATTTCAATTGACATAGGCATTAGATCAAACAAATTGTGGAACCCTCTTCTTAGTAGAAATGACAACAAGATAGGTAATTAGAAGGGCAAGTGGATGACTACTGAGGGGATGGTCACTATGATTAAATTGGTTATTTCATCCATCCCTGCCTATAAGATGCCCTACCTTCCCCATTCTCAAAAGGCTCATGATGAATTAGATATAAATTTTAGAAACTTATTTTAAAAAGGTGTGTCTAACAATGAGAAAATGGTTTTAATCAGATGGAAAAAGATATGTAGATCCTTAAATAGAGGTCTAGCTATTAAGAAATCCAAATGAAAAAGAAAATATTTATTTTCTAAGTTAGCTTGGTGCATATTTAAATACTCAAAAAGAAAATGGTCCAAAATCATTTGTCATAAATACCTTAATTTGGAGGACTCCACAAGAATTTTTGGATATCTAAACCCCTAAAGGGGTCAAGAGCTTGGAACTATGATTTATAAAATAGAAGTATTGCAAATCAAAGAATAACTTTGGATATTGGAGATGATAGGTCTATAATGTTTTGGGATTATTCTTGGGGAGGATACTTCCCCCTAAGAGAGATTATATTAACTAAGACAATAAACATTATGAAAAACATATTGTGTCACACCCTAAATTGATACATATCTTATCACCAAGGAGACTCAAGATTAGGAAGGATTTTGAGGTGCATGAAGGGCACCCCACTCACTTGTGTGGAGGAAAAATAATTACAAATTTTTCTTAGCTCTTATCACATTTGGCCAAAATTTAGAGATGAAAATATTATTTGGATTGGGTCCAATATAAGAGAATACTTAGTTAAATGAGGATACAATTTGATATTTTTAAAACACCAATGAGAGGAAATACAGACCTCCCTACATTTATGGCGGAACAAATTATGTCTCCCTAAAGATATAATGTGCTTATGGAAAATAGTCCAAAAAATGTTATCATGGAAGAATGGTTAAAGAAACTCAAATACGAGAGTCCTTCTCAATGTGTACTTTGTAAAGAACACGAGGTAAATATGGATCATATATTTCTTGATATTCCCTTTTCTTAAACATATTGGTAATGATTGTTCCAAATACATCATCTTCAACTAGCCTTAAGTAATTCCTTGATTAATAATGGGTAAAAGTACAAAGTTGTGTCACCTTTTAGGCTTACTTATTAGAATGATTGAATTTGAGTATTTCTATCCAAAAATCAATTTTACTGAAACATATGTTATAGATAAATTGATTCTAGCTAAGTTATATACATTCTCACACTTTTACAATTGGAAACATTAATTAAATTCATGTTTCATACTAGTTTGTATCCAATTACTAAAGAAATAAAATTATTTTAGAAAACTGACATTTCAATAACTCTTACTATTTTTTATGACATTTTCTTAGTAACATATAAACACCATTTTCTAGAGCCCAAAGTCAAGAATTATTTCATATATAATTTATAGTGTTTTAAGTAGATATAGTATATTGTAATTAAAAAAAAACAGAAGCATGTACTTTAACACTCAAAAAAATGTTGATTTTGAAAAAGAAATATATATTAAATTATATTATAAAAATTAAAAAATTATATGACGTTCTAGAGGAGAGAGTCATCTTTTAGAATGTATAAATTTTCTTCTAGTTAGATTGGATTTGTTTTTAAAAATGTGGTGGGAGGTGAAAACTATCGATTTCATGTGACTTGAAATTTGAATCATTATAAAAGAGAAAATATAGGTCTAAAGATAATTTTTATTTTTGATTATTCTAGATATATATGTTATCTATAACATAGTTCAAGTTAAAATGGAAATAAACTTATTTCCATATAGTTTTGTGGTGGGAACTAAACCCCTAATTTTCAGGATTTTTTTTCAACTAAAAAATTATCTATAAAAATTAGGAAAATATATCAAATTTTGTTTGAAATAATTATTAAAAATAATAATCTAAAACTTCAGCCATTTGTACACATTTCATTATTTTAGTTCAGTTTCAAATTCTAAATAATAATACTAGTTTTGTGTCATTGAAGGTGAATAGTTATACTTTTGTTAGCCTTTTCCTTTACAAAAGGGTGACACAGGTTTGTGCTTCTACCCTAATATGATAGCTTGGCCAATTCTTCATAAAGGAGGTACCTATGATACCCTTCGGAAGACTTCCCCTTTAATATTAATAGGGGAAATTAGGAAGGAAATGAATAGAAGCCTATTCTAGGAATCCAAATAAAAATCATCTCTTTTCTTTATAATATAGAAGCTAGCATAGTAGATGTGGTTAACAATAGAATTAGAAATTCCACACACTTTGCAAGTTCCTTCACCAGGTGGGATGAAGCTATGAAAAATGAATGGCTCAACCTTATCAACCTACCTAGATATGGTAAACGAGGATATGAGAGCTTAAATACAAATATTCTATTTGTGCTTAGAAGAAGTATCAAGCTAGTTGGTTTAAATTGAACTTTAATTGAGCATCTAGAGGTACTATAAGAAAGGCCGGTATTGGTTTAATAATTATAAATAATGATGGGGAAATACGTAGTAAATCAACAAAACCCATTGAGGACTCTACCAATAATATAGTTGAATTAGAAGCACTAATAGAAGACCCCATATTATGCAAGTCTAAATATCTCAAACTTGTTATTGGAGAGAGACTCTCAAATTTTCATCATGCTATTAATGGTTGGAGATACTCCTAATTAAAATCTCAACTCAAAATTGTAACATGCATTATTTATTTTGAAATATTTTCAAGTAATTTCTATTTTCAAATCTTCAAAGAAGGTACTAAGTAAGCTGGCCTTTTAGCCAAATAGGGGGAGGATGACTCCTTTATTTTATTATCATCCTTTTCTTAGTTTTCATGTTTCCTTTTTGTCTTTTTTTAAAATTTCTCATTGGTTTTCTTGTATTTTTTTTTTCATGTTTTTAGTTCTTTTTTGGTTCTTTTTCTCCCTGCTTACTTTTTGGTCTAGGTCATGTTTACCATTAGGAGTCTTCCCTTAATTTTTATTAGTTCTTGTTCATTCCTTTTTCCTCCTTTATGATCTATTTTTGGTACCTTCTCATAATCTTGATGGATTACGATTATATTCCATCTTTTGGCATTCATTACACATATTTACTAATACTACTTCCCTATCTTCATGTGTAGGACATAATGAGATATAATTTTTCTTTCATAGATTATAGGCATTTTATGGACTAAAGCCTAAGTTTCCAAGGCATTCTTAGTCCCTATATTTTTTCCTTTATAATCTACTACTCTAGTTGTCCTTGGATATGAATGTTGTAATTCATATGAGGACAAGGAAACATAAAATTACTTTCTAGGGAACTATAATTGTTAGCCATATCATCTTGTTCTCCTTGCCAAGCATAGTTTGAACATTCAAGAGGTATTGAAAATAATGAGAGTTAAGTTCACCAAATCTAGGATCATCCCAAAAAAAACTCCAATATTGTTATAGGCATATCAACTAGGATAAAGGAGAAATCATAAATTTATGCAAGATCTTGTTCAAAACCATCTCCTGGCAAAATTAGGGACAATTATAGACAATAAATTAATTATAATCTATGCATTCCTAGGAGTGATAATGCAATTAAGGACTAGGTGGTGGAAGTTAGTCCCGTCCTTACAATTGGTAATATCCCTTCTTTCTTTAAACTAAGCTCAACTATCAAAAGAAACTACTAGTTTCTCCTATCAATCATGTATTTCTAAAACCTCGTAAGGTAGAAGCAATTTAAATGGTTTCTCATGGTGGATAAAGTGGATGAAAGTGGTGACTATAAGGTCTAGGTAGGTATAAGTGGGGATCCAGAGGGGTTTTTAGATGTCTAGTATTTTCATGATAGGGTAGCTTCAAAGACTTTATGAATAATTCTTATACTTTTATCATATATATACTCTCCACAATGTTGATACTTTAAGCATGTTTATCACTAATAGTAGATTTTGTTGCAAATATTTTATGTAGTGTCTAGACTCTTGACATTTAATTAGTTTTCCATTTTCAATTTTTGCCTCATCCCTTTGTCTTTTATTTTTTCTTTCTATTCTGGTCTTCTCATTTTTTTGGCACCTTCATCTTAGCCTTTTTAGTGGTTTCTTATTCCCCTCTCATTTTCTTCCCTTGGCTTTGGTTACGCGGTAGCATTCTTGACTGTATTCTCATTTTCCCATCTTGATCCCCTCCTTTTCTTGGTTTGTTGCACCCTCTATGGCTGCTACCCCTTTTTCATTTCTCGCCTTATTTTCCTTTATTTATCCCTCTTTATCCTAGGGTGGGATTGCATTCTATCCACTTTTTAGTCTTTTTTCATTGGTTCTTTTTTTGGTTATCTCTTCTTGTTTGTTTTCACTATTGTCAGATTGTTTCTTTATTTCTCTTGATTATTTAATTTCTTTGTTGGCCATTTTTTTTCTACATGGTTTTTTGGGGCTTAGTTGCTTCTTCCTTTTTCCTTCTCCTTTCTCTTCTAGCTTTCCTAGTGTTGGTATTTTTCCTCAAGTTCTCTTCGCTAATCTGATATCATTTGTAGCTTCTTTGGTTCTTTTCATTCTTCTAGATGATGTTCATGTAGTTTAGCTTCATTTCTTAAGTTTTATTTATTTTTCTTCTTTCAACTATTAAGTTATTTCAATCTTTTGTTGATTTTTATTTATTTAATATTAACAAGATAAGAGATATCTTATGAGCTTATTTGAGAAGTACATACTTGAAATTATTTATGGTGTGTGGAAAGATCTATAATCATTTTTCCTTTATTTTTTTTGTTCCTTAATGACATATAATGAATGTTGGGCCTAATAAAATAATAAATTTAAATAAAAGGTATGTGTAGGATCATGGTAAACCAAACTATGCTCTCAAGTGGCAATAAAAAATCAGCAAATTAGGGCTATGTCAACTAGGCATGCAATCTTTTACTTGTTATAAACTTTATATCAAAATTTTGAGACAAAAGAATCTATAGGAAATTGAATTTAGTTTCTAAACTACTAGGCCTTATGTGAAAAGAGAATAAAAAATAAAAAATCATTGGTCAAAATTTTGAGTTTTAATGCAATAGTACAAAAATTTTAGGACAAAAATAAGTATATGTATGTCTAACCACCTTAATCAAAATCAAATGATAATATATTTAAATAATGTTGTAGATACAAGAATTAGACTCATGCCTAGATGTAACACACATTTTTTTGTATTTTTATTCTAAATTTAAATAATTAATTACTAATTTTCTACTTTAGTATATTCAGAATAAAAGAACTCTCATGTCTAACCACCTTAACTAATTCAAAACTCTGCAAAATTTATTTTTTCTTTTATTGTCCTCATAGTAGAAGAAGTATAAAATACGATGCATCTTTTGGATTTCAAAAACGTTGTACCATTTGAAAGTTATAGTTGTTTTTCAAGTAGTGTGTCAATCAACACTTTACACATAACTCCATTAGAAAATAAGTAATAATTACTTAATGAACTTGTAATTTGATAAACCTTACATTTATGGAAAGCTATTTGAACATTCTTAAAAAACCCTTTTCATTTCATCAAATTTTGGTTTAAAAAATAAATTTAGCTACATGTTTGAAATAATAAACACACAAAAAGAGGCTAAAGACACATTTTTGGGACATTTTAAGTTGATCACATACGGTTGGTATCAAAAGATATAGTAGGCCTTATAAATGTGTTAATTGTTTTCATTTAGTATCAGGATGGGTGGGAAAAAAGTTGGAATAAATTTTGAAATGCTTTGAGGTATTTTAGGACTACATATTTTCCAGATCATCACTTTCTAGCACACCATGATCTTGCACATGTACCTTAACACTGATATGTTTATATTAATGAAGGATCACTAACTACATTGAGGTATCATTATTAGAAAAAGGATAAATGTTTTTTTAGTTACTATGAGATACATTTAATCTAATAAATATATGTTATAGATTAGAACCATAAGTCGTGTGTATATTTTGCATGATGGTAACTACAATTTATTCAACTTTCTTCTTATTCTTAGTGGTTTATTTCACTATTTTGGTTGAATATAATTTTTTATCTTTGTGGACTCATCCCTTAAATGGTTTTTCATATGAGGAGTAAGTATGGTGGCTACTTGTCTAGTCTACTTCTTGAGTTCCACAACCTCCCAATCCATCCTTTTCCCCTCTGGCCAACAATTTTGTTTATAATTATCATATTTGGATGGCAGGTTTATTCACTTGTTTGTAGCTATTTATTTCTAATCTTAAATAGATAAACTATCTCCTTTCCTCTATTTGTAGGATAATTATCGTTGTGGGTCTTAAGGAGAGTCTCCCTTCCCTCTCTTCATGGAAATGCTAGGATCGACAAGACAATACATTCTACTTATTGGAAGGCTTCCAGTGCTCAATATGTTGTTTGTATTTAAATATGATTTCTAATGAAGGGTGTGTCCTCCCAAGTCCTCCTTCATTGATGATGCAATTTTACTGAGAAAGGGTTAAATCCCCTCAAAGATCTATATATATGTTATATTTAAATCTAGTTTGTAAGAAAGGGCATTCCCTTCCAAATCCTTATTCATACTTAAGAAACTATATAGGTAACCTAAGGAACAATGTGCATTTTCAAGTCTTTCTTCTCACTGAGGCCACTATACTTATAAGAAGCTATACCTTCCCAAAGTCCCTTCCTATATAAGATTATTAAACTATCTTTCTGCATACAAGACCTTGGTCTCAAGATATATTAGATGTTTTCTTCCTCATTCTTTTCCTCCCAATGCTCATGCTTTGAATAGGGGTGGAACTATATTTATAAATTTATAATATTGATAAAAAAGAATCATATGTGATTTTATGATTTTAAAAAAGATACTATTAAGAAGAATGATAAATTATGAAGCATTTTATTATTCCCTCCATGACTATTTCTCTTGATCATTACAAATGCATCCATAGGCTACTCACTTTGAAGAATAACGTACTTAAATAAATATTTATAATAAGACCTATCATAGGATCTCTCCTTAGACTAGCTCAAGCTTTCAGTGCTTAGAATTTGATCTTATTTATGATAATGATGATTAGTCTTAAGTAATTCTTCAACTTTATTGTTTCTTGTGAACTTTACTTACTTCTTTATTATTCTAGGAAAGGCTATGTAACTTTCTTTGTGTCACCCTATCTTTTATTTTACCTCAATAAGATTCACAATGTTTAGCCTTTCCTTCATATGCTGATTGTGATGGTAAACTCAAAAATTTATCTTGAGGAGTTTAGCTATTTCTAGTTTCACTTATGCAAATGGAAAGGTGGTTCATTTCCAAAGTTCAATCTATGATCTTATTTTATGTACTCTATCTTTCCTCTCTAATAAAGTTTAGTTTTCCAAACATTTTATTTTAAAATGAAATACTTTATATATTGATACTCAAATAAGAAATGATCTCAACTACATTTTTTTTTTTTTATGGATCATATAAAATCATAAATTTAAAATGTTAGTTCTATTTATTAAAGTTAAATGAAATTATTAAAAAATATTTATTTTATTTTTAATAATGCCAAAGTTTTCATATGGTAAAATCTATACAATTTTTAAACATATTAAAATATTATAGTTCATCATATTGATTTTTGAAGAATTTGATTACATAAGAAAATTGTCAATATTCTAGATATTTTATCATATTGTGTTAAAAAAAAAAAAATGCAATCAAATCAAAAATTATAATTTAAAAAATAATAATTTAAAAGTTTTTAAAAAATATTATGTATTTATAATATTAAATTTCAAAATAAGTCCCATCCTTTTAAGATCAAGTTGTATACCTAGCCTCAACAAGGTAGAGCTACAAATGATGAGACATGTCTCTCAAAAAAGAGTAATATTGTAAAAACTATATTAAGAAGTTTTGATGAATTAGACCAACACTCTTATATTGTCTTTGGAGTGAGGGAAAAAAGGTTATTACCTTGGGTCTTTTATTTTTTAGTTTATTATTCCTTTTTACTAACATTTAATTTCATCGATCCTCATGTGCATATATGTTTCTAAACTCCTTAGAGATTTTATGCAATGATTCACATCTTCCCCTTATCCAAACTATATGAGGTTACTAACATATAATCTTTATCCATTACTATGAAACATACATCATTGACAATGTTGTTATTTGTAATTAAGGTTATTCCTAATTCCTTTAAATTTTGTTTAACATAAAGAAATTTTACATTAACAACTATTTTTTTCAGCATCTTTTTGATGTTATTATTGTAGTCATCTTAGTTCTTAACCAAGAAATTAAGATGGAAAAATTATTCCAAGAAACTATCCATTTTTATCATATTTTTTTGAACAAACTAAGCAACAATATGTCTTGTTTTAAAGAATCTTTAGCATATGATTGGAAGCCCCTCATAATCCAAAGGATGTAACAAAAAAAAAACTTAGTTTTTCCAATGACACCACTTGTATATATTTTTTAATATACAACTCTACCAAAATATATGTGTAAGTAGTATGAAAATAATTTAGAGAATCTCCACCCAGCATCAAAAATCTACCTGATGGATTTCTTCCTACCTCAAAAAGGATTCAAACCAATAATTCATCAAAAGATTATAAATTCTTACCTAGATAGATATTGTCTCAAAATATTCATTTACAAGGTTGGAGGCTAGGTGTTGAGATTTTAACATTAGAAAATGGGTCTCCTTCAAGGTCTACTTATAATTATATAGAACCTTGTAGACATCCCCTCACAAAATGGGGTCCCAAAATTTTGAAATAAAATTTTGTACCTCCAGAGCTTGATCAAAACCCTTTGATCCTTCCAATTAAACCTATAAGTTCTAAAAATTACCTCTCATTTTGAAAACCTTGAAGTGTCACTTTATTTTCCAAAAACAACTACTATAAATTTGGTACTCATTTGCATTTTTTGGTTATGATATTTTAGACAATGATTTTAAGTCTGTGTCTTATGTATTGAATCCTCCTAATCCATCTAAACCTCATTACATTCTTCCCTCCTCTTGTTCATTTGGCTCTCTAGATTTTAAGTAATTGTGTCATGTTGTATCTACCCATTTTATGGACCTAATCTCTTCAATACATTACATATTTACAAATGTTGCACGAAATCCTTTTGGCCTCCATTTTATCACCCCAAACCTCTAATACATATGCATTAGCCTTCCCCTTTCTTGTTGACTCATTGCATCCAATTGGTTACATCAATAATCCTTTTACCATCAATTAAATCCATCTAATCTCCCCTACACCTAGAAGTCGACCCGAGTCGCAAGAGACTACCACAACATTGCCACCATATTAATGCTTTGATTATTTAATTTTTAAAAATGAATTAATATTATTAAATGATACATTTGATATTAATATTTTTATTCTTTAATCTTCAAATTATATAAATACCTAATTGACTTTAATTCAAGAAATGACCGTCACAACAGTTAAGAGTAATGACCAAATTTTATTAGATGAATGTTGAGGAGTATTGATTCAATCAAAGTAATGTTAATTGTTTTGTGATCAACATCCACACAACTAAAAGGCCAATTTATATTAAGTTGTAACCCCAAATCCTTGAACAATGAAAATTCTTGAAGAAAATAGAATAAAATTTAGCTTTTAGTAAATATTGAAAAAAATGGTAGATGAGAATTTACATTTTCTAAATTTCCTTAATTATTATACTAGAATTACTATTTTTCAAATGTTGTAAAATACTACCATCTTTCATTCTTTGTATAGTTTATGTGTACATCTTAGTATTATACATCAATAAAATCCATATGAACTAATGTAAAACATACTACCAACCTTTTCCTATACAAAACTTATTTATTTATAATAATTTGAATAAACCCTCTTTATTAAATAATTAGAACTATAAAATAACATAATTCAATTTATCATCTACTTTATACAAAATAGAAATATCCAATTAACAAACTTTATTCTAGAAAATGACATTCATAAATAATAATTAAAGGAGAAGATGATGAAGAATATGACCTTCTTAAATAATAATAAAATTGAATTTATTAAATAATTTCGAAGCCCTTGTCAAAAATCAGCTATGGATGTCAAGAGTGGCAAGATATTCACATATGGTAACCATCTGTGCCGAAGTCTAGAAACCCGACCCTATTAATATATACTCATTAATAATATCACCCCATAAAAGTAGAATCCAACGGTGAGCATAGAAACTGAATCAGCCGGCCAGGACATTTTGATATCAAATGTGGACAAGCTGAAGCCATCAAAGATGTCAAGCCGTTTTGAGCATTACAACTATATTTCAATAAACATTTGTAGCTCTGACTAAGACAGAAACTACTTTTCAAATACTTTCTATAGCTAGAGAGTTCCTTTCAACCCTTGAGCAATCTTGGAAGAATAATCGGTAAACCACATTTTGTTTCATTAGCATTGGAGATACCAAGCCATTACATCACAGAGACTTGCACGATATGACATGTAATTGTCTATGGAAATGCCTCTGCCTGGCTCTGTTCTTCCTCTGTGGCCCCTAAGACCATACATTTTCACCTGAAACATTCCCAAAACTTGGATTTCAAGAGAAAACACAAGGTATAAAAAGACCCATGTGAATGTAAGATCTACTAAACACATATTTCTAAAGTTCTTTCTTTGGTATAATATCAATGGCTTCTTCATTTGATTCCAGGGCTGAATCTGGTCTAAACCATGCATCAGTGCTAATAATCATAGCCATTTTGTTCGCTCTTGCAATTATCACAAAAGCTTTTTGTATCGATTGCTGCTATGTTCGCTCGAGAAGGCGGCGCAATGGATTTGATTATTCAGATGATGATCTTCCATCTATGGAAAACATGGGTTTGGATAAGGAGTCTCTGGAGGCTCTTCCCATGACTGAATATAATTCACAGAATATGAAGGAGGATCTAGAATGTGTAGTGTGTCTCTCTCAATTTGAAGAGAATGAGAAAATTAGGGTTTTGCCCAAATGTAATCACAGCTTTCATACAGAGTGCATAAATATGTGGTTACAATCCCACACTAGTTGTCCTATTTGCAGACAAACGTTGCCTTCAAATTCAAACAGAGGGAGAGGGAGAGAGGCCATGAGTTCCTCAAATATTGATAACAGTACAGCTGTGAGTGTTGTTCGTTTGCATCTGGTGAGAGGGCAGAGAAGCTCTAGTGCATCGCAGTACTCAAGACCAATAAGCTTATTAACGTTGATGAACGAGGCTTTGACTCACCAAAGAATGCACGCTGAAAGAACATCACTACACACTGCTATTAACATTGGATCTTACAGCTAGTACAATTTTAGTTTTGCTTCACCAAATAAACAGAGTTCCTTCAACTTTTCCCCCTGTTATTACTCTAATATCTTCCTCATTGTCCTTTGTGTGTCATGTATCTATAGAAACTTGAAATCATTTCTAGCTTGTACAAAATTGTATTGCATTTGTCTTTCTAGTGGCAAACAGCAGTTAAACAGATTAAAAACGGAGTAAAGATAAGTTCTGGATTGTCACAATTCTTTTGTTAAAAATTGCGGAATAATTGTGTACTTTTTATGTTATGATGTTAACCGTGAGGAGCTATTAAACGCTCTGATGCACGAGCCTTGGATTAGGCAGTTTGATTATTGTCACTGCCTCCTTACAAACTGGGGTGTCTCCCCGAATTCGATTCACAAACTGCCAACGCTGTAGCGCTGCCATGCGAAGAAACTTATTACCATGCTTTTGAAGGTCTCATTCACGAGTTCCTGGGTGCCTGTGATGGATTGCCCTCGTCTTTCAAGGTCATTGCAGGAATGGTGTATGGAAGGACTAAGAGGCAATGGAAATCCGTGTTAGAGAAGGTTTCAAGATTGTTGGTCAAAAAAATAAATGACAGCCTGCTATGTATGCTTTTGAGAAATGCATATTTGATAAAATACTCCCTCATTGCTTGCTGCATTTTCATCACTGTCTTTTCCATTTTTTTTAATAGTGGTTGTTGGTTTGGGTTTCTGCACGGGGATTTGTATTTGCAGAGCCCCAAGCTTGCCAGACAATTTATTTATTTGATTCATAACATATAAACTTATGCACCATTATTATTATATGTGTTTGATTTCTATGACTCCATTACTCGAAGCAAGGCCATTGAAGATTAAAACCAATTGCATTTATCATTTTTGAGGTCATGAACATTAGAAAACTTTTGACAAATTAGAGCTAACAGAACATGCTGATAAAAGCATAAGAGGTTTGGATCGTTTCTCCTTAAATGTAGTAGCTGAATTTCATTTATTTGTAGTAGCTGAATTTCATTTATTTGTTATCTATTTGATTTTCTTAAGAGTTTGAATTTATGAATAATATGGTAAAATTGATTTTATTTTCTATTATATATAAATTATCAATAATCTTTTAAAGAATTTGTGAGTTTGTATGAAAATCCTATTTTAGAAAGACTTCAGCTTAAGAAAAATTTAGTTAATAAATTTATATTATTTAAATTTCTAAATTATAAATTGTAAAAAACATACAATTTAATTTGATGGGACAATTTATGTTTACAAAATTTTAAGTTTATTTGAATTTAATTATAGGCTAAAATTGTACTACAATGAATTAAAATTTGAATTTCATAATTTATGTACTTATATAGATATTTAATTATTTTAAAATAGTTGAATTAAATTTAAAATGCTAAATTAAAGTTAAAGTTGATTAATATAACTAAACTTTCATAATGTAATTAAACAATGAAGTTAAGGCTATTACAATAAACTATTAAAATTAGAATTAATTTTAAAAATATCAATAAAAGTTAGATATTACATCAAGTTTTAGAAATAAGATTGAACTTTTACATATATTTGGACAAATTCTACAAATGAAGTAAAACTTTACAAGCTAAATCAATCCTTTAAAGCTAAATTAAAAGATGGATTAGAAGTCAAGATAAACTTTGAAAGTTAAGACAAGTGAGAGAGAGTGAGACAAGTGTGTGTGTGTGTGTGTGTGTGTGTGTGAGAAAATAAATAGGATTTTAGAAAGACATCCCAAAAGCATATCTCTTGGCTATATGTATATGTATATGTATATGTATATGTATATGTATATATATGTGTATTTATATATATATGTATGTATATATATATGTATATGTATATGTATATATATATGTATATGTATATATGTATATATATGTATATGTGTGTGTGTATATATATGTATATGTGTGTGTGTGTGTGTGTATATATATATATATATATATATATATATATATATATATAGTTAATTATTTTGGGACCACAATATTAATGTCAAATATTTAAGAAAAATATTTACTTTGTTTCAAAAGTAGTAGTTCATGTGTAATGGGAATTGTAAAAAATTAAAATATTTTTAGTAATTATAATTGTAATGTTTAATTTATTTTTGATTGTTGGTAAGAAGAAAGTAGTAGAGTATTTTTTTATTGCCATGTTCTAGTATGTTGCTTGGTTGTAATGTTCACTTTGCTAGTTTAGTTATAAGTTGTTCTATAGATTGAAGGACCTTCTGTGCCTTCTTTGTAAATACGAGAAAATAATAGATTTATATTAAATAAAAATGAATAATAGATTTTTGTAATAGCATAATTTTATATTTATTAAAGATATTATAATTTTATAATTTAAAATATTACAAAAAAAAAGTATTTTAAGTAAATTTTTATGAATATTTTGGATCATATTTTATAAACTATTATTAAGATACAAAGAATTTCACGTATATATATAGTCATGTTTATAAATTCAAAGACTTAAGAAACACAAATTTTATTTATATTCTTATAAGGAGTTAAAGTTATTGTTACTCCAAAAAGTTGCATTTATTGTCAAGATTGTTACCATTCCAATGAGAGATAAGGTTGTTAATTTATGTGAGAAATATTAAGAGGATATATCGAATGATTTGATTTGTATTCCAATTCCAATTCAGTTGTTCATTGCTCATTTGCTAGTGCTTTGTGTTTTTGTTATTTTTTAATTTTTTCAAAGACTCGCCATTATAATTATTTCCTAAATTTAACACATTCAAAATATTCAATATATATGTGTGTGTATATATGTGTGTGTGTGTGTGTGTGTATATATATGTATGTATGTATTTATGTATATGCATATGTGTGTATATATATACACACATATATATACATATACATACATATATATACATATATACATATATATATGTGTGTGTATATATGTATATATATGTATATATACATATATATACATATATGTATATACATATATTATATTTATTTTAGCATGTTATAAGAATTAGTTGGCTCTTACTGGTGCTAAAGAGTTTTAATTTTAAATAAATACAAAATTACATGCCCATTTCTTTGTATTCCAATGTGTTTAGTAATTGTCATTATAGCAAATATTTTTTAGAAAAATACATAATATCTTTAGGAAGACATGGGAATACACAAAATGGTTCTTAATTAGAAAAGCTAGCTAGATTTTATGGAATAAACTACAACTTTTGATGAATGAGGATGAAGTTCCATATGTCCTCTTTGGGGTTTGAGGTTTGGTAATTGGTCAAAAATGGTTATACTCCTCCTAGTTGATTATACATGATGTAATTAAAATTAAGGTTTTTTCAAGAATAATTATAATTTATACAATTTTATTTTGATTGGATTCACATTTTTAAAAATTGTGAAAGTAAGGCATTGGTCAAATATATAAAATGTTTGAGGAAAACAATAAGCATCTACAAAGGATATACTAAAGTAATAGCAAAAAAGAAGAAGAAAATTGTAGAGGAAATTTTGATGATTCCAAAGGATGAAAATAATTTTGGTTATATTTTGTAGGTACATAATGTGGTATGTATCATCAAAGGTCTTTGTGAATAACTAAAATAAATATTTTATCTAACCCTCTAAACTTGTATAGTCCTAAAGTATCTTACATAGAAGAAGATAAATATTTATGATAACTTTGATCGGATGAATCATATAGAATACTTGTTTCTCTTAAAATGATAGAATTTGATAAATATGGTCCAAATGAGGCAGATTTCAAAATTAGTAAAATGGAGAAGATTAATGTGTTTTTCTAGAAAGTAAAGTCCACCAAGATAAATGGGAAGGGAGGGTGAATCAATTTTGCATTTAAAATAAATGTTAATATCTTTATTAACACTAAAACATGTAAAAAATATATGCAATAACCATGCATAGTAACACCAAATATGTTAACTATGAAAACGCCTGATCTAAGTGAAAACCCTAGTGGGAATGATACCCACAAGATGATGTACTAATATAATAGTTACTTGTGAAAGGATGAACTCTATGAGGAGCTAGTGAAATATAATTAGTACATATAAGTCCCTATCAGGAGACTTTGAATCCCTATTAGAAGATTCCAACCTTATTAGGAGTTGAAAGGAACACAACTAAGCATGTTGTTCAAAAAACCTCAAAATGTCTTCACTAAACAATCTTTAGGGTATCATATCCAAGTTTTGAACTGACTAAACAAAAAATTCTTTTCCAATACAACTCCTTTGAAGCTCATAGTACATACTCAACATCAATCTCTTCTTTGATCAAAGATAATTTCCATTTAACCTAGCATAACCAACAAAGTGATCACACTAATGCTTTACCACAAGGAAACAAACTTTCCTTTATAACAAGTCTTAAAATAAGAATTGAGTTGTCTCTGAGGCTTTATTAATTTAAAATGAATTTTATAGGACTACTTTAAGATATAATAATATACATTAAATTACAATTAACACTTCCCGTAAATATTTTAACATTAGTCAATCACATGGAAGCCATACACTAAGTATTCTTCACAAATCCTCACAAAATAAATATTTGATTCTGTCATATTAACTGTAGAATCCTAAACATGTCTTTAATCATAATCCAAGTGCATTGAATAATCCTTAGCCTCACCAAAAACATACAATGCAAATAACATAAATTGTCAACCAAAAACTCTATTTGGAATAGTCTCCACAAAAAAAAAAAAAAAAATTGGTAAATTTAATAATAATTTTTTATTCAAACACAGACATAGCATTAGGATGGGTCCTTTAATATACATTTAAGTGTTCATAACATAATTCACTGACCATTAACCTCACCAAAAAAGGCTTCCTCTTCAACTCTGGCTCAACTCTCTAGATCATTGATATGTTGACATGAATGATAAACGCTATCATGAAGGAAAAACATAAGTTCATGAAGGAAACACATAAGTACGCAATCATTTCTTTGACATATGAAAAAATCCCATAAAACTACATCAATCATTCATGCTTAGCAATCTCCCCCTTTGGCATTAATTGCAATATAAGATGAAAAATATCTAAGTACCATGAATACTACAAAACATTTCTTCCTCATCTTCCTTCACTCCCCCATTCATGTTGCCCATGAATGTAAACTTACATCTCAACGTCAAACAAGTTGTATAGATATTTTCATGTTCTAATCACAACCATATAATACATCTCCCTTGATTGTAAAGAATTAACATGGAAGAACAAGGTGTTAATCTCTCCCATTCATAGATATCAATACTGCTCTCTCCAAAATAATATTGAAAAATCTTCATGTACTACTCTCCCCCATTCATAAAGAATTTTTATCATGCACACTATTCTTTCCCCCATAAGGATTTTTTTCATATAACTTCTCTCCCCCATTGACATCTATGATAGAGGTATAATTATGTCAATTCGCAAAGTTTGATCATCTCTAATCCAATATGCCAAAGCTCAACAATGTGTCCCAAGACACTGTTAAATGCCAATACCAAATACAAATACTCCCCCATAGGAGAAGCATCAAGCATCTAATCTAGACAAAATAATAGTGCTCTATTACATGCTAGAATGATGCAATCTCTTCATCAACTTCTCTGAAGAAGGGTGGGACATAACCTGAAGCATACATCTCAAATACTTCTTGTACTTTTCACAACACATTCCCACCCCCTAGTTTAATTTTTATCTTTTCTAGAACCCTAGTCTAGGGTCTAAGTCTTTTTAGGGCTCTATTTGGTGTCTAAGTCAATTGTGGCCCTCTACCTAAAAAAAGAATTGGCCAAAAATTGAAGTAATTGGATGAAAAAGTGATTTTTAGAGGTGAAAAGGGTGCACTAGCACACCCTTCAAGGTGTGCTAGTGCACTAGTCGTGCTAGTGCAGAGAACTTCCTCTTGGAGCTTTGAACCTGCACACATGTGTAGGTGTGCACCTCCAAGAGGTGTGATCCATCCTGGGCATATTAAATCTCAGGCTCCCCCTTCCTCTTTATTCATTTTATCCTCCAAGTAATCCATCGGTGCACCTATGTACCTTCCAAGGTGTGCCATCTTCAAGTCTTGCACACACACACAAAAAAAGCTAAGCATAAAGGTGTGCACCTTTATTCACAAAAAATGAAAAAATACAAAACCTAAAAAACTTAACGTCTTATGTAAGATGTGCTTATACACACCTTACCAAAACCTAAGATAAGCATATAAAATGGTGCACACTTACACACCATGTTTTTGTTCCTAAGATTAAACCTTCAAGATATTAGGGTGTGCACATTGTACACCCCATAAGGTGTGAACCTATTGGTGTAAAATTTTTTTTAAGGTTAAGGGGTGCATCTAATGCACCTTCAAGGAGAGTGAGGTGCACCAAAGCTATCTTTTAGAGCTAAAATAGGGTTTTTAGGTATTTTCTGATGTTTTAAGCTTTTGGGCCTAATTTTTTTGTATTTAGGGTTTTTTAAAAATTGATTTTCCCACCTCTTGAACTAATAGGCTTCTGTTTTATGTAGATATAATGGCTTCTTTTTTTTCCTCCCTTGCAACAAAGATTCCTTCTAAACTAGTGGTCTTTAAGTTTCAATGTGTCCAATCCAAATCTCATTTCTAAGATGTGCATTCAGAGATCCAAGATACATAAATGGGTCATATTGACTAGAATATATTCCTATTTCTCTACAACAAACCAAATGAGAGGTCCCCAATGGTATCTGCACTTATAATATCAAGATTAGTAAAAGCAGCTTCACACCCTATTTTAGTACAAACTTCCAAGTTGATCAAGGCTTTGGCAAAGGCTTATATTTTAGAAGAAAGGTTGGTCAAAGCATAATTGGGGAGATTCTTCATAATCTAAAACCTAAAAATATTGAGAAAACTATTCCACCTTTTGAGGGAACACCAATATATAAGACTAGCATACCATCAAGAAAAAGGGTGGTATAGAGAGCATGAATAAGAAGCTATAGAAATTATTCAATCGTCATGTTTGATTGAAAAGACACTTGTAGAAAGAATTGTTCAAAAAAGTATATATGAAAAGAGGCTACATGAATTGTTGGAATACTTTAGCATAACTAAGAGGGGGCAGATGGGGTGAATCAATTATCCGAGGTCAAAATGTATAAACAAAATTTTTCATATCTTAGTGAACCCATAAAACATTTATCTTCATTATGCATGCATCCATAAGATTGTGCAATCTCTAAAACTTATAGGTTGCTATTAAATCAACTTGCACAAATGTAAATATGAAACATAACAGATTCATCAACACATTTGACACAATGATTTATGTGGAAACCCAATTTGGGAAAAACCACATGTAACATGCTACTCTTTTTCACTCTTTTGAAGTGATGCCCTATAAAAGGCCAATCCTATTAAAGGTTACACTACACACTGTTAAATGTGATCCTAGTAAAGGATTTCAATCACCCTATTAGGAGTGAGCCTTGTTAGAGGATTTTGGACCTTTCACTTCAAATGTCACCCTATTAAAGGGTTTACAAATGATTGTTAGGTCAACCTTAATCCAAAGGATTTTACCCTAGACTGATACAATTGTTAGATAGTAACAGTAAGGCTCGATCGAATAACAACTTAAAACTTCATTTGTGGATTACATATTACTATTTTAGTCCTCAATTCCTCTTGGCCTTCATACTATTCAGCTCTGATATCTTGTTCACCCTTCAAGCATTCATATCCTTAAGCCTTCTTGCTTAACATGCTAATGTAGTCTCTTTTCTTAGGTCACTTAGTGAAGCAAAACCCTTTCTCCTTGTCTTCCTTGAGTTCTCGCACTTAACCACATTTGTTTCTAACCAGCCATCCCTATAAATAAGAAATTAAGATATTTTCTTGCTCATTCTCCATTGTCCATATTAGGGTTAGGATAGATTAGGTAGGATACAATTAATCTATCCCACATTCCATATCTCCTATACAAACTTCTACTTGAATCCTCATTAAATTCACCTAAAAATAGTTTACCTTGAATTTAGTGTTGCCAACTCATCAACCTTATCTTCCACCTAGTTTGCAAATTCTAAGAAAATAAACTTGTCCTCTGAGATCCATTGAATTCATGATCTTTTAAATAATGTAGTAGCTCGGCATTAGCTAGCTTCTAATGCTCGACACATACTACATTGCTCAACATCCTCTATGAATCACTTAGCATGAACTAAAGTTTACTAGTGCTTGAATCAACCAAACTTTAGTTGGCATCCATTGTTCTACTTGGCATACATTAGGATGAACTTTTACTTGGCTGAAATTGATTTTCTACTCAACTTGCACTAGCTTTTCTTGGCACCTACTCTCTACTCAGTCAAGCATGGTAGACAACCTTTATGTAACTTGTTCTTCTAAACCTTCTTATTGTAACCAACATTTGTAACCTTAAGTATATTATCAATGCATCATGTTATCACTGTCTTAACTGATTCTTGTACTTCTTTACATAAGCATAACTCAACCTTTCCTCTAGGTGTTATTATTACATCTTTTAACCAAATCCATTTCATCAATCAGCTAAGTGATAGTACTTGAATCATATGAGTAGTTGTCTTTCCAATAAGTAGTATGTTTTACATAAGTGACAAAACAATGATTGAAATATATTGATCATACTTGTATGTTCTCAACAATCTGCCTCTTTGATAGTCTTCTTCAATCTTATCTCAACAATCTCCCTCTTTTATTGTTTCCAATCTATTCTCAATAATCGTCCTCTTTTGCATTGATGGTAAACCAAATTGATCAACCAAAATGGAAAACACTTTGTTCAACCAAATTTACTAGGTTAAAACAATAATACAATATCAAAAAGAAAATAATTCCTTGTATTGAAATCTCTCCCTCTATCAACAAGTTCCATCTTTTAAATAAGTTATAAAATCTCTTTCTTATAGCTCCCTTTAAATATTACTTCTTATATCTCCCTCTTACTAGGTAGATTAGGATTTGTCCCTCTTTATTCTTTTGATCAATAACTACCAACATTATCTTTCTTGATTAGCAAATGCTCCCTCATTTTGATCAGCAAATCTTGTTTGCTAAATATATTGGTGTGATCATCAATTCTTTTGATCAACAATCTCTCCCCTAGCAATTCTCTTTCTTAATCAGTAATCTCTCCCTCTTTGACAACAATGCCAAGACTTGTCATCTTAACATGTAGATATAAGCTTTTTAGTTTCTCCCTATGTCACCTTACTTGTGACTAATTTGATGTTTTAGCTCTTTGATTACTTTAGGCAACTCTTAAAGAAAGATCCTCTACATCAATTTGTAACATATGAAAATTGGCTTGTTTGATGCAGTGCACTCTTCTTTGTTAATTAGATAGCTTTTGATAGGGTTATCACCCCTAGTTCACCACTTAGATACTCATGAGCATCCTTAAGTAATGATTTTGTGAAGATATTAGCAATTTGTTCCTTTATTTTAACATATTCCATCTTCACTTCTTTATCTTGAACTAATTCTCTCAATTAATGATACTTGAGTGCAATGTGCTTAGTCTTTGTGTACATTGTAGGATTCTTTGATATATTGATAGCACTTGTATTATCACAATAAAGTAACACTAGTTATGTGATCTCTTCCTTTATACCTTTGAGTAGCTATTTGATCCATACAATATTTGTACAATTTACAGCAACAACAACATATTCAACTTTAGCAGTATATTGCGTAGTGCAATTTTGTTTCTTTCTAGTCTATGTAACTAGTGTCTTGCCTAAGAAAAATGCTTCTCCATTGGTTCTTTTTCTGTCGTCAATGTTTCCAGCCCAATCAACATCAGTGTAGGCTCTTAATTCAATTTTTTAAATTTTTCTTATAGTATAGAACATACTCCTATGTTCCTTCAAAATATCTCATTATTCCCTTCACAACCATCAAATGATTTTCCCTCGGGTTAGCAAAGAATCTTGCAACTATCCCTACAAATAATGCAATGTTAGGTCTGCTATGTACTACATATTGTAATTTACCAACCATAGACTAGTACAATGTTTGATTCACTTCAATTGAATAATCATTCTTTGACAATTTGAATACTATCACCATAGGTGTACTAATTGGTTTTGAATCCTCCAATCCAAAAAAAATAAGTATTTATTTGATATATTTTGACTGAGTGATGTATATACCATATTTCATTTGATATACTTGTAAACCCACAAAGATTTTTATCTCTCCAAACATAGACATTTCAAATTCTTGCATTATTTCATTTGCAAAAGCTTTACATAAGTCATCTTGACATCCAAATATAATATCATCAACAAAAAATTTAGATAACAAAATACATTTGTCTTTCTCTATCGTTATGTATAGATTATTGTTATCTTTAGTCCTTTCAAACCTAATCTTCACAAGATACTTATGAAATCTCTCATAATATGTTCTTGGTTCTTAGTTCAAACCATATAGAGCTTTGTATAATTTGCATACCATGTACTTATTGTTAATATCAACAAAACTTTCTTGCTATTCTATGTAAACTTCTTCTTATAATATGCCATTTAGAAATGTAGATTTAACATCCATTTGATAAATTTTGAAACATTTTTATGTAGAATAAGTAAGTAAAGTTCTTACTCCTTCCAATCTAGTAACTGGAACAAATGTTTCTCCATAGTCAATTCCTTCTTCTTGTGCACATCCTTTGCAAACTAATCTTGCCTTTTTCTTTTCCATTTCATCATTTTTATCTACTTTATTTCTAAATACCCACTTGGTGACAATCACATTCTTGTTTTCTAGTTTGGGAACTAGAGTCCGTGTCTTACTTTTCTCAATTTTTTCTATCTCTTCTTCCATGCCTTACTCTAGTCTTCTAATGCATCTTTTACTGATTTGGGTTCCTTCATACTTAGAAAACATGTACTAATTCTCAATTTATTTGTTGTCATTGGTCTAACATCTTTATTTCCAATAATTTGTGCAGTAGGATGATGTCTTTTGACATATTTAGACAATCTTGGTTTAGCTCTTGTTTCTTCATTTGATCTTCTAGTTTTAGAATCATTTTTTAAATCTCTATTGGATAACTCAACATCTCTACTAATCTCAGAATCTAAGTGAGCTTCAACTTCATTAATTTGATCTAGCATCTAAAAGTAACTCGACATCCATAGTATGTAACTCAAGGCAGTTACTGAAACTTTCTATTGGTTTGTAGCTTGAGTTGTAGCATCTTCTTTAGTAGACATACCTTCATAAGAGTATACAAATAATTTGTATTCTTTTGATTCTTTCATAGGTTAAGCCTCATGTACTTCTATATATTCATCAAAGTTCACATTTTCACTTTCCACCACTTTGTTAGTGTTAGTGTTTAAACACATGTCAGCTTTACTTCTTATAGAATAGTTTAAAAATATACCTTCTTCACTTTTTGCATCAAGTTTACCAGTTGTAAAATCTTTAAGAATGTAACATTTTCTTCCAAATACCTTAAAGTATTTCACATTGGGTGAGTATCCATATCATAATTCAAAAGGTGTTGAATGAGTGTCTTTCTTGACTTGTACATGGTTCAAGGTATAGACAATTGTACTTATAGCTTCTCTCTAGTATATCAAAGCAACATTCTTTTCCATCATGAGTGTTCTATCACAATCCATTACAAATATGTTTCTCCTTTCAACAATTCTATTTTGTGGAGGGGTTCTAGGGGTAGATGTCTATCTTTTGATTATATTGTCATTAAACAAAATCTCAAATTCATTTTATGCGAATTCTCCTCCTCTATCAGATCTCAAACACTTTAGACTCTTACTTGTTTCCTTTTCAACTCTTTCTAGATACCACTTAAACATTTGGAAAGCAACAATTTTCTTTTATAGAAACATAGCTATCATCATTCTATAATAATCATCAAAAAATAACATAATATACTTATCTCCTTTGTAGCTTTACACTTCAATTGTTCCACACAAGTCAGTATGATCAATCTCTAATAAATCTCTAGAGGTATAAGTTTTACTCTTAAAACTTGACTTTGTCATCTTACACAATTGACATTGTTTGCACATTACATTATTAGGCTTCTTCAACTTAGGTAATCCTCTAAACTTTCTCATGTTATTTATACTAACCAAATTGTCAAAATTGACATGACATAACCTTTTGTGCCATAGCCATACATAATCTTATTTTATAATTAGACAAGTAGCATCATCTATATCAAGATAGAATAAATTACTTCTAGTTTGATCACCTTTTCCAATCAGTCTTCTATTTATGTCATATATCTTAGCAAACTTATTTTCAAGTTCATCCTTATATCCTGAATTATTCAATTTTGATACACTCAAGAGATTATAGTTAAGTCCTTCAGCATAGTAAGCATTGTCACATAAAATCTTATCTATGAGCTTGATAGAACCTTTTTCTTTTATCAAGCACGGTACATCATTACCAATTCTTACACTATTTCTATTATAACAATTCAAAGAAATGAGCTTACTTTTGTCTCCAATCATGTGATGTGAACACTTGTTGTCAATGATCCACTTGTCACTCTTGTTTACACATGTCACAAGTGCAATTGCCGCATCTTCATCAAATTCATCCTACATTACAACATACACCACTTCATCATCATATTCATCAAATGTATCCTCTTCAGCAATGTAGCATGACTTTTTGCCTTTATCTTTGCAATTATTTCTCTCTTGATCTTTTCTATTCTTGTACTTGTTAGTACCTCTAAAGTTTTTCTTTTCTAGACATCTACCAGCAATATGATCAACCTCATTGTAATTGAAATAAATAATAGGTATTTTACCTTTGAACTTTCCTTTACCTTTGTGAATCCTTATTGCTGGTAGTGCTTCAAGTTGTTCAACATCCTCCTCATCTGTATCACTATCACTAGATACATATTTTATCTTTTTCTTCTTATTCTCCTCATTAGGTTCCTTTAATGATAATTTGGCTTTGAAAGTAGATTCAATTTCTTAGGTTTGTAATTATCAAAGTTAGATAGCTCAAAAGTAATAAGTCTACCTATCAAACCTTCAAGTGATAGATAATTCTCTAGTCTGCATCTTAATTCTTGAATTGTAGAGACTCTAATAGAATATATAGGTAGTAGTGTTCTTAAAACTTTTCTTAACATAGTATCATCATCTAATTTTCCATTATCTTCTCTTATTGTATTAAAAACTTCTTTTATCGTCACAACATATTGAGCAATATTTTTGCCGTCTTCCAATCTCATATCATCAAACTTAACTCTAAGACTTTCAGCTTTGGCTCTAAGAACTTTGGTGCATCCTCTATAGATCGTGGCTAGGGTATCCCACATTTTCTTTTCACTATAAAGACCTTGGATATCATAAAATTTAGCATAACTTAGGGCAGATGCAATCTCTAGCATTGCCTAATTGTGTTCTTTCTTCTTCCTCATATCCTCACGAGTTGGGGCTCTAGAAGGGTCAACATATTCAATGGTAATGGTAGATTGTGCATGATCTCCAAGTCCACCAAGGTGTAGCTTCATCAAAATTCACCATGTAGGAAAGTTATCTTTGTTGAGCCTTGGTACTTTTCTTTTTGACATCTTTGTCTTTGTGCTTCTAGTACCTTCAAACTAGTCCTCTTTAAGTAGATGCCTCTAATACCAATTGTTGGAATACTTTAGAATAACTAAGAGAGGGGGGTGAATTAGTTATCCAAGGTCTAGATGTATAAAAAAAACATTTTATAGATTAGTAAATCCATAAAATAGTTATCTTCATCATGCATGCATTAAGATTGTGCAATCACTAAAACTTGTAGGTTACTATCAAATAAACTTGCAAAAATGTAAACATGAAACATAATAGATTCATCAACAAATTTAACACAATGATTAATGTGGAAACCCAGTTTGGGAAAAACCACTAGTAACATGCTACTCTTTTTCACTGTTTTAAAGTGATGCATAGTAAAAGGCCAAACTTGTTAAAGGTTAAAATACACAATGTTAAATGTGACCTTGTTAAAAAAATTTAATCACCTTGTTAGGAGTGAGCCTTGTTAGAGGAATTTAGACCATTCACTTGGAATGTCACTTGGTTAAATGATTTACAAATGACTGTTAGGTCAACCTTAATCTAAAGGATTTTACCCTAGATTGATGCAATTGTTAGAGAGTAACAATAATACTTGATCTAATAATAACTTACAACTTCATTTGTGGATTATAGATCACTATTTCAGTCCTCAATTCTACTTGACCTTCATAATTTTCAACTCTAAAAGCTTGTTCATCCTTCAAGCATTCATATCCTTAAGCCTTCTAACTTAAAATGCCAATGTAGTCTCTTTTCTTAGGTCATTTGATGGAGAAAAACCCTTTCTCCTTTCTTCCTTAAGTTCTCACATTTGACCACATTTTCCTTTGACTAGCCATCCCTATAAATAGGAATTTAAGATCTTTTCCTACTCATTTTCCATTGTCTAAATTAGGGTTAGGATGGATTAGCTAGAATACAATGAATCTATCCCACATTCCATATCTCTTCTCAAAACGTCTTCTTGAATCCTCTTTAGATTTGCCTAAAAAGGGTTTACCTTTGATTCTCTACCACTAGCTCATCAAGCTTATCTTCTACCTAGTTCACAAATTCCAAGAAAATAAACTTGTTAGCTTAGATCCTTTGAATTCAAAATCTTTTAAATAATGTAATAGCTCAGCATTATCTAGCTCTTGATGCTCAGCACATATTGCATTGCTCGACATCCTATGTGAATTTAGTTGACACATACTAAAGTTTACTAGTGCTTCGCATACACTAGACTGAACTTTTACTTAGCTCCAACTAATTTTATGCTTGGCTTCTACTGACTTATCTTAGCACCTACTCTCCACTTGGTCAAGCTTGGAATAAAACCTTTTTGTAACTCGTTCCTCTAAAATTTTTTAGTGTAACCAACCTTTGTAAACTTAAGTAGATTATCAATACATCATGTTATCACTATCTTAATTGATTCTTGTACTTCTTTACATAAGCATAACTCAACCTTTACTCTAGGTGTTATTGTTACATCTTTTGATCAAGTCCTCTTCATTAATCAACTAAGTGATAGTACTTGAATCATATAAGTAGTTGTCTTACCAGAAAATAGAAGGTTTGACATTAGTGACAAAACAATGATTGAAACATATTGATCATACTTTTTTATTCTCAATAATCTCCCTCTTTGATAGTCTTCTTCAATTTGATCTCAACAATCTCCCTATTTTATTGTTGTCAATCTATTCTCAATATTAAAGATGATATTGTACATTCTATAGTGCTCCTGAGTAGGATCATGGGATTACCAATAGTAGGAAAATTAAACATATGGATGGTACACTTCGTTAAAACTATTAGAATGAAAAAGATGCCAATTAATTGGGCTACAATGCTTAGTGAGAATTTGGATGAACAACTGGTGGCCATCAAAACTGATCCAAGATTCTATATGACTCATACTTGGTATATCTGCTAGTAGTAATGATTACTAATTACCAAAGTTTATTTAAGGGGGGAAGCATGGAAGATGTTAATGCTTGGCCATATGTGGTATACCCCAAGATAGTGAAGAAGAAATTGTCATATCAAAGCAAAGAGTATCAAATTGTGAATGATGCTTTCATTTTTTCAATAATTAGATTCATTAAAGGAGATTATGCAAAAAGGATGTCATTAGAGGTAGAAAAAAGAATTGTAGAAATGGGCACCTATTAAATCCAATTTATGACATTCACTTAGCTAAGGATAGCAAGCATAATGGTAAATCCTAAGAAGTTTCCTAGGTATCCGTTTGATAGACTTATTTTGCTAGAGATAGCAAGGCAAATACATCTATGTATGGAAGAGTGAGGAAACAACATAAGAAGACCTAGGTATGGCCCATTAGTACAGGTCCTTTTGGAGTTAAAAAAAAAAGAACATAATGCTTTTGATTCAAAATGGGATCAATATCCCTTGGAGGTTTATAACTCCCCTCATCCATGTTTTGACAATACTTGTAGAGTCCAATATTTGGCAAGAAAATAATTTGAGGATGAGGACGCCATGGAAGATCAGTGGACGAATGCAACACTACAATATCTAAATCAAAGATTATTGTAGGATAACTCTTTATCTAGAAAAGAAGGTCTTGAAGGTTAAGATCCCATTGAAATTGGTTCAACAAGATATAGAAGAGGTCTTGGATCCTTTATATAATCAAGATAAGATATTTGATTGATCAATCATGAATGTAGAGATTGATAGGGAGGAGAACACACCTATCAACTATGGGGCAAGACATATTATCCAATTAAACAAAGATTCGATCAAGACGCCTTTCAAGTTGGACCTAGTTCCTAGAACAATTTTCTCACAGGTCACAACCTTCCCAGTAAAGGGAAAAAGGGTAATGGTTACAGTACCAACATTCACAGCCCAATCTCCAATTAGGCTAGTAATAGTATATTAGCATGATAGGGAAGTTGGATATTTCAAGGCATAAAAAGGAAAGAATAAGAGGAAGAAGGTTTCTCCTTAGCAAACTGAGCCTTAAGTTGAAAGAACTTCAGCACAGGAGGAAACTCAAGCTCCTGAGAATCAAGAGCTAGGAAATGTAGAAGACACTTAATCTTTGGATAATCCACAAGTACCACTACTAGAATAGGAAAAGGGATCTAAAGAGGAAGCACAAGAGGTTTCCTCATAGGTTAAAGAAGAATAATCCTCTCCATCAAATCCTAAGAGAAAAAAGGCTAAGAATCCAATTAAAAGGACTAGAAGATAGAAAGTACAAAGTAAGGTTATTCCTAGTCCTTTGATCTTGGAAACTATTCTTGATGGAGTTGAAGAGGATGAAGAAGATGAAGAGGATAACCTTCCCTTAAGTCAAAAGATACATCTAGCTAGGGATATTGAAGAAAAATGAGGGAGTTCCATTGTAATGATGCCATCCATTCCTACACAACCTATTCAATTTACCACAATGGAGGATGAGTTACAATAGTGGATTGATGAACATTAGGACCAAGGGACTGACGACTTTAAAATGTCAGATTTTGACTTCATTCCCGTAGGTACTAAACTCATACGAGACAAGATAAGGGATGCACGAAAAAATCATCCTTTGGCATAAAATTTGACTCAATTTCCATCTTCTCCACAAGGACCTCTAGGTGCTCCATCATCTGAAGCCCAAGATTTATTTTTAGTAGATAAAGGTTCAACCACTCCTCTCTCTCTAGTCAATAAAGAAGATATAGAGGTAAGGAATATGGACTCAATAGATATAGGGATGCATGATATAGATCCCTAACCAAAAGAAAGGACTTTAGAGAGGAGCAATAAGGGAAAGGATCTAGTATAAAAAATCCCCTCTTCATCAAAGTATAAGTCTTTGTTGGAAACTACTTTGGAGATGGTTGAGAAAAGAGGTGATGGTTAGGCATAAAAGGTGTTAGGATTAACCTCAGACAAAAATAATAGCTGCATTCAAATATAACCAATACCAAAAAAGAGTAGATCACATAAAAGAGAACACAAGGTACCAAATTTAATTTGGTTCACCCAATCCCTAGGCTACATCCACTAGCAACAAGTGCAATATTATTATTATCTAGTGATTATAACTTGATTACAATCTATAATCCCTTACAGCTCAATATCACTGCAAGAAGCTACAATATCATAATTCATAATGAAATCCCTAACACTAAGCCTTATATACAAGCTTTTGCACTTGCAAAATTAGGGCTAGAATAACAGAAAAATAGTAGTCAATGCCTTTTACAATATAAGGGCATTTTTGGCTTTAGGGGTGTTGTCCCAAAAAACCCTTGTTAAGGTGTTGCCCCTTGACTCCACCCTCTACTTTGACAGAGGGCATACCTAGGGCAATTTCCTAAGACCCCGCAAGGGTGCTACCCCTTGACCCCATCTTGGGGGTGCTACTCCCAAACCCCTAGAAATAATCTAGAGGGAAATCATGATGAGTAAACCTATGAGTCTAGTTAGACACCACATCACAATAATCTCTCACTTGGAAACTAATCAAACTCCACAATAATAACCTCCCACTTGGAGACTAATCATAGCACTACAACACTTGTAGCTTCTACTAGAATATCAAACCATCTTGGACTCTAATGTTCTTCTATTATGTTCAATCAAGAAGACCAATTGAAGCTAAAGATGCATTTAGCTTCCCCTTTGTCACTACCTTTGTAAGTATATCTACTAGATTATCATTTGTATGTATCTTGTCCAAATTTAACTATTCATCATTCAAAACTAACCAAATGCAATGGTACTGCAACTGTATGTGTTTTGTCTTTGAATGTAGAGTTGAATTCCTTGCGAGATGAATGACACTTTAACTATCTATAAATAAATAATTATCCTTGTGAGGTTATCCCAATTCTTCCAAGAAGAATTGAAGCCATATCATCACCTTAGCTACCTTTGTAGTAGCAACATACCCTGCCTCTGTAGTGGATAAAGCATTAACCTTCTGTAACTTAGAAACCCAGCTCATGGGTGCCCCACCAATAGTAAATATATAACTTGTAGTACTCTACCTAGTATCAATATCCCCTACCAAATTTGAGTCAAAATAGCCCTATAAATCTATAGTAGAGCCCCCAAAGTGTAAACACTTACTAGATGTTCCTCTTAAACATTTGAGAATCCATTTAACTACATTCCAATGCTCAATTCCTTGATGACTCATATACTTGCTAACAACTCCCACTACATGTGCAATATCTATCTTTATACAGACCATAGCATACATCGAGCTTACTATAGCTAAATCATAAGGTACCTTAGACATCTTGTCCTCCTCTTCTTATGTCTTGGGATACATCTCCTTAGTCAACTTCAAATGACCAAGAAAAGGTGTGTTGACAACTTTAGAATTCTCCATAGAGAAATGTTGCAACACCTTCTCAATATAATCATCTTGAGATAATGTCAATTTCTTATTCTTCCTATATTTACAAATCTTCATACCAAGGATTTGTTTTTCTACCCCCAAATCCTTCAAAAAAAAATGAATGTGTTAACTATTCCTTTAACCCCTTAATGTGATTCATGTTAAACCCAGCTACAATCATATCATCAACATATAAATATAAAATAATGTCACTATCATCATCCAACCTCATAAATTAAACTCAATGATCTGAATGACACCTGCTATATCTGTGCTATTGTATAAAACTACCAAATTTTACATATCATTGCTGAGGTGCTTGCTTCAAGCCATATAAACTTTTTTTCAATCTACACACTAAGTTCTCCTTACCTTTGACTTCAAATCCTTGTGGATGAGACAGATATATATATATATATATATCTTCATTCAAATCACCATGAAGGAAGGTTTTTTTAACATCAAGCTACTCTAAATGCAATTTTTTAGTAGCCACAATTCTTAAAACAATGCAAATAGAAGTCACTTTAACAACCAAAGAAAATATCTCATCAAAATTGATGGCTCTTTTCTATGCAAATCCTTTTACAACTAACTTAGATTTAAATAATTTCTTACCTTCATTCTATTCTTTTAACCTATAAACCCATTTATTTTGTAAAGGATTTTTACCTATAGACAACTTGTATAAATCCCATGTCTTCTTTTTCAACAAAGAGTCCATTTCTTCTTTCATTGCAAACTCCCACTAAATCTTTATATTCACCTGCACAACTTCATCATAACATTCAGGTTCACTAGCATCAGTAAGTAAAATAGAATACAAGGAAGGAGAAAATATTTTTGGAGGTCTACTCATTCTTGTTGACCATCTATAATTCACTAGGGTGTGTGGTATTTGTTGTTGTAAATGTTGCATATCATGAGGAATTACTAGAACATCAACTTTTAGAGCATCATCCAACACTACATAATCATTTTCTTTCTTCTCATGTTGATTTAGTAGATCTTTGTACAACACTTTCTCATTGAATATGACATCCTTACTTCTTATAATTTAATAATTTTCAAAATCCCAAATCCTATAACCAAATTTATTAATGTCATATCCAACAAATACACATTTCTTTGACTTAGCCTCCAACTTGGTTCTATTTTCAAAATCAATATGAGAAAGTGCTTCACAACCAAAGGTTCTGAAAAAAGAATAGCTCACCTTCTTACTAGTCCATGCTTCCTGTAGAATACCACAACTCAAAGGAGTAGAGTGACATCTATTAATCAAATATATAGTAGTATTAATAGCCTCTACCCACATGTTTAAGGGAAACTCTACATGCAACCTCATGCTTCTTGCATATTTCATTATAATCCTATTCATGTGTTCAACCACTTCATTTTCCTATGGAGTCTTTGGAATGGTTTTTTTTCTACAATTACCATTAGCGAAGAAAAAATATTCAAATTCATAGATGCAATACTCACCACCGTAATCATATCTGAGATATTTTAATTTCTTTCCAGTCTCATTTTCAACTAAGCATTTCCTTTTCTTAAAAGTTTGAAATACATTAGATTTTTGTTTAAGGAAGTAAACCCATACTTTTCTAGTTATATAATCAATAAATCTAACATAATAATGAGAGCCACCAAGGGAAGATACTTAAGTTGGTCCTCATACATCTATATGCACAAGCTCTAATTTCTCACTCTTATTTTCCTTCCTAGTCTTCATAAAGCTCACTCTCTTTTATTTTCCATACACACAACTTTCACAGAAATCCATATTAACACATTTTAGACCTATAAAAATTTATTTTAATGATGTAATTTCATGCCTTTTTCACTCATGTACCCAAGTCTATTGTGCCACAACACTATATCAGAATCTATAACAACTATTTGTTCTCCTTGCTCAACTACAAAAACTATTTCTAAACATTTATCTTTCTCTAAAATAATTAAAGTAAATGGAACAATATGACCTATACAAATATATAAGGTTCCTTCTTTCACACCTTTTTCTACTAGAAGGGAACCTTTTTAAACCTTCCATTTTTTATCATTAAAAGTAACTACACAACCCTCATCACTAAGTTGCCCTATTGAAATTAAATTCCTATCAGTCTTGGAACATGTCTTACCTCATGTAGTAGCCAATGATTCTCATTCTATAAATTAATCTTAACTTTTCCCTTTCCAACTATCTGATAGGGTTCATCATCCCCCAAATAAACAAGCTCAAACTCTCCTTGGACATAATCAATGAAATAACCTCTATGAGGTGTAGTATGAAATGAAGCACCAGAATCCAAAACTCATAAATCATCAAAAATTTCTAAATATAGAAGCAAAGCATTCTCTTCAAATTTGTTACTTACCACATTTGCCTCCTTTTTCCCTTTTGATTTATCTCCTTCATTTTTCTTTCAAGACAAACAATCTTTCTTCTTATGCCCTAATTTCCCACAGTACCAAAAATCCCTCAATCCTCAAGATTGATACCTCTTACCCTTTGACTTTCCTCTTGATTTCCCACAATTTCTAAAATTATTTCCTCTCTCATTCATTCTACTTCTGCTTTGTGCATTCAAAGAACTTCCTAATGTAGATCTATTTGAGGTTCCTATGAGTTTCCTCACTCAAAATAACATCAATCACATCATCATATTTTAGGGTACAAGATCCAAAATTAGAATTACTCATAGCCATTACCAAGCCATTCTACCTTTTAGGAAAAGAATACAAAATTAAGAGAACCCTAATTTCTTTATCAAAATTAATAACCATAGAAGATAACTGAGTAGTAATAAAATTAAAATTATTTACATGATCCACAATAGATCCACCTTCTGTCATTTTAATATTAACTAAATGCTTCATGAGAAATACGTTGTTTGAAACAGAGGGATTTTCATTCTATTTCACTAGGGTTTGCATCAACTCTTATGATGTCTTCACTTTTGTAATATTAAATGCCACCGATGGTGCTAGGCATAATTGAATGCTTCCAAGTGCCTTTCTATTCAAAAGATCCCAGTCATCATTTGTCATAGATCACTAATTCTTGGTTTTTCCTTCCAATGGATTCCATAAATCCTTCTAATAAAGATAGTACTCCATTTGCATTTTTCATAACTGTAAGTTCTGCTCATTAAACTTGTCAACCCTTATCTTACCCTTGTCTACCATCACTCCACCCAACTATGAGACTCTTCCTATAAAGGATCACTAAAAGAAATGATGACAATCTGGCTAGAGAAAAATGTTGATTGTCTAGAGCTCTGATACCACTTGTTAGGATTAACCTTAGTCAAAAATAAAATTTACATGAAAATATAACCAATACCAAAAAATAGTAGAATGCATAAAAGAGAACACAAGGCACCAAGATTTAACGTGGTTCACCCAATCCCTAGGCTACGTCCACCAACAATAAGTTCAATATTATTATTATCTAGTGATTATAATATAATTATAATATGTAATCCCTTACAACTCAATAGTGTTGCAAGAAGCTACAATATCACCATTCATAATGAAATCCTAACCCTAAGCCTTATATACAAGCTTTTGCCACTTACAAAATTAAGGCTAGAATAATACAAAAATAGTATCCAATACCTTTTACAATATAAGGGCATTTTTGGCTTCAAGGGTGCTACCCCCAAAACCCCCGAGGGGGCACTGCCTCTTGACCCCACCCTATACTATGATAGTGAGCACACCTGAGGAACTACCCCAGGACCCCATCGGGGCACTGTCCCCAAACCCCCATAAAAATAATATATAGGAAAATTGTGTTGAATAAACCTCTGAGTCTGATTAAGCTCCACATCACAAAAAAGGGCAATTGTATTATACTAAGGAAAAGGGAACAGGAGAATTAGTTGAAGCTCTCAAGAAGCCTAAATTACCTAAGGGTGATGCTCATATGTTGGCCTTCATTATAAAGAACTAAAATAAGGACTTGTTCACTCACATTGTTATCCCTTCTCTACATGTAAATACTAAAGATCTGACCACAAATGATTATCAGATCAAAGAAATCTTGCTTGGAAAGCCATCCATGGATGTAGCTAAATTGATGGTCACCATAGGAATAAAAGAAGTGTTTAACCACTTGGAAAAAAATGAGTCTGAATTGTTAAGACTCTGAAAATAGAATGAAATCACAAGGGGATTTTTGCATGATGTAGTCAGTCCAATTGACCTAGATAATCTAGAGGCCACCCTTGAAGTAGCTTTAGAAAGAGAGATAAAGAGAGGGCAATTATACAGAGGATCCATTTTTGAAGGCTTGTCAATTATGGTGATATAGTTTTGAGGAAAAGGGTGTGTAGATAATACAAGGGAACCTTAAGTTATTGCACCATATATAGAATAATACGAAGAAACTAGTTGCTATTTTAAAATAAGATTTTAGATTGATGGATGAGGTACATACCTAGGGAAATGACCTTCGAGCATTACAACCAATAAAAGGTCAAAGGTATCATATGCTGATGGGTGTATATAAGGAGGATGAGTTAGATAAAATAGAAGATTGGATTAAGAAGATTGCGAGTGGTAATAAATTAATGGACACATTACATGTAGATAGTCATAAGCTCAAGGATCACACTCAAGAGAAAATTTTGGAAATAGAGAAATATTATAGTGATTCACGCCTCGACATTTTTGAAGATGAATCAAAAGATAAACTCTTGTCATTGCAAATAGTCATTGAATAGTTTTTAAAGTTCTATGATGAAGCTTTTAATGATTAAGACATTAGACAAGCATTCAAGATGGAGGAGGCATTATTGGAATTAGATGTAAAACTACAAGATTTTGTGGAGACTCACATAGAATTGGGAAACTACTAGTTTATAATGAAGGATAAGTATAGTGATTTGGATTTACTGAATGCAACTCAAGTGATGGAGATAATAGAGAAATTCAAAATCAAACATCCAGAAATAGCTCTGGGATAAAGGGGAACAAAACCTAGAAGCTAGAATTTTAATTTGTGCACTTGGGAAAATTTTGCATTTTTTGAGCCTTGTCACTAAGGTGCACCTCTCCAAAGGTGTACAATGTGCACAAGGTGCACTTCTCCAAAGGTGCACTAGAATTTTTTGAAGAAGCCTAAGGTGCATTAATAATTAACTACTAGTTCTAAATTTAGAGCTTTTCATGCACCAAAAATGCATTCTAACAATAGGTCAACTCCTACAAACCTCCAAAGAAGGTTGAACTTCTATTTTTGGCATCTCCAGAGACTCATACATGACATGATGGTTTTCTTCTTCTTATTTTCTCATGCTTTCTTTGTTTTAAGACATGTAAAGGCTCATGCATCTGTTAAATGATATAAATAAGGGTGGAGTCTTACTTAGCACAATTTTAAAGAGTTAGTTTATATATATTTATATTTTTTTTATTAGTTCTAAGAATATATTTAGATTTTTTTATTAGTTTTAAGCATATATTTAGATTTTTTTATTAGTTTTAAGATTTCCTATAAATTGAGGAATTGAATATTTATTCCAAGCTATTATTTTGATGAATATTTAATATATGGTTTTGGTGCTCTCATTCAAAGTGTAGTTATTCTTTCCTAACTGTGCTATATTTTTGACATTTATGTTCATGGACTGTAATGGAGTCAATTATTTTATTGTAATATTTTGATTGAGTGATATTTTAATCCTACTCTTTTCCACATGTTTACGATTTCCATTGACATACTCAGTTGGAGAAGAGATCACCTATTGTTCTTGCATAGCTTTTTGTCTTGCATGAGTGCACTTTCTATGGCCTTGCAATCTAATGAAAAGTGAAATATCTTATGGTTACTAAATTCCCATCAATGATTGCATCAGTAGAATTAATGAAGCAATGCATCTATTTTTATTGGTTACCTATCAATCTTGTTAAAGCCTTAACTCACAGACGTGTTGTGTCCATGGTATATGTCTATTAGGGATTTACTTTTCAAGTAATTTTCTTAAACTTTTGGTTACTCTGTCTTTGTTATTTTATTTTACAAACACTTGGTTAATTTAGGAATTCATATAGTTGCATAGTTAAAACTACATTCATTATAAACAAAAAAATACACAAATATATATTTTTTTGTGTGGTTTCTCTTTTGAGATAGCAAGTAGATTCAACATCTTATCTGAAATTGGTCAAACCAAAAAAAGCCCCTCATGAACACTCACATTCATTTTCTACTGACTAGATTCTAGTAGGTCACAAGATCACTCAGAACCTTGGAGTTGATCCTAGATTAACTTTTCAAGTGAGGAGTTTGAAAGAATTTTTGCCATTAAGCATTGTGCAAAATGATAGCTCAACAATACTCAAATATATTCTTAGGTAAAGATTTTGTAAATATTTCTACTATCTACTCCTGTGTGCTAAGATATTCTAATCTAATCTCTTTCTCTACTACCTTTTCTCTCAAAAATTGATAATGTGTTTTTAAAAAAAAATGTAAAATTGGATTCTTTAACGTACTAATTGTACTTGTATTACCATAAGCTATGATAACATTCTTAGTAAACTCAATTCAATATCTTTTAGCATCTTCTCTAGCCAAATTATTTGATGTTGGTACATATTCTATTTATGTTGTAGTCTATGAAATGAAACCCTATTTCTTTCTTAGCCAAGAAATCAATATTCCTCCGAGGAAGAATTCTCCACCATTGGCACTCTTTATATCATCTATGTTTCATACCCAATCAGCATCAATGTATGTACACAATGTGAAATCATGTGATCTATCATACCATAAAACATAATTAAGAGTTCATTTCAAATATCTAAAAATTCTTTTTACTATTTCAAGGTGTGCCTCTTTATAATCTACTTGAAACATTTCCACAATTCTAAGTACAGTATATACATTGAAGGTCTACTATACATTAAATTTACTACAATCCACCAATCATTGATCTATACCTTTTTTGTTCTATACTAGTAGATTCATCTTTTCTTGATAACTTACATCTAGTTACCATAGGTGTTCCAATAGGTTTATAGTTCTTCAATCTGAATCTCTTCAACAAAATCTTAACATACTTATCTTGTGTGTAAAAATGACATCTTTATTCTAAAAAAATCAACATCTCCATTGTGTTCATTTCTCCAATCATACTTATCTCAAAATCTTTCTTCATTTCTTCTGAAAATGTCTTACTAGCTTTACCATTTCCTCCAAAATCAATGTCATCAACAAATACTACAATAATCAGCAAACCATCTTTATTCTTTCTAAAGTATAAATTACTGTCAAAAAATTATCTTTCACAAATCCTAAACTATTCAAATCCAATCTTACATAACATGATCTAGGTGCTTGTTTTTGTCCATATAATACTTTCTTCAATCTACAAACCATATCCTTTTCTTATGTCAAAGAAAAGTCATTCGGTTGTTCAAAGTATACCTCATCTTCAAGTTCTCCATTCAAATAATTTGACATTAACATCCATTTGATAAAGTTTGAAGTTCATAATAGCTACATATCAATACTACATTTGGGCCTGAATTGAGATGATAGGTTGAAGCAATTATAACAGTAAATTGTCTCCCAACTAACATTAGTCAAAATAGGCTCCTGTCAGATAGCTGTCAAACTTCTTTTGGCATAAGTTGTGACAACAAGGGTTACCATCATAATGGAGATGACTATAGGTGTCATAAATTGCACTACCATTCTAGAAAACTATTTATTTTCACCATAAGACTTGCAATGAAAATCAGTTGAAGACATTGTCGCAATTCTGACATCTGTGCGATAGAAATGCTATGGGTCCCACAGAGAGCTGTTAGAAACCTCCATCACAATTGGGATGGGCATGTGGTAGAAATGCTGTGAGAATGATAGCTATCCATTGCAATTGTGATGAAATCCTATATTACTTTAAAAAAAAATTGCTATAAACATTAAATAGCTATGATGCAATCAAAGGTTAATATTGAGCTTCACTTGGTTTCAAGAATAGTTTAATATTCTCTACTAATTAGAGCCAACCATGTGAAGGTAGAAGCTCATTCACCATCCCCCCCACCCCACAATCATTTGAATTTCCCATTAACATCTAAAATCTTTAAGAAATGATCAATATTTAAAGTACCTATAATGTCCTCATTGCCTCTTACTACTCTCAAGAAAAGTCCATCTTCATTGCTCATGAGCAACTCATCGCACGGTTACATCTAAGAATGTCCTCATCGCCTCATATATAAAATGAATCAAATATTAGAAAATTCCCCCTAAGAAATAATATTTCAAGTGAAATAAACACATGAAAAATGAGAGAGAGAAAGAGGAATCTACTTTCCAATAAGCGTTGTCATCTCATCTGTGGCCATGCTACCTGTTGAGTGAGTTTTATAATTTTTCTATTATTGCAAGATCTATCTATTTATATACATATGTATTATATATGTATATACATACATAGATACATACATATAAAGAGATTGCAAGGGTACAACAATGAGATACAAAGATCACAAGGGCATGTAAATGAAATACAACAATAACAAAGGCACATACATAAGTACATATATATACATACATGTATACATGCATAAATACATACATATATACGTATATTCATACATACATACATACATATGTACATGTATATATGTATGTATGTATATAGAGAGAGATCTTTTTTAAGGTGCTAAGTGACTTACCTCAAGATCCTCCACAAAAATAATGTAGACCAAGACAAATGGGCAAAGTTCATAAGAAATTTTAGAAAAACATATCATAGGAGATATTTTTAGAAAGAAACAAGCCATAACCTAGTTAAATGGATCTATATATAGCTGGGTTGATATATATGTATGTTTAACTAGGTTATGGCTTGTGTAAGAGAATGAGCCTCATGATTATGGAATTTGCATAGAAGTAGAACTTTTTTCTTCAACTCCTTACACTCAACTCTTCATTGAAGATATTTTTCTACCAGTGACCCTAAAACTATGTTATGTTTTTTGGAGACATGGGAGAAGTTACTACCAACTTCCACACTTTATAACATTCTAGATCATACAATGATTTCCAAATTAATAGAAATAGTAGATACTTGGGATGTAGACATCACAAGGGAATGACAACAAATTCCTATAGAACTATAATCATATTAGGTACAATAAAATGAATGAGATGTAGAGATCAGAAGGGTATGATAATGAGATGCAGAGATCACAAGGGCACAATAGCTAAATGCAGCAATCAAAAGGGCATGGCAATAAAATCCTAGATCTCCACATGATACATACATACACATATCATACACATATACATGAATATACATACATACATAAATAAATATACATGTATGTATGTATACATAAAGATCTTTTTAAAGGTTCTTATTACATCTTAGCACAACAGAAAAATTGATCTAGTTGTATACATATTCTAGAATCCAAATAATTAAACAATAAAACTCATTCAACCTGTGCTAAGTGACTTAGCTTGAGATCTTTAAAAAAATTAATGTTGATCGTTCCTTTTATTGTAGCTAATCTAATGAAAATTCTATAAGAATTTGTAATCAAGCTAGGTAATAAAAAACTAGACCCATTTGACTGGGTTGTGGCTTGTATATATACACATATTTAACTATGGTATGGCTCCAGCAAGAGAATGAGCCTCATGATTATGGTATTTACATAGAAGCAAAACTTGCTTCTTCAACTCCTTACACTCAACTCTTAACTAAATTTATTCATCTAGTAGTGAGAATAGTAGCTACAAATTCCTAGGAGCCTAGGGAGTCTAATATTAAATTTTTTGGAGATGTGGGAGAAGTTACTACTAGATCCAATACTTCATTAGATTCTAGATCATATAGTGATGCCCAAATTAACAATGACATTAGATACTTTGGATCCTCCCAAGGAGAGAATTACATTACATACATGGTTACATCCTTGGCTTCCATTGTTGGGCTAGTGTATGGAGCCTTTATATCCAACCATTCATTATAAATTGGGGGATGTACTTAATGCTTGGCATTCAAGTGATGCATTTACATGTGCAATTTTATCAGCTTAGAAAAATGTATTTGATCCTACTAGTTGGGAATGACCGATTCTTCATTTTATTGTACCTAATCTAATGATAGTTCTATAGGAATTTGTAGTCAATCCAGTTAATTAGAAACTAGACCAAATTAATAGAAATAGTAGATACTTGGGATCATCGTAGAGAGAGTGTGCCAATACAATTTAAAACTTGTAGAATTTAAATCAAGTTATATATCTACAATTCTTTTAAACCTTTAATAAGATAGGCATAAAAATACCAAGTCTGCTAGATCTAGACATTCTAGTTAAATTTATTTGAAAAGATAGAACAAACAATAACATAGTCCACTAAGTTTCCCAACATGTTCTTACATTGTTAAAACCCTATCTTAGCTAATTTTTCTGAATCTAATCGAAGTCAAATTGTGATTTCAAAAAATTGTATTTCTTTCAGGTACATAGAAAAAATAGTTATAATTAAGAGTCACAAACAAGTAAACGTATTTCAAACCCCATTGCAAAAGAAAGAAATCATTAAATATAGATGGGTAAAAGTACAAAGATGTGTCACCTTGAAAGTTGACTAATTAGAATGGCTGAATTTGAGTATTTCTATCTAAAAGTCAATTTTGTTCAAACATATGATCTAAGATAAATTTATTCTAACAAAGTTATATATGGTCTCACACCTTTCCTATTGGAAATGTCTATTAAATGCATATTTTATAGCAGTTTGTATCCAATTACTAAAGAAATAAAATTATTTTAGAGAACTATTATTTCAATAATTCTTACTATTTTTTATCATATTCTTTCAATATATAAACACCATTTTATAGAGCTCAAAGTCAAGAATATTTTCATCTATAGTTTATAGTGTTTTAATTAGATATAGTGTATTGTAATTAAAAAATTCTACAAGCATGTATTTTAATACTCGAAAAGATGTTAATTTTGAGAAAGAAAAAAATTAGATGATATCAAAAAAAATTAAAATTATATGATGTTTTAGAGGATGGAGTCGACTTCTAGAATGTATAATTTTTCTCCTAGTTAGAATAGTTTTGTTTTGAAAAATGTGGTGGGAGATGAAAACTATCTATTTTAGGTGAGTTGAAACTTGAATCATTATAAATGAGAAAATATAGGTCTAAAGCTAGTTTTCATTATTTATGGTTCTAGATATATATATGTATATGTATATGTATATATATGTATGTATGTTATCTATGACATAGTCTAAGATCAAAGGGAAATAAGTTTATTTTCATATAGTTTTGTGGTGGGAACTAGACCCCTAATTTTTAGCACTTTTCAACAACTAGAAAAATTATCTATAAAAATTAGAAAAATATATCAATTCTTATTCCAAATAATTATTCAAAATTATAATCCTAAACTTTATCCATTTCTACAAAAAAATTTAGGTCACTTCATTAGCCAACTCTAAATAATAATATCAGTGTTATGCCATTGAAGGTGAACAATTATACTTTTGTTAGACTTTTGTTTTACAAAAGAGTGACACATGTTTGTGCTTTTACCCAAATACTCTTTAAAAAGCTGAACAAATTTTCCCTTCACAAATTTATAATTAAAGAAATAAAATTATTTTGAAACAACTGTTGTTTTAATAACTCTTACTATTTTTTATGATTTTTTTAAACATATAAACACCATTTTATAGAGCTCAAAGTCAAGAATATTCACATCTAGAATTTATAGTGTTTTAATCAGATATAGTATATATTGTAATTAAAAAATTCTATAATCGTGTATTTTAACAATCCAAAAGATGTTAATTTTGAGAAAGAAAAAAGATTAGATGATATCAAAAAAATTAAATATTATAAGATGTTTTAGAGGACAAAGTCTCTTTCTAGAATGTGTAATTTTTCTTCTAGTTAGAATAGATTTGTTTTGAAAAATGTGGTGGGAGATGAAAACCATTGATTTTAGGTGAGTTGAAATTTGAATCATTATAAATGAGAAAATATAGGTTTAAAGCTAGTTTTTCTTTTGTATGGTTCTAGCTATATATGTTATCTATGACATAGTCTAATATCAAAGGGAAATAAGTTTATTTCCATATAGTTTTGCGGTGGGAACTAGGCTCCTAATTTTTAGCACTTTTCTGCACCTAAAAAATTATCTATAAATATTAGGAATATATATATCAATTTTTATTCCAAATAGTTATACAAAATTATAATCCTAAACTTTATCCATTTATACAATTTTTATTAGCTTACTTCATTAGCCAATTCTAAATTTTTAATACTAGTTTTATGCCATTGAAGGTGAACAATTATACTTTTGTTAGTCTTTTCCTTTACAAAATGGTGACATGGGTTTGTGCTTTACTTAGATACTCTTTAAAAATCTAAACAAATTTTCCCTCAACAAAATTAGATATATATTCTACAATTTCTATATGATATTTTAGCTAGATTTTCTCAATAGAAATCATGGCATTTGGGGGAAAAAATATAGATTTGAAATAAAAGTTTTTATTAGCCAAAACCAAATAAAAATCAACTAAATTTTTCCACATCATTGAAAATACCATTTTTTCCCTACATTATCAAAAATTTGTCTCAACTTATTAGGAAACAAATTATCTAATGAGGTTTCTTCTTTGGGTGCAAATTAAATGCATTTTAATAGAGCATTCAAAGTGATATTGTTGAAAGTTTTATACTATGCTTAAAATTGCTAGAAAATAGGAGGGAATGAATAAGGTTCAAATTTTCAGCTAGGAAAGTGGTTTTTAGGGCTAGTAAATTAAACAAGAATCAACAATCAGAATCTGGATAAAATAATGACCACCCATTTCACTTAATCCACATTAATTGACATTGTAAAAGATCAAAAATATCTAAGATTTCTTATTTTATCTTTATGTTCTTCTTTATATCTAATTTCTCATAATCTTAATTTTGAAACATTTAGATAGAGGGAATGCACTTAAGAACTAGTACAATAGCCTAGAAAGAGTACCTAAGAAGAGATGGATCTCACATTCATTCATTAGTAAAATATAGAATTCATTCATTATCACATGAAGTAAAAACCAACTATGAGCATCCATAAAATAATCTCATAATGTCCAAAGCTAACATCTAACATTAGTTCATCCTTCAACATTCATTAACAATAACACATAAACACATAACATTCAATAACATGTAAAATAAGGTATTTAAACATGCCTCAACCAATTATGATTTAATTTTGGATCACCTACCTAATTAGTTTGGAATTTTATTCTCACCAAAAATTATAATATGTAAGAATAATTATGCTAGAGCGTAAAAAGATAATTATCATGCACCAATCATAATTTTTTCATCTCTTTCGGCACAATCATTCTTACAATTTTTTAGCTCAATCTCCAATTGGTTAGTATGTGCTTTGAAACATTATTATTGGATTGTGAGTCAAGAAAGAGAGACATATCAAACTTGAACAAGATGCACATAAATGCAATTAAGTTTTAAACATCAATTTTATGAACTTATAAAGAGGACCATATAATTATAAGAAACTATTGTAGCTTTTACTATTTGAGAATTATAGTTACAAGTGATAAAGTTATATACTTTTGATTCAATGAGCACAAATAATGGAAATGAAGTATTGTAGAAGGTGCAAGCTCAACTGCCCCTGATGTGGATGATATTGTTAAGTAAAGAATAATTACATACATACATACATGGTTAAGTGCTACCTAACTATGTCTAAGGCATTGCACACTCGAGGCATACTCTTCCTACTAGGCTACCTACATACATGTATTTAAAAGATCAAGACCTTTCAACTAATCGCTCTAATGAATATGTAGTTCTAGTTTCTAATTGTTTTGATGTAGCTATATTCCTATAACCACTAGTGAGCTTTACTCACCTAGTATAACTCTTCATCATCATACAACCACTCGAGCAAATCAAGCAATTTTCTATAATTATAATACTGCAATACCCTAGTACAACCTTTGTATTATAGTTTATAATTAATGTAAGATCAACTTATGGGTGATCCCACAATAATGGGTTCCACTTTTTGACCAATTTTGACACTGAAATCAATATTTTTGAAACAAACCTCATGTTCGAGTAACTATATCTTTAAAACTATGAATAATTTCAAAATGGCATAAACTAGTGATTTTTGCAACCATATTTTTCAATTTAAAAAAAAAATATTTATGTCAATTTTTTCTTCTCCTTCGAAAAGTGGTACATGTTAAAATTCAATATTTTTAAAGAGTGATAGTTTGTTTGACACACAACTTTTTTTTCAGAAAAGATAATGAGGTAATTCTTTTGGTGTTGGATTTATAACATCAATATCTAGAGGATGCATTTAGTTTTCAATTCAATTTGGTTAAATATTGTATAGTTTATGAAGTTTTGAAGTGACACCAATTGTAATTTAGACATATGTTTGTTTTGACACAAATAACTTGAACTCAATTGATCATTAATCTTTTTTTTTTTTTGAATAGAAAGCTATCTCAATAACCTATTTCCTAATTTTTTTTCAAAATTTTTTGACGTAATTTACTAATTTTCCTGAAGTGTTGAAGTCAGTTGATGTTCAATCGGTAATGAACCTATAATGAGTTAAACTTGTATTTGAAAGTCTTAATGAATATAATATGTATTATAGTTATAGTTGTTGGAAGCTTGCTTTGAATAGCAAAAATTGGTATTTTTTATTTTATAGTAGGAGATCAATCATTTTCAATTTTGGGTGTCAAAAGAGCCAAAAAAAAAAGAAAAAGAAAAGAGGATCAAAAATTTGTAATTCTACATGTTCGCTATGAACATGGTGTTAGCAAAAAATGCATTTTATGAGCTCACTGTGAACACATGTTCATAGTGAACATACACAGTTAAGTTTTATGGCCACTAGAAATTCAATTTAGAATGTTTGTATGAACATGTCACATTGTTTATGTTTGCATGAACATTAAAAAATGTTGATCTCACCAGCAGACAAGTTAGTTTTAAAATAATGTGAAGCCATACTTGCAAAGCTGTACCAGGCAACATGTTTATATAGTTATTGCATGAAATTTATCTTGAGGCAAGGGCTAATTTTTTATTTTTTTTAATGATTTTATAATGGGAATCAAGAAATGAAGGCAAATCCAATATGTAAGGAAGAGATCTAATGAAGTAGAACAAAGAAATATTTAGAGGACTGTTGCACATTACCATTGAATTAAACAAAGTATGTAATTTTATATATTAAATTTAATTATGTTTCAATCTTATTTTTCATCTAATTTGATTTATTTATAATTTTTTTGTAGACAATCAGCAAGGTGAAGGAAATGTTGAAGAAGGCTCAACAGAAGTAGAAGAAGTGCATATGCGAGAAAGGTAAGGAACACCCCTTATGAAATCTAAAACAATGAATGTTGAAGAAGGTTCAAGATCACTCCCTATAGAGGTTCAAATAATAGAAGTTAGAGAATAGTCAGAATCTTTCACTACAGAATCTGAAAAAATGAATGTTGGAGAAGGCTCAAGATTGCTCCCTATAGAAATTCTAGTAAAAAATGTTAGAGAACGGTCAAGATCAGGTGCAAAAACCAGTATGGATGAACTCCTAAATATTGCCTAATCTGTAAAGAATGGTATTTCTCATAAAAATTTAGATCATTTACTTAAAATGGATGTGGATAAATTGAGAAGACTTGCAACTACTATTCAGCCCTTAATTTTGTCGAAGAAAAGGTTAATGAATAAGAAGATAAGATAAATTATGACTAAATTTGATAACACTAAAACACTTGAACAAGCTCAGTTCCTTTCACTTTTGCTTACACAAAAGAATTTGCAAGAGGCATTGAAATTTTTAAGTATAGACACAACATCAAAGAAGAGAAGATTTTCTAACATGCAAATTGATTTGATTAAAAATTTTAAACAAGGTTTGAGAAACATAGGAAAATACTCTCAAACTAAAGATAATTTTGTGGCAAGAAAAGTGATGTTGATGTCTATTGTAAATAATAATATGACCCAAAATAGAAAAATATCTTCAATTTCATCTAAAATGAGTTTTAGTAGGAAAAAAATGAAAGAATATGTTAAGAGAAGATTAATTGTGGATGACAGTACTATGGAGGGCAATTGGGCAATCATGTGTAGAGCACCTTGTTCTGATAGGATTGAAGAGTTGTCAACAAATTTAGTCATATCATTTTGGATTGATAACACTTGTCCTTCATCAAATAAGAGAGATGTTATCAAGCATAGGATTGTATCTAGTCAATATGAACATTATACAAAACATTGGTTGGATACAACACATCATGAGTTATATGTATCATTTTGTAGTGTAAAAGTTGGGCAAACCTTGTTTGAAAAATTGAAGCCATACTTTGTGAGATCAAAAAAAGTGTTTGAAACATGTTGTTGTTGTCATCATATTGAGTTTGATCTCCACTATCAGTTATTTCAAAAGTTTGTAGAAGATAGATATGGTTTTCATGCTACTCCTCCTAGTAGGAGAAGTGAGTTTATGTCATCTATTCTATGTGACAAAATAGATGATCTAGCTGGTCAAATAAATTGCATCAAAAGATTATGTGAAACATGTGGTGAATTGGCTCTATTTCCTTTGAAATTTGAATATATTCATGTAACACAAAAATTGAATTGTAAAAGTTACAAGTATGTGAAGAATGAAACAAATTTGGGGAAAGAGACAAAAAGGTTAGAATATGTTGAAGAGGAGTTACCTATTCTAACATTTATGGATAGATTTAAGAATTTGATTCAACCTTATATTTATCATGAATTTTTTACAAAGTGGCAAGCACAATAATTTCAAACTTTGAGAGATAATTTCCCACTTGGAATGATTGTATCAGTTGTTGATTTTGTATAGAAATATTCCTTTATTCATTAGACAACAATTCAATCAGATTATTACTTTTCTAAGTAGGTCACTATTATGGTGCATATTTGTTATAGACATGCACAGTTAGATTTGGATGGTGTTCAGAGTACAGTTGAAGTATGAGTAATTAAAAAGGAATATCATTTTTATATAAGTGATGATAAAGAACATGACATTCACTATGTAGAACATTGCTTCAATATGTTCTTTTCTTATTTGAAAGAAAGAGACATAAATGTTGATAAACATTATGTTTGGTTTGATGGATGTATCACGTAGTTCAAATCATCTAGATCATTTTATGCATTATGTAGATATCATCACAATGGGAATATAAAACACATATAGAATCTCTTTGAGAGTGGCCATGGAAAATATGAACGTGATGGTACCAGAGCTTGTTGGAAGACCCCTTCCCTAGTACCTTATTAAAAATCTTAATAAAAGGAATAAGGTTAGATCTAGGAGGAATAAAGGAGATAAGTTATTGTGTTCTATCTCTTGTGAATGTTAGATTGTTACTATGCACGTCATGTTAGAATGATGGTAAGAAGACTTGGAATCTAAGTATGCCTCGATTTATAATGAACTTGAAATCTTATTAGGAATGATGCATGTTATAGTCCTTGTTGTGCTAAGTATCATGTTCAAATTTCATTAGGTTGATAAGTTAAGACCCTATGGAATAAAGACTTGAGCTACCATAACTTAGAAGACTATGTTGATGGGTTCTTGATATTTAATGGCCTATTAGGATAATTAAGTTGAATGGCTAGTATGGAAAGATGAACTAACACTTGCCCTTGTGGGTACTAATAATAGTTATAGAAAGACATTGTTATCAAGTTAGATAGGGCCTAATTAGTAGAGCTCGATATGATGTAAATATTATAAGTCAAAGGTCATACAAATAGTATGGGGTGGCTAGGCTATAGTGAAGGATGGTTAAGATTAAGATATAATATATCGACTAAAAAATATAATGGGTTTACTTAATAACTAATTTTGAACCTATGTACACCTGATTATGAAAACAACCTAATTTATTGACAATAGTGATTTTAGAGACATATGCCTTATACTGTAATATCTCATTGTGATAGCGAGATACTATTAGCAATCAAACTATATTTAAGTGAATTAAGGATATTAGTTGTGATGTTTAAATTTTAAGGATTTTGACCTAAAATATACATTCAGAACTAATTTTCAGGTTGAAGGACTTCATAGTATAGATTTAACATTTCATCATTATGATAGGATAAGGATTATGATGTGGTTTAGAATTTTAGTTGATTATTTGATTAGATATTAATGTCGATATGCAAATTTTGATATTTTAAATGCTTTAAATGAAACTGATTAGAAAATAAAAATGATTATTATGTAATTTCCATGCACTTATATATATGTATTTTATATGATTTTCTTTTCATTGGGCTACTGATGTTCGAGTTAGTGTGCAGGCAATTGAACCATGGAAATCTTTGAGGGAAACAAGGTTCAAACCTATGTGAACATAGTAAAGCCAAGGTGAATCTTTGGAAGATTCAAAACCTCGTTGTATTGTGTTTATTTCATAATGTGTTTGTGCATGTGTGTAATAAATTTAAAAATCATGATCAATTAGAGACATGTCATAATGATGTGTAAGTAATTCAATGTGTGTGTCATTTCACACGTGTGTTGTCTATGTGTAAATGACATGTCATATAGGGTTTTTGGGTGTGAAGTCACTTAACCTAAACTTAATCCCATTATGAAATTAAGATAGCCCACCTTGGAGAATATTACGACGAGTCACCAACTTGTTGGAATTCGAATTCAAACTTTGTAGGAACATTAGAGAGCCTAAAAGTGATTCCCAAGTGTTATTTTTGTAAAAATAACTCACACATGGTAATAGTATAGGTTAGGGGTCTAAATTTAACCATGAGTTGGTCTAGGGGACTTAAGAGACCCTCTAAACTAGTCATTTTCAAGTCAATTCGAAAATCAAAGTGTCACGTGACTTCTTTCTTCACTCCTCCACTTGGTTAAGCTCCTATTGGTAGAAAGGTACAAGGGGGTAGGAAGGGTAGGTGAGAATGAAAGTGGAGGTCTTTTAGGGAGCTTCTATGAAATTAGTTGTTGTTCACCCACTCTCTAAGTTTAGAGATAGTTAGGTTTTGGAGGGAGATTAAGGGAGCTCTACTACAACTATCATTATCCTGGCTTGGACCAAGGTTGGTGTTTTCAAACTATGCTCTTTTTCTTTCTTTCTTTCCTTGAGTATAGTAAAGTAATTCTACAAGTATGGAGGACTTGTAAAAGGAGCATGCATTATATGGTGAATCTTGCATGGTGGAATATGACATTGTGTTGTGAAAATGTGAATGTGCTATGTGTTCTTGAAGATTTTCCTTGGGTTTTTTTTCTTCTTGATTTTTTTGTTTGTATGTGAGTGTTAGATGTGTTCATGGGTGTGAAGGATTCACTCTCCATTGGGAGGGAAGAGAAGCCTTAGATGAAGGGGTTAGTTGGGCTCAACATTGTAGTTGAGAAAATCTACCTCATGGTGTGGAGATGTTTTTGTGTTCATGGAGTATGGGCTCCATTGAATCCATATGCCTTGTTATAATTATGAGGATTTATTTTGATAGCCTTGAAGAGGTATTTGTATTATGGGAGGTGTAAGTGTATTGATGGGATGAAGAGGATTTGTTTTGATAACCTTGAAGAGGCATAATGCAAGTTGAAAATGAATATGTGTATATGGATATGGTATTATCCTCTTTGAAGATCCCACCTTGACCCAATGTGAGTTTATTTTAATGGTGAATAATTATGCAAGCCAAGGAAGGGAGCTGATTTATGTTTTGTGTTGTGTTCATGCAATAGTAAGTGATGTAAGTGTGTAACCCATTTGAGTCTTGTTTCCCCCACTCAGTGGGTGGCTTCATAGAAGCCTAGGATGGGAGGTGAGCCTCCATGGTTCCAAGTTTGTGTATATGTGTAGGTTTTGTGAAGATGGATTCCTTGAAGATGTTAGGGTTTCACCCTTGGAAATATTGAAGTCCCATTGTGTGGAGAGACCAACCTCTCCATGTTACCAAAGAATTATTTTAAAGTTTAACCTCCATTTTGTTCTCTTTCAATGTGATGTAAAGTGAGATTTCTTCCTCATTCATGTATGTTGTTGAAGAATATGTGGGAAGGATTGCGAAGTTGTATGTTGTTCCTTTGCAAGAAAGAGTTTTATTGTGAGTCTGGCATAATATAGTTGAACTAATGTGGATGAATGCAATGATCTAGGTTATGTTTATAATAGATAACATTCTCACATCATCAATACAAAAACCCATGGTAGAATGAAATAATTTTTTCTTGAGAAGAGAAAATGCATAAATCCAAAATCTATGAGAAAGTCTTGCTGTAAGTATACATTTTCTCTCTAGAAAATGTATGGGGAACAAATCAAGTCTCACCCCAAAATGCAGAGCATTAAAATAATATATATAGAATATGGCCATATAAATCTTGTGACCCTTATGTCACCTTATTTTGAGTACAACACAATATATATACATACATACATACATACATACATACATATATATATATATATATATATATATATATATATATATATATATATATACATATATATGCATATATATATGTATATACATACATATATATATGTATATAATAATAATAATAATAATGTATATACATACATATATATATGTATATATATATATGTATATAATATATATATATATATATATATATATATATATATATATATATATATATATATATATATATATATATATATATATATATATATATATATATATATATATATATATATATGTATAAACTAGGACTATGTCAGACCCAAGGAACCTAGAAGCCTAGACACCTAAAATTAAAACTAGAAAGTACTAAGTAGAAAATCTCTCAAGTATAAATTATTAAATATAAATCTAAAACTTATGACCAAACCAAAATGAAAAAAATTATTTCAAGCAAATTGTCAAATAGACCCCATATGTTACCTTTTCAGGTAGCAAGACTAAAGTAGCAATCAAAATGGAAAAAAGGACATTGACTAGGTGACCTTACCTTGTAGGAAGTGAAAAAGTGCAATGATGACATTTTTTACTTGTTTTAAGTGTCACATCTCCACCTAGGTGCCTAACATGGAGGTATACCTTGTAAATTAATATGACAAACATAATTCTTTATTCTCCACCAAGCCTTGAGGAAAGATCATGTGCTTGGAAGAAGAAAAGGGGTGGTTGGGCATGGGGAAGTGGTCATGTTAGATTTCCACCTAGGGATCATGATAGACAAGACCTCTCTTTATGTCTTTAGGTGTATTTGGGGAAGAAAAGAAATTATGTTTATTGGAACGAAATTATTGGCACGTGACCCCATATCCTAGAAGATTTTTTTTTTTTTTTTTTTTTTTGAGTAGAATGTAGATATTAAGTATAAGGTTGGTTGGGTATGGGATGTTTATGTTGGAGGTAAAAATATTAGATAATGAAAAGTTGAGGCATGAGATAAATTAAAACATAGGAAATTGTTAGTAATGATTTAAGAAATTTAATTTATGTTTAGAAGATAACTAAAAATTAATAATAATGAATAATGTTATATAAAATAAATAAATAATTGGGAATGGATTTTAATAAATAGGAGTACTAGGATTTATTTGATAGATTAATAAAGTAGCCATGTTATAAAGTAAGTTGCCTTATAGTAAAAGACTTTGGAATGTAGGATTCATATAGCAAATCTAAGATATCTAATTTTTATATATGTATTTATATTAAGAACATTTAAATAAGTTATTAGTGGGATATGAAAATTGATTAATAGTTAATAAAATATAATAATTAGTTCAATGGAACTAAATAAGTGAAGAATATCATTTAATTTATGATTGATTCAAATAACTTAATTAATATTGGAACAATAGATATTAATCATCAAGTGAATTTAGCTCATGGTGTTACCCCATGGATTGTTGCATTATAAGATGGTGATTTGAAAATTAATTATGGATTACCATATTGTTCTTATAATAGAATAGTATTTGAAAGTGGTGAAGGTATAATAGAGTATGATAGGCTTTATGCGAATTTCTTTAGTAACATTTTTATTTAGACATATTCCATAATACATAGAAAAACCCTGATAAATGTTGATAATAGGTGAGCCTATTCAAATAACCTTACGTTGGAAATAAGGAATCAAAACAGAAGGAAGTGAAAGTAGGGAACCTGATGAAAAACAAATTATCACAGACTTTATACCATGTAACATTATATTATGCTCAATGATCTAACAATGACCCTAATTTAAGTGCATGGCATATATGCATTACATCTTCTATAGGTGTACCTTTTACACAACTGTACCTTGGATGAAAAGTTCAAATTCATACCAGGTTGAATGTAGTGTCAGGATAGCTAGTAAATTCTAATGCATACTATTGTCCCAATTGAAAATAAAAATCAAATATGCAATTAATAATTTAGTCTTTATTGATCATATAAATAATCAATAATACCTCATTAGTAATGTATCATTATGATCGAGTTTATGACCCTATAACATCTCCAAGTGGACATGAATTGATATTCAAATACCAAATAGTTTGATAGAATGATTATATAAGTCAAGATCTATTCATATTTCCTCAGTTTAACTTCCAAAAGAAGAATGTTGAATTTTACCTTGCTAGATTTTAGGCATGACACTTACATCAAATGTGCTCTATGGAAGTATTAAATGAATTGTCAGGGAGTATATGTAAATGATGCACGTGATGTTTTTGAATGGTGTAAGACACATTTTGCATCAAACAAGGTTGGGACATCATCAACAATGAGTTAATAGGTACCATATAAGGTCTTTTGGGAGATAATAAGTATGGATGTGTACATCTCTTTAAATTTTATGAAGCTAAGTTATAAAATTTTATTGTTAAGTTTTATCTTTCAATTCGTTGAAGTTTAAATTATTTTTCTATATTTTCAATTTAATGAACTTTCAGGGGTTAATTAAAAAACAAGCATGATTGCAAGAGGATAGAAAATACATGTTCCTTACATTTAGTCATGAGTATAGATAATTGCAATTGGACATTGAAGACAAGAGAATACTCATGTTTTTGTGATAGTTGCATTGATGAAGACTATCAAGAATACATCAATCAAAGACATGGATATACAAGTGCATGGGTTTTGGTACCACTTGATGTTACTGATACATTTGATAAATATGGTGAAAATTTTGATGATATTCCATTGATTTTTGATGATTATAATCATATCTTCGGATTGGTAAAAGTGGGTAAGTATCATAAAAATTAATCTCAACTTGTCAATTAATTTCAACTTGTTATTTAATTATCAATATGAATTATCTTATATATATATTGTACACATGTATGTATACTTGTTATGTGGGAGATGTCTTTACAATGATTGTTGAGCCTAGAAAACATGAAGGTGTTAGTTATTATGTATTACGGTGTACTGTAGAGAGGACAAAGTTATATAATCCTAAAGAAAGTGATGGAATGTTGTTCCCATAGGTATTATACATATGTGTGTGCATGCACATATACTAATAAATCAAAATTCTAGGTAACTTTATATCTATCAAATTTTAAAATATTTAAATTTGTGGTGCATGTTCTATTGTGTTAGAGGGAACATATTTGAAGCAAGTCAAAATACTCCAACATGGAATATACTTTGTTGATTATCAACCTGACAACAAAGTTTTACAATACAACCACTTGGTCATTGCTACTGGGCTTTGTCTACATATAGTCAAACTTAAGCATATACATCACAAGTGGAGACTAGACAGTGAAGATCATGAGAAGATATTACATGTTATAAGTGTACATCATGGTTGAACTAACCTTTTAGATTTATTTTATAATAATTTGAATTAATTTAAAGTTATTAGTTTATTGTAAAAGGTCATAACTCTTAGTTTATTAGTTTATTAATGTGTTTTTAAATGTACATACATTTTAATAATATATTACCATTGATCATATTGGAATCCATTCTCTTGGCAATCAGGTTAATATATTGTTCTATGAACTATCTTATCTTATTTCCTTGTGTTTTATTTATTTATTTATAACCATGTTTAGTTCAAATTAGATTGACTAATGCATATGTTTGGAATAAAAACCTTTATCATAGTTGAGATATTTATACTTGATGTGATCTCGAGGTTCTTGTACTCTTGGTATGTGACCACTTGAGTTGTTCTAGTATTGCGGTTATTGGGACTCAAAATTGAAACCCTAATTTTGAGTACCATTGAGAAATCAAGCCCTATAAGTGCTTTTTGATGCATTTATACATGACCATCCATTTGAGGCCTAAAAGGTGTTTAATGTTTCTAATACCTTTCATTTAATGTGTCTATGTGTTTCGTGATGGTAAATTGTCATTCCAAGTCATTTTGTGAAGTCCCATTTTGAACAATTTCCAATTCTGCATTTTTGCAAAGTGTCAAACAGCGATAGGAGGCTATGTTTCTAATTGAATATCTTGCACCTATTAATTTTTCATGACTCTTCACTTTGGGAATGTTTCGTGTCCATACCAGAGAGCTTTTTTTAAAGATTTTGAGTCATTTCAAATCCATTTGACTAGGTTTTGAATCTCTCAAAGTTGGTCATTTATTGATGTCATGCTGATGTGAATTATTCTAAATTATGGAAAGCCCTATTTGACTTGTTACAACTTTGACCCAGTTGACCAAAATCCTAAAATTCCTTTTTGCATTGCATTTTAGAGGTTAGAGACTTTCTATGTTTCAATTTTGAGCCTATGATGAATTCATTTGATTAGTTTTAGAATGTGATTCCAAATGCAATTTTTTAACTTTTTACTGGTGTCAAGAAGTACAAATTTTTTAGAACCCCTATTCATGATGTCATATCTTGATATCCATGATAGATGAGATTGAATGGATTGTACCATTGTGTTCTACTCTGAAAATACTTTAAGTGTGCCAATTTTTATTCTAGGGTTTGAGCTAAGGTAATTGGAGTTTGATTAGGGTTTCAATTTGAGTTAGGGTTTAAAGATTAGGATTTCAATTACGATTAGTGTTAGGTTCTAGGTTATCTAGTTATCTATTAAGATTAGGATTTGAGTTAAAGATTATGGTTTGATCTAAAGGGTTCAAATGATTTCTAGATTAGGGTTTAAGTGAACTAGATTTTAAAGAGTTTGGTTGGGGTTATGGTTGTATATTACTTACTTAAACTTGGTTTGAGTTAGGGTTTTATTTAAAGGGAACTTTCAATTTAGATTATTAATTTAGGGTTTGAGTTAAAGATTATGGTTTGGTTAGTGTTTGATTTAAAAAGAAATTCTAGGGTAAATGAGTAAATATTAGTGTTTGAGTTTTCAATTAGGAAATTAGATATAAGGGTTTGATTTAGATTAAAGTTTGATCTAGAGATCTAAGGGTTTTAGTTAAATTTGGTTTGGATTAGATTATAGTTACGGTTCAACCTAGGGTTACATTAGCTCATTTTAGTTATGGAACTCTTCAGTTAAAGATTAGGGTTAAAGAGTTTTCAAATTAGGGTTAGAGTTTGAGTTAGGATTAGAAATTAAGGTTAGATTTTGAGTTAAGGTTAGGGTTATGGTTAGTGTTATTTTCTAGGCTTATAGTTAGTTTAAGGGTTATGTCCAGATCTAGCTTGTTCTAATATTTTTTAATTTTCTACACTAATTTTTTTTTTCCCTAAAGTTTTTCTAATAATTCAAGTTTAATATTTTTTCTAATATTTTGTAATTTTTTAAAAATATTTATAATGTTTTTCTAATATAAAATGTTTTTTTTCTAATATTTTGTAATGTTATATATACTAATCTATTTTGTTTAATGTTAAAGACTAATATTTCCTAATGTTAAGATACTAATTTATTTTTCTAATATTTCCTAACAATTCTATACTATTGTTTTTTAATATTTTTATAATGTTTTTCTAATATTTTCTAATTTTGAACAAGGTAATATTTTTAAAAATATTTTCTAATATTTTCTAAGGTTTTTTCTAATATTTTCTGATTGTTTTTTAATATTTTTCATACTAATATTTTTTAATATATTTTCTAATTTTTTCTAATATGCAAAAATGTAATACTTTTTCTAATGTTTTTGTAATAAAATTAATATTTTTCTAAATTTTTTTTTTCTAATGTTTTTATAATAAAACTAATATTTTTCTAAATTTTATTTTCTAATATTCTACACTATTGTTTTTTAATATTTTATAATTTTTTTCTAATATTTTCTAATTTTCAAGACTAACATTTTAAAAAATATTCTCTAATGTTTTTTCTAATCTTTTCTAATGTTTTTCCTAATATTTTCTCATAGTTTTATAATATTTTCCAAAATGATATTTTTTAAAATATATTTTCTAACATGTTTTTCTAATATTTAAATTTAATGTTTTTCTAATATTTTTCTAATAAAAACTAATATTTGAATATAATTTTTTTCTAATGTTCTAATATTCTAGAAATTAATTTTTAAAAATATTTTCTAATATTTTTCTAATATTCTAAACTATTGTTTTTCTAATATTCTAAAATATTTTTTCTAATATTTATCTAATTTAACACTATTTTTTTATAAATTTGTTTTCTAGTGCTATATTGATATTTTTCTAATATATAATGAACATATACAAAAAAAATTATAAATGTTAAATTAATAGAATTAACATAAATAAACAATAAAAATATTAAATTAACATTAAAATATGCTTCAAAAATAGTAAAAGAATAAAAACATTTAAATAATAATATATAGACATACCTGAAATAGTGCAACAACGAGAATCTGGAGGAGAATGATAGGGTACGGTAACTGGGTCAAGCACATTTGCTCCAACATATAAGTCAAAATCAGTGAGCCATAAAAATGAATAGTCAAATTAAGAAAATGACACTTTAAATTGTCGGAGTCACCATAAAATATGTTCGTAGCGAACATATTAATTAGGTATGTTTGCTACAAACATACCTAATAAATGTACAATATGTTTGTTGCAAACACTATTATAATATATGTTCACTATGAACATGCTTAATATGTTCACATAAACACATGATAAATGGGACTAGCGCATTTTGCAAAGTTTTTGGATTTTCTTCATCCCACAAAAGTGGAACCCATTATTGTGGGTTCACCCCTATATACATCCAAACTCACTCCTTATATAGTTATGTTTAAAAGCTTATGACAATAATCAATGGGTCTAAATAGACCAATCAAGTTAATGGTGAAACACAGAGTTTAGCCTTCTATGTTCAAAATCCAGGTACACTAGGTACATATAATATCTTAAAATATAAGCTTTATGAGTTAGCAGATAATGTCTTAAAATAGTTAAGTGCTACGTAACTATGTTCAAGGCACCTACACACTAGAGACATACTTTTCCTACAATGCTGCCTAAATACCAGTATCCACAGGATCAAGATCCTTGAACTACGCATTCTAACAAATTTGTAGTTTTGGTTTCTAATTGTTTTGATGTAGCTGTATTCCTATAATGACTATTGAGCTTTACTCACCTAATATTGCTCTTTGCCATCATACAACCACTCAAGTGAATCAAGCAAATTTTTATAATTACAATATTGTAATACCCTGGTGCAACCTTTGCGTTGTAGTTTACAGTTAATGTAAGGTTAACCTATATACATGTTAACTCACTCCTTAAATAGTTATATTTAAAATCTTGTGACAATAGCCATGGTCATGCTACCTGTTGAGTGAGTTTTATTGTTTTTCTATTGTACCAAGATCTCTCTGTTTATATACATACAAACATGCATACATATACACATATATATACATATGCATATGTATATTTATGTATATACATACATACATACATAGATCACAAGGGCACAACAATGAAATCATAGATCTCCACAATCTACAAGATCTCTCTATATATATACATACATATATACACATATATACATACATACATACATCTACATATGAAATTTTTTTTGGAATTACAATAGGAAAGATAAACTTCTGAAGGGGGGGAAGGTGAATCAGTAATTTAACTTGGAAACATAAAACTGTCACCACACCTTCATATCATGCATTCAGTGAATAAAATAAAATAACATGTAAAGCATGTACATCTAAAATATGTAAAAACATAAGCAATTACACACATATGACACCAAATATGATTACCCAGAAACCCTCCAACGAGAAGGCAAAACTGGGGTAGGGATGACACCCACAAATCTTCACTACTTCAATAATAAAGTGTATCCAATGAAGGTTACAATATTTTGACCGTGAAATATGATCTACCCTATGAAAGTTCTACCTTGTTAAAGCATTACAAAGACTATTAGGTCTCACCTTGCTAGAGGATTTCAACACCCTGTTAGAAGTGTGCCTTGCTAAAGGGCTTTAACTCACAATTAAGTAAGCACCTTGTTGGAGGATTTCATATAGCCTATTAGGACTACTCAGTTAAGAGATTTTGACTGAAATCACCTATTAGAATGTCTCAACTTTGATTCTATAGTTAGCACTTGATTGCTTGATAGTAGATCACATCTAAACTGATGTCTTCTTAATCCTCCTTGATTAGATGTCTCTTTGTTGTATCCTTTTCCTTTCTCTCTATTCTACTCTAACTAATTTTGAAATTTAATCTCACTTCATAACTACTTAGCCATTATGAATGCACTATTTGTGCATGCAAATTTCTCTCTTAGCTCCTTCAATAGCTTACTCATTTGCTAGAGAGTTTAGTTTTTGTCCTCCTTAAGAAGACTTAGATGACTTAGGGTTAGGTATAAATCTATGTTTGAGATTCATCCATTTTCTCACATAATCCTTCCCATTTTCTAATTGGATACATGTAATTGCATAGGGAATCTAACTTGGGATTTATCCTTATCTCCAAAATATCAAAATATAATCTTATGTCAGGTCAAAAATAGTTTACATAGTTGTTTATGCCTATATAAATAAATACATCAAAATTGTGTCACTTGGCATCTAAAATCTCTAATGCTCGGCATATATTGTCCTCTATTTTTTGACATGACATCTATGTTACTTAACATGTACTACTTACTCGGCTCCTATGTCACTTAGTATACATTGTCTATTCAGCACTTGAGTGACGACACATGAGTGACTCAACACTCATTATGACTCTGCATGCTCTATAATATACATGTTGTGCTTGGCATGTACTACTTGTTTGGCATGAACTAAGTAAATAGCTTAAGTGTGTCGATACTCACTTGTCAAAAAAAATCTAAGATCAACAATATCCCCTTTTCACATGAGTGTCAAAAATACTTGAGTACAAATTAATATCTTAATCTCACAAGCATAAATATCTTTAACTTGACTTATATACATAACTTCAAAATTTCAAAAATTTGTAACTTAGCTACCTCATAATGTGATATGTCCCCTTGAGTTGATATGTTTATTTTGTATTCAAAATTTTGTACTCCTACTAATTAAATGTGTCTTATCTGATACTCTTTGACTACATGCACTATTTTTCTAAAACTCTTTCATCTGATACTTCTTGTTTGTTGATGCTTCTCCTTCTTTGCTAAATCTCCTTAAATCTCCCCAAAATATGTCTATTTTGTATCCAAAATTCTATACTCTTTCTGATTAAATGTGTCTTATCTAATACTCATTGACTTCATGCATTCTTTTGCTGAAACTCTTTCATCTGATACTTCTTGTATGTTGATGATTCTCCTTCTTTGCTTGCTCTCCTAATATCTCTCCAAAATTCTTATTCTTTATTACTCCAAAAATTAATATCTACCTCTTTGTTGTATCTCTCTCCCAAATATGTGTCTCCCCCTTTTTGACACTTATGTCAATGGGCTATACACTTAGTGTGTGTTTGTCCAAAAAGGATTTATGGACATCTAATATTATCTTGAAAGTTGCATCCCAGTTCTCACATGCCGCATTGAAAGATTTTATTTGGATAGCCAACTTGGTAGCTTGGTGAACTAGACTATCTAAGGTTGAAAAATTTGGGCCTTTCTTCATTAGGGTTTCAGCATAGCCTAGCTTCTTGTGCAAAATTTCTATATGAGAGGTTAGAGTGGCCTAGATGCTAGTCAGTTTCACCCTTATATTGGCCTCATCTACTAACAATGCAACTAATATACTCTAGGTTTGTAACAATATCCTGAAATGCTTCTCACTATGAGTTGAATTCATAGGTAGTTTGGCACCTTATGAACTTTTTTGACTTTCCAAGCTCAAGATGTGACTTCTAATTTCTTGCGTCAAGAGTGTTGGATTACATGATTTAGTGTACAATGAGAAGATATTCTCAAGTACCTTCTTCACATCCTCAACTTTAGGTGCATATGCAACTTTTGTCAATGCTATGTCATCTAATATTTTATAATTGACTTTGCTTTGAAACTTCTTTTGTGACCATTCTAATAATTTGGCATTTGTGTCTTGGTTAGCATCACTCACCTTCTCCACTATATTTGTTAGTTTCTCTACTATTGGCTTCATCTCATCTAGAGCCAATAGACTAAATGCATATAAAAGAATGTTTCTGATGTCCTATAGTGATTGCTTCTGCCTCTTCTCCCTTCTAAGCATTTCTTGATGCTTCTTCCTTTCTAGGGCTTGTTGCAATATGCCCATGTGTTCTATGGTCTTTATATCATATTCATAATTAGGAAAAATGATTTCTTCATCAAGGCTCACATCTCCATATTAGATCACTTCTTACCTTTCATGAACTTGGGCTCAACACTAAGATCTACAAAGGGATTGCATCTGTGCTCAACTTCTAAAAAATATGACTTGATGGAGTACTAGATACTAGTAAGGTTACCATGACTTGGATGGCTATTTTATCCTTCAATTGAGGTGTCATCTCACTCTCTTTAGGCTTTCTCTATTTTGCTACAATGACTTGACTTACACCTTGATCTTGTGTTGTAGGTGTAGATAAGATTATCTGACCTATTCCACTTTAATCTTTTGTAGTGACTTGTATTTCTATTGTACTCTTTTCATTTGTATCAACCTTATCTAATGTAGTTTCAATTTTTTTGACTAAAGGTTGTATGGTAGTGACTTGAGACATGATAGAAGGTGGTTCTTGTGGACTCACCCTTTTCTTTTCAGTATCAATCATTGATTTTAGCAATACATCTATACTGACCAAAATAAGATTTTCATATAGTTTGGCCTGTAATGTAGACTAATCTAATATCTTCTTCAAACCATCCTCTATAAGGGGATTTATGTTATGAGCTGATAGGTCAGAAACATCCTTAGTAGTTATTGTTTTAGTAGTCTCACTTGTGACATGTTGAGGATTGACACTCATCAATTGTGTGTCTTGCACACCTTTTTCTTCATGTTGCTCTGGCTCATTTATTTCCTTGTCATATATTTGCATTGTTGTTCCCTCCTCAACAATGTTATCTTTTTCATCATCATTTATTTCAATGGGTTTTGATTCTCCTTCATTCACTGTAGTCAATCCATAAGTAAGTTTCCACATCTATGTGGACTTTTTCACTACATCCTCAATGTTGTTTTGTAATATTCTAAAGCCCATGTAATTAGGTGTGAGCCTAACTACATATTTCTTCACAGCCTTAGAAATTGTGCCTTAATTATTTTAGGCATCACTTGTGTTAGTGAGGTCTCCCTAGTTTGTTTCTCTAGGTTCAAACAATAGTTTCATTTCTACTCAACTCAGTCATATAAAATTTTGGGCATAGAGTTGGCAATCTCTAATGGAGTAGTCTTGAATTTGCCACCATGGCATATATGGCCTCCTCCACTTGGTTCTTCTTGTAAGGAAACTCAGGTGAAAAAATATATTCCTACACTAATCTCTAAAGGAAATTATTTTGTAAATTCTTATTAAATCCTTAGAATTATAGATTCAATATTATGTAAACAAAAATATTGTACTCAGCCATGACTAAAGAAAATAGATAGAGAGATAATAAGACAAAGATATATCTATGGAAAAAAACCTTTCAATAAAACAACCCCACCCCTCCAAAACCTACACAATGTATTATCTTCAACTCAAATATTACAACACACTTATAGTGCAAGCTCTTTCAAGACATGGAAGACTTATCTAGTAGTAACCAACAATACACTACACACTACACACACACACACACACCTATCTACAACCCTCAAAGTGCTTATTTAATGCACTTTCCATTTTTAGGGCATCTTCCAAAGATAGCTCTTACATATCATAGGAATCTATCATAACCATTTCAGTCATGATTTCCTTACACACAATTAAATCTTTCAAAAATAGTTCTTACGTGTCATAGGAGTTTGTCATAACATTTTCAGTCATGATTTCCTTACACATCATAGGCTTCCATCATAACTATTTTAGTCATGATTTCTTTACACACAATTCAAGATACTAACACGTGCAAGTGGAGTGACACATTAACATGCTAACTAGACATGTCCACTTACACTTAATTACATTATTTGTAAAAAATACATTTACAAAAAAAAAATAAGAATAGGAATTATCCAAGGTTGAGACACCTTATTCCTAACATTCTCCCACTTGTCAAACACCTTGTAAGAGCAACAGGAACATAACAAAAACTAACCACTATAGGCCAAAAGGCCTATAGACTCTAAACACCATCTGAGCTTCTTTGTGACCACTTGTTTTGTCAACGCATCTGCAAAATTATTTATAGTATCTACCTTCTCCAAATTTACCTTTCCATCTTCCACCATATCTCTCACAAAGTGAAACTACACATCAACATGCTTCGTTCTAGCATGGAAAGTTGGATTCTTTGCAAGGAAAATAACACTTTGACTATTGCAACAAATAGTAATTTTTTCTGCATCAACACCAATATTAGAACATAATCTCCTAATCCAAATGGCTTCCTTACAATCATGAGTAGCAGCCCTGTACTCAACTTCTATAGTGGACAAAGCAACCACAAGTTATCACTTACTCATCCAACTAATGACACCACCAAACATAGTGAACACATAAGCACTGATGAATCTCCTACTGTCAATATCACCTATCCAATCTAAATCCACAAGCCCACAAATACAAACTAAATGCAAAGCTCTAGAAGAGCTACCATGATAAAAAAATGGAGTAATTTGATGTACCCCTCATATATCTAAATACTCACTTAACTGCATCCCAATGTACTTGTCCAAGATTAGCCATAAACCGGCTTAGAACTCTCACTACTTGGGAAATGTCTAGTCTAGTACAAACCATAGCATACATAAGACTACCAACTGCACTAGCATAAGTTACTCTACTCATGTCCTCCACCTCACTAGGAGATTTTGGACAATCATCTAGAGATAACTTTTTTCCCATAGAAACAAGAACACACAAAGGTCTACAATCTATCATGCTAAACCTATCCAACATAGACTTCGCATACTTACTTTGACTCAACCAAAGTTTTCTGTTAGACCTATCTCTACTGATTTTCATACCCAAGATGTACCTTTCTGCTCCAAGATCTTTCATCTCAAATTGTGCTGACAACTGAGATTTAAAATTAGAAATCATACCCTTACCATTCCCAAATAGCAATATATCATCAAAATATAATGCAACAATAAGCAAGCAATCATTTTCAACTTTGAAATAAACACAATGATTTGATTTTGATCTTACAAATCCAATTGACAACACAAAGTCATTAAAATTAAGGTACCACATCCTAGGAGATTATTTCAAAACATATTGAGACTTCTTTAATCTGCTAACCAAAGATTCTTTACCTTTAACAATGTAATGCTTAGGTTTTGACATATAAATCTCTTCCTCCAAATCACCATGAAGGAAAGATGTCTTCACATCCATCTATTCTAATGGATTTCAACTTTGCAAGAGGAAAGAATACTTCACCATAATCTATTCCCTCTACCTATGAATACCCCTTTGCAACCAATCTAGCTTTGTACCTTTCAACATAGCCATCTTCATAGAATTTCTTCTTGAACACCCATTTTCTACCAATAGGATTTCATCCTTTAGAAAAAGGTACAAGGTCCCAAGTTTTTTTTTAATCTAATGAAATCATCTTATCATACATGGCCTCAATCCAAGAACATGCATCTTGCAGATCCAAAGCCTCTTTCATAGATCTAGGCTCATCAGTGTTAATAATCAAAGAAAAGGCACAATTGGAATCTAACATAGAATAACCAAAACTTTTTGGATACTTTCTTACTCTAGTGGATCTCCTCAAGGGCTAAGTTTGAGGTTTTCCTTCCTCTTCTTCTAATATTTGAGAGCTATTAGAGCTCTCCTATCATTAGACCCAACATGGTCTTTCTATTTAATCTTCTCAGGGGTAGGAGACAACTAAAAAATATCTTATTTCTTCTTATTTTCATCTAGTTGTAGCACAATAGGAGAAGATGTTAGCTAAAAATAACATTTGTACCATACAACACCTTACTAGTCACAAGGTCCCAAAGCTTGTATCCTTTTGTACCAACACTGTATCTGATGAAAATACATTTGACAACTTTGCTTTTCAACTTAGATCTTTTCTCCATTGGAATATGTGCATAATATTCACAACCAAAAATATGAAGATGTCTAATTGAAGGCTTCTTAGCAAACCACACCTCTATGGGTGTCCTACCAACAACAACTAATGTAGGAGATCTATTAACCAGATAACAAGTAGTGGCCATAGCTTCAACCCAAAATTTTTGTTCAAGACCAGCTCCACTAAGCATACTCCTAGCCTTCTCCATTAGTGTCTTGTCCATTCATTTTGCAACTCCATTTTGTTGTGGGGTATAAGGAGTTGTCTTATGCCTCTTGATACCTCGTTCTTTATAGAACTATTCAAACTTTGTTGAGCAAAACTCACCACCATTATCAGTTCTCGCACACTTAATCTTCTTGCTAGTTTGATTCTCTACAAGGGCTTTAAATTCCTTGAACTAACAAAGAACTTGTCTCATACTTTTCAAGAAATAAATCCACGTCCTTCTACTATAATCATCTATGAAAGATTCAAAAAATATAAACTTGGAGATTGAAGGAACTTTTATACAACCAAATACATTAGAATGAATATGATTCAAAACATTATAAGATTTATGAGAACTAGACTAAAATTGAACATGATTTTGGTTACCATAGATACAATGTTCACAAAAGTTGATCTCAGGATTACAATCATTTAACCCCTCAACAAGGTTTGTGTTCCTTAGGGTTCTAAGACCCTTCTCAATGATGTAGCCAAATCTCATATGCCACAACATCGTATTTTTTGTAGGAAAATTTCCTTCCAATGTGTTGTCACCCTTAGGTATACATGTTGTACTACCATCAGAACCAATAACCATAGTCTTCTTTACTACTTTTTTAGATGGTGGGGATGAAATGATAGTTGATCTGTTCTTTGAAATAGAAGAATTGTTACATTGAGAAATTCATGCATCAAGCTAAAAAAGAGTACCTCTCCTAGTACCCTTAGCAAGCACCATAGCTCCTCTCATCATCTTACATCTATCTTTAGAAAAAACAACTTGCACACCTACATCATTCAGCATACTTATAGATAATATATTTCATGCCAAACCAAGGATGTGTTTTACCCTGTTGATCCCCTTTACTCATCCATCTGGGAATCTGATAGTGACCCATCCTTGTCCAACTATCTTTAGGTGAGAATCATCACCCAAGTACACCTCTCGACCATTGAAAACTTCATACTTTAAGAAGAAGCTTCGATGAGAAGTCGTGTGGAAAGAAGCACTTGAGTTTATCAACCACACATCATTAGATGCATGTACTACCAAGGCTACATTGAAAGCATCACCATCTTCTCGAGCTTTTTTTGAACCTAAATCTAAGGCCTTTGTCTTCTTCTTTGGCTCTTTGCAATACTTATGAAATTGCATAGTCTTATCATAGTTCTAGCATTTTACCTTAGAATTTCTAGGAGCCTTTGATTTTCCATAGGATTTGGATCTACCCTTTCCAGACTTGTTGTCATTTTTCTTGCCTCTATCATTGGATCTACCATGAATAGCAAGAGCTTCCTTAGCTCAATCTGATGACTTTCTCCTTGTCTCCTCAGATAACAGTAAAGACACCACATCATCCATTCTAAAAGTGACTAAAGTACTTCCAAAATCCATCACAAGATGGTCCCATGAATTTGGCAAGGAACACAATAGAGTCATACATCGATCCTCCACCTCTATCTTGACACCAAATGATGTCAACTATGCAATTAATAAATTAAAACCATTTAGATGATCTATAATATATTCTCCTTCCTCCATTCTTAGAGAATAAAAATTCTTCCTTAGGAAGAACTATTTCACCAAGGATTTGGCCCAATACACAGACCCAAACCATGCCCATAAACTATTTATGGTCTTCTCATCAACAAAATTTAGGAGAACTGAATAAGCTAGATAGAGTCTAATAAAACCTTTAGCTTTCTAATCCTTGAGATCCCAATCTTCTTGAGATATTGTTGCAGGTCTCACATCAAGTGAAGTCACCTTCCATAGATCATGATCTTCAAGAAAGTCTTTCATCTTGAGTATCCACAACTCAAAATTACTGCCATTAAATTTCTCCACCTCCATTTTTCTATATGATGAACTAGCCATCTCAATCTAAAAATAAGATTTAAAATGATTTTCACAAAACTTCAATTTAACTTGAGATTATCTCAAAAAACCCTACCCAACAACTAGAATCAAAAGTTGATCAAGCTCAGATACCACTTGTAACGAAACTTAGGTGCAGAAACAACTTCCTACAGTAATCTCTTAAGGAAAGTATTGTGTAAATTATTTTAAATCCTTACAATTACAAATTAAATATTATGTAAATAATAACATTTAAGTCAACCATGAATATAGGAAATAGATAGAGAAATAATAACAAAAAGATATGCCAGTGGGGAATAACCTTTTGGTAAAACAACTCCACCCCTCAAAAACCTGCAGAATGTATTACCTTCAACTCAAAGATTACAACACACTTATAGTGAAAGTTATTTCAGGACATGGAAGACTTATCTAGTAGAAACCAACAATACAATACTCACACACACACACACACCTATCTACAGCCCTCAAAGTGCTTATATAATGTGTTTTCCATTTTTAGGGCATCTTTCAAAGATAGCTCTTACGCATCATAAGAATCCATCATAACCATTTCACTCATGATTTCCTTACACACAATTGAATCTTTCAAAAATAGTTATTACATGTCATAGGAATCTATCATAATCATTTTAGTCATGATTTCCTTACACACAATTAAATATTCCAAAGATAGCTCTTACGCATCATAGGAATCCATCATAGTTGTTTCAGTCATGATTTCCTTACACACAATTCAAGATGTTGACACATGCAAGTGGAGTGACACATTAACGTGCCAACTAGACATGCACACTCACACTTTATTGCATTATTTGCAAAAAATATATTTATGAAATAAATAATAAGAATAGGAATTATCTAAGGTTGAGACACCTTTGTAGACACTTAAAATTATCCTTAACACTATATTAATTTATTTAATATTTTCTATACCATTATTATTAATTAATTATATTTTTCATATGCTTCTACTTATTTAATTAAATAAGTTCATTTTGTTAATGTATTTAAATCTAATTTAAATACTTCCCATTAATATATTAAATTTATTTAATGCATAAGTACTCCATAAATCCCTTTTAAAATAAATTCTATTTATTTAATTCCATCCATTCTATTAAATTCTATAATCTTATGATTAAGTTAAATCTTATTTAATTTAATCCTAATCCTATCATAAAACATAGTCTACACCCATCACTCTCATCCTTCTAAGCCTACCCACTACTTAATCCCACTTATTTACATTAAACACCTTTTTAAACAACTTTTAGTCCTTAAGTATTTGCTCACACATATGTGAGAAGCCCTTGATCCAATAAACCTTCTACTTCATTTATGCCTCTTACATCTCTTACACATTTTTCCCTCACTCCTTCCCCCAAGGTTGCTCACACATGTGTGAGCACACATTGAGCCTCTCAAACATTAAAGGCTCTTTTTGACTTTTGTGTGATTTGTCCTTTAGTCCATGTGTCTCCCTTGTGGCACCTTTGTAGATGCCACATAGATGCAACCTCTCCAAGGCCTCTCTCAAACCTATAAATAGAGCCCTTGTCTCAAGCATTTTTCATCTCCTTCATATGCATTGTTATCATTCTAGTATTATGCTAGAGCTTTCTAGAGATGTTATGCTTAGAACTAACCTTTGGTAGTTGTTTGTATTACTTAGATTTCTAGTTCTTGTATTAGTTTTCACGGTAGTATGATGTTCCAGGTTCTTTCTTGCATTGACATTTCCATCTCACTTCTAGAATCCTTTGAGGATTGGCTCACTCATAGCCATTTCTTGAAGGTATTCTCAATTCATCTTAGGATAGACTCATTTCATGTTGCATTTACATTGACAAGGGATTCAGTAGTTGTGTTTGGGAGAGCACATCTACATCCATCACACTTGAGCACACCAACAAGGCCTCCTATTGGTGCCCTTGTTGATTTTCTTTGAGGTTATGTGAGGACTTTGATTTTTAGTTGCATAAGTTGTTAAGCTCAAGTGGATTTTGGTTGTATTTCTATTGATTTCTAATCTCTCATATGCATATGTTACAACCAATGTTTTCTTGTTCACACGTGCTCTTGATAGGTTAAGTTTTTGCATATACATTTTGGCACACTTGATGGGACCCACATCCCTATTCCACCCTCAAAAAATTGTCAAAAATCATTAACTCATTATTGAAACCCATGCACTGTCATCTCTACTAGGATGTAGTGTCATCTATGAAGATGCTCTGTCGTCTCCATAGATTTGCATCTCCACAAACTAGCATCAACCCAATTTAGCGTCTCTGCCACTATCGTTTAAAAAGTGTTCTGTTATTCGATTGTACTTGAGTTTTCACATCTCTAAAGTTTGTTCTATTATCTGTACATATTTACCTTACTATTGTTTGCTTTGTGAGTAGCCTTTAATACTTGTTGTTCAATATAAATTGTTGTTTATGATCCTTACTTTATCATTTGCATTGTGTGCTATGAGAACCTATGTAAATACTTTTTCATTTTCATATTCTAGCATCTCTATGTCTTGGCATCTATCACTCTATCCTATCATCTATGACTAACAACTTACTACTAAATTGTTAACTATACATACTAGTGTTCTAACACTCTGCAAGTGTCAACATCTATGGACTTCGATCATCTGTGAGTTTCATCATCTGCATAGTTTTTTCATCTATGCCTTGTGTATGTCATCTCTATATTTTGATAGATCAAATCAGTTTTCAACACTTAACTCATTGATTGGATGATTTACAGGAATGTCTAACTAATCTTATTGCAGGAAACAAACTTTGGAAAACTTTCTTATAGTGATTTTGGATCACTTAAAAATTTGTAGTTAAATCACTTAAAGGTCTATAGCGATTTTAATCACTTGAGGAATTTGTTATGATTTTGATCACTTGTAGGATTATATGGTGAATGAACTTATATGAAATAATCATTTGTCTTTGGAATGTATGTTGCAAATTGATACCTAAAGGCCAAGCACAATCTTGAATGCATTAAGGTAAAAACATTACACCCAATCATGAGTGCCTTAAGGAAATTTGCATACCTTTCATTGAAATGAATGATGTTTAGACACACTCTTGAATGCAATTAAGGAATGAAAAAGCTTTTCCTTGGAATGCATGTTTAGACTAGTCAAACACAATCTTGAATGCCTTAAGGAAACTAACATGCTTTCATTGGAATGAATGTTTAGATAGAAAGTACACTCTTGAATGCCTAAGGTCAATAAAGCTTGATATGAAATATTTGGATTTAATGCTTAAAATGAATTCACTCAATCTTGGATGAATTAAAGGAATTGGTTTTATTTTCATCAATTTCCTTATGTTCACAATCAATTTACTTTTGTTGACAAATCCTTGCTTTTCATTATGTTGCAGATGTTGTCAAGTTGGAAAGAACAATGCATGCTTAAACATGAGTGTCTCCAAGAGTACATTACAAAATCTAAAGCTCCATTGGGAAAGAAAAAGTGTCTTTTAACCTCAAGGTCACTTATGTATTTTCTCACCTCGTGCCTTTGGGTAATCTTAAGTGCATAAATAAGTGGTCTTGTTTATGTTTTTTAGAAGGCCTGCTTGGAGATTTCATCACCCCTTGAGATGACTTCAACTCTAGTATTCTAGAAAAGTATAAGAATAAAGAGGTGAATCAAAAGACACCTCTCTTGGAAACAAAATTTTGTCACTCTTGGCTAAGCCCCAAATAACTTTATACCTTTGGGAAGTGAAGGCAGAGATCTGGGTTACCATCTCCCCCTAGCTATATGACACTATTTTCTTACACCTACAGATTTGGGCCTCATGTACATTGTATATATCGAGGACTCCCTTTAGATAATCTCTATTCATCCTAGTGGCAACCTTATTAGGATTGTTGATGTGTTCAGTGTGCTTCATTATTTAAACATCTAAAACCGATACGAAACATCAAAAAAGTTCAAAAACAAGTGAAATGGTGAGCTAAACAATCAGTGAGTGAAATAATTGTAAGTGGGTCCTCTTGACCTATGGATATTTTTTAGGAGTTCTTGTATTTGGTCCACCATTTGGAAGTCTTTTGGGTCTTTTGGTCACAATCTTATTTGTAATATTTTTTGAAACTGGGTTTATTTTGTTCTTACCATAAGCGATAAAGTCAAACCTAAGAAGGTGAGATTGTCCAAACCATTTGCCTACAAGGAAAGGAAGAACCTAGCACACAGTGACAAAAAATTCCAATATGCTATAAATGGCATCAACAAAGAAGAGGTTGAACAAGACCATTATGATAGAATCAAATAAAATGCTAAACTTTGAAATTGGTCTGCTTTCCCTGAAGTGAACCCAAGATTTTTGTTTCCAATAAGAGAAGATTGAGTTAACTACATAGTGATCACAATACCTTCATTTCCACATCAACCCCATTTCCAAATTTCTAGTCTTCCATTTGCAAAATTTCCTCTAGAGAGCTTGATCATTTGAACCCTGATCTTTTGGGTATAAGGACATCTTAGTTACAAAACTTCCAAGATTACAACACTAGATTTTTATCCATAAGAAAACATTTATCATATTTACACTCACTCATTTGAGATCACAAGTCCATCTCTCCAAATAGTGAGTAATCAATTTGGTGTCCCATCTTACCTAAAGATCACTTGACCATCTTTGGTAGGAGAAAGATACTATTATCCTATAAATCACACTTCGTTTGCTAAATCAACAAGGTTATTTGTTTACATTTAGGTTGTTGGCCCTTTTATCACATAAGGTTTAGTGGCTCTCTTGCACATTCTTCTCTTTCTTCCATAATCTTCCACCCATTGGTTTGGTCACTATTGTATGGTACATACATAATCTGGGAGATTCACATTTAATCCCATGTCTCATTTGTTAGAATCATTAAGTCAATAAGAGATGGAGAATCATTTTCATTCACAATCGACTTCATCGGGGAGCACATTTCCCTCTAGTATGAACTTTGGCATGCCTAGCTTAACATCCACACAAGAACCAGAGGATCCTTTCTGCAACACAACTCTGGGAAGTAATTCACATGATGACAAAGTATACCAAGGTGAAGATCCTATTGACAAAAACAATATCCCTAATGATGTATGAACATTTCTTGTAGATCCATACAATTTGGAACTGATGGAAAAGTCTATTAGGGTAAACAAGATTGAGATCTTCCTAAATTTGGTTAAAGATGGTGTTAATTTTCCTACAAGTTTTGATGAGAGCACCTTGTTTAGATAGATTACGAAGGGTGGTACTCCCATGTTACCAACTTCAAAAATAGCCCAACCATCTAGCAAAGAGAAGGAGCCCATGGTGGGAACTAGTTCCATACCTACCTCAAGTGTCTCAATGCAACTATCATTCCAACTAAGTGTGGAACATATCCAACAAACCATTAGTGCTATACCCAACACTACTAATGCTAGTATTCAATAGTAAACCTTGATAGGTCCAACTATAGGATGCTTAAACATTGAGCAAGTGCATACTTAATAGATGGCAATTCTAACACAACCGATATATTCCTCTTATTTCCAAATGCCAACAAGCATGGTGAAAACATCTGTACCAATTCCAATGACTACATATCAATACATTGGCCAAAGTGGAGCACTTCCACTACCTCACAATATGTTTGGGACTCCTTACAACTTGGGAGGTGGGTTTATCAATTCCCAACAATCACAAATGCAACCAAACCAAGATCTAGTCTAGCAGTTACATGAACTTTGAAACTTGGTCCATACCATGAGCAACAAGGGGTTGAAGGATTTATCTTTTGAGGAAATTTGCCCCTTTCCATTTGAAAAATCCATTAACATGATTTTGTTTCTACCAAACTTTGAGATTACTAAATTTGAAAAATACATGGGAGAAACATGTGTTGTCACACATCTCAAGCAATTTTTCATTTTGTGTCAAGAAGTAGCCTACAGTGATGATTATCTTGAGAGGCTCTTCACATCAAGTCTCGAAGGTCCCGCACTAGAGTGGTTAATGAACTTACCCAAGGGTTCCATTACTTCCTTCAATAATTTAATAGGGAAGTTTGTAGCACAATACTCTTACAACATTGAACATCATGCCTAATTAAGCGATTTGTGCAACACAAAACAACGAAACAGTGAAACATTTGCCAACTTTCTCCAATGGTGGAGGTATCTTGCTAATCACATGCCATACAAAATAGAAGATTCCCACCTTGTGGATATATTTATCAAAAACTTGATACCATAGATCTCTTTCCATACGAAGATGGCTAGTTCTAAAGAATTTTCCACCTTAGTCAAGAAAGGAAAGAACATTGATAATAGGCTCCTAGACAAGGGTTCCATTAAACATTATAGCTCTTCATCCTTGAACAATGACACGAACAACAATAGAAAACCCAAATTTTTGTCTAAAAATAAAGGTGTTACCTATGATGGTGTCACTACTATTAAAAGTGTACACAACCTCCAAGGTGGGAACAACAACAAAAACTATCATAAGTGAAACAACAACAATTTAAACCATGATAATAAGAATTAAAGCAATCAGCAATCTCGTAATCAAACCCAATTTTTTCCTTGCAACAACAACAATACCAATAATTATTATTATTGTGACTATGATCGAAGTAGGAAGTTCACTAACTTTCATGAGCCCTTGGATGCCATTTTCCAAAAACTAGTGGATCACAATTTGATGGTGTTTTCAAAATCACACGACATTGAAAATCAGCCCAAATTAAAATGGTATAGGGAAAATGAATATTGAAAATACCATCACATCAAAGGACATGACATGAAAAAGTGTATAAAACTCAAGGTCTTCATTCAAAATCTTGTTGATGATGGAGAAATTGAGGTAGAAGGGGGACCACCCTCTAAAAATGCTAAATTGAAGATATTTCAAAAGTCATTTCCTAATCACAACAATGACAATAAAAAAAATGGAAACAACAACATGAACATTGTAAATCAAACTTCCACATCAAATTCATTAGACTATGACTATTCTACTAACCACATATCGAGGTTTTACTTCTTTCATAAAATAGAAACAAACGAGGTATGTGGTTTTGACTCCATGTGCGGTTACATTGAAGAGGTAGACACTCATGAGAATACCATTGTCCTACAAGCATCTAATTGTGATACAACCAGTCAATAGGGAAGAATCACTTTGCAAGCTGCCACTCCCAACCCCACTAATCCATCAATTTTGCATGTGCCTACTGTACCATCCACCTCACAATGACCCACTTCTCCCTATGATGTATTATCCTAGTTAGGGAAGACTCCTGCACAAATATCCATTCTAGAGCTCCTCACCACCTTAGACATCCACAAAGAGATTTTGGAGATTATTCTTTTAGAGTCTCACGTGCCTAAAAACATTAATGCATCCTAATTCACTACCATTATTGGAAATCTTGTTGCACAACAACACCTTGTCTTTACAGTTAAAGATTTCCAAGGTCCTAACCAACACCACAATTTGTCACTCCACATTGAAGTCCTTATATAGTAACATAAGATAAAAAGAGTCCTTATAGATAATGGATCTATTTTGAACCTTTGTACCTTGAAGATGATCCATTTCTTGGGGCTTCCAAAAGACCTCGTAGATGTCAATAAAAGGATAACAATCAAAGGATATGATGAAAGAGAAAGAGAATCAAAAGGATTTATCATGCTATCATTAAAGGGCTATCTAGATATCATAAACACTGAATGCCATATCCTAGACTTGGATTTGCCATATAATATCTTGCTTCATCAACCTTCGAGACACGCACTCAAGGAAATCCCATCTTCATATCATCAATGCTTGAAATTTCCCTACCAAGGAAGAGAGGTCACAATTCTAGGCGATCCTTTGCCTTTTGCCTTTTGTAAAAGATTGGAAGGTGCACCAACAAATTTTTTTCAATCAATGAGTTTGCTAAGGTTATACCTAAATCTCTTAGCATAATAGAATTACTTTCCACAACAGTGCCAGAGTTATCCAATAATGATTCTATTTTTTGTAAAGGAAAAGAGAAATTCGAAGATACTAAGGTCAATACTACAAGGAAGGTTACTTTTTCTCACCTAGGAATGAGAGAGTATAAGTTTGAAAATGCCTTGTGTGTTGGACAACTACCACTTTCCTACCATCCCTTTGGAAAACCTTCACAAATACCTCCTTCTACAAATAAGGATACCATGCATGTTAACAAGACAACATTTGAACATTGGGGATCACTTAGTGATGAACACATGGAATCTAATGTCCTAGATTGGCTATATTTAGATGGAAAATATGAACCTGTGGAATTCCCCAAAGATAAATATGTTAAGGCTCCTCCCATCATTAAAAACATGGGATATCATGGTACTAGCCTTGGACCTAAAGATGATGGAATCAGACCACCCCTTGAGGCTAATAGCTATCATAAAGGATGTGGTTTGGGCTCCATTACACCTAAGGTGTCCTTTGCTAACAACTACTATATGGTTGAACCTGATTCTAAGATTGAAGATGAGGAATTCTTTGAAGTACCCTTCTAATACATTAAGGATTACCTAGATAACCATGTCTATGCCATTACCATAGCTGACCTTTCATCCACTGACTTACCTCTCACCATCCCTAACATGATAGACTGGGACCTTCAAGACACACCACTAGCTCTTAATATTTGTAACTCTGAAAAAGCTATGATGGCACTCTTTGGCCTTAAGAATCTCCAAGATTATGAACATGAGATCCAATACAATGAGGAAGCCTACTTTGGTAGCCAAGTCAACTCTCTTAGTCACAAAAGTGAAATTTTTTTTTTTAAAAATAGAAGAAACATCCTCTAGTGAAAACTCTTTTGGAGTACTTTTGGATGAAGAAAAGGATAAAATAAAAGATGCATCTTCTGGTGAAAACCTTCTAGAGGCACCAGAGGAGGGAGATTTTGACTTGCCATTCAGATCTTTACAACCAAAAAAGTCATCTATGTTGAATGAGGACACAATTCTAGTTAATTTGGGAATGGTAGATAATCCACAAATCACCTACGTTGCTGCCTCTTTAAGTCCTGAAGAACAAAAAGTGATGACTAAATTCCTACAAAAAGGAAAAATCAATTTTGCATGGACATACAAAGACATGCCTCATTTAGATACATATTTCGTTGTGCATCACTTAACAATGGATCCCAAGATTAAACCTACGAAACAAAAGCTATGCAAGATGTATCCTAAGGTAACACTTTTGGTCAAGTTAGAATTGAAAAAAATGCTAGAGGCAAAGTTTATCTGCCCAATTGATTATCCCGAGTGGGTTTCCAACATTGTTCTTGTAGGAAAAGAATTTGGGGGCATCTGCTCCATTTAGATCTTTGAGATTTAAATCTTGCATGTCCTAAGGATGATTTTCCACTTCCTAACATATACATCATAGTGGATTTGACTACCAAATATGAAATGTTGTCTTTAATGGATGGTTTCTCCCGTTATAATCAAATCAAAATTGTGGAAGAAGATTAACATAAAATCACATTTACCACCCCATGGGGGACCTTTTGTTACCAAGTCATGCCTTTTGGCTTGAAGAATGTTAGTGCCACCTATCAATGTGCAATGACTATAATCTTTCATGATCATCTACATGTCATAATGGAGGACTATGTTGATGATATTTTAGGAAAATCTAAGACATGTGATTCCCACATTCATGTGCTCACCACCATTTTTGAAAGGTTGGAGAAACAAAAAGTGCACCTTAATCCAAAGAAGTGTGTTTTTGGGGTCAAATTAGGCAGGTTGTTAGGCTACATTGTGTCAAGAAGAGGTATTGAGGTAGATCCTACCAAAGTAAAAGCCATCATGGAAATGCCTTCACCTACCACATTGAAACAACTCTACAGTTTTTAGGGAAAGTTATAGTCCATTAGATGATTTATGTCCTAGTTGCAAATAGGGTCCATCCACTTCAACATGTGCTTTGCAAAGACAGTAAGTTTCAATGGGATTTCCTATGTCAAAAAGCATTTGAACAGGTTAAGGTGTACTTGGCTAATCCTCTAGTTCTAGTCTCTCCAATTGTAGGATGACCATTGGTTCTATGCATTTTAGCCACTTCAGTTGCCTTATCAACATGGTAATGAGCAAGCTATATACTATCTTAGTTGAACATTAGTTGGCTATGAGTTGAATTACACTACTATTGAGTGATCTTGTTTTGTGATAGTCTTTTGCACATAGAAACTATGCCATTATATGGTTAATCACACTACACATCTCATTGGCAAGATGGATCCACTCAAATATTTGCTATCAAAAGCCTCCCTCACAAGTCAAGTTGCAAAATGGGTCTTGATTTTAACTGAAATTGACTTTGTTTATAAGGATCACAAGGCCATTAAGGGACAAGTAATTGAGGACTAGCTTGCTGAAGCCCCTCCTCAAGGAGACCATCCCATTATAGCATACTTTCTAGGTGACCTGTTTTTCACAAAAAAATTCCAATAGTCCTCTCACTAAACCAAAGCAAAACCTTCATTCATCGCACTACCTGATATACTATCCTAGGTGACACACTTTTCCAAAAACACTTCATTGGAACTCTCCTCCAATGTCTTAGTTTAGATAAAGCTAGAATGATGCTAGAAGAGGTCCACCAATGAATTTTTGGTGCCCATTCTAGTGGCCTTACATTAGCAATAACACTCCTTAGAATGGGTTACTATTGGCCTACTATGGAAGTGGATGCTTAACATTTTGTGAAAAGATGTGTCCCTTATCAACAACATGGAAATTGGATACATGCTCCCGCCCAAGACCTTCAACCCACCATCACACCATGGCCCTGTTCCCACTAGGGATTCAATCTTATTGGTCAAGTATATCCAAATTTTGCAAATGGCCATAAGTATATGATTGCCACCATTGAGTACTTCACAAAGTGGGTCAAGGCATCCCATTAACCTACACCACCGAAAAATGGGTTTCAAAATTCATCTTGAACTACATTATCTATTGTTTTTGTATACATAAAGACATCATGACTGATAATGGAACACCTTTCAAAAATCAAGAAGTTTCCACATTGTGTAGGAAATTTGGAATCATGTAGCATTTTTCCACCAAATACTACCCCCAAGGCAATGGCCAACCTAAAGCTACCCATAAAACTATTTTGAAAATCCTAAAGAAAATTGTTGACATAGTTGGCCATGATTGGCACCTCCAAATTTCTCTCACCCTTTGGGCCTACCACATCTCCATCCATATCCCCACAAGAGCTACTCCATTTTCCCTTGTTTATGGTTATGAAGCTATCTTACCCATTGAAATTGAGCTCTCTTCCCTCAGAATCTCCCTAAAGAATCTGATGTTTAAATAAGAATACTGAGCTGCTCGCTTGCAAGAGTTGTAACTCCTCAATGAAAGATGACTTAATGCCCTAAACCACCTATTCATGTATCAAAATTTCCTTTAGCTTCAATTTCACAAAAAAGTGAGGCCTCAAGAATTTGACATGGGTGACTTTGTTTTGCAACATAACATGAAGAACCTCCAAAAACATGAGAAGAAAGGAAAATGTGAACCTAATTGGCTTGGTCCATTTATCATTACAACCAAGTATGGTTTTGGGGCACATTAGATTGCCACTCTAGAGGGAGATCTGCTCCGTGAACTTGTAAATATCCAACACCTCAAGCAGTTCTATGCTTGAGTCTTGCAATTCCTGTATAGTGTTGTTATAGTTCTACAAAATACAAAAAAAGTTAGAAAATCAAAAAACTCCAAAAACATTCATAAGATGTTCATGATGAAAAGGCTAAAAAGAAGAAAAAGTTCCTAAAATAGGTATTTTGGTCCATTGTCTATAAGACTCATCTCACTTCACCTCTTTTCCACCATTTCATCCCACCTTTATGTAGAAGTCCTATTTGACTTGTGATTTTCATGCATCTAATAAAAGATCTCTTGTTTGTAAGGCATGCATTCACTTGCATCTTTCAAAAGACCTCTAGTTCGCAAGGCATTTTTCTCATTGAGTGTTGATCCTAAAAATTCATTACACTAATATTTTTCTCACAATAGTGATTGTAACAGAATTTAAATACAATCACTTTTAAAACTTAACAATTCAAGAAAGTGGTTCTTTACATAGCCCTTTCCCACAAACATTTGTGACAACAAACATCTGATGAACCAACCTTCATAGCGTAAATTCTTCCTATACATGGTAGTCAGACATTCACCTTTTGGCCTTAACGTTCTTCTTGGTAGGAACTATGGACTAAATGACTACTTGATCATGAAGTCTCTTTGTGGTTAATTTTATTTTGTGTGTTAGTGGAAACCCTTTATGGTGCACCTTGATCTTTCATATTTTGGTATCACTTGAATATCTCTCATTGACTACACATGTTGTTTGTGGTATGATCTATTTTTTATGCTTTAGTACATATGTGCTAGTTTCAAGTTATGTTTATGCATTGCACACTGGGGGCAATGGGTTAGTACACTTTCCACCAAAGATCCCTAAAAAGACTTTGGCTATGCCTAGATCTCTCCAAGGCATATATGACATTTGTTCCATCATGACTATATAAACTACACCTATTATCCTAAAGTATCTACTACATTGATAGTCAAGTCCATGCAAAGGAACCATGTCATTTATGCTTTTATTCCATATAATGCATAACTTTGTTTGCAAAATTAAACAAAGGGTGTGCTCTCCCATACAAACATAACTGAATCTCTCAGTATCATGTAGTTAGGATTCATGTAGCTAGGATTTCATTATGCCCTACTTGAGATAAAGGTTCTATTTATCCCCCCTCCTATGCTAAGCTCCTTGATTCCTACACGTGAATAGTTTGACACATGTACATTCATTAGGTTCATTTATATTACATTTGCGTCATTTAGGGTCTTTTACTCTCTACATTCATTTTCATTTAGGATACATTCATTTTCCTATTAGGTCCATTAATTTCCTTAGAATACTTCATTCATTATTTGATCTCATTGTTCATTAAATCACTTTATCCTTTTTTTCCATCACATGTAATAACATATACATCATGATACAACTCATAAAGCATATAGTACATCCATACATATATAAAAATAAAATGCATATATCTCATATATCACTAATAAAACCTGCATCACCCACACATTACTCATTATATATGCATAATAGGAAACATCACATCACACACATCCTGCATCACAATGTCAGTAACCACATCATAGAAATCACATGCATAAGAAACAATCATCTATATACACTTAGGCTCATTGAATCATGTCATATATATATATCAAAAAATCACCAATGTTTGTACAGTCCATATACAAAAAGAATCATGTAGTATCATGCATCATGCATTATCAAAAACTCATTGCATTTGCATTACTATGTAAAAAATACTAGCTGTTAGAATCATAAAGTTGGCTATGAGGGCCTAGCCCCTCCTGTACCCCCTCCTCGCAAAGGCTTGCCCTATCGCACTAACTACTCTAATTACTGGCAGCCCCCTGTGGTTCATGAACTGGATGCCTCACAAAAATTTGGTTACTGTTGATTAGTAGGCACAACATCATGATATAATGACTTGTAATGTTCCACCTCTCACATGACGTATGTCTCCACTCAATGGTTTGTCATAGCCTCCTACATCACAACCATGGCTACCCAAGGTTGTACCATTTGTTGGGCTAGATCATGCTACCAATAGTACTAATCCACCTATGACTAGTGCATCTCTCGCTCTGCCTATAACATGGCCACCTCCCACCATAGAGTCTCTATCTTAGATAACTCATCCACCTCCTCTTACATCCCAAAATTGTTGAAAACTCTAGCATTTATCCTCACTTGCAAGGCTGCCGAGGCCTTCTAGGAACTATCTGCTCTAGCGCATTGGGCATGTACCTCTAACTATAATGCTCCCAAGGCCTGTTTGTATCTATCTACACCTACTCAACTTATATCTCACCCTAGGAATAGGTAACCTCTATCTAGAGACTATCTTGCTCTACCCTGATCATACCTATATCCTCTGCCTATGCCTGTGGCCCTTGTGGCCCTTGTAACCCCTATACTTGTACCTATAGTGGCCCTATTGGTGTTGATACCCTCCTTTGATGGGCTCTGTGCCCTCAAGTACCTAATTGTGCACCCTATGCTGGTAGTGGCACCACTACTAATTACCCCCCATCCCCTGCTCCATCACCTTGACCTTGTGCCTAATATGTTGGTGGTGGCACTCTGGGTACTATTAATCGTATGGGCTGATGGGCTGCCCACCATTGTGTGTAGGTAGGTGTCATTCCTGCATCCCCCTAGTATTTTCCATGCACCCAAGGTACTAGAGGCATCCCTCTCGATGATGTCCTCACTAATCTTAGAGTGGTCCCATGCTCTCATAACCTGTCATACTCCTAGGATATTGCTACATATACAACTCTATTTGGCACTGCATCTTGTATCCTCCCAAACTATCATTGCACGCTAAAGGGTATATATTACATCATGACATACATGGTCCTTTTGATTAGCCAACAATTTATCAGCATGTATTAGAGGTACAACTGATCCTCACTGTCATCATCTCCCCTAGCTACTAATGTACTCCCCCATTACTCTACACTATCATATGGAATCCAGTCAAACATGATAATATTGTCTAAGCATCTCCTCCAAAAGTTGACAGACTCAGTGGAGGTATACTAGATAGATAGCTGGCAGCAACATGCAAATGGTTCACCTTTTTGTCTAGTCTCTCATCTGGTAATGGGACATGTGACACCTATGTGATCCTAAGACCACACCATCAATAGTGTCAACCTTGAACCTATAGTCCGCTATTTCCTATAGGCACACATGTGTAGGTCATGTTATAGCTCATCCAAAATAGTTTGGCCCCAATAGATGATCATGCAATTATCTTGTAATAACATGCTTAGCACCCATGTCTAGCCAATCGAAAAGCCATGCCCAACATGGTCTAGTACCATTCTCCATATGAGTGAGGCAAAGTAAAGAGGAATTCATGGAAATCCCTACTCTATAACCTCCCTCCATGTCAGCCATGATATGTGTATCGATAGCCTCTACTATTGGTAGCTGAAGCACTCTCATAAATACAGATCAGCACCCTCTAGCACATACTCTAGGTATGTCTCATAGATCAACACTTGCAAAATATGCCACACATCCAACAAGTTAACTGTCACCTCTCTAGTAGGTAGATGGAAACTAGATGTCAGTGTATACCACCACTCTATCAATTCTAATAGTTGCATTGAGTGCACTCTCAAATTAGGCCACTCATGGACATGCTCTAAGCCACACAGTCTCACATGTCCCCACTCTACCTCTATTAGTATATCACCTAGCACCATGGTCACTAGATAGTACTCCCCCAACCAAAATACCAATGTCTCCATCTACAACATAGACATGCACATGATTAGTGTCTCCTCTATCTTATGCTTCCCTTAGTATGGGGCATCCTCCTCTATTCACCCTTGGTTATCCCTACCCCTACTATCTATTGATTCATCCCAGTTGGCAAAGACATGAATTAGCATAGACACTGATCCAAGTAGATGTTGATCCACACATACGTGGATTACTAGAGATGATAGACAATGGAAATGTCATTCTGGCATCTCTAGCAACTATGCAGACACTAGATTCCCACTAACGGCTGACCAACTATCATTTGCAGAGATGATGACGTAGAGATTATCATATCTACCCAAGATTTGACCCCCATTTCCCCCATTTTTTCATCTATGCAAATGACAGTACATATCCTATCATCTCTGTAGACATCCTAGTCCCCAATTTGTCATATGTGTAGATGATAGGGCAAAGACTATCATCTCCACCCTGACTAAGCTTTTGGCTCCATAAACATGCAATAAATACTATCTAAAATATCAAAATGAAAAATTTGACAAAGCTAGATAGTCGACTTATCGGTGGGCCCATCTCAGTTGGTCTCTAGCACTCACAAATGCGTTCACCAAGCTGTAATTTGTCAATCAGATCCTTGAGCCCCTTGGAGGCTTATATAAGCCCTCCAAGGCCTCCCCATGTGAGCTTGTATCCATTCTTGAGCCATGTCAATTGTTGTTTATCCCCAAGTCATGCAAAATGTTCATCTATTCATTTTTCTTACCCTTTCTTTTCTTCTAAAGAGCTTTTCGTGATAATTGCCCTAAATTTATTTCTTGCACTATTTTTGTGAGGGAGCACTTTTTAAACACCTTTTAGTCCTTAAATGTTTTCTCGCACATGTGTGAGAAGCTCTTGATCCAATAAACCTTCCACTTCATTTATGCCTCATATATCTCTTGCACATTTGTCCCCCACTCCTTCCCCCAAGGTTGCTCACACATGTGTGAGAAAACCTTGAGCCTCTCAAACATTAAAGGATATTTTTAACTTTTTCATGGCTTGTCCTTTAGCCCATGTGTCTCCCATGTGGTACCTATGTGGATGCCACATAGATGCCACCTCCCCAAGGCCTCTCTCAAACCTATAAATAGAGACCTTGTCTCGAGCATTTTTCATCTCCTCCATATGCATTGTTATCATGCTAGTATTATGCTAGATCTTTTTAGAGATTTTATGCTTAGAATTAACCTTTGGTAGTTGTTTGCATTACTTAGATTTCTAGTTCTTGCATTATTTTTCATGGTAGTATGTTGTTGTAGGTTCTTTCTTGCATTGACATTTCCATCTCAATTCTAGAATCCTTTGAGGATTGGCTCACTCATAGCCATTTCTTGAAGGTATTCTCCATTCATATTAGGATAGACTCATTTCATGTTTTATTTTCATTGACTAGGGATTCAATAGTTATGTTTGGGAGATCACATCTACATCCGTCACACTTGAGCACACCAACAAGGCCTCTTATGGGCATCCTTGTTGAGCTTCTTTAAGGTTATGTGAGAACATTTATTTGTGGTTGCATAAGTTGTTAAACTCAAGTACATTTTAGTTTTATTTCTTTTGATTTCTAATCTCTTATATTCACATGTTACAACTAATATTTTCTTATTTATGTGTGCTCCAGACAGGTTAAGTTTTTGCATATACAACCTTATTCCTAACACTTCTCTACATTACCAAGATTTCCAAAATCTACATGTGTAAATCCTAATAAATATACACTATTGTTAACATTTTCACATAAATTCTCTAATTCTAAAAGAGGATTGTGACTCACCACCTTAAATTGGTTGTTGTCATTTGGCTAAGTTTTCTCTTCATTAGACTCAACTTGTGCTACATACTTCCTCCTTGGCCTTTTCTACAATTGGCCTCCTTGCTCTACTTATTTGGTCTTTTTTTTAGCCTTTTGTGTAGTTTCACGTGTACTAGCTCTTGAGTAGGTGCAATAGGTTTGGCTTGGCTTGGTTTTATAGTTTTCTTAGCCCTTGCCACTGGTTGTGTGATGGCCTTCCTCTTCTTTGTATTAGTGGGTGTAGGTGCTTCCTTGGCTTCTTCTTCCTCAGCATCTTTAGATACTTTAGTCTCCTCCTCTTTTGGTAGATCTTTACCCATACCCTAAGTTAATGCAAGAGTTTCTTAGGCTTTAATATCTTCTTCCTCTTCTTCCTCCTGCTTGGCTCCCTTTCCAAACTTAGCTTTCAATTTCTTCACTATCTTATCCTTTTTCTTCATGGCAGAGGCATTCTTGAGCTCCACTGCAATTTTAGATTTAACCATTTCATAATTTCCAAATACCTTTACACTTTTATCTACCTATTCTACAAGTAATGCAATAATAGCTACAGAGGCTTCATCCACATTGATTTAATAACCTATGGGTCTCAACCATCTCAACCTTGGTGTAGCAGTTTGTACAAAAGTGTATTTGGCATCCACTAGAAAACATATATCATAATTGTGTTTCTTGACTACTGACAGTAGTATTCTCAACCACTTCTTCATTAACTATTTGAAATCCCCAAAGTAGCTAGTTATCATAGATTTAAAGTTCTCTCCTAATTGCTCAATGTATTCACCAATCTGAACTGCTACTAGCCTATTGGTTTTTCAAGATACTACTCCAAATGTTTTAAAGGTCTTTTACACATGAAATAATATGTATATCAATATAGAACCAAATTTTCAAATGTACACTCTTTGTCTTTCTGATAGCTCTAAGGTTCTCAACTAGCTACTATAGTTGGAGTTCTGCTAGATCATATGCATGATCTTTCTTGACAATTTTGTATTCCACATCCATAGCTATGTGGGGAACATTATTTAATATGCTAAGTTGGTAAACAATTTGTGAAATAACCCTTATAGAAAACTCAATCAATGGATTAGTAATTGTATCAATTGTCATGTCTCTTTTGTTCCAAACAGCTCCAGTGTTCTTCTCAATTAGCTCCTTTGAGTCACTTAGTTTCTTAGGCCAATCTAGGGTTGGGTAATCAATAACCCAATGGATTATCATCTTGGTAATTTTAATAAGTCTATTGTCTAGCCACAATGAACTATCATGTATTTGGCTAAGCACTATCCTGATCCACTCAGTTTTAAACACATTTGGAAAATTAGGGCTCATTCAATCCCTTTTTCTCTATAATTTTGAACTCTTCCTTCAATACAACATTATTAGAGAGTCTTCTATATGCTTCTATAATATCCATATCCATAATGCTACCAATTTTAAAATTATAGCATTTCCTTACATCTTGCACCATTAACACGTTCAATGGAATCGTCATAATGCATGAGAAGGGTCTTGCTTGTACGCAATATCAAGAATAGATTTGAAAATAGGTTTCTTAACTTCATTAGTCACTAATTGAACATTCAATACTTCCTTTGCTTCTACATTCTTCAAACTTAATGCCATTCTATGAAACTAGGGTTTACGAGAATGTAAACTTCATAGCTTGGCTCTTGATAAATACCTTATGAAATCTGAAGAACTTCAATAGAATCGTTGCTCAAACCTTTTGCAATCACTTTGAATAGTTTTCTAGATTTCCTTCTACTCTACTCACCTTTCTTGAATTTGAAATGATGAGAAATGAGTCAAGAATATATAAAATACCCTTTGAAACTTTGTAATTAATGTTGAGTGCTTACACAACTGTAAGCTTGGCATAAACTAATTTTGGGCTCACTTAGTATCTATTGACATTTTCATCACTCAATAACCACTATGAGCTTACCATCAACTAGCCATTCTGTTAGAACAGTATCTTCTATGATTCCACTTGGCACATGTAGGAAACTTTTCATACTTGGCAGTTGTACACAATGCAAACACATATTCATGAAACTTTAGTGTAGAATGTAAATAGACTGATGATGAGCTATACTAGACCCAAGATATCATCATTAGAAGGTAATTTCTATGAGTATCTCATGTTTCCCTAACTACAACTGCTAAAATAGATCTTAGATCAGCATCTTAGTGATAGTTCTACAATGAGAGTATGCTTAGAATGCAGATTTACAATGAAAACATGCAAGATCTATGATTAAAATGTAGATTAAATGTGAAATACAACTCTTAGAAATGCTCTTGAAATGCTCATGCTATGAGATAACATGCAATAAATCATGCTAAATGACACAAAATGATGCTAAAATGCTATGAACTTGCTACAATGAAAATGCTAAAATGATGAGTTCAAATGTTCCTATATTGTAGATGCATAAAAACTTTGGTCCATTGCCTCTTAGATTTCCCTCCTATTTATAGGATTTTGAGAGGGGTTGGGGTAAGAATCAAGATTTTCACCTTTGACTAGGGATGAAAGTGAAACTAAAAATATCTCATAAGAGACCAAGAGGAAGAGTCCAACAGACTTGATTTTGAGGATAACTGAGGATATTTCTAATTCTTTTAAAATGAAAAAAGGAAATTTTCAATCTTAAGAGGATAAATTATTTAATTAATTTTAAAAATGTCTAATTTATTTTCAACACTTTTGTCTTTTTCCTCCTTTTTTGAATTTCATTTAATGAATTTGAATTGTTTTTCTCCTCTTTTAAAATTGATTTAGATCTTTTCAATTTGATAGGTGATTAATGACCTAATGTGATTTTTGATTTGAAATCCTATTGTGTTTCTTTTGATTTTCTCTTTAATTTGCACTGATTGATCAAAATTGCGTGATTTAGGTCTTTGCCAATTTTTTGGTGTCTACAAATGCCCCTCTTTGAGAAAATATATGAAGCATATTAGTTTAAAGACTAACTTGATTTTCTGATTTTAGGTCAACTTCTAATGATTGGATGTCTATTTGATGTTATTTTGACATTTTGTCATTGTTGTGGTGTCTGTCTGTTGATGATTTGATGTCTTGATTGTCATTGATTTGATGATTTGATTGTGGTGTTGATTTGGTGTTTTGTGTTGTGATGTTATTGCTTGGATACCCTCGTTTTGGTAGTCTTGATATTTGAAATTTTTGGCTGGGGTAGAATGTTTTTAATATTTCAAAAAAAATTGATGCCCTAGTTTGGATGCCCCAATTTGGTTTGATGTTTAAAATTTGGTTGTGGTAGGAAATTTTTGATATTTCAAAAAATTTTGATGCCCTGGTATACTGCCCCCTTAGAAATGAAATTAGAAAAATGGATGTTACAATTTTACTTCTAAAAATATTTGATGAGAATAGTTGATAGGGAATGTTTAGTCACAAAGTGATGTATAGGATCAATCAGGTAATGTTGATAGATAGAAAAAGTGCCCCCCTTAGGATATAGAGTAGGAAAACTGATAGGTCCATCTCAGGATTCAAAGTAGGACAAAAAATTGGTTCAAGATGGAACCATTAGCTGAATAACTAGATGTTGACATTTGATTGATGTATGATGATCACTTGTGATGAAAAACTAATGCTGTTGTTCGATGTTCAATTGGTCAAGATGGGATGAGTACCCCCACTAAGCAAGGACATTCAAATCAAACACAGATGATGTTTGTAGTGTGACATAGGGTTTATTTGTGGAGCTTTTGCATTTTTATTGGCTTGGCATGTATGCCATCAATGATGATGATGTCTTGATGTTGATGATTCAATCTTTTTGATATATGAGATATTTGAGATTTTTCATATTCAAACTTGTGCAGTTGATATATCATGGACTTACGTATGCATTTGATTGTATGAGTTGATGGATATGGTAGTAGTGGATGTGAATGAAAGGAGATGAAAGGATAAATGGAAATGTGATAAAATGGGATGTGAAAAATGAGGGGTGAGTGAAGATGAAAAATGGAAGGAAATGAAATTGTTTGAGATTCAAAGGCTATGAGGTGGAGTGTCAATTTTTGAGATTCAAAAGCCACAAAATGAATGGATGAAATAGAAAAATGAAGGAGATGGAGGGTGGGAAAAGATGATGCAATGAATCAGATGAAATGGAAGGTGGTTAAATGAATTTTTTTGAGATTCAAAGGTGACGCAAGGAAACTGATGAGGTGGGGAAATTTGGTAGTGACTAGAGTTGTCTCGGATTCAAAAGCCACATAATGCAATGAGTGCAATGAAGTGGTGAATTCATGAAGTGTAATGCTAGCATAGATGGGATGAAGAGATAAATTCCATGATAGTTGAGTACTTAGAAGCTTTTCTTGAGGTTGATGTTGATTTTTTTGTCCACTTTTTGATAAATAGTGGATTGCATCCTAATTTATGTGCCAACTATGTATTTTCAAGGAACCCAAGATGAGAATGAAAACTATATGAATGCAACTAACTATCATTTTTTTAAAGAGATGCAAACTAATTGTCACCATAGAGTGTGTGATAAAAATTGACTAAGTACAACCACCACTAGCTTAGCTATAGTGATATGAATACTATGTCACATCAAGAAGTACTAGCAAAGAGGAATAATGTACAAGAAAACATGACAACCACTAAGGAAAAAAAGCTATAGCTATAGGATAATAAAAACACGCATGCAAATAGTCACATGTTAGATAAAAGACCTCACCTAAGGTAGTGCACAAAATTAGTCAAGGTAAAAATGGTGTTACATCCAAGAGGAGGCACTTATAAGTGGACACCAACAATTTGCAAAACCAAAGGATCACAGGAGTTAAATAGTGAAAACCCAATTAAAATATCATGACTCCATCCTGATACCTCTAGCCAAACACATCATCAGGGTACTAAAATCACATGATAGTATAGAAAATCATTATTTGTGAACTAGGCATGCTTCCAGTTGTTTGTAATAGTGTCAAGTTTGTTTAGGTTTTTTGTAGGGAGCGAGTATTGTACCAGGAAGATAAGAAGGCACGGGATGTGTCAGTTGTGATTTAGTAGAAGAATTTGATGCTCGATATGCATCAATAGAAATTTGGGTGGCTGAATGTTGGAGCCAAGGGTCAAGTGTACCTAGTGCTAGTGCAATGGGATGTAGAGAGTGGATATGTGGAAGACTAGTATAGAACAAGTCTCAAGTGAGTGATAGCTATAAGGAGGTAAATAATATGGGAATGAATCAAGGTGAAGTGAGGAGTAGAATGTGATTATTGGATGTATTGAGAAGTTTTAGGAATCATGCAAGTGAAAGTATGTCAAGCTCACCTGATCAGTCATAGAAAGAGGGTGATGCTAGCCAAGGAAGGTGGATGAGGCAAGGGTGAAGAGTGAAGTGCATTTGATGAACCTTCGAAGAGTGGGTGGATCAGTCAAAGATCCAAGTGTTAATTTTGGGTCAAGGTGAGGCAAGTTAGCTAGGACAAGGGCCAACACAACCCAAAGAGGTGGGGATGGAGGTAGAAGAAACACCCTTATCAGCTTTAATGATGTTATTAGGGGCTGCAACACAATAGATAATGTAGGTGGTATTAGATGACAAGCCAATGATGCAGGTGGAGAATATTCCACCTGAGAATACAAATAGTATTTTGGGAGCAGAGGAGGAGGTGAGGGAAATAAAATCTCCTAAAAAGTCCATGAGAGAAACTTTGAAGGATGTGGGAGGTGTTAGTGGAGGTGAAGTAATGAGTGGCACAGGTCAGTAGATTAACTTTGAGATGCCAAGACAGGGTTCAACAGAAGGGGGAACGAGCAGTGTAAATGTAGAGGAGCTATAGCTAGAGGTGGGAGACACAGATCAATCATCATGGGATGTGGGAGGATTAAGTAGATTATTAGCTATAGAGAGAGTTTGAGTAGAGAACACATAATAAGAGGTTTCATTTTTGTTGGGATTGATGGAGGAGGTGTGAGAAGATGGGGTGCAAACAAAGGCAAGATGACTGCAGGTATTGGTGGATGCAAAGTGGGCACAGGTACAATCGCTAGAGATACAACAACCTATGGAACATGCATGAGTGGAGAGAAGTGATGCGAGAATGTAGGCTAAATTGTCACAAGCTCAATGGTTGCAAGAATCACTAAAGATGGCATAGGTGGGTTTAGAGAGCACTCAGAATGAGCTAGTGTTATTATAGTCATAGTCTGAGTCATTTAGGGAAGTGATTGCAAAGGAAACTCCTTGGCATTGAACTTGCAAGAGCAGTTAGTTTTAAGTGAGGGGAAGGTGAAGCAATTGCAATAGCATTTTGGTGAGGCAAAAGAAAATTTTGAGCATTGGAAAATGATGACTGATCAGATGCAATAGGAGTGAGATGTGGCCCAATGAGTGATCACTGCACAAGGGGTAAGCAATTTGGTGGAGAATGTGTTTGTGGAAATGCACTGGATAGCAAAGGTACATTAGGAAGCAACTTATTGGATGGGATGTTATTATCAGACATTCCTAAATGAGGACTGAAAGAGACACAATTTATAGATAGAGAATTCACACATCTATTGAACATGCAATTGCATGGTGGGAGGTTTCCAATTCCCATGGATGCAGTGTGGGTACGAAGGGGGTTGACACTAGGAGCTTCTTTATCTAAAGCTAGGCTAGAAGAGACACCATTGATTGGACACCTTGTTGCATCACCTCCCCTAGAGATGCCAAAATAAATAATCCATTGGACACTATTTGAATTTAATGTTTTCATTGCCATCGTAGGAGAATAAAAACTTTGTGCTTGTTGTTGTGGCAATCAAGGGGACAACTGATGTTGATTGTAATGCAGGGTTATGTTTTGTTTTTGGGATTATGTGGAATATATAAGGATGTTTTTCTATTTTTGTTAAATATTTAATTTTTTTTGGTATGTTTGATAGATATTTGAATATTTTTGTCATTTTGTGATAAATATTAAAATGGTTTGACTCTTGTAAAAGTGGGAACAATAATATTGATAGAGTGAGGATAACCATGATTGGTAGGTGAGAATCTTAGTGTGTATATTAAGAACCATTATAGATAATAATAAGACCAATGTGGGGATGTTTCTCTAGATGTGCAATGAGACAAACATTCTTGAGGCCTATGAAAAGGCATTCTGGGCCCAAAAGAGGATACTTGGGTCTCAAGAAACTGAAATAGGGCCATGAAAAGTTGCTTTAACTTGAAAAAGGTGTATTGGGGGCTCAAAGGACATTGGGGTCTTGAAAAAGGCAAAACAAGGCCTTGAGAAGAGGCGTTTCGACCAAAAAAGAGCATTTGAGGCCTAAAAACTCATTTGAGGGGCCTAAGAAAGGCGTTTCAAGGGCCTAAAAAGGCATTTTAGGCACTAAAAGGTGTTGGAAAGGTCTAGAAAGTACAATTAATCTTGGAAAAAGGTGCTAGAGGGGCCAAAAAAGGAGTTTTGGGCCCTAAAAGGCACTAGAAGGGTCCATAAAGGACACTTGGACCTAGGAAAAGGTGCTAGAGGGGCCTGAAATGGCATTTTGGGCCTATAAAAGGTGCTTAGGCCTGCAAAAGGTGCTTGAGGGGCCTAAAAGAGGTGCTTGAACCTAGAAAAGGCACTTAAGGGGCCTAAAAAGACACTTTCAGCCTAAAAAGGGTGCTTTGGGCCTAAAAAGGCACTCGAGGGGCCTAGAAAGGCACTTGAGGGGGGCCATGCTCTCACATTTAAGCTTACGTATTCTATGCCCCCAGTTGAGTGAGGATGAAAGAATCTGATGGATATCTGGGCTTTTAGGATAGCATTGATATATTTGTTGAAGGGGGCTAGACTAATGATGGCCATTGTAACTTAAATAACACTAATGATCCATAGGGAATTGTTGCTCTTGACAAGAGGAAGGAAACAAGGGCACCTCTTGTGCTATCCACATTGTGCTAGATTTTCCAAAGTCCAGTGAAATATTTTAGAATATTATTATGCTGCTTCTTAACATCAACGAGGCATGTTGGGTTCAAATATTTTATGTCCTATTGTATAGCCTAATTAGGTTAAAATGAGGTAGGAATTGAGAGGAATTTTGGAGTGTTGTTAATTTTTTGTGCGTTTATGGCCATGTTTGTCAATTATGACCCCCTTTTGAATGCGTTGGGCAATTTGTGATTTTTTTTGATATATTTAAACACTTTTTTAATTTTTTAATAATTTTAGACAATTTTAAAAAAATTTGATAGTTTTAGGCAATTTTTGAATTTTTAAAATAATTTTAGGCAATTTTTAATTCTTTTTAATTATTTTTTTTTTTTCATAATTTTAGGCTATTTTGATTTTTTTTGATAATTTTGAATAACTTTTGAGTCCATGGGGGTGAAACGAAGGATCTGAGTGAGATTTGTTGGAATTCAGGTGTAACTAGGACCACGTAAGGTACCTAAAGAGGCAATGAAGGGAGTTTATGACATCAAATGGGTTGACTGAGAGGTAAGATAAATATTGGAGATCATTAGCCAAGGTGGATAGTAGAGATGTGCATTGATTTTCCTACAATTCATGTCTATGGTATCTCAATACATAATCAAACTCCCTATTTTGCTAAATTTGTTGTGCTCCCCTTTGTTGTTGTTATATTTTTTATTTGTGCTGATGTGAACTATATTTGAATGCCAAAAATCCATGGAATTGTGACCTACAAATGTTTCTTGACTCCTACTACTCCCTCTTCTAGTTTTTGTTTGGTATTTTCTTTGTGGTATGGACAGGGGTTGTTTCATGAACATAAAGAGCTATGGGTGTACATTCAATCAAGGAAAAGAGATTTGATTTTCTCTTGTTATTGTTATTGTTATTATGGGCTCTATTTGCCTTGCTCTACTACTACTACCATACTGGCTATTTCTACTCATGTGAACCACATTTGATGCCAAAAGATCTTGAAACTATAACTCACAAGTGTTTCTCAATTGGGTATGTGTGAAATTAACTCGATGGTGCTTGAAACAAGCAAAATTTGTCTAGAGGGTTTTGCTTGAGGGCTATCTTGACTATTTTTCAGCATTGAAGGACTTTTGTTGTTTAAGGAAGTCCAAAAGTGTTGTCTCTCACCCCTTTTCAAACCAAAGGTGGCATTCTCACTTCTTTTGTACAATTTTTTTTTTGGTATTTTGGATGTGTTTCTCAAAGCTCTAAATAGTAAACCATTTGAGATGGATGCTATTGAAGGCTTCTACTAGTTTTGTACCATCACAATCTTAAAGTCTATAGGTACCAGTCCCAAAGGACTCTATGATAATGTAAGGACCAATCCAATTGGGCTCCCATTTTCCTTTATTTTCCCGTGCTGCTTAGTTCTTAGGTTTTTCTTGGAGCACTAGGTTACCAATCTAAAAAAATGAGGTTTGACCTTTTTGTTGTAATGTCTTGATAATATATTCTGATACACTTTGACATGTTCATGTTTTGTATGCTAATGTTCTTCTAACAACTCTAGTTTTTCTAGATGGGCCACTTTGTAATCCTCATCCGATAGGATGTTTCGAAGAATAACTCTCAAGGATGGGATTTCAACCTCTAAAGGGAGAATAGTTTCACAACTGTAAACCAAGGAGAAGGATGTCACTCCTATAGGAATCCTAACACATGTAGGACCAAAGGGTGGGGTTACACTATAAATGCCAATCTCTACCAATAACATTGATGGTTCTTTTGAGGATGTTGATAATGGTTTTGTTGGTGGCCTCTGCTTGGCCATTTCCTTGAGGATAATAAATTAATGAGGAGTGGTGTATAATGTAATTTTTTTCACATAATTCATCAATTATTTGATTTTTAAAGTATAGGGTATTTTCCATGAGAATGGCATGAGGTATTCCAAACTAGCAAATGATATGGTTAAGAATAAAAGAAGAGATCTATTTTCCTCTAGAGTTGGCAAGTGGTGCTGCTTCAATCCACTTGGTGAAGTATTTGGTGGCAGTGATAATCCATTTATGCCCAGTGTAGTAGGGTGGATGGATTGCTCCAATCAAATCAAAGCCCTAGTAATAAAAAGGCCATGGTGTAGCCAAAAGCTTGAGCTCTTGGGCTATTGCATGAACAAGGTTACCATGGATTTGACATTTCTTGCATGTTTTGACATAGCGATAGAATCCTTTTCCATGGTTGGCCAAAAATAGCCCATCCTAAGAATATTCTTTGCTAGTGTGAACCTGTTGGAGTTTGACCCACAAATCCCTACATAGACTTCCTCTAGAGCGACTCTAGACTCATCTTTTTTGAGACATATAAATAAATTATAGTCAAGACCTTTTCTATACAATGCATTGACTACCAAGGTGTAATGGGAGGTTTCTAAAATGAAATTTCATTTTTGGTTACATGAGAGGTCAAATGGAATGATGTTATCATGGAGGAAATTGATGATGGGGTTGTACCAAAGGGAATTGGGAGTGTCTAAGTGGAAAATGATAAGGGAATTAGGTTGAATAAATGTGGTTTGAACCACCTCTGCTACTCTAGGAGCTAAAGTAAGGAGGCCAAGGTGGCCATAGCATCTACTATATTCTTCTCTCTAGGAATTCATTCAAAATTAATGTGAACAAATCATGCCTTGAGTGTATCAACCATATGTTTATAAGGCAATAATTTTTCATCTTTGGTCTGATAAGTGTCAGTAACTTGATTGATGATCAATTGGGAGTCTCCATAAACCTCTAGTGTTTTCAATTTCCATTCTAAAGCTAGCTTGAGACCCAAGAGCAAAGCTTCATATTTAGCCATGTTGTTGGTGTAGTGTAAAAGTATTTTTTAAGGCTTAGGAATGGTAACACCTAGTAGCATGATGAACAAAATATTGGTACCTAATCCATGGTGTGTGTAGGAACCATCGAAATAGAATTTCCATGTTACTGGCTTTGTCTAAAGAATGTGCATATCTAGGAAATCTACTAGAATAGGATTTGAACTCTCTATAGGTGCATCTACCAATTGATCAACAATGGCCTACCATTTTATTTCCTTCCTATCAACATATTCAATGTTGAACTCACTTGAGATCATTACCCATTTGGCCAATCTACCCATTAATTTTGTTTTGTTAGGAAGGTATTTGAGGGGATCAATTTTGGATATGAGCTTGAATTTATGCATTAGAAGGTAGTGAAATAGCTTTTGGGAAGAAAAAACTATGACTAGGCAAGCCTTTTAAATAAAAGATTAGTTAAGCTCATAATTGACCAAGGTATAATTGATGTAATAGATAGCGTATTCTATTCCTTGGACATTTACTTGCACTAGGAGCACTCAAATTGATTTATTTGTTATAGATATATATAATAAGAAAGATTTTTGTGGTACAAGAGGTACCAACATAGGTAGATTCATCATGTAGGTTTTTAGTAAGTCAAAAGCCTTCTAGCATTGGTCATCCTACTTAAAATTTATATCTTTGTGTAGTAAGTGGGTGAAAGGTATACACTATTTCATCAATTGAGAAATGAACTGATGAACTGATTGAAGCCTACCTTGAAGAGAGCATAACTAACTTAGGTCCTTTGGAGGTGGCATACTGATTATGGCTTGTACCTTTTTGAGGTCAACTTCTATCCCTTTAGCTAAGACAATGTATCCCAGGAGCTTACCTAATTTGACATCAAAAGCGCATTTCTTGGAATTGAGCCTAACCTTGAATGCTTCTAGGTGGGTGAATATTTTGGCTAGTATGGTAAGATGTTTTTCTTGACTATGGTATTTGGCAAAAATTTCATCCACATAATCCTCCATGAAGATATGCATCATATCACGAAAGATAGTGGTCATGGCCCATTGATAGGTATCTCTAGCATTCTTTAACCAAAGGGGCATTACATTCCAACAAAACATGCACCATGCACAAGTAAAAGTTGTTTTCTCTTGATCTTCTAGTGCTATCCTGATCTAATTATACCTTGAAAACCTATCCATGAGTGAAAACATGGAATGACCCACTCAGATTGACAATGGTATCAATGTTGGAGAGGGGGAAGTCATATTTGGGACATCCTTTGTTTAGATCTCAAAAATTGATGTAGATGCATATAGTGCCATTCTTCTTTGATATAGGGACAATGTTGGATATCCATGATGCATACGCCAAGGGTCAAATGAAATTGGTATTGATTAACTTTTCTAACTCTACCTTGACCAACAAAGTTTTATGGGGATGCATCTTTCTAAGGTTTTGTTTTGCTAGCTTGGCCTCCAGAGAAATATTGAGATGATGGAGGATTAAATTTGGGTCAAAGCTAGGCATGTCTATGTAAGACCATGCAAACTTTGTCTATCTTTCTTCAAAGAAGTGAATGAATGCTTGTTTTTTCCTCTATGCTTAAGGATTGTGCTACATAAATGACCCTTGGTTCTTGCTTTATGTAGATGTTGACTAGTTTTGTTGATTTAATTAGAATAGAAGATCTTTCCTTGGAGTGTTTAGGTAAAGTATCAATCACCTCATCCATAGGTTCCATGGTTGGGTTTTCACCTTTGGATACTTCACTTTTCTTTGTTTCTATTTTTTTGAGGTTAGCCACAACTTGGTAGTGATCATTGAGGTTTTGAAATGCTTGACCTATTCTAATGTGATTGAGGTAATTGATACTAGACTCAACTATATGTCTTTTCTTCTATTCTTTGTTGATGAGATGGTTCAACCACATTAAGGTAGAAGAAGATTTCATGGTTAGTGTCAAAATGAGGGATGTGGTGAGGCTTGATTGTATCCCAATTAATGAGTTCAAGATGGACTAGGGGTAATGATTCGTAATATGGAATAGGTTCAATAGGGTTTAAAGACATGATTTCATTGGATGGCTCATATGTTGTATTTGTTAGATCTATGACATGAGCTTCTTCTAAAGTGTTGGGAAAAGTAGAGCTTGCAAGAGGCTCATAGTAGTCATCCTTAACCTCTACTAGAAAGAAGTTAAGGAATAGGGTTTGAAATTGAAATCCTTTGACATGTTCATCATCTTCTAAGCTTCTCTATTGTATCTTGATTATGAGCAAAGTGGGTCTTACACTATGAGTTGTTCTTTGTGTACAAACTATCGAATGTGGGTATGTGAACTACATCACATACTTTATCATGAAGAGACTCCTTAGATAATGACTCAAATTCCCATTTAGTGGAATCATCATCATCTTTATTATTGGAGGTGTCTATAGACAATTTTTTGTGGGATATGAATTCGAGAGGGATAGGTTCTCATTTATGATGTTAGTTGTTTTCTAGCTATAGCCATCTTTTTGTTTGGGTGCCCACTCTAAGGTGGAAGAGGAGGAATCACTATGCTTAGGACAAGCATCAGAAGAGGCTTGTGTCCTATCTTTTCCATCATATTGTATCCCTATTTTAAACTTGTTGGACCTAAATTGTGCCATTAGAGGTTCAATGATGCCTATCCCTTTTCCTAAAGGACCATCTCCTATGTATCCCATCTTTTTCATTAGGTCAAAACCTTTTCCATGTAGGTGGTGGGAGATATCAATGTTTTGTTGATTGATTTCTACCATTGAGTTCAGAGATGTTTTGCTTGCTTTAAAAAAATGTGCATGATAAGGCTTGGTGGATGATGGTTTTCCATGAGATCTTAGAGAAAGTTGTGGATCAAATAAGGAAACTAAGTACTCACCCACCCCTTTGCAATGCAATTTACACTTAATATCAAATTTCATCAATCTATCCATTTCTTTGTAGTGTGACTGTTAAGGGTCTTTGGATGATGATGTTGAAGGAATAGAAGGACTCGAACAACCCACTTTCTCTTTACCCTTAGTTGACGTTGATGAGTGGTTGTCATTTGAGTCAGTAGGGCATGAAGTGTCTATAGTTGTGGACTGGATAATGTCATGTATTGGTGTATTAGTTTCTTCCTTATTGTGAGGAACTAAGGAATTTAATATTGTGCAAAATGCTAGTCTCTAGGTATGGTCACTTCTTGACCCATGTAAGGAAATTTAAGACATTGGTGATAAGTGGAGGGAATGACCTACATGTCATGAATTCACAATCTTCCCAATAGGATGTTATAGGTTAATTGTAGATCTAAGGCCAAAAAATAGTCTCTTTCACAATTGGTCCTACTCTGATTAGGAAAATAACCATGCCTTTGGAGGATCTTTCCTCATCATCATAAGCTTTGATGGTAATTTTCTTTCATGGGTCAACAACATCCTCTACATACCCTATGGATTTTACTAAATTGAGTGTACAAATATTAAGGCCTACTCCACCATCGACCAATGCTCACTTAACTCTATTTCTATGGATAAAAACTTTAATATGCAAAGGAGAGTTTTGGGGTTGGATGATAGACATGTCATCTTGGGCTGAAAAAGATATGCAATGAGGGGCAACCAGATTGCTGACCATGTTCTAAGATCTACTCATATCTAGGTTGTTCAATACTAAGGCTTTGTTAAGTATTTCCTTATGCTCTAGGGAGATTTGCAATAGTTCAAAAATAGAGATATGGGCTAGAGTCTTGAGTAATTGGTTGACTAGGTTGTATTTAGGCAAGGAGGAACTTGCAATTGCATGATCAAGATTTATTACAGGTCTTGGTAGGATAAAATTAGAGGCTTGGCCTTGTGTAACAATGTTTGAGGATTGCTTTTTATTTTTGTCTTTAATTATGATGACATTTACAATGTCATCAAATCTGAAGATCACTCCAATAGTAATATCATAATGATGTGCGTAATTGACCTTAGTTTGAGGGGGTGCATTCTGTTCGGCTTTGGAGGATTCACCCTTTTCATGATACATGAAGGGGTTCTTGAATGTTGTATGATCTTCATTATTACTAAGGTTTTTTACTTCAATTTCCACATCATTGATCAATTTTTGGATTGTCCCCTTAAGGTCAAAATAATTGTTTGCTAAATGCCCCTTGTTTTGATGGTAGGCATAGATGTGCTTGTCATTCTACCATTTTGGTTTTCTTGGGGTTCATAAGGTTTAGCCTCAGGAAGTACATTGAGCTCATCCACTAAGAGGGTTTTCAAGGCACTCTCATAAGACACTTCAATAGGAGTATACACCTTGGGTATATTAGAAGATTGGTATCTACGGGGAGTAGGAGCTTGATTGTAAGAAACTTGTTGATTAGTCATTGAGAGGGTTTCCATATTGTGTCTATAGAATGGGTGGGCATTGTCTTATTAGGGTGCATTTAGGTTAGTGTTGTTGACAATAGGATATGATTGGTTTAGATGGGATTGGTTTTGAGGTTTCACATGGTTTTCTTCAACAATCCCATTATTGATAATGTTCTTCTTATTGTTTCACCACGATGAATTTTGCTTATCAGTGGGTTGATCAAAGGAATTATGACTCTATGTGGAGTTATTTGAAAAGCCCTTACCATATTTTGATAGTTTAATGATGTTATTATTTAGTAAGGTCTCTTCTACCTTAGCAGAATTTTCTAAGGTAGTTTTGAAATCTTTAGGCCCTTGGAGTTGGAGCTAGTAATTCAGTGGTTTGGAGAGGTTGTTAATGAAAATGTCAATCTTCTCTTTAGTAGGTATGTCTCTATGATACTTAGCAAAAGTGTGTCTATTTTTGTAGGAAACTTTTGAATGACTTGTTAGGGAGTTGTTTCATGTTGCATAGGTCAATAATTGTAACTTCCTTTTCGATATTGTAGGAATATTGGCAGATGAATGCATAAGCTAGTTGATGAAATGTTTTGATATTAGAGGGTAGCTTGGAGAACCACTCCATGGCTTTCCCTCTAAGGCTTCTAGGAAATAGTCGTATCAGGTACATCATGTCATGGAAAAATTCTATACTCAAGGTATAGAATTGTTTGAAGTTATCTTGCAGATATAATGTGCCAAAATATTTATCATATTTTGGTATTTGTACATTTTTGAAGAAAGGCATAAAGTAAATGTTCTTGTCAAAGGGGAGAGAGAACAACTTCTCAAGGCTAAATTCCATGAGTTCTATTTTTCCTCTCTTCATTCTTTCCATTTCCATTTGTAGGTCTTGTAACTTTTGTGTGACAACATCTACGGGTAACTCTTCTGCATCTCATTTTAGGTTGGTCACATCAAAATCGAATGGAAATTTTGCACCTTGTTGTGCTAACTCTAGTATATAACATTCCTCATTTTTTTGATTATCTTGTCCATGATGTCAACAAGCTTGGGATTTTGTTGGAAATTGTTGATCTTAGTTTCAATAATTTTGTAATCCTAGATGTTAGATGAACCCATTGTGGCTATGGATTCTAAGTTTTAATTGAACAAGGGTGACTTGTGAATAGCTACATTCTGTGAGCAATCTGTTGTTGTAGTAGGCTTGAGGAGATTTAGAGGTTTTGTGCATATGATGGTTCTTTTGGCTATTCTAGAACTCATTCATATAGGTGATTTCTTTGGTCTTGTAGCTATACATTTTTTATGTAGTGGCATGAAACATGAGTTGGATTCCTTTAGTTCTTAGGTATATTTTGAAAAGACGAGGGTTTCCATTGAATGTGATTTGTTTTTGGTAACAAGCTAGGTTGGACAAGATGTTTATGAATGTTGATAGGGTGATTTTCACTTTATCAAAGTCAGGTAAGGTACGGATGTGTGTCTCCAAATGTGTTTGACTTGATGTGCAAAATTAAGAAATGATAACTATTGGGTTGATAATGATGTTTGTAGATTTTCTTGTTTTGGATGGATGTTTTTGGTCAAATATAGAATTACTTAGACTTTGTGAAATACTAGCAAGGAAAAGGGTATCCAAATTGATTTTTCATTCGTGATTATTATGCATGTCGATAGCCTCTATTTTATGTTTTCACTCAGATGTGTCATATGAATGGTGAGATGCATTATTTCATTGATTAAATGCACTATTTTATTGCTCATATGTGATATTAAAAATGTTATATGCATTTTTTAATCATTCAGATGTGTCATTCTACTAAGAAAATGCACTATTTTAAGGCTCATTTGCATAGTTTAATAGATGTTGGTGTAAATAAGTATTTACTTATTACACTTACTTAAGTTTTACTTAGGCTAATGCATTATTTAATTATTTTGCATTATTTTATTATTATTTTAGGTGAGACACTTAGGAGTTTGTGAACTCTCATTGAGTTACATAACTCTAATTATGCACATGTTGTCTACAACACATGAGTATGCATCATTAACTGAGTTTTCATGATGACAACACAGTTATCCACACTCCTCATTTAGCACATGTTGTCTACACCACTGATTTGTGTGATACACCATTGTAGGCTTATCCTCACATCATCGCACTTAATCTTGTGCTTAATGGAGGATAATCCATATCTAGTGGACATGTGCCTAGTTGTATGACATATCATTATGCTAACTTATATGCATTCTAGAAGCTCTCCTGAGGACTTTATATTCAAGCACTTCTATTGTACTCTCAATCTAGTTATTGGATGAATATCGTCATTCTGATCATACTCTGTCTATTTTGGTCTACTGTGTTCTTGTGTTGAGTTCTTTAGTTCTTGGGTGAATTATAGCCTAAGCCAAATTCTTACATGGTATCAGAGCCAAGGAGGATTCTCATCACGTAGCCATTCGAGACCATTCATGCTTGTTGGTAAATAGATTGTTCTTCTTCTTTTCCTCTTTTTATGTGCCCAAGCTTATAACGAAGAACAAATTTACACAATAGTTGGGAAACCATTTCTAAGAATATCTAGTTTCCCTCTGAATTGAGTTACAACTTCCTATGTGAATGATGTTCAAGGAATTATGTTTAATTCCTAGACTAATGTGGGGTATGCTCTTAACCCGAGAGTAGAAGAGGCAAACCATATTAAGCCTAACTAGAACTTAATTTAGGCAAGAAATACTTCTAAATACTAAAACATATTCATGTATTCACACCTCTTATGAATCCGTAAATCTATTTTCATAAGACTAGAACCAATTGAAATTCAAATCTAGGCTACGATTGATGAATTAGGAAAAATTACAGAATCTTTTCTTCAAATGAATTATAACAATACTTATTCAATTCATTCATATTCCAAAAAATAAGAGAAATGAAACTCTGTTCTTTCTTAGTTCTCTGTAACATAGAAAGGAAATACTAACTAACCACAGTACCTACTGGAACAAAAAATGATTGAAACGAAGTGCCATTGAATTATCTTTGCAACAAATATTACTTCACGCCAAAATTTTGCCGAGCTTTGATTAATCATTCAACTTCATACATATAGGGTTGAGAGATGACTATTACAATAGCAATTTCAATCGGTTCATCTTCTGAATATGACAAATGGAAAGATGCCAATTTGTCAGATTTCAAAAATTACAAAAAATTGCAACATTTACATTAGAGAATGGAAAGGGAGTGTTGAATAAATCATTTAGACTTCTTTCCCTTTTTAGTTTTTTCCCTATATGTTCTGGCAGCCACTATAATTGGGATCATCTCCTTGTGACTAGGCACTTGCACATTGGTGAATCTCAATAGCCACCTTGAATGCTCTAGAGATAGTTCTTTTAATTCATTCAGCTGACTTGTCATTTCTTCAGCAGCCACATGCATGCATCCACCAAGTGTTTGTAGTTCTATTACCCTATTTTGACTGCTTGAAGCTATCCTGAATAGGTTACTTAAATATATAGAAAATTTATTCTTCATCACTTCTATATTAATAAAGGATTTCCCTTGTCTACTGGTTTGTGACTCAGTGCGCAATCCTCGCATAAGCTCAAATGCTATGTCTTGGGTCTTCTTCACCTTGTCCCCTATTTCTTTGAGTCCTTTCTCAGCCTCTTGAATCATTTCCATCTTGAACTGCATACTTTGGAGCCATTCAGTTAGAGGTTCATTTCCATTCTTAAGAATCTTTACTTCAATTGCATCCTTTGCCTTCATCTGAATAACCATCATCAGGAGAGAAATACATTCTATGCATCTCACTCTTTCTTTAGCCAAGGTATTACTGTTAGATGTAATATTATCCTTTTCAGTTTCTAGCTGGAGGATAATATTCCCAATTTGATCAATTAGGGAAACTCCATCTCCATTGAGTTTCTCGATCCATTCCTTTCTAATCTGATCAAAATGCCTATCTTTCTGAAGCTGTGATATGAAGGCTTGTACTTCTTTTGCTGAAGGATTTTTAGTGGCAAGCACACCAGTAATAGTTGCCAATGGAACAACTAATTGCCAGATGAACCTTCTTAACTCCTCTATTTTTGGTTTCATTCTGACCTTCAATGACTTGAGATCCTCCAGTTGCTCTTTCATCACTTCATTACTCAATTTCCATAGGCCTACTTTTGTATCATGTCTAGCCTCTCCAAGATCAATTGAGTGCAGAGTGAAGTCCTTTGGCATAATATCTTCAATTCTCCTTGCCTTGTTTGGTTTTGCTACCTCCATAGTTAAGTGCCCTATTTCTAGATCTTGTCCCAATATTAACAAGGTCTTCTACTTTTTAGCTTTTACTAAGGCAGATCCTGAGCAAACTGCTTGAGATACAACATCCTTTGAAGGAAAATTTTCATCTTTTCTTTTTCTCTTCTTCTCCAAAGTATCCTCAAGCCAAGACTCCGTACTAATCACTTTGGAGGTTGTTCTAAGTGATTCAATGTTGAACATTTTCTTCTTCAGTGGAGTCATTGTTGCTGTAGCTACAGAAAAGGGGGTCTTTGGATCTCAAGAAAGGAGCTAAGATGAACTTGGAGCTTTCTCTTCTTCTTGAGCTTTCTTTGCAACTTCATCGAACTCAGTGGATTTGCTACTACTACTTTTATCATCTCCAATCTCTACTATTTGAATAGGAGAACCAGTGGGATTTAGAAGAGGAGCACTTATAGCTAGTGTAGAGCTATGATGAGGAGATAAGATAGGGGCGACATGAGGAGATGGAGTTGGAGAAGGCTGAGGAGATGGGGGTAGAGTGGCATGCGAAGGTGAGACTAAAGCAAGAGACCCATCTTTCTGCTCTTCCATTCCTTTCTTAGCTTTAGCTTGAGCTCCAATGACTAGTAGTGATCTACCTTGACAGGTTGGGGCTATTGGAACATTCTTCTCCAAGGGCTGGTCACCTCCTCCTACAGATTGGGCTAGTCCTTGAGCAGCTATGGTAGTAGCACTAGGTGTGGCACTTTGAGATGAAGCTATAGTAGCTGCAGGTGGAGAAGCTTGAGTAGTTTTACTCCTACTCTAGCTTTTCTTAGCTATCCTTTCAACCCACTTCCCAGTCCTTTTGATAATTCTTGACATCATGACATTGAAGTCTTCTTCTATGTCAACATATAGTTCGGAACTAATGGGAGTATTCCTCAACTTAGTCAAATATGTATTTCTGTACATATTTTGACCATCATCTTCCAATCCCTCCACGTCTAAATTTATACAATATGTCTTTACCTGATCAATTGTAAATCTAGCAAAGGCATGAGCTTGACTCTCTAGTTCATTCTTACAATTTACCTAGTAATTCTCCATGGTTATCACATGTTTGATTACACTTCCAATTTGGAGCACATCTCTGGCATATCCATTAGGATCAAATAGGGGCCTTACTGCTTCATACTCTTCCAATTTGTATTTACTCTCACAGGCTTTGAGTATATTCTTTGCATTTGATCTAGTTTCACAACTGTATGCTCCATTTTTTATAAGGAATTCATACCCTTTATTCCTCAAGCTGGTGCTCAACACATTCACTTGTATTGTCTGCCTAACGATCTTTGCGAGAATGATAATATCATCTAGATACTGGGTAGCTTTAGTGGGAATCCATTGAATGCTGCAAGACACAAATAAGAAAATGATGAAAACTGAATGAAATAACTACCAAATTGGCTGATGATTGCCATCACTTCTAGACTGAATCTCCACTCTAGACACCCTTGGAGCTCCCTGCAAATCCTCATGGTGAATGCATCATTTACCCGATGTATTCTGTATAACTATTCTGTAATTGCAAGCATGGATAAAACTCATAACTTTTTACATTATCAAGAAAATTCTCAATTCTAGGGAGTCCTAGCCACAATTGAAGAGAAGCCAACATGTATATAAAGAAAGAGGACATATAAAATGAATTATAAAACTTGGCTGCACTGAGAGCCCTAGAAAGATGCTCACTGACCTCATACGCCCAATCAATATACTGTGTATCTAAGCAAATAACTTTCACCAAAAATAAGTACTGCTCTACAAAATTAAAAGCTTCTACCTCACCTTTGAGTCAATGCAACAGAACCAAAATGTCAACAATTTCTGGTTTCAGGTCTATGCCGAAAAGAGTTTTAGGGACTTTACTCTTAGCTCCCCTTGGCTTTTGAAACCAATCTTGCATGATCTCCCTCCTCCAAACCATCTTCTTCAAAGAGTACTCTGACATGGCTCCACTCATCATTAAATCTAAGAAATCCTCTTGTTCTAGAATTTGCAAGCAATTCACTACTGCTTGACGATCAATTGAAATCAACACTATTTGGTCAGGCAATAGAATCTACTTTGTATTTGGGTTGTAATGATTGATGCATTCCAAAATTAACTCCAGAGCTTGTACTACTATAGGAAACCTAGTTGCTTCTACTAATCTACTTCTTCAAAGTTTTTTTGTTATGGGATGAATTGGCTTTGCTCTTAATCTCCTTTGAAAATATTGCATATCATAAAAATGGAGTGAAGTATTTGTGATACTTGACCACGCTAACTTAATTCCACCCATTCCATCAAAACCCACAAATCTTGTTGCCATTTTATTTGATGTATGATAGCAAAAATTCAAACAATTGTAGATGATATAAGAAGCAAACTTTGTAATTCTAGAAACTACTTGAAAGCACTATCCAGTACAACAGTATAACAGTAAAATGGTAGTTTGAAAATATGTTACTTCCCCCTTTATAAAATAACCCTAGATTTGCCTGTTAAATTTCATAAATTGTGCCACATGAGCAAAATTAAGGGCAAATCCATTGGATTGGTGGATGTAAAGGTTCTAATGGATTAATCTTTGTCTTTTCACTATTTCCATTGGCTCAACGGTAACTCTCATTAATTACTAGTTTACTTTTCATTTCATCCATCTTTCAAAAAAATAAGAATGGAGTACTTCCTTGCTCAAAATCCACTTAACTCAATTCTACTTGCAAAAACCTAATCAATCAACTAATTTGTTTCTATTTACTCATCCAGAATAATCTACAATGAAATCGCATACTTACCATGCTTGCAGGAATGATTTTCTTTTAAATGCAGAAAATGGCCTTGAAGGGTAGAAAACCTGCAGCAGAGAAGTAGATTTCCAATTTTCTTCTTAAGCTTTCATTTTTACCTTGCTGCCCTAAGTACTTTATTAAAAACCTTCAAAAAACATTAAAGAAGTTTCATGGGCGAACAATGGGGCCTTTGCAAAAAATTTACCTTTTGGTTCGAAGTCCACTAGAGGAGAAGCTACTTCTGAGTTTTTTGCCGATGCTTATCCTGATCATCTTAATGAGTTCTAAATAGTTTCCACTATGAAAACATGATGCTATTTGAATGATTTAACCATAATTTGGCTTACCTATCCTTGTTTCAGCCTACAGAATGCATCTATGGATTCCTGTGGAGTTTCACCTTCCGAGTGTGACAACCTGCTATGGAGAAGAAGAAACTTGATTTTTCGCAATTGCCCATTGTTTTACTTCTTCTACCCTATTCACTTTATTTTAAGCCTCCAAAAAACACAAAACTGACTTCAAAAGTGAGAGGTGGGGCCCATTGGTGGACTCAATTCATTTACATACACCTCTTCAAAAAATTGATAACTGACTTCGGAATCCGCCACAAAGAATCTCTTTTCTAGTTTTCCATCGATCATTATTTTGATCATTTTCTAGACTTCAAAATGATTCTTGCTGTGAGCTCATGACATCATTTGGATTATCTTTTCATATCATGATTCACTTTACTTCAATAACGCTTACAAATAATATTTGCCAGCCTTTGCAAAAAATCACCTTCAAGGTGTGAAAACCTGCTATGGAGAAGTTGGAACCTGATTTTCTGCCAATTCAATTTTCTCTATCTCTAGACTAAATGAGCTGCAATAAATTCAAATGATGTAGCACAAATTGAGAATCCCCATCGAGTATGGTTCTAAACTACCCCTAAGACTCATGATAATCAAGAAATACCCACTCAAGCTATATGTGACATAGGAGAAGGGAAAAGATGAAAACTCGATGGAGAAACTCAGCACCTAAAGAGGAAAAGACCTATTGACCAGACTTTGACAAAACATGACATTAGTTCACTTTCCACTTTGCAAAAATTGTATATGGTGAAAAGTGGAGCAACAATGCTTCAACACCTCAACCTAAATCTGAAGGATCCACAGAAATTGGGAGCTTCTAGAGCCAAATCTGACCTCACCATTGCATCTGGAGCATCGATTCGATGAAGATCGACTATAAATTTGCTTATATTGGGTGAAAGTTGATCGTGAGGAAATTTTTTTTTGTAAATCAAAACCTGAAAGCCCTGATTTGCAATTGGGTATGATTGTTTATTTGATCTGATTGTTTGATTTTTGGATCTATATTTCTCTGTAATTTTTAGATTTTATTCGATATTATTGTACAACAGAGAATTTTTTTTCGAACTGGGCAATGACACCCCAGCTCAGCTCTATTATTCGTTGGTGGATTTGTTAATTTTCACAAGGTTTATTTAAGTTGTGGGCTAATTCACACTTAGTACCCTCAAAATTCCCCATTAATTCAGCCACAATACAACAAACACCATACTACACAAACTGCAATTTTTTTAGCAGTCTACACAAAGATCAGGCAAGCTCTTGACCGACAAGCAAGCCTATCACCAGTCAAAGACCTTTTATATTGATGTCATGCGCTATTCATTTTAAATAGAAGTTATAGCGCCCTCCCATTGCATGTGGGACAAAGTCTAAGAAATCTGGTGATGTTAACTACATTCTGGTGGTGGAAAAGTGGAATTTGGCATGTGCAATAGATCTTTGAGGATCATGAGTTTAAACTCTGGCAACATTCGCTATGATTCCCAGCAACCTGTGCCTGTGCCACAGGGTGAACATTAAATTGCTCAGCAATACAGACCATGTGTAGAGCCACATTAGCTGACCATACAACCTAATCTACTAGCAGAGGTCTAGTCAGTGCTCCACATCATCTGACATGCCAGCTCTTTTGTACTGATTATACAATACGAACATCTGTGTCATCTGCCACATCATTAGGAGGTGTCAAATTTTGCTGACATCATCTGGTGCATATGATTAAATTTGACACCTGTTTGGACATCATTTTAGGGTGAAATTAAACTACTCCAATGACCGTATGATAGTCAAATTTAGCCCCATCATTCACTGATGCAACCCCTCTCCAAATTCATTTTGGATTTTTCAATCTGACTTCAAGAGGCCATAGCTCGCACATTCAGACTCCAAATCAAGTGCTTTTGTTTTTGAAATTGGGTAAAATTTTCTAAATTGTTTAGTGGTGCAGCTAGTTTTTGGTTTTGGTGGACGAATTGTTCAAAAATTGCATATTTTGGTGACTGTACTTGGATAATCCTACATTTTGCAACTTCAAAAGCTTCGTACGGGCGCATTTGGAGTAAAAAATAGGTTCTGTTTTTTTTTGAAAATGCATTATTTTTTATCTACTTTCTAGATCTAGAATCAAATTTTAGTGTTGTGTGGAAAAAATTGTCACTTTCAGCAATAGGGCCTTTCTTTGCATTGCAATGCTTCAGAATTGTAGCACTTTGTAAAGTTTTAGATTTGTACTCCATTAAGAGGTTGTAACAAGAAAAATTAGAAGTCCACAAAGGCCAACATTGGCAAGTGGCCCATTGTAATCGCATTACTGATAAAGTGCCCAAAGCATCTATTGTGGGGGGGTTTCTTGATTTAGTGAAAAGGGGGGGTGTTCTTGGTGTTGTGTTCTCTCTTTTCTAAACTTTTCTTTCATTTTCTGCATTATGGGCAACTTTAAGTTTCCTAAATTAACCCCTCATAACTATGCTTTGTGGTCAATCAAAATGTTGTATCACTTAATGCATAATGGAGTTTCACAATATGTAGATGGTACTCTTTCTAAACCAGTAGGTGATAATGTATCAATAAGTGAAATTTCAAATTGGGTAGCCATGGATAGGAAAGCCCTAGGTGATATATGTTTGGGGGTAGATGACAAAATCATGTATCAAATTAAGAAATGTACTACATCCAAGGAAGCTTGGGATACCCTCAAAAGCCTTTATTGTAAAGTGTTTGAAGAGGATGTGTTCAAAATAGAAGATGAGCTTGTATCCTTAGATCCTAAGTCATATGACTCAATACAGGACTTCATCATCAAGGTGAATGAACTAAGGACAAAGCTTACTGATTGTGGGAGTTCTATCAAAGATGATAGACTAATCTATCTCATCCATAACAAGCTGCCATTGGAATATTTCACATTTGTATCTTCTTTCAACACCTCAAAGAATACCTTAGGGTCTGCCTACAAGAAAGTCACTTTTGATGAATATGCTAAACTATTGGATGATGAAGAAAAGAAGTTGAAATCAATGGGGATTCACAAATCACCTCAGTCCAAAGTATTGGTGGCCAATGAGGGTTCTCAACATTTAGCTGGACAGTCTTCAAATAAAGGAAAGGGTAAGAAGAAGTGGAAGAAAGACAAATTAGAGGATGCAAAAAAGACAACACCACAATCCAATCAACAAGGCAAGTCCTCAAATTCCAACAAGAAAGGGGACAATAATAAGGAGAAGAAGAAGTGTGCTTATTGCAAGAAATTTGGTCATGAAGAGCATGAGTGTTATCTCAAAAAGATTGATTAATTGACCAACATCATGAAGAAACATAATGTTCCATTCCCTAATGCTTACAAGGAGAAAGGGTCTTCTTCAAATTTGAAGGGCAAAGGGAAAGCACTCATGGAAAATGCAAACTCTTCAAAAGAATGGATATTTGACTCAGGTGCCTCATATCACATGGGTTCTTCAAAGGAGGATTTTTCTTCAATGAAGTAATCTACGGTACCACACATCTTCATGGGGAATGATAGAAAAATGGAAGTTGAAGGGAAAGGAAATATGGATATGGAAAATGGAGAGTGTCAAGAGGTTCTCTATGTTCCAAACCTAAGTTCAAATCTCCTATCAATCTACCAAATCACTCACTTTGGAGATGGACACTTGAGTTCCTTCCAAACTTGGTTTAGGTGCACAGTCTTAAAGATAATTCCTTGGTTGCAGTGGGGAAAGTGAATGATCACAAGAGATTGTACTCTTTCTCTCATTTTGTACCCAAGTCTTCTTCAAAAGCCTTGTTATCTCAATACAATTCAAACATTCAATTATGGCATGAGCGGTATGGTCATCTTGACTACCACTATCTTCAGCAACTTTGCACATACCACATGGTGAAAGGTCTACCTCAAATCAACTTTTCTAATGGTGAATGTTCAATAAATTTAGTGGATACACATCTAGAGGGGAAGTTACAAAGAGGGAAGTCTTCAAGAGCAACTAGTGTTCTTCAAAGGGTTCACATGGTGTTAGCAAGTCCTTTTTGCATTCAGCTAGGGTCGATACATACTTACCTTAGTTGATGATTTTTCAAGGTTCACTTGGGTCTACTTTCTGCATAACAAGAATTAAGTGTTGGACAAATTTCTAGCCTTCAAGGCTTATGTTGAATGGAAATCCAAAAAAGCCATCAAAGTACTCCAAATGGATAATGGAAGCATGGATGTGAATAGAATACTTAAGGATTTTTATAGACATGAGGGAATTGATCTTCAAACTTTGTCGGCATTTGGTCCGCATAAGAAAGATGTTGCAGCCTTGAGGATCAAAACTCTTAAGTCTATGGAAAGTTGCATGATTCATGCCAAGTCTCTCGATCCATCATTAGAAGTCAAAGCAATCTCAAGTGCCACTCACATTCTTAATCATTCTCCTCATCCAGCCTTAGATGATAAAACTCCTTTTGAGGCATGGTGCGATAGAAAACCTATTGTGACACACTTCAGAGTCTTCAGTTGTCCAGCATGGGCAAAGAGATCTTCCAGGGGAAGCAAGGCATAGCCATCTTGGCCTTGTACTTTCATTGGTTATGAAGACAATGTGAAGGCATATAGACTTCTAGATCTAGAGACTAATCAAATATTTGTGGAGAAGGATGTACATTTTGAGGAGAGTTCACCTAGCTTGTCCTCTACTCCTCTTCGTAGATCATATAGTGTGGAAACTGATAGTGATTTCAGCGATAGTGCTTCAATAGATTTAGACATGTGGGGTTCTATCAATAGTTACAGTGAGAGGTCACTTCATTAGTTCAGTCTATACACATACATCACCACAGTGATAGGTCCAGAAGAACAAGGTACATCTAGTCTTCTAGATACAAGTTCAGTGACAGATTTGGGGGACAGTATTCATGATCTACCTTTTCTTCTTGATGCAGAATTACCTTCTTCAATTGTCACAAGGGTTCCATCAGACTCTCTTGTTCATTATCTACATGATCAATCCTCATAGGTTGAAGTGATTATGGATACTTATGATCAGCAATTGCAGCAGGGTTCTTCATCAGTTGTAGAGACAGACAGTTCCTTGGGATAGGTTCTTCAACTAGATGAGTAGGTTTCAAAGACATCACCTATTCATGGGATTCTTTCTAGACATAGTGGAAGCATCTCATTTTTACTCTTGGCATTGTTTCTTCCTAAGGGGAGGAACACCATTTTGTAGTCTTGGATCAGCTTCTTCATCGGAGCAGTCACTGTTCAACATTCTTCTTTGTGGGGGGGAGCCCATCTTGTCTCTCTTCCTCTTCTCATCATTCTCTCATGTATATACTAGATGTATGTCATAATGGGGGGGGGTCTTGATTACTCCATCCATCCATGCATCCTCCTTTATCTCTCTTTTTGGGGGAGGGTTTTTCCCATGAGGTTTTCCCTCTTTCTCCGCTTTATGGGAGATTGCATATCATTATGTAAATGGGTACCTAACATGGCCTAGTAGTCGGGACCCATATTGCATTTCATCCTAGATTTTGTAAGCTTAAGGGAATTCCCCTAAGTTGCACTTAAGGGGGGGTGTTGGTGTAAATAAGTATTTACTTATTACACTTACTTAAGTTTTACTTAGGTTAATGCATTATTTAATTATTTTGCATTATTTTCTTATTATTGTAGGTGAGGCACTTAAGAGTTTGTGAACTCTCATTAAGTTATGGAACTCTAATTATGCACATGGTGTCTATAACATAGGAGTATGCATCATTCATTGAGTTGTAATGATGATAACATAGTTATCTGCACTCCTCATTTAGCACATGTTGTCTACACCACTGAATTGTGTGCTACACCATTGTAGGCTTATCCTCACATCATCGCACTTAATCCCATGCCTAATAGAGGATAATCCATATTTGGTGGACATGTGCCTAGTTGTATGACATATCATGATGCTGACTTCTATGCATTCTAAAATCTCTCTTGAGGCCTTTATATTCATGCACTCCTAGTGTACTCTCAATCTAGTTATTGGATGAATATCATCATTCTGATCATACTCTATCTATTTTTGTCTACTGTGTGCTTATGTTGAGTTCTTTAGTTCTTGGGTGAATTCTGGCCTAAACCAAATTCTTACAATAGAAATATGAATTATAATAGAGATTAGAAGCATTATAAAAATGTTCAAAAGCATTGTTTCATGTAGTATATGTCCTATTTTCAGGGTAGTTTAGCAATGTCTTCATCTTGGACTTGGTTTCTTGATACTAGTTTGAGGTTTGTTCTTTCTAGAAGGTTTGTGATCCGCATTGGTGTTCATTATTAAACTTTAAAACACTTCCAAGCACAATAGTAGTGAGACCAAAGAAAAATGAAAAATTGTACACACCTAGAAAATGGAAGAAAATGGCTTCCTATCAAGGTTATCTAAATCCAGTGACTAGTGGGTCTTAGTATTCCAGGTGTATTCAGATTTACCTCTCCTATGATAGAGAGCTTCCCACCAATGCTAGGGAGGTTTGGCACAATCCCTTGCGAGACTACTAGAGGAAGGCTATGTTTTGAACATAGTTAGCTTGCATTCAATTAGGAATACAAGATTGGGGGACAATCCCTCTCACCACCCCTACTAAGGAAACTTAGGAGGTAGCCCTTCTATGGCTAGATAATCCTACCTAGTGAAAAGAAAGAAATAGAAGTCACAAATAGTTTTGGGAATCTAATCACTTGAGAAGAGTGAGAGCCTATCCTTACTATTTTGGCTCCCCAAACATGATAGACACAGAGGTTTAATTACCAGCCCTTATACTGCCAAAGACAAAGGGGCCCTAACTAGATTATATGTGTGGGTTCTTTCCTCGTTCAATTGTCACTAAGCTTTATAGAAGGGCAAGCATTCTGATCAACTCAAAGGAGTTGAGAGCATAGGCCTACTTCTTTATCAAATCAACAAGACTAAACACTTCTATTACACTATATTTGAAAACTTAGAAATGACACACTTTTAATCAATGAGAGCTGAGGTCCACCTACCTGATTCAGAGCTAGCAAAGGCTAGGCACTTTTAGGAGGGTCTTCATTCCTACCACACATTGTCTACAATCTAGAATCTTTTCATTAACTAGGAAGGGACCTATAAGCAAATGATATTCAGATCTAGAAGTTAGATTCAGGAAACTATAATTTTTACCAGATGTGATACAAAAATGCTCATATGCATTACAAAAAACTTTATAAGCACTATTTAGTCATGAAAATGCACTATAATAAAACCAAATGCACGATAAGATGTTTTGTGTGTTGCAAAAATGATTAAATCCATTACATAACTCTTCAAAAGTGCTATAAGAAGATGTAGATGCATTATAGACCTATGCAAATACGTTATAGAACAATGTATATACATTACAAAAAGATTAAATACATTAAACCAAAGTTTTTAAGCATCAAAATATCTTTTGGAAGCATTTAAATAGAGCCTAGAAGTGTCAAAATATTTAGATCTAGCCCTTCTATGCTTGGGGAAGACTTTGGAATGTTGTTCTTGCTGATATGAGGTCTCTCGAACACTGTGGAACCTGCATTTGATCATATCTACACAAGAGAATAGAAAGAAACACATATCTATACTAGGAATGAAAGATTAGACTAAAAAAATTTAATATAGAGTCTTTTAGTTTAGCCCAACAATGGGTGCCATTTTGCACATGGTGCAAATGCGTATTCATGAAACCTTGGTGTAGAATGCAAATAGACTGACGATGAACTATACTAGACCTAAGGTGTCATCATCAGAAGGTAATTTCTATGAGAATCTCATGTTTTCCTAACTACAACTACTAAAATAGCTCTTAGACCAACATTTTAGTGACAATTCTAGAATGAGAGTATGCTTAGAATATAGATCTACAATGAAAACATGCAAGATATATGATTAAAATGTAGATTATATGTGAAATATGACTCCTAGAAATGCAATATATGATACTTAATGGCACAAAATGATGCTAAAATGCTATGAGCTTGGTACAATGAAAATGCTAAAATGATGAGTTCAAATGTGCCTATCATGCTGATGCATAAAAACTTGGGTCCCTTGCCTCTTAAATTTCCCTCCTATTTATAGGATTTCAGAAGGGGTTGGGGTAAGAATCATGATTTTCACCTTTGATTGAGGGTGAAAGTGAAAATAAAAATATCTCATAAGAGACCAAGAGAAGAGCCCAATAGACTTTATTTTGAGGATAATTGAGGATATTTCTAATTCTTTTAAAATGAAAAAGGGAGATTTTCAATCTTGTGAGGATAAATGATTTTATTGATTTAATAAATGTCTTATTTATTTTCAACACTTTTGTCTTTTTCCTCCCCCTTTTTTGAATTTCATTTTATGAATTTGAATTGTTTTTCTACTCTTTTAAAGTTGATTTAGGTCTTGTCAATTTGATAGGTGATTAATGACTTGATGTGATTTTTGATTTGAAAGTCTATTGTGTTTCTTCTGATTTTCTCTTTAAATTGCACTGATTGATCATAATTGTGTGATTTAGCTCTTTGGCAATTTTTGGGTGTCTACAATAGTGACATGAAAAACTTAAAAATTTATCTTTGATTTCTAACAACATTTTGCGTCTTTGTTCATGTTAATGTAATATTTTCAATACTAAAACCTTTTGGAAATGATGAACGATATAACCTTTTTAAATATCAGTCCCATGTAGCTCTTGATTTCCTAGTTTTATGGGGTGTGATTACTTGACCCATTGGGTGAAGTGATCCATTCTCTAGTTGATGTGCTGAAATCATCATTTTTCTTCCATGTCTTATTCATTTCATCTCTGTTGTGTTCAACATCTACCTTGCCTTTTCCTTTATCAAATTCACAACTTGTGCCTTGACCTCGTTGGACAATATCTACTGATGTGACTAGTCTTCAAATAGTTGAAACATGTGGCTTGACTCAACCATCTTTGGTAGTTACCTTTGAAGTGTTTCCTAATACAATTCTCAAGAGCATGTCCATATTCTTGAAAATAATTATAGTAATATCTTGTATTATAATCCCAATTATAAGAGTTCCATTATTCCTTACCTTTGTTTACCTGTTTGATGACCACATGGTTTTGGATATGCATTCAAAAGCTCTATGTCCATACTTTTGATAGTTGTAGCAATATCCTTCAAATATTTGTGTATTCATGGTCTTGGTTCTACATTCATGTGCCTCGTGACCTTGCTTTCTGCACCTATGGTAGTGAACCATGTGCTTAGGCTTGATATTATGATTTGTAGTCTTTCTCTTGCACATATTAGTAGTATGCCCTTTCTTACCTCAATTATGATAAGTAGGTTTGGAGTTCTTACCATTTTTGTTCCTTTCTTCAGCACTTTTGGATGACTCTCCTTCTTTAGTGCTTGTATATCCTAATCTAAATGTATCATTATTAGATCTAGCAGATCTCAATAATTGCTCTAAGTATTTGATGGCTTTATTTGGCTTGTTGAAACTTTTAGAAAATTCCTTTTCCCTCTTTTGATCACTCTACAATTGCTCATTTTGCAATTTCAATGTAGTTATCTCAAAGTCCTTGGCATTCAGTTCATAGTTGGCATCCGTCATTTGACTTAAATTATCCAATTGCATGTTGGAAATCTTGGTTAGCTCTATTGAATTCTCTTCTAGTCTATTGGAAAAAATCCTTTTATCATCTTCAATCATGGCTTTGTCTTCTATGGCTTTCTTCTTTTGTTTAGTCACCTTACATAGCATTATATCTTGTAATTCTTGCTCTAACTTGAGATTTTTGATTTCCTCATCTTGGGCTCTATTATTTTCCATTAGATCTATAACTATTGCATAAAATTTAGTGGAGTCACCATTAAAAAATAGCTTAGTATTGTTTATCTCTTTGTATTGTGTCTCATTCTCTGCAATAGCAATTTATTTCCTTCTCTTCAAAGATTTCTTTAGTTCTTCTCTCACTTCATCCAATTGATGTAGAGTGAGCTATATTTCAATTCCCTAGTTCTCAATAATCTTTCCCAATTTGTAGACTTGCATTTCAAGATCTTTCTTCAAAGCTGAAAAGCTTCTCTTTTAGAGAACAAGGCTCTACTACCAATTGTTTGAATTACAATACGACACGTAAACTTCTGAGAGGGGAGAGTGGGGGTGAGGTGAATTAGTTGTTTAAAATTGGACCCATAAAACTTTCACCACACCTTCATCTCATGCATTCAATGAATAAACTAAAATGACATGTAATGAATGTATATCTCAAATATGTAAAAATAAAAGCAATTACACACATATGATACTAGATATGATTACCCAAAAACCCTCCAATGAGAAGGTAAAACTAGGGTGGAGATGACACCCAAAAATCTTTACTACTATAGTAATAAAGTGTATCCAATGAAGGCTATAATGTTTTGACCATGAAACATGATCTACCCTTTGAAAGGTCCACCCTATTAAAGCCTTACAAAGATTGTTAGGTCTCATCCTGTTAGAAGATTTCAACACCCCATTAGAAGTGTGCCTTGCTAAAGGGCTTTAACTCGCTGTTGAGTAAGCACCTTGTTAGAGGATTTCATACATCTTATTAGGACTACTCTATTAAGAAATTTTGACTGAAATCACTTGTTAGAATGTCTCAGCTTTGATCTTATAATTAGCACTTGATTGCTTGATAACAAATCACCTCTAAACTGATATCTTCTTGATCCTCCTTGATCAGATGTCTCTTTGCTACATCCTTTTACTTTCCTTTTTTTTTCTCTAACTAATACTTCAATGTAATCTCACTTCATAACTCCTTAGTCGCTATGAATGCATTGTTTGCACATGCAAACTTTTCTCTTAGCTCATTCAATACGTTACTCACTCACTAGAGAGTTTAGAGTTTGTCCTCCTTAAGAAGATTTAGGTGACTTAGGTTTAGGTACGAATCTACAGCTAAGATTCATCCATTTTCCCACTAAATCCTTCCCATTTTATAATTGGCTACATTTAATTGCATAGGGAATCCAACTTGAGATTCATCCTTATCTTCAAATATCAAAATATAATCTTAAGTCAGCTAAAAAATGGTTTACATAGTTGTTTGTGCCTTTATAAATAAATATGTAAAAACTATGTCACTCAGCATTCGAAGTCTCTAATGCTTGACATATACTATTTGTGTGACACTTGAATGACTCTGCACATGAGTGACTTGACACTCACTATGACTCAGCATGCTCTATAATATACATGTTGTGCTTGACATGTACTACTTGTTCTACATAAACTAAGTAAATAACTTAAGTGTGTTAATACTCACTTGTCAAAACCAATCTAAGATCAAAATTTTTATCACCTTGAAAAATTGTATTTGATCTTGCTAGCTGAGACCAAAAAATAATTGTTCATTTTATTTTATCTAATCTGATGGTAATTCTATAAGAATTTGTAATCAACCTAACTGATCAGAAACTAGACCAATTTAACTAGGTTATGGCTTGTTTCTTTCTAAAAATATATGCTATATATGTTTTTCTAAAATTTCTTATCCATCCTTCCTCATCTAGATTTATTTTGTGTAGGATCTTGAGCTAAGTCAATTAGTATGGGTTGAGTGAGTTTTATTGTTTTGTTATTTGGATTTTGGAATATGGGCTTTGTTCAAGTCCTAATTTTAATGAAGTAACAAAGTGGTTTTGAGGGTGGAAAGGACTAAATCATGAAGAGGAAACTTGAAAACTTGAATGTTGAAATGTTGAAATGAAAGCTATCAAGGATCAAACACCTATGTCAAAGTTACATCACAATGTGAATTTGATTTTAGATATCAACCAAAAAATTAAAACAAGACATAAATCATGCCCTATTTGTTTTGATTGTGGAAAGTTATGGGTGAAATAGGGTGGAGAGCTCTGAATGTTTGTGGATCTTTCATTTCAATGCCCTTGTAGCCATTGCATTTCATTGTCATTCCCTTATGATCTTTGTATTTTATTTTTGTACCCTTGGCAGAGATAGTTAGAGATCTCGGATTTTGTTGTCGTGTCCTTGTGATCTCTACATTTTATTGTCATTCCCTTGTGATCTTCGTCCCCTTGCTCTACTATTTTGTTGCCATTTCTTGTCCTAGTAATCTTTGTTCTCTTTGCAACATTACAACATTTGGGGTCAAATTGCAATAAAAATTTGCGATGGTGGTGTAATTTTTGGTGTTTTGACCCAAATGTAGTACTACTTGCTTTGTGATTTTCTTTGAGGGGAGAAGAGATACCTATATAAATGTTCTTTGCTTTTCCTTCTAAATATGTATCTCTTTATATTACACCTAGTAGGTGATTAGAGAAGCTTATATTTATTTATATATGTGTATATATACATACATACACACACATATGTGTATGTGCATGTATGTATATATACACATATATACATATACAAATGTATATATATACATACATATGAAAAGATCACAAGGGCACAACAATGAGATGCAGAGATACATGCATACATATACACATACATATATACATACATTCATACATACATACATATGTACATATATAAATTCATACACATATACATACATACATTTTCATATGCAATTTAATCACCTTGGAAAACTATATTTGATCTTTACTCAATCACCAGGAGATAATATCATTTGTAAGTATAGATTTCTACATACTTATTTTGATATGAATAGTTCCAATTGAATTTTTTTAAGGAGAATAAGTCTACTCATGATGATAATGGCTCCATGTATTAGGTCTTTAGAGGAGAGAGACTTACAAAAGATTAGATGTTGTTTATGGATATGGGATGATTGATTTTTTTGTAAATGGTTGATTGATTGAGTTACATAAAATCAGGGTGTTGTTACAAGTAGTTTCATTAATTAGATAAAGAAGTCAACTTTGAAAGCAGGATGATCAAAATTGGCATGTCCATCCTTATTACAGATGTCTCTATCTCATAATAGAAAATTACCTCAAACAAAAAGTGATAAATTATTAAATATATGGAAAATTAGAAGAATATTCACCTATAATATTTTTGAAGGACAAAAATATAATAAAAATATAATTTGGTGAAATAAACCATGAGCTATGTGGCTCCACATCATGGCTATTACAATGTCCACTAGTGGAACCTCTTCATGTTAAATATGAAGATATTGAAATTTAAAAAGATAACTATCAAAGATCTATATTTGTGTTTTAGTGATAAAAAATATACAATCTCATTTTATGAAAAATAATAGTCTTAAATGTATATGATTGAATAAAATAAGCAAGAGTACTAACTGTAGCTAGATATTTCTAGTATTACTAATTATGTTAAACAAAATGTTGAATAAAACAAGTATGAAGTAACATAAATAGATCATCTACTTGATCCTATTATGACTTAATGTGAATGCATCTAATCATTACCTATAAGATATTATGCACGAGAACTTTACTCAATCACCAAGAGATAATATAATCTATAAGTATAGAATTATGCATATTTAAATAGGCATGAATAAATTCAAATAAATGTAAGGATAATTTCTTGTGTTCATTAAAGACATGAATGATTAATTTAATTTAGCACAAATACTATGCAAGTGTATATGTATGCATGTAAAGAAGTTCACATAGGGAATTGATTTGTATACATACATGCACATATGCACATAATCATCATAATCAGTTATCCTTGAATCTAACCAAAGTTATTATATATGAAAAAGAGATACATGTTTAGTAAGAAAAGAATATTTACATAGGTACTTCTTCTTCCCTTGAAGGAAATCTCAGAGCAAGGTCACGAAGATCACAAGGGAACGAAAACAAAATTCTAGATTTCCACTAATCTCCACAAACATTCAAAGCTCTCCACCCTCTTTTGCATAAAACTCTCCACAATCAATCAAAATAAATGGGGAATGAGTAATGTTTCTTTTTCTTTTTCTTTTTTTTTACAAACCATAATTCACAATCTACAAGATCTCTCTGTATGTATACCTACACACACACACACACACACACACACACACACACACACACACACACACACATGAAAAAAATAATGCATTTTCTACAATTGTTCAACAAAATTAATGTTTTACAAGAAAATGCATCTAAAGAACTGTTAGTTCAAAAGCAAGAACATGATCTTGAAATAGTACAAAAAGTGCTTGACATGAGAGGTTTGCAAGTGAGGGAGATAACCAATCTTGAAAACATGAATGCTAAAATGAAAGCTATTGATGATCAAACACCTATGCCAAAGTTACAACACACTGTGAAGTTGATTTTAGATAAGGTAGAGGTAGATATTCAAAAGTTTGATAATCAAAATTAAGGCAGGAGAGAAAAGAAGAAGGAGCAGCTTTAGAAAGAGAATGAGAAGGAGTGGCTTTATAAAGAGACTGCACGATAGAAACAACAACTAGACAACATAGAGAATATTATGGGAGCCACTAGATAGAATCCAAGAAAGTGTTGCAGTAGGTACTATGACATTCAAATCAATTGCAAGTGTCTTTGAGAATTTACAATCCAAATATCAAATGCTTATAAGAGTTTTTCAAGTATTGGCACAATCTCCCTGCGATGATCCCAAGTATCAAATGCTTATAAGAGTGTTTTAAGGTTGGGAACTACTTCAACATCCTTTCCATGGTTTAGAGGTAATGTTATTATGGAAAAGGCTTTTGCAAGGGAATGAACCTCATGATTATGGAATTTACATAGAAGCAGAACTTGATTCTTCAACTCCTTATACTCAACTCTTCACTGAAGTTATTCTTCAATTGCCTGCATATGCAATTTTATTAGGTCTTGGAAAACTATGTTTGATCCTACTAGTTAGGAACATCTAATTGTTCATTTTATTGTACCTAATCTAATGATAGTTCTAAAGGAAATTGTAATATACCCAGCTAATCATCAATAGATCAATTTAACTGGTTATGGCTAGTTTCTTTCTAAATATATTTGCTAGTTTATGTTTTTTTTTTAATTTCTTGTGAACTCTACCCATTTTTCTTGGTTTACATTATTTTTGTGGAGGATCTTGGGGTAAGTCACTTAGCATGGGTTGAGTGAGTTTTATTTTTTATTTTTTTGGATTTTGGAATATGTATGTAGCTAGATCAATTTTTTTGTTGTGTAGCTAAGATTTAATAAAAACCTAAGAAAGATCTCTAAATATACATGTTCAAAAGGAGATATAAAGAGATACATGCTTAGAGGGAAAAGAAACCAACATTTACATACTCTTGAAGAAAATCACAGAGTAAGGGCATTGCAAAAAAATTGTAGACCAATGGCACAAAATGAAAAAAAAATTGTAAAGCAAGGGCACAATGTGGAAAAAAAATCATAGAGCAAGGGCACAACATTAAGATCATAGAGATCACAAGGGCATTGAAACCAAATACCAAAGTAAGGGAATGACAATGATATGTAGAGATATGTCATAGGCACAAAATGCACCAAATAGATATGCATAATTATGAGGCGCATTCCCTTCCATGAGCCATAACCCATTATAATATATGTATATATCAACCTAGCTAATCAATAACTAGACCAATTCAATTGGTTATGCCTTGTTTCTTTCTAAAAAAATCTTCTATGATATGTTTTTGTAAAATTTCTTGTGAACTTGGCCCATTTTCCATGGTTTGCATTATTTTTGTGCAATATCTCTAGGTAAGTCACTTAGCATGGGTTAAGTGAGTTTTATTTTTTTATTGTTTGGATTCTAGAATATGTATGTAGTTGGATCATATATGTAATAAGAACCTTAAAAAAGATCTTTCTAAAAATATAAAGAGATACATGTTTAGAAGGAAATATAAAGAAATACATGTTTACAAGGAAAAGAAAGAAATATGTACATACGTACCCCTTTTTGCCCTTGAAGAAAATCACAAAGCTAGCACATGTAGATCACAAGGTAATGACATAGTAATGAAATTGTAGAGCAAGGGCATGACATGACAATGAAATCATAAAGCAAGGGCATGAAATGACAATAAAATCATAGATAAATTGCATGACAATGAAATGCAGATATCATGAGGGCATAATAACGAAATGCAACAATCACAAGGGCTATGACAACATTCATATCTCTCCACCTGTTTCGCATGCAGCTCTCTCCAAAATCAAAATAAATGAAAAATGATTTTTGTATTTCTTTTTTTTTAATGCTCATGAGGGTATTGCAATTACAATGCCAACATTGATATTGCAATAACATCAGGGATAGTTGCAACAAAAAACATGAAAATGACCACAAGATACACTACCATTGCAAATTGTTTTCACAATTTGACCCCAAATGTTGTAGTGTATGCCAAAAATATATAACTGCATGTAACCTAGCAATAGGTGCAAAATTCTTCTTAAAATAAAATCTTTCTTGATGTGAATATCCTTTAAAAACTAGTAGTTATTTATTTCTCACAACTTCAACTTGTTCATTTATCTTGTTTCTAAATACCTATTTAGTTCCAATAACATTCTCATATTTAGGTCTAGGAAGTAATTCCCAAGTCGTGTTCATTTGAATCTATACTAATTCCCATTTCAAATATTTTATCCAAAAGTAATCTTTACAAGCTTGTTCCATCATGTTCTTAGGTTCAACTTGATATATCAAACATAATTCTTCAATAACCATGTTTCTTTTTATAACTCCTTTGTTCACACTTCCAATGATTTGTTCCATAGCAAGATTCTTTGCAATGCTCCTACTAGGGACTACTTTCTCAATTCTTATTTATGTTTTAGGTTCTTTGAGCTCTATCTTCTCTTTTTAATTCAGTCTACAAGTCAATATTAGTTATATAAAATAATCCTTTCTCATCATTCTAATTGTAACTCCTTTGATTACTCTCCCTATTAGAATTATAATCAAGTATTCTTTCTTGAATTCTAAACTTTTCAATAACTCTCACATTAGCACTTTCTAAAATAGATTTTAAGTTCAATCTTTGATTAAAACATTTATATACTTCAAAAAAAAATTTGTGGGGTATGGCAGCAAAAACCACCCCCCGCCCCCTCCCCCTCCCCAACCCCAACCTCTTGGGAAGAGTTGACATGAAATGGGCTTCTTCTTGGGATGTAGGCCCAATAGTGGGACAATTTGACAATTCCAAATCCATGGCTAGAAAAAAGATAGTGTGACACCCTCCTGATGAGTCCTAGATTGAACTCAATTTTAATGGTTTGGCCATGATGGGTAGTACTATGGCAGGAGGTCTCTTTCACAATATTATGGGAAATCTAGTGGTTGCCAATACTAGAAACTATGGAGGAGGCTCAAACAATGAAGAACAAGCCTTGGTTATTCTATGGGGTTTCAGAATTATGAAAACACATGGAATTAACAAGCTTTCCATCAAGGGAGGCTCGATGTTAATTATTAATATTGTTAAGGGAGAGGTTGGAGCATTTGGTCAATCAAAGTGATAATTGATGAAATCTACAAGTTGAAGAAAGTGTGTCATGAGATCCACATGGATCACATATATCATGCAGGAAATGGTGTGGCAGATGAACTAGCAAAATTTGGCCATAGTGTCATGTAGTTAATTGGATGGTAGCATGTTAGAAAATTTCCATCATAAACTCAAGTTATAATGGAAATGGAGTGTACTTACAATAAAGCCATATGAATCATCACAATAGGTGGTAGGAGTTCAATTATCTACATGGGTGGGAAGAAAAGGCTCTTTATAAAGGGATCATTTGGAAAGATTGTATGAGGATTCACCTTAATGATTTGATTGTCATGATCTTTGAGTAATGTTGAAAAAGGACAAAGATGGTGGATTTTCTCAAATGTAAAAATTTGACAAAAGATGATAAAAAGGATATTTTGTTAAATTCCCTCTCCAACTACAGCTAGTGATGAGCATTTACAAAAGGAAAGGGACTAATAACACATGCCACTAAGAGTTTTTTTAAGTTTTTTGGGAAAACTTGCAGACTTATGATGGTTTTTCACTACCTTTTCCTTTTAATCTTGGGTGCAATTTTTTTAATATTTAGTGACTTCCAAACCTAAAATAAGGCTATGTTAGAAATTTTGAGGAGCTGGTGGTCAAACTGGGGATGACATGGGCACTAGTGATCATATTGAGCCTTTGGGAGTGGAGACTTGCATCTGTAAGAAAAAATTTGTGATCATTTATCTGTAGGAGGGTGGCTTATTACCATTTATGAAAGGGATGACGAAACATGATGAGAACATCTTGATGCAGTTCTTTAATTTGTGTAATCACAAGAAAGTGACAATCAATTGGATGGGTTTCAAAATTATGGAGGAAGTAATTGTGAAGGTTGTAGGGTTTGTCTTGGAAGGAAAGAACTAGTGTAAGTAGGCAAGAGTTAATGAGGAAACTATTCTACAAATTTTTTACAAGTTTAAGGAAGAACCAATGTGAATGCATGGAAAGTTTTCAAGGGAAGACCTTCCTAAACCATGGGATGTCATCTGCTATGCAATTATGAGATACTTTACCTTCAAGGATTGGTTTTAAGTGCTCTATTATTACCATTTCCCCATTCTTAACCGCTTTGGAAACCTAGGTCATATTTCATTTTCATTTCTTTTTTTGCATTCTATGGAAGATTGCATCTATAAGGATAGCAAGAAAAAAGAGGTGGGAAAAACCTTTCATCTCATCCACTACGGATTCATGAATAAACTATATATCCACCATCTTGCCTAAAACTTGCTGCTACTGGTCAACCCACTAGATTTTATCACTCTCCAAGTCTCCTTGGACCATGGCCTTGGCCCCAACAACAAAAAAACCAAGAAAATCCCTAGCCTTGAGGTTAAAATTAGTCCCATTGATTCAAATATAGACACTAGGAAGAGTAAATAGAATGCCTACAGAAGTAGCAAACACCTCTAGCTAGAAAAATTCAAGTCCCCCCCAAGCATGATTCTAGCTATGCACCTACCAAGAGTGATATTAAACTTTCCAAAAGGAAGAGACTGCCCCAGGACATGAAGCCTAACCCCAACCCCTTATTCCATCTCACATTTTTTACAACCTTGAAGCTACCCTAGCTAGAAGTAGCAAGGAAGACATCACCCCTCCTAGCAAAGATACACCTAAAGGTGGGGGGTGTGAAGGAAAGCATAGCCAGGGCCAGAGCTACAAAAAGGCTAGATTGGATAGGCTAGAGCATTCAATGAGGGATCTAGATGAAAATCACAATGGTATCTACAAAATATTTGACACTCTAGTGGAATTCTCCACCAAATTCATGCATTTTGTGGCCACCACCCTTTACTTTCTACAAGTGAATAAGGATGCGAAGGACCTAAGAAAGGAAAGAAAGACTACTCATTCCATTTATGGATTTTTGGTAGAGTATTGGTTGAAGATGCTCTTGAAAAAACCTATCAATGTGGAGGGGAGAATGTGAACAAGGACAAGCCCAAGGAGAAGAATGATGAGGATCATGGAAAGAAGGAGGGCAACTAGCCTTGGGTCTAGTTTTCTTTTTCTTTTTTCTATTACATTATTATTTACTATGAACTAGATACCCTATGGGGTTTTACATTATATGTTTATGTCGATATGTGAGACTAATAGCAACAAGTTGTTTTCATGATGTTGGAATTTTATTCAATTTTTTATTTTTGTTAGTTTCAAGACTAATGGTATTGATAATTTGACTATGGATTTTTTTTTTTTTTGAAGTTTAAAGCTTATATTAGTTAGATAATTGGGAGGTAACCTTTGACTAACTTTTTAGCCTTTTTGTACTTTAGGGTCAACCCCCCATCCTTTTTCCTACTATCTAATACTTCAAAAAAATCTCTATACTTTACTTCTCAATGAATATCCAAGAAACACTCCATCACTTCTAGAATCAACTAACCCAATATCATCATCTCTCTTAATATAGCATTTAATTCCAAAAATTCTAAAATATTTCACTATAGAGGTATGTCCAAACCAAAGTTCATAAGATGTCTCACTAGTGCCTTGTCTAATCTACACTCTATTCATTAGTGTATACTACAATTTTCGCTTGTTCTCTCCAAAAGATATGTGATACATTGTTCTCAAACATCATTATTCTAGCCTCTTCTATCACTAATCCATTCCTTCTTTCTAATATCCCATTTTGTTATGGAGTCTTAGGGATTAAAAGTTGTCTCTATATACCATTATCCTCATGAAAGTTGTTAAAATAGTTTGAAATAAATTATTCTCCTCTATTTGATCTCAAACATTTAATCTTCAAACAAGATTAATTCTCAACTCTAATCCTAAATATCTTGAATTTCTCAAAAGATTCATATTTCTCTCTTAAACATGGAACTCACATCATTCTAGTAAAATCATCAATAATAACTATAAAGTTCCTTTCTCCATTAAAATATCTTGTTCTTCTACGGTCACTCTGATATGTATGTACAATCTTCAACTTCATTAAAGTACTAAACATCTTGCTCTGAAATTATTATTTTTTTCTACCTTTCCAACACACATTCTTTTTAAATCACATTATAATTTTTCACAATCTTACAAAGATCTATAACTATAAATTTTGTGCCAACCTTTACAGTGTTATAAACTTTAATATGATAAAATCTCTCATGCCACAACCATCATGCAATTTACCTAGAAAACATGTCATTTTAGTAGGGCTCAGCTCAAAAATGTTACCTCTTATTCATGTAAGAATACCAATAAATATTCCATTCATATCCTTGATAATCCAAGTTTTTTCAATAAACTACAACTGACATCCCTTGTCAACAAGTTTTCCAACGCTCAAAAGATTATATTTCAATCCATCTACAAAATAAATATCTTCAGTGTTAGTCTTTCCATCAAGAGTAATATTTCCTTTTCCTTTAATGGGACATGCTTCATTAGTTCCAACTCTACCTATTTCCCCATCATAACTATTAAATTCAATAAGTTTGTTCATGCCTCCAAGAATATGATGGGAACAACAATTATCTATAATCCAATAAAAAAAAATTTGAAATCTAACTAAAAAGATCATTGTTAAGAGTGATTGTTGAAAGAGGAAGATTGTTGAAGAAGACTATGTGTTTCAATCATTGTTTTGTCATTGATGGAAAACTTACTATTTCTTAGTAAGACAACTGCTTATAAGATTCATGTACTATAACTTCATTTATTGGTGAAGAAAATTTGATCAATAAGAGGTAATAATAGCACATAGAGGAAAGGTTGTGTTATGCTTATGTAATGAAGTACAAGGATCAGTTAAGATAGTGATGACATGATGTATTGATAATATACTTGAGGTTACAAAGGCCAGCTACATTTAGAAAGTTTAGAAGAACAAGTTACACAAAATTTGTTAGCCAAGCTTGACCAAGTGGATAGTAAGTTCCAAGAAAAGTTAGTGCAAGCTAAGTAGAAAGTCAGTTGGAGCCAAGTAAAAGAAAATTCTAGTGGATGTCAAGCAAGATAGTTGATGCCGAGTAAAGTTTAGCTTTTGTTGTGCATCAGTAAACTTTAGTTGATACCAAATGATTTTATAGTTGATGTCGAGTAATGTAGTATGTTTCAAGCATCAAAACGTAGATAAAGTTGAGTTGTTGCATTATGTTAAAGATTAAAGATTCACCAAATCTAAGCTAACAAGTTTGTTTTCTTGAAACTTGTGTAGTAGGAGAAACATAAAGTTGATGAGTTCGTGGCACAAAAATTGATGTAATCCATTTTTGAGGTGAATTCAAATGGATTCTAGGAAAATTTTCTAGAAGAGACAAGATATGGGGTAGATACATTGTATCCTACCTAATCCATCCAAACCCTAAAATGGACGATGGAAAATGAGCAAGAAAATATTCTAATTTCCTACTTATAGGAACATTTGGTCATGAAGCAAAGTAGTCATGTGCAAGAACCTAAGTAGGAGAAGGAGTTAAGGGTTTTGCTTCATCAATTGACCTAAGAGAAGAGTCTACAATGGCATGTTGAGTAAGAAGGCTTAAGGAAAGAATGGAGATGTATGCTTGAAGGGTGAACAAGTTGTTAGAGCTTCAAAGTGTGAAGGCCAAGCAGAATTGAGGACTAAATAGAGATTTGTAATCTATAAGAGAAGTTGTAAGTTATATCAAATCAAAGCTCTACTATTACTCTCTAACAATTGTATCAGTCTAGGGTAAATCCTTTGGATTAAGGTTGAGCTAATAGAAATTTGTAAATATTTTATCTGGATGGCATTTCAAGTGAATGGCCTAAAGTCCTCTAACAAGGCTCACTTCTATAGGGTGATTGAAATCCCTTAACTATGTCACATTTAATAGTGTGTATTGTAACCTTTAATAGGGTTGGCCTTGTTGGATACAATTGTTAATTGTGTATTGTCTTTGATGTTACAAAAATGTCATATCAGTCATCAGATAGAATCTACTAAGCTCAGATGATCAACAAAACAATTTACAGTGTCTACCAAACATTCCTGAACATTACTCAAAAAAGTTAATATTTACTGAGCTCACTTGGGCATCAAAGGATTTTGTAATAGAAAGTTAGTATTAACTAATCTCCCAAGGTTAACAAAGAAAAGTTAATATTCACCGAGCTCACTCGGGCATCAAAGGATTTTGTAATAGAAAGTTAGTATTAACCGAGCTCCCAAGGTTAACAAATAAAAGTTAATATTCATCGAGCTCACTCGGGCATCAAAGGATTTTGTAACAAAAAGTTAGTATTAACCAAGATCCCAAGGTTAAACAAGAAAAGTTAATGTCTATCGAGCTCACTCGATTATCAAAGGAAATGTGGTAGAGGTTAGCTTCTACTGACCTCACAAGGTTAGTAAAGGAAAGTCAATGTTAATTAAGTTCACTCGGTCTCCAAAGGATTTTTGCAAGGTTTGCAGTGTTTATCGAGCCTCACTTGGTTAACACTAGAAAACCATTCTAGAGCAGTGCTCACTGAGCTGGGTCATTCAACAAAGGATTTTATTATTTTGATATTAAGTTCAATTGTTTCATGCAGCCGACTGATGTAATGATTTTTTTAGTTTTTGTGATTTATATTTGAGCCAACTTGATAATCTGAAAGGTATATATATAGATGTTCAAGTTGTGAATTAAAGTGTGTGTGTAAGTATATGGATGAGGATGGAATAAGCAAATATTGAGCGAATTCTGATGAAGGATTAGATATCCTAGAGGAGCTGCAAAGTTGTATTCAATCAGTAAGGATCTAGTGAAGTCAAACAAAGATCTGTAATCAGCAAAAGATAAGTTGCATATCATTTAGGTCACCTCATTGTTGCTCTCTAATCATTATAACAGTGAATCTAAAATCTCTTAATAGAGTTGGTTTAACAGCCATTTTGTAAATCCTCTTAGAAAGGTGACAGTTTAGTTGAATTGTTCTAAAGACATCTAACCAGACCACTCCTAATAGGGTGATTAGATCCTCTAACAAGGTCACACCTAACAGTGTGCATTGTAACCTTTAATAGGGTTGGCTCCTAACAGGGCTCACTTTAAAAGAGTCAAAATTGGTGACTAGTTACTTGGTGGATTTTCCCATATTGGGTTTCCATGTTAAATTTGGTGTCTCTTGTGTTTATTTATTTTAACCTTTGCAAGCATAATAATAACAATGAATGATAAATGATCAGTAATTAGTTAACCTATCAAGTTATAGTATTCCTACACTATTTACCAAGTATTAGTAGTAAGTAAGTATTATAGACATCTAAGGGATTTTTGGAATTGTTTTTGTGGTAACTGATTCACCCCTCCCCTCTCAGTTACTTCATCTATATTTCCAACAATCGGTGTTAGAGATTTTGGTTCTTACAGGACAAGATTTCAAGGATCTAAGTCAAAGATCAGGATGTCTTATAAGAGGAAAATTCCAAGACTTAATAGGGACAACTTCTCAGCATGGCAAGAGTTGATGAGACTCCATCTAGCTTCTATTGGAGATACAAGACTAAAATACTTTGACAAAAAATATGTTGAACCAACTGGTACACTATTTGTCAATGATATTGCTAAAAGGAAGACCCACAACATTATGATGATAGATATAGCATCTACTCTGAGTTATGAATAATTTGATGACATCAAGGACTACAAATCTACTTTTTAAATGTGGGAAAATCTGAAAGAAATCTATGGAGGAGATGATAATGTAAGAAGAGCCAAAACAAAAAGTCTGAGAGGACAGTTTGATCAGATGAGATGATAAAGGATGAAAACATTTCAAAATATGTTGGAAGAGTCAAAGCATGTGTCAGTGCAATCAAAGCATCTGGAGGAGATATCAAGGAGGAGATAGTTATAAGTAAAGTTCTTAGAACTCTACTTCCCATTTATGCAATTAGAGTTTTTGCAATTCAAGAAAGAAGATATGAAGCAAATCACAAGATAAATCTAGAGGCCATAGTTGGAAGATTAACTACATTTGAACTAGACAAGTTTGACAACTATGTTCTAGCTTTCAAAAACATTGAATCAGCATTTGAAGCCAAACTTTCACTCAAGGAGAAAAGTAAAAAGAAAAAGGAATCTCAGTCAAGAAGTGAAGATGAATCAGACCAAAGTTCAAACAGTGATCTTGAGGTGATTGAAGCTCTACTAGCAAGAAAATATTCTAGAGGCAGAGGAAAATATAAAGGTAAAGTTCCTCTAATCTATTTTTCATGTCAAGAAGTTGGTCATATTGCTGCTAGGTGCCCAAACAAGCAGAAAAAGGATGAGAATAAAGTTTACAAGTACAATGGTAAGAAAGAATTCAAATCATTCAAGAATAAAGATAAGAAAACATGTTTTATGGCTAAAAATTCTAATGATTCTAATGATGAAGAAGAAGATGAAATTGTCTACACTGCTGTGAAAGATGAGTTTGATAATGATGAGGAAATGACACTCATTTCTCATATGAGCAAAAATGACACATGGATCATAGATAGTGGTTGTTCTCATCACATAACTGGTGATAAGACTAAGTTTGAATACTTTGAAGACTATGATGGTGGCAGTGTAAGATTTGGTAACAATGAACCTTTATGTATAAAAGGAAGAGGAAGAATCTCTCTAACCAAAGAACTTAAATGTGATAATGCCTATTGGGTAGGACTAAAGCATAATTTGTTAAGTGTGGCATGGCTACTCAATAATGGATTCAAAGTAGAATTCATGCATGGAAAAGAAAGACTGCTAGATGGCAAATAAAAATTGATTGGATCAGGAACTCAAACAAAAGGTAACTTATTTTATCTTAAACTTGGTGAATGTTCATGTTTTATTGCTCAAGTTGAAGAAAGTTGGTTATGGCATAAAAGATTGTGTCATGTCAATTTTGATAACCTGGTGAAGATAAGAAAATTCAAGAAAGTAAGAGGCATTCCTAGTATAAAGAAACCTGAGGTTGGTCTATGCAAGAATTGTCAGATTGGTAAAATGGGAAAGACTAGTTTTAAAAGTAAAAACTATCAGTCTGAAGATATATTAGAAATTGTGCATACTGATTTATGTGGATCCATTGGAATTGAAAGCTCTACTAGAGAAAAGTTCTTCATTTTTTTTGTTGATGATTACTCAAGAATGATGATTGTCATGTATCTAAGGAACAAATTAGAAGCATTTAAGAAATTCAAATGGTATTTGGAAAGAGTAGAAAGGGAAACAGGAAAAAGATTGAAATGCTTGAGGTCAAACAGAGGTGGAAAATTCATTTCACATGAGTTCAATAACTTTTGCATTGAAAGAGGAATCAAAAGATAGGTATCAGCCCCTGGAATTCCTAAACAAAATGGAATAGCTGAAAGGAGGAATAGATCTATCATGGATTGTGCAAGAACCTTAACAATTGAAAAGAACATTACTATCAAATACTAGAAGGAAGCTATCCACACTGCAGTTCATACCTTGAACTGAGTATATCCTAAAAAGGACTCATTCAAAACTCCCTATGAGCTATGGTATGGCTATAAACCTAATGTAAGTTATCTAAAAGCATTTGGAAGTAAATGTTACATTTTGAAAGAATCTAGAAAAGGCAAGTTTGATGTAAAAGGTGATGAAGGAATATTTTTGGGATACTCTTGCAAAAGTAGAGCATATAGATTTTTGAACTTGTCTACTTACAAAGTCATAGAAAGTGCACATGTGAAAGTTGATGAGTTTGCAAAAAGGACTGAAGAAGAAAGAAAAAGGGAACTAGAAGATTATAGAAGGTTTTTTTTCACTAAACCTGATACAGTACCAGTCAATCAGGAATCTTCTACTCCTGAGTCATCAGTAACTGAGTTACAAGAAGTTAAAACCGAGCTACAGCAACCCGAGTTACATTCAGATGCTATCGAGCAAGTGTCTACCAAGTCTGAAAGACCCAAGCCAATATCTACCGAGCCAGAACAACAAAAAACTAAAGTTGAAGTACAAAAAGATAACAATGAAATTCTTTTAAGAGGCAACGAACCTGTATTAGCAAAATATTTCAGGAGACATCATTCAGCAGATCAGATCATTGGAGACAAATCTGAAGGAACCATGACAAGAAGTAAGTTGAAAGGTACTTGTTTACTTACTGATTTTGAACCTAGAAATATCAATGATGCATTGGGAAATGATAGTTAGATTGAGGCTATGAATAAAGAGATAGAACTGATAGAGAAAATCAAGACATGGACTCTTGTACCCAGGCCTAAAGATAAAAATGTGATTGAAACTAAGTTGGTATTCAAAAACAAGTTGGATGAAGATGGTAGGTATCAAGAAACAAAGCTAGACTAGTATGCAAAGGATATGCTCAAGAAGAAGGAATAGACTATGGAGAAATTTTTGCTCCTATTGCAAGATTGGAAGGAGTCAAAACTTTACTAGCATATGCTGCTCACAAAGGATTCAAAGTTTATCAGATGGATTGTCAAGTCAGAATTCTTCAACGATATACTAGATGAAGAGGTTTACATTGAACAACCCAAAGGTTTTGTTGATCCAGATAAGAAGAACATTGTCTAAAAATTACACAAGGCATTGTATGGTCTGAAACAAGCCCCTAGAGCATGTATGAAAGATTGCATAACTATCTTATTCAAATTTGTTTTCAAAGAACTAATGAAAATAGTAGCTTGTATATAAAGGAAGGACCAAATAATAAGATTATTTTGGCAGAAATATTTGTAGATGATATTATTTTCACAAGGAATGATGATCTTTGCAAAGAATTTTTAGAGAAAATGAACAAGGAATTTGAAATGTCTGTTTGGAGAAATTAAATTCTTTGTTGGTCTTCAAATTCAGCAGAATAAAAATGGTATCTACATCACTCAATCAAAATACATCAAGGAGATGTTGAAAATGTTTGGTATGGAAGACTGTAAACTAGTTGGGACTCTCATGTGTACTGGATTAAAACTTACCAAGGAAGATGAATCAAAAGAAGTAGATCAAATATTGTATAGATCTATGATTGGAAAGTTGTAGTATGTAGTTTATACTAGGCCAGATATTTCCCTTGCAGTTGGTATTGTAGCAAGATTTTCAGCAAAACCAAGAGAAAATCACATGATGGTAATCGAAAGAATAATGAGATATTTGAAAGGAACTGAAGATTATGGTTTATGGTACAAATTTGGAGGTAATCTAGATTTGAAAGTGTTTACTAATGCTGATTGGGCAGAAAACCTTGATGATAGAAAAAGTACAAGTGGAGGAGCATTATTTCTTGGAAAGAGGTTGGTTTCTTGGACAAGGAAAAAGTAGAATTGTACATCTCAATCTATAGCAGAGGCAGAGTATGTTCCTGCAGCATGAAGGTGGAAATAAAAGAACTAGTTGTTATGTTCTATGATAATACAAGTGCAATAAACATATCTAAGAATCCAGTGATGAATTCCAAAAGCAAGTAGATTGCAATAAAATATCATTATGTCAAAGATTTGGTACAAGATAAGGAGATCAGATTGGAATATGTTCATACAAAAGAACAAATTGCTAACATATTCACAAAGCCATTACCTAAAGATGCATTCTTGTATCTAAGAGGTAAGTTAGGGGTCACTCCCTATCTGAAGTTCACTAAAATGAAGTTTTAGTGATGCATCAACGCATACCAATCTGAAGATCTATCAGCTGATGTAGCATAATCAAGAAATATTGCATATGAATCAGTACTAAAGGTACATTAAAATTCATTTAAGTTGTGTTGTCTTTGGCATGTGTTGTCAAAGAGGGAGAGTTTTACTGTCATATCTCTATAAAATTTGTTTGAAGTTTTCTATAAAATTCCTTCACAGAGGGAGATTTCTAAAAGAGGGAGAGTTTTCTATCTAATATAAAAGGTTGTTCTGACAAAAAAAGACTTGTTAAACTCATTTTCAAATTTCATTTGGCTATGACATGTTGTGTTGCCATCAATGCCAAAGAGGGAGATTGTTGGATACAATTGTTAATTGTGTATTGTCTTTGATGTTACACAAATGTCATATTAGTCATCACACAGAGTCTATCGAGCTCAGATGATCAACAAAGCAATTTACAATGTCTACCAAATGTTCTTCAACATTACTTAGAAAAGTTAATATTTACCAAGCTCACTCAGGCATCAAAAGATTTTGTAACAGAAAGTTAGTATTAACTGAGCTCCCAAGGTTAACAAAGAAAAGTTAATATTCACCGAGCTCACTCAGGCATGAAAGGATTTTTTAACAGAAAGTTAGTATTAGCCAAGCTCCAGAGGTTAACAAAGAAAATTTAACATCTACTGATCTCACTCGGTTATCAAAAGAAATGTGGCAAAGAGTTAGCTTCTACCGAGCTCACAATGTTAGCAAAGGAAGGTCAGTGCTAACTGAGTTCACTCGGTCTCCAAAGGAATTTTGGAGGGTTTGCAGTTTTTACCAAGCCTCACTTGGTTAACACTAGAAAACCATTTTGGAGCAGTGGTCATCGAGCTCGATTGGTCAACAAAGGATTTTATTATTTTGATATTAAGTTCAATTGTTTCATGTAGCCGATTGATGTAATGATTTTTTTTAGTTGTTGTAACTTATATTTGAGCCGACTTGATAATCTGAAAGGTATATATTTAGATGTTCAAGTTGTGAATTAAAGTGTGTGTGCAAGTGTATGGATGAGGATGGAATAAGCGAATATTGAGAAAATTATGATGAAGGATTAGATATCCTAGAGGAGCTACAAAGTTGTATTTGATCAATAAGGATCCAATGAAGCTAAAAAGAGATTTTTAATCAGAAAAAGATAAGTTTCATATCATTCAGGTCACCTCATTGTTGCTCTCTAATCATTGTAACAGTGAATCTAGAATCTCTTAACAGAGTTGTTTTAACAGCCATTTTGTAAATCCTCTAACAAGGTGATAGTTCAGTTGAATTGTTCTAAATACCTCTAACCAAGCCACTCCTAACAGGGTGGTTAAATCCTCTAACAAGGTCACACGTAATAGTGTGCATTGTAACCTTTAATAGGGTTGGTTCCTAATAGGGCTCACTTCAGAAGAGTGAAAATTGGTGACTAGTTACTTGGTGGTTTTTTCCATATTGGGTTTCCACATTAAATTTGGTGTCTCTTGTGTTCATTTATTTTAACCTTTGCAAGCATAGTAATAACAATGAATGATAGATGATCAGTAATTAGTTAACCTATCGAGTTATAGTATTCATGCACTATTTACCAAGTATTAGCAGTAAGTAAGTATTATAGACATCTAAGGGATTTTTGAATTTATTTTTGTGGTAATTGATTCACCCCTCCCCTCTCATTTACTTGATCTATATTTCCAACAAGCCTTTCATAGGGCATCATTTCAAAAGAGTGAAAAGGAGTAGCATGTTATTGGTGGCTTTTCCCAAATTGGGTTTCCACATAAATCACTATGTCAAGTATGTTGATGAATCTATTGTGTTTCATGCTTTACATATTTACAAGTTGATTTGATAGTAAGCTACAAATTTTTATGATTGCATGGGTATGAATGTTTTATGGGTTCACTAAGCTATGAAAAGTTTTATTTATACATTTGAACCTTGGATAATTGATTCACCGCCCCTCTCAATTATTCTAAAGATTTCCAATAACTTTTTCTTCTTGACATGTGATATTAATGATTTTTATTTTCTTACTTCTTTTATTTCTTTTACAAAACTTTCCTCTTTGATAGAAACAAATCATATCTCATCATCACTGTCATCTAGGAAATTTATCATCATTAAAACAAGTTCACCATCCTTATTAACAAAAAAACAATCTTTAGGTATTCTTGAGTTGTAAGGCTTTCTAGGCTTAAACTTATTTTCTCTCATAAGACACTTATATGAATAATGACTAAGTTATTTACATGTTCAACAAATAAGAATTTTGCTACCTTTAGGTTCTTTCTACAATATTTAGGTATTCTTGAGTTGTAAGGCTTTCTAGGCTTAAACTTATTTTCTCTCATAGGAGATTTAGATGAATAATGACTAAGCTATTTACATGTTCAACAAATAATAATTTTTCTACCTTTAGGTTCTTTCTTCATAAGTAAGGTAATTCCTTCATCAGTCTTTTTATATTCCTCTTATTGTGTTTCTCATTCTCTACCACAATCTCCACTTGTACTCACACTTCTTGTTCAATGTAGTTTTGTTTCTTTGTACATTGAATGTAGTTTAAACTTTTGGTAATCCTTCATTTTGCTTCATCAACAATTTAAATTCCTAAAACTTTTCCAACAAAAGTCTTTTTTGTAAAGTTAGGTGTACAAGTAATAACTTCTTCAATCATTTTTTTCTTTTAATGATAGGCATGTTTTGAAGTCTTCAAAATATTCCACCCAAACTCACCTTTTATCTTATTTCCACAAAAACTTCTAATTCCAAAAACAATCTTAGATATCCTACTAAATGATCCTCTTAGAATTTCATCTTCCTACATTTTAGCACCTTAAAAGATACATATCTAACTTTATGATCTTGAATTTTTACCATGTTCATAACCTTCAAATAGCTTTTGTAAAGTAATCCAAATTTCATATGAAATTTTTAAATATTTACCTTTTCATATTTTGATTCAAGAAGAGCTAACAATAGTGCTTATTTAGCAAGCATATTTTGCATCAATAGATCTTTTTTTTTATTCATAGGAGTCAAGCATATCTTCATGTATTATCTTTAAATGTAACCAAATAGAAGTATAGACACATGCACAATAGGTGAGTCTTCATATTCTCTTTCTAGTTATCACAATTTATTCCATCAAACTTTAGACTTTCTTTCCTGAAGTAAAAATCCATGGATTTCCTCAAGTTGTTAAATGTTTCCTTCAAAGACCTGATGCTCTAATACCAATTATCATAAAGTAAAGGCCACAAAGTTAACTAATGGGAGGGGGAGGGTGTGAATCAACTATGTATTTAAAACAAATTTGGATATCTTTACTAATTCTAAAACATGTAAAAAATCCATACAAAAACTATAGAAAGATAACCATGCATGATAACACCAGATATGTTAACGAGGGAAACCATTAATCAAAGGAAAACCCCTAGTGGGAATGATGCCCACAACATAATGTACTAATATAAAATTTCTTTGTGAGAGGATGGACTCTATTAGGAGGCAATGAAATATAATGAGTACATATGAGTCATTGTTAGGAGACTTTGAATCCCTATCAAGAGATTCCAACCCTGTTAGGATTTGTGTCAACCCTATTAGGAGTTGAAAGGAGGATAACTAAACCCACTATTCAAGTAGCCTCAGATTATCTTCACTAAAAAATATTTACCCATACAATCTCTAGAATTACCAAACAAAAACTTTTTGCCAATATAACTACTTTGAATCTCACAATACATCCTTAAGATCAATCTCTTCTCTAATCAAACATAATTAACATTTAAGCTCACATTACCAAAAAATTATATCACTAATGACTTACCACAAGGAAACAAGTATCCTTTATACCATGACCTTAAAAAGGTATTGAGTTGTCCTTGAGGATTTCTCATTTTACAATAAATAGTACAAGATCACATTGAGATATAATAATATACAATAAATTACAATTAATGCTTCCCATGAATATTTTAATAATAGTCAGTCTTGTGGAATCCATATGTTAAATATTGTTCACAAATCCTCACACAATGAACATCTAATATTTCCATGTTAACCATAGAATATTGAATAGGTGATGCAGGAGCATCTAGTGGTGTAAGGGAAATTCTGTATCACCCAAAAAAATGCTTAGTATTAGTTTCTATTTTAAGTGCTTTCATTTCTAGATACCCATTTGGGTTGAATAAAGATTCCAAGTCTCATAGTTCCACTATTGGTTTTCCTGGGTTAGTGTTTTTGAGCACCTTGGAATACATGCCAATGCAAAAAATGGGTTATTTTGGAATTCAGACATAATTATGATGAGTTAGAGTGTCTAAGTTGGAGGGATGATTATATTTGTAAGTTAAAACACTCTAGAAATAATAATTAGGTCAAAAGACTTTACAGTTTGAAAGTTATTACAGTTTTAAGTTGCCTGGAAACCTCTTAAGAGCACTTTTGAGCCAGATTTGAGGCACTAAACAACCTTGTATAGGCCCAAAAAATGGGACACGAGCTAAGCTCATCCATAGGGCTAAAGAGAACTTTGAGAGATTTTTGGAAATGTAAAGGGTTCATCAATTAGAATCCTAGATCAAAAGTTATATCTCACAGAAGTTGGACTACCACTTCTAGATTCTTCTAATTTTACACTACCTTCTAACATGATTTCTAGAACCTTTTGTTTTGGCGGTGGATGCAAAATGGGATATTCTATAATGTATTCCTAACCCTAAACCTAATTAGGGTTTATTTAAGAACATTTTAGGCAATGTAAATGTTGTTCTTGGTGGAGTTTGAGAGAAGGTACTGTGAGGAGGACTTTTCTCCAAGATCTGACCATTGTAAGCTCATAGGGCATGGCTATGAGTCTATTTACATGTACTAAATGTAGGAGAAATTTTAATTGATAATAATATTCCCCTTTTTTCTTTTTCATTCATTTTGGTTGTGGTTTGTGCCTTCATCAAGTGGTACCAAAGGAGGTTGTCCTAAGTGTGTAGACAGAGCACCGACTGTGGGGTAGTTTACACCAACACTATGTGGTTGTGGGTTTGAGACAAGAAGATGCCTCCATGAAGGGAGCATGGTGGAAGGGCTAGAGTTGTTACTCCTAAGGATAAAGCCCTTTAAAGAAAAGTCCAAGCATCACAAGAGGAGATTTGTAGAGGGATGAATTTGTCATAGGCAATGAAAGTGAGGAAGAAAATGAAGAAGAAGGAAATATTAAGCTAGAAGAGGAAGGAGAAAAAGAAGTCCTAAAATAGGTAGAGGAGAGGATTTTTAGGGCCATTTCTAAGCTTGGAAAAAGACCTAAAATTGATGTGGGTATGTTTTTAGGAAGTCTAAATCTAGATAAGTTGATCGACTGAATCAATGAACTAGAGGAATACTTTGAGTATGAGGATATCGAGGACATAGATAGGGTTAAGTTTGCAAAGGCCAAAATGAAAATCCATGCCAAAATCGACTGGCAATAGATTCAGTTAGAAATAAATAGAAGAGGAAAGGATACAATCACAAGATGGGATCAGATGGTGGACAAACTAAAGAAGTAGTTCATTCCTATTGATTACAAGCTTTATTTGTTCAAGAAAACCAAGAATATATAGAGGAATTTTATTGAGTCCTTATTAGGGCAGAGCATGGAGAAGCAAACACGGAGAAGGTTTTATGTTGCCTTATTGGGTTAAGACCTAGCATTCATTAGGAGTTAAGTCTAGTTAGAATGACTAGAATTGAATAGGCATACCAATTTTCCCTGTGAGTTGAGGACAAGCTAAAAAAAAGGTTTGGTGGAAGGAAGAGAGGGAATGATCAAGGAGGAAGGGGAAGTGGCAGGTCATTTGGAGGCTAAAATGAGAACCAAAGGAAAAATGAAGATGTGGGTACTAGCTAAAACTAGAGGAATGAAGGTTTCAACTGCTCCCATAATCAAAATGTTGGAGATCAAAGATAAAGAGGTAGAGGATGTGGAAAAGGTTCAAGAAGAGGAGGCTTTAGTGGTACCTATTTTCATTTTAATGAAGAAGGTCATCATGTCTTTGAATGCCCTCAATGCAAGGGAAGGATAGATAGCAGAGTTGATGGTCAAGCAAGGATTGCTCATGTAGATGAGGATACATAGCAATCGCATTCAAAGGATGTAGAAAGAGGAGAGGTTATAGTAAATGAAAGGGTCTTACTAAGTGGTGAGAGTAAACTTGGACAAAGGAGGTGTATGTTTAATACTAGGTGCAAGTGCGAGGGTAAATACTATGATATGATTGTTGATGGTGGAAGCACTAACAACTTTGTGTTAGAAGAGATGGTCTCAAAGCTAAAGCTCAAGAGGGAGAAACACCCCCAACCCTATCAAATTTCTTGGGTGAAGGATAATCATAAGCTCTTGGTTAGTGAATAATGTCTGGTGAATTTCAAGATTGGGAGTTACCATGATGAGGTTCTCTGTGACATCATTCCAATAGATGTCTGCCATTTATTGTTGGGAAGGCCATGGTAGTTTTATAGGCATGTTGGACATGATGGCCATGCAAATACATACTCTCTAACAAAGGATGAAGATTGTCACAAACTGAAGCCCTTGATGAAGGAAGGTGAAAAGGTATGCAGTAGTGATAGGGTATGTCTTGTTGATGGAAGAAATTTTTTTGATGGCATGAAAAATCAATGTAATTATTATAATTTGATTCCTAGAAAAGATAAGGAAGGTAGTAATTAAATTCCACTTGAAGTCTTAGGCCTATTAAATGAGTATAAAGATGTCATCTCTGATAATTTTCTAGAAGGGTTGCCACTAGTAAGGCAAATCAATCATCAAATAGATTTAATTCCTAGAGCTAGTTTTCCTAACAAGGCTTTTCATAGGATGACTCCTACTAAAATTAAGGAACTAAATAGACAAGTTCAGGAGCTATTATGGAAAGGTTAACTCAGGAGAGCCTGAGTCCATGTACAATACCTATAGTGCTGGCCTCAAAGAAGGATGAAGAGTGGAGAATGTGTATAGACTCTTAGGATATAAATAGAATAACCATCAAGTATCAGTTCCCTTTGCCAAGACCAAATGATCTTATGGACTATTTGAGTGGAACTGAGTACATCACAAAGATAGATCTCAAGAATGGCTATCACCAAATATGGATACGAGAGGTAGATGAGTGTAAGACTACATTCAAGACTAACAAGGGTCTATATTAGTGGTTAGTCATGCCCTTTGGACTGACCAATGCACCAAGCACCTTCATGTAGCTTATGAATGAGGTACTAAAGAAATTCTTGGGAAAATTTGTTATTGTCTATCTAGATGATATTTTAATTTTTTATCAAGTCTTTGGATGAACATTTATTGCACATTCATAGTATCTTTGAAAGGTTGAGGGAAGAGAAATTATTGAGCTTGAAGAAGTGTAGCTTCATCAAAAAGGAGTTAGTCTATTTGGAGTTTGTTGTATTAGCTGACAGTCTCAAAATAGATCCAAAGAAGGTAAGAGCCATCCTAGAATGGCCTACTCCAAGGTCTACTACTAAGGTGAGTTCATTCCATGGTCTAGTTAGTTTTTATAGGATGTCCATTAGAAATTTTAGTGGCATATGTGCACCCCTGACTGAAACAATGAGGGGGGGTAGAAAAGAGTTCAAGTGGACTACATGAGCTATAAGGAGCTTTTAATTTTTGAATAAGAAGATGATGGAGTAGCCTATGTTCGTACTTCCCAGTTTTAATAAAGTGTTCTAGGTGGATTGTGATGCTATTGGTAGTGCTATTGGGGTTGTATTGAGGCAAGAAGGTAAGCCTATTGCACACTTTAGTGAAAAACTAAATGATACAAAGAAGAAGTATTTTGTTTATGATCAAGAGTTCTATGCAGTAGTTTGAGACTTAAAAAATGGAGGCATTATTTATTGCCAAAAGATTTTTTCTTGTATACTAATCACCAAGCATTGTAGTACCTAAATAGCCAAGGTAAATTGAATTAGAGACATTTGAAATGGGTAGAGTTCATGCAAAGCTATACATTTGTGTTGAAACATAGAAGTGGAAGGTCTAATAGGGTAGTAGATGCATTGAGTAGGAGATAGTTGTTGCTGATACTAATGCAGGTTAAAGTGGTTGGGTTTGATGAACTCAAGAATTTGTACCCTGAGGATATTGATTTTGTTGAAGCATGGAAGGCTTGTAAAGAATGCATTATTCTAGATAGGACTAGGTGGCTAGATTATTTGATTCAAGATAGTATGTTGTTCAAGGGCAGTCAATTATGTATTCCAAGGAGTTCTATGAGAGAGAACTTGATCAAGGAGAAATATAGTGGAGGAATAGTAGAACACTTTGGTTAGGATAAGACTATTGCCTTTATTAGAGAATATTATTTTTGGCCTCAATTGTCATAGGATGTGAAGAAGTCTATGTAGAGTTTTCAAGTATGTCAAGCAACCAAATAATTTAGTTACAATACTAGACTCTATCAGCCATTACCTATTCCATCGAAGTCTTGGGAGGACATAAGTATGGATTTTGGTCTTGGATTTCCAAGGACAAAAAGGGATAATGAGTTAGTATTTGTGGTGGTTGATAGGTTATCTAAGATGGTGCATTTCATTCCATGCCACAACACTCATGATGTAGTACATATTACACATTTGTTTTTCAAAGAAGTGGTGAGACTACATGGTCTCCCAAAAAGTATTGTTTTTGATAGAGATACTAAATTTGAAGGGTATTTCTGGAGGACTTTGTGGAAGAAGGTGAGGATGGAATTAAATTTTAGTTCTACACATCATTCATAGACTAATAGACAAACAAAAGTCTAGGAATTTTTTTGAGGTGTTTAGTGGGAGATAAGCCGAAGGGATGGGATTTAATTCTACCACAAGCAGAATTTTCTTACAATAATTCTATAAATAGTAGTACTAGTAGATCAACATTCTGAATTGTGTATGGGAATAGTCCAAGGATTGCACCAAAGTTGAGAAAGATGGAGCAAGGGGAGAGGACAAGTGCTAAGGTAGAAGAATTTGTTGAACATGTCAAGAATCTACATGAGGAGGTGCATGCACATATTAACAAGATGAACCAATAGTATAAGGCTAGGGAAGATCAAAAGAGGAGACATAAGGAGTTCCAAGTAAGGGATCTAGTTATGGTATACTTGATGAAGGAATGATTTCTAGTGCATAAGCTGAAGATGAAGAAATTTGGTCCCTACAAAATTCTTAAGAAACATGACTTAGGAAATGCATATGAGGTGGAGTTTCTAGATGGGATTCACATTTCTACTATCTTCAATATTAAAAACTTAACAGAATATCATGATGATGGCACAAATGAGGGGTTGATTATGGAGCCATTTTCAATTCCTACTTTGGTGAAGGAAGACATTGAAGACATTCTAGATAGTCATGTGGATAAAAATACTAGAAATAGGTAGTATGAAGAATACCTGGTGAAGTGGAAAGGATGACCAATAGAAGACATAACTTGGATATTCACAATAGAGGTTGCCCATTTGAGTTTCCCTATACCAGCTATAAAGTGACAGGGTCACTTCTCAATCTACCCTAGGTGTATGATGCAAGAGCATCCAGTGGTGTAAGGGCAATCCTGTATCACCCAAAAATATGCTTAGTCTTAGTTTTCATTTAAAGTGTTTTCATTTCTAGATACCCATTTGGGTCAAATAGAATGGGTTGTTATTTCTTGGCCTTGTACATGCATGGAAATATGCTACTTTCTAAGGCCACAAAAGCTAGCAAGATCTTACAAATATGTGGGCTATTTTGTTGATTGAGATGAGCATGAGATGGTTTCAAGAGGCTTGTGATCTAGGTAGTAGGCCAAGAATATTAAACAGATACCCATATTTCCTACTAAGAAAAAAGGATGACTTTAGGTGATAGTTATAGAAGGCTCATTCTCATGAGTTTTGATGGAGAAATAAAAGTCCCTAACAAATCTACTAGTTCATTGATCAAAATGGTGTCCATGGTAAGGCAAAGCAAGGTCGAGTATGTGAAAATTCCTATTGCAGTCACTAATTATTAATCTCCTATCTTAAATGATTATTAAACTGCTAAAAATAAATTCCCAGCTAATATCAAAAAATAACACAACTCCAACTTCACCATTAAAAATATGGAAAGAAATTCACAACACAGAGAACACAATATTTTTGGACAAATCATCCCTGAAAAAATCCCTAAGTGAAAACCAGTTCTAAAGATGAGGAAATTATATTAACTTTAGTAAATCAAGAGATACAAAATTCCTTGCCTCTCACTGGTAGAACTCAGACAACCTCCTAATTTCTCCTACTGATATTCCTCCATTGTTATCCCCAACGCTATCACTGCGCCCTTGCTAACACTACAAGATTGTTTGCTATCACTGTAAACTCATTTTCTAACACTACAAATGCTTCTACAAAACTTCTTATTCTCCAAATGCCCCCATTGACCCCCTTTTATACTACTCCTATTGGAAAACCTATGATCGAGATTGATTCTCAATCAACTGTTGAGATTAAAACAACTTAACAACCCTAACCAAGTTAGTTTCTAATTGCTTCCAAAATTGGTTAGTTAATTAAAAAATATTTGTCCCTAACCTAAGAAATTAGTTAGCAAAATAATTATTTGATAATTAACTACATATGGAAGAACAATTTTCTAAGCTACCAAAGCTAACACTCCCTCTTAGCGAGGAAGTCGTTCAGCATGACACCTAACTTATGTCTAAAGAAAATGATTTTTTCCTTCCCTAATCCCTTAGTCAGAATGTCTACTACCTTCTCCTTTGTAGGTACGTACAGTAGATGAACAACTCTCCATTGTACATAATCTTTGATGAAGTGATATCTAATGTCTATATGTTTTGATCTATCATGAAATACTGGATTCTCAAACAACTTGATGCAGCTTTGATTATTGCAGTGTATCATAGTTGTCTCAACTTTCTAACTAAACAAGGCTACTAACAAATTTTGAAGCCATATAGCTTCACATGTTTCCATGCTAGCTGCTATGTATTCTACCTCTGATTAACTCAAAGCCATAGACTTCTACTTCCTATTGAACAAAGATACAACTCTTGATCCCAAACTAAAAATACACCCTGAAGTGCTCCTTTTGTCTATTGTACTTCTTTCCCAGTCTATGTTAGTATAGCCCATCAACTTGATACCTTCAGCTCAAACATATCTGATCCCATAATAAACTATATAATGCAAGTAATGTAGCACATGTTTGGTCATTGTTTAATGCACTGTCTTTGGTTCAACCATGAACTAACTAAGTGAGTCATTGCAAATGCAATATCTGGCCTATTGTTGACCAAGTACATAATCAAACCAATCAACTACCTATATAAAGTGGGATCTACATCCTTTTCGTTAGATGTATCTACCCTCCTCCAATTTTTGATCATGGGTGTAGACATGGCTTTGCAATCTTCCATCATGAATCTCTTCAAGATTTCCATGCAATATTTCCCTTGACCAACGAAAATCTCTCCATCTGTCTACCACACCTCCATGCCTAGAAAGTAGTGCATATGTCATAAATCCTTCATCTCAAACTCTTCTACAAGGCCCCTCTTGTAATCCTCTATGAGCCCTAGTGCACCTATAAGAAACAAGTTGTCCACATAAAGAACAAGAATGAGAACTTCACCACCAACCATCAAGTAGTAGAGGTTAGCATCTGCTTCACTCTTCACAAAGCCCATTTCCCACAAGTATGTATCAATGCACTGATACCATGCTCTGGGAGCCTACTTGAGTTTGTATAGGCTTTCTTCAATCTACACACATGGGTCTCCTTATTGTGTGCTACAAAGCCTTCTAGTTTATCTATGTATACCTCCTTCTTTAACTCACCAATAAGGAATGTTGTCTTGACATCCATTGATGGATCTACCATCCCATCTATGTTGCAAATGAGATCACTGCTCATATAAAAGTATACTTAGCCATTGAAAAAAATGTCTCCTCACAATCTATTCCCTCCTTCTGAGAGAACCCCTTAGCCATGAACCTTGCCTTGTATTTCTCAATGCTACCATCTGCACCATGCTTTATCTTATGGAACCAACGTGATCCAACTATAGCTCTATCTGTTGGTCTAGGAACTACCTCCCACACATCATTCAGTTATACTCCTCAACCATAACATCCTACCATAGTTGATGTCATGCAACCTCCTAATAGCTAGAAGGTTCACTCTACCAATTGACTAACTAATGCCACATAGTCATTGAACTTGGTTGGCTGTCTCTGCTCTCTAGTACTTCTTCTAGGAGCTCCCACAAACTCCTGAGTATCCTTTTGTGTCTCTTGAACCTCATGGTTCTTGCTGCCAACTATAGAGGATGAAATATCAACCTCTAAGTCTTCTAGATGCATTTCCTATTGCACCTCTTGCTCCATTCTCTATGAAACTTCACCACCTGAGCCTATACTTGTACTAGTAACTATACTTGTGCTTTATTGCCCTTGACTAGTCCTTGGAGCTTTTGCTAGCTGCTCACTTTGATCATCTGCTAGAAAATCTTAGACCTTCTAAATGCCCTATTCTCCGCGAACTTAATGTCATGCCTAAAAATAATTCTTTTGGTCCTAGTGATAAAAATTCTATATGCCTTTTGAGGTTTCACTATACCCAACAAAGTACCCTCTCTATAGTCTGATCTAACTTGGTCATGTATCACCTAGAATATGACAAAATTCCAAACTCCCAAATATTCTGAAGTGGTTAACATCAGGCTTCTTTCTTGTGAAAGCTTCCTCTAGTGTCATCTTCCCTAGTGCCTTGTGTGGAACCCTATTTTGAATGTAGACTATTGTACTACATGCCTCTGCCCATAAGTGGTGGGGCATATCTTGGTCATGTAACATAGATCTTTCTACCTCCAATATAGCATAGTTCTTCCTCTCAACAACTCCATTCTACTATGGATTGTAAGGAACAGTCCACTCTCTCTTGATTCCTTCTCTGGTACAAAACTCCTAGAAGTTATTTCATTTGTACTCACATCCATTGTCTAACTAAAGAACCTTTATCTCTCTTCCTATTAAGTTCTCCATAAGAGCCTTGAACTCTTGGAACTAACTAAAAACCTCATCCTTGTTCGTCAAGAAGTATATCAAGGTCTTTCTGGAGAAATCATTGATAAAAGTAACATAGTACTCATATCCTCTAAGAGATTTTTTCGATATCAGTACAATACATCTAAATGTACTACATCAAGAACACCTTCATATCTGGTGTCACTCCTTGGAAAATATGCTTTTTCAAACTTGCCCAACACGGATCTCTTACATACATCATCATGCTATGTGCTCATTTCTAGCACACCTGTTCACCATCTCATGAAGCAATTTGAGTGCTCCATGATGAATATGGCCAATCCTTCTATGTCATAGCTCTCCAAGATGTCTAGGATTATTTTTTCTCATAAGTGCCTTAGGAGTATCAAATTGCAACCTATTAAGGTGACCACTCCTAACTCGAATAGTTATGGGTGATTTCCAATCCTTGTGCTTAGTCAACACATGTGTCCCTCTAAAGAGTACATTATACTCCCTATCTTGAAAAAAAAATGCAAAAATCAAATTCATACTTCATCTTGACACATGTAACACATCATGAAGTGGAATTATCTTTCCATGCTTCCTCTGAAACCGAATAGTTCCTTTCCCAACAAGGTTGAGTTTGGACAAGTTTCCCATATAAATTTGGATATTGGTGTTCTCCTCCTTATAATTGGAGAAGTACTCTCTAACTCTTGTCATATGAAATGACACCCCATTATCTATATACTAGATAGTCTATGAGGTTGAGCTCACCGCGCATGCTATAAATGCAAACTCATCTTCCATTCTACTAGAGAGTTCTTATGCACTTGCTAAAGTTGTCACCTCCTTCTTTGCCTTCTTCCTTTCTATGCAATCACTAACATAGTGACCATGCTCATGACATCCAAAGCACTGGACCTTAAAAAGGTCCTTCTTCTTCTCACTTTGTGAATTTGATCCTTTTCTAGACCCCTTCTTTGCTTTCCCTTTCCTTGCCAAGGCAAGGTTCTCCTATTTCACCTCACTTTTCTGACTCTTGTTGCCCCAATTGACAAGACTTAATCTAAACTCATCTTGAGTGAAATTAGTCCATAGTTGATCCCAACTTGGTAAGCTATTTCATCCACTAAAAAAATGAACAAAGATATTCCATTGTTTAGTAAACCCATTTAGGGTTATTCTCACTAGCTCGTCATCACTAGGGCTATCTCCAACAATGTCTAACTCATCCTTGACAAGTCTAAGCCTAGTGAGGTAACTTGTGACATCTTCTCCTTGGTTGATCTCGTTACTCTTCAACTTCTCTTTGAGAATCATCTTCTTGTTCATGGTAGCATTCTAGTACAGATTCAAAATGGCATCCCGCATCTTCTTTATTGTATCTAGCTCTAAGATATATGGAACAATATCATCCTTGACACTATCAAGGATTATCCTCCTTGTCTTGGCATCTTCCTTCTTGTATTTTGCAAGCTATGTATCATCTATAGGTATAGCTATACTAGTGGTAGCATAATATTTGATACCATTCTCTTCGAACAATAAAGAAAGTCGGGCCATCTAGACACCAAAATTTGAGGCACCATCCAATCTATCCTGATCTCTCAAACTAGCTGAAGTCATCTCAAGGGATTAAAGAAAGAATAAATCTAATGAGATCAATCTAGGTTATATAAACCCTCAATTTCTTTCCTAGGGAAATACTCTTCTACCCTCAACACCGCTCTAATACCATGTGAAAATTCCTATCGCAATTGTATATGAACAATGTTAGTATGCTAATAGAAACCAAATTTAACTAAATCTTCTACAAACTAAACACAATTCATAAAATTCAAGATAGACTAAGATGAGCTCTTAATTGAGAATGTGAGCCATTAATGGGCTCTCTCAATAAGAAGCTCTCTTGTTGAGTAGCTTTGTCTAAATAGATAGGATGTATGCTCAAGCTTTATGCTTCAAAAAGGGCTTCAAATGGAGTTGGAATTTGGGTGTGAGTGTATGGTTTTGATGTAAAATGGCTTCTCAAAATGGCATTATGAATTTACTTCATGGATTGTGTTAAAATGGCTTGGGAGAGGATTCCTTAAATAGGAAAAGGGTTTGAGGGATCAAGGGCTAGGATGCAAGGATGGGAAAAAGCTTATGGAGGGCTCAGATTGCATGAGAGGAGAGCACATGGATTGTGCTTCCTTACAGCCAATCAAAGAGTGACACATGTCACAGGGTGAGAGGATGGAGGAAAGGGGAAGGATGAGTCAACAAAGGAGGCTCAAGGGATAAAATCTTCATAAAGACCCTCATAATGACTTGTAAGAGCAATAAAAGGGCTTGGAAGAGTCATTTATGGCCTAGTGGACTTCATAAAGTTTTATGGTTGAGATATTTTGAAGGAGATGAGAGGAATTTCGACTTGAGCTTGATTAGAAAGGTTTTAATCTTGCTTAGGCTTGTGCAAATGATTAGAGGATGGATTAGGATGGTTTAGGATTAGCTTAGGGATAGGCAAGTGGATGGCATTTAATGAGGGTGGGTGAAGGAAGAGATATTTGTTAACTTTGGCTTGGGTTAGTAAGCTTTAACCCATGTTTAGGGAATGTGACAAGGTTAGGAGGGGATTAGGATTAGGTTTAAAGACATCTTCTAGAAGAGTCTAGACTTTTGATGAGGATAAAGACTTTCTAGAATAGTCTAGAACTTCCTAGGATGAGGATGAAGACTTTCTAGAAGAGTCTAGAACTTCTTAGGATGAGGATAAATTAGATTTTTAGGAAATAAATAAAGTTTTATTTATTTCAAGGGTTTGGGTTGAGGAGATATTTATTAAAACTTTTTTAATAAACATGAGGATTAATATTTAATCTTAATTAAATATTTTGAGTTGGGATTAGGGGTAGGAAATGATGGGATTAGCCTTTAATCAAAATTAGAGAATGATTAGAAGATTTTGGAAGAGGTTAGTGGTCTCAAGGAAATTGGCCAAGTTTTGGGGAAAAAAAAAAAAATTATTTATTTTGGGATTTTTGGTCAATTTATTAATTAAATAATTAATAAATAAGGAAATAATGTTTAAATAAGATTTAAACATTTTTGGGAGGGATTTCTTAATTAAATATTTTTAAATAAGATAAAGGGATTTAATGGCATAAAAATAAATTAATTAATTAAATAATTAATTAATTAATAAATGATGATGTCATCAGGAATTTTTTAGAAAATAAAAATACTTTATTTTCTAAAGTTTTTTAGGTGTCTACAGCAATCACTGATTATTAATCTCCTATCTTAAATGATTATTAAACTACTTAAATTAAATTCTGAAATAATATCAAAAAATAACACAACTACAACTTCACCAATAAAATTATGAAGAGAAATTCACAACACAAAGAACACAATATTTTTCAGAAAAATCATCCCTAGAAAAAACCCTAAGGGAAAACCAATTCTACAAATGAGGAAATTATATGAACTTTAGCATATCAAGAGATACAAAATTCCTTGCCTCTCACTAGTAGAACTTAGAAAACCTCCTAATTTCTCATGCTAATATTCCTTTGATGTTATCCCTAGTGCTATCGTTGCGCCCTTGCTAACACTACAAGACTATTTTTTATCACTGCAAACTCATTTGCTAACACTACAAATGCTTCTACAAAACTTCTTATTCTCCAAATGTCCCCTTTGACCCCCTTTTACACTACTCCTATTGGAAAACCAACGATCAAGATTGATTCTCAATTGATGATCAAGATTAAAACAAATTAACAACCCTAACCAAGTCAGTTTCTAGTCGCTTCCAAAAGTGGTCAATTAGTTAACAAATATTTGTCCCTGACCTAACAAAGTAGTTAGCAAAAAAATTATTTTCTAATTAATTACATATGGACAAATAGTTGTCCAAGCTACCAAAACTAACATGATACACTAGGGTGACTTGGAGTTTCAAAATAGAGGCTTATTCTTGATGTAAGAAATAAACTATGAGAAATGGTTCAAGTGATTTATCCCACATTTACTGGGTAGATGAATTGAAAACTATATTTATACCCCCATGTGCAACATAGAAATGTCTAATTGCCCTCGCTTTGGACAAAAGGTACCATGTGAGTGGTGCGATGCAAACCAGCTGGGTGCCTATGAGGTAATTTTGACTGACACGATCGATAGTTGGAAAAGATGCAGTGACCAAATGGATGAATGAATGAGTATCATATGGCATGAAAATCAAGGTGGGCCTGATAGTGTAACATTGTGGGGTTGAGCACATAGTTAGCAAATGAAGTAGCGAAGCTGCAACGAAAGTTAGAAGTGTAGCATTGCAAGGTTAATCACGTAGTTAGGGATAATGGTTGTGAGGTATGTCATGAGTTTGCAAAAGACATCTATGGTTAGGAGGAAATTATCATGAAGTTATGCCTGATGCTTTATCATGATTTCCTCAATCTTCACCAATAGTTTAGTCACGAGGTTACATTGACCAATATTTCCTTAGTCTTCACCAGCAGTATAGTCACAAGGTTATGTTGACCACTAGTGGTTAGTTGCAACTTCGCAATGGTCAATATGTGGTTTGGAGAGGAATATGATGATGGGAAAGGAGGCCCCAAGGTAGCATAGAGGTTATGCTAACCACTAGTGGTTAGTTGCAACATTCAATGTGTGGTTTGGAAAGGAATGTGAAGATAGGAAAGGAGGCCCCAAGGTAGTACAATGATAACACATTGTGATGTGTGTCCCACTTAGTGATGATGTGGTAGATGACACTGATTGACGAGAAAATCATAGATTGACAAGTGGCACTATAGGTCAAGTAGGTTTGATCGGTTGGATGGAAAAGATAATTTAAAATCATTTTAAATGAAATGTTTTGAGTGTGTGCATACATTTTAATAGGATGGGTTTTTATTATATAGTTGTGACTATGTAATAAAATGGAATATTTTTTAGTGATATAAAGGGCATGTTCATCATTAACTCTTGAAGATTCAAATAAGTGCCCAAGGTATATTTTTTATCCAAATAGGTAACTATTATATATCAATGGAAAGTTCCTAGAGTGGGTAAGTGCAACAAGTTGGGTCTCACTTTTGGGCTAAAAGTGGAAGTGTTTTACCTATATTTCAAATTTCTTGTCAATTGATGTCAAAATTTGAGGCATTTAGAGATTGAATATAAAAAAACTTCAAAAATAAAAATTGTAGTGTTCGGGATCTACTTTTTGAATAGGTAATTTCTTTGTGTACACATATGATAGATTTCTTTTTTGTATGGATCTTTAAAAACCACTTTGTCAAAATGCTTGTTTTAGGACCATACCACACTTGTGTACGGATGCCATAATTTGACACACATAAATGATTTTTTGTAAATCCTTTTAAAGGAAGTTGCCTAATATATCAAATATTGATAATTATATTTTTCCTTAATTTTTTATTATTAATTTTGTATTGGCTATAAAGATAAATTTTTAAACCTCTTAAGTACGGATGCCAATAATTGATCAAAATTTCATTTTTTTCAAAAATTCTTTTTTTCTTTCACTTCAAAAGAATTGTATGTAGAGTGATGGCATATAAATTAAATTTAGAAAAATCATAAAATAAAAAACTTATTAAAGTTTTAGTGAACCTCGTTACTTTACATTTAGGTACCACCTTTGATTAAAAAATTATACAAAAATAATAAATAAAATCATAATAGTATAAAATTTATAATTTTGAAATTAGGATAGTGAGAAATCTAATGGATTTTTGTTTCATAAAATGATTTGATCGAGAAGACCCTCTAAAAATTATGACAAGGCATAAATTTTTCAGGTCAATGCCTTAGCTAAATCTTGAGAGGTTAAGGCTTAGGCTTCGTCTCACCAAGCCTATTTCGGACCAAAATCTAAGGTAGGAGAAAAACCTCATGTCCAATATTATAAGAAACAAGCACCCATTATTTGAAATTCAAAAAATGGGTGCCCATTTTTTTAAAGTAAAATCGGCATTGAAAATGCATTTTAAATCCCAAAAAAAACATAAATTTGAATTTTTTAAAATGGGTACCCATTTTTTTATTTTTTTAAATGGATGCCCTTTTTTTCAAATTTTTTTTTTTTTCAAAACCAAGTACCCATTTTTTGAAAATATAAAATGGGTGCCCATTTTTTTAAATTCTGGATTGAGCACCCAAGCCTAATATCGGTGCCCATTTCTAAAAGAGAATGATCTCAATCAATGGACTTCTGCAGAATTGAGACCCAACTTCTTGCTTCTACCCAAGTATGGATTCCATTTTTGCATTTTAAATGGTGTCTTGATAGTAAAAAGTTATTCTCAAATCTATAAATCAAGGGCCCTCTCAAACAAATTTTCTTGTTTTTATCATCGAGCTTTATTTTTAGTTTCTAGGAAAACTATGAAGTGGGTTGTCTCCAAATTTGGAAGAGATGTCTCTAGATATGATATTTTTCTATTAGAACTATTTAGTGGGTTTTTCGAAAGTTTTCTAGTAGAAAAATTATTATTATCTCTAGTAGTTAGTTTCTTCATCAGTTGGGGATATTATTATGAGTTTGTTGAGGAAAATGATATAGATTTGATATTTAGTTGGATGGAAAAGAGAGAAAAAGAGAAGATTTTCAATAGAAGGAGGAAGATTAAAGTGGACGTGCATATCATTTATAGATCAGATCTGGTATTATTCTTCTTTTTATATCTTCTCATTCTTCCTCATTGTACAGAGTTGGTTCAAACCTATTGAGCAAGTCTCAAGCTCTGATTCCACCATTCTTCAGCATTTTCTTTCTATATGAACAATAAATAATGGAATCATAGTCATAGTTTAGGTCTAATTTATATTTCCTAAATTTTTATATGCATCCTAAGGTATTTACTTCAAAGAAATGAATACAAAAGCATCAATGAGAATATTTTAAGTTTGAATCTTGTCTCATGTCTTTGAGTTTCATAATTTCCTATATTATGTAGCTAAAGAATGCATATCTCAGTTGTAAATTTTTTAGGGTTGTATGCCAATGTAGATTTTTCTATTAACTCAAAGAGTTAAGTAAATGCTTGATATTATTTAACAAAATTGCAAATCTCATGGAAGTATTTTGATGAGTAGAGGATTCATTTTGAGAGATGGTGTCTCATTTACCAAGTAAGCAGATAGATTAAAAGGATCGTGGTATATGTATTCATTTGAGTAATACCCAATAGATAGGGCATTGATCTTAGTTGGGAGATTATATAATTTTGTTGTTTCATATGTAGGTTCTTACTGAAATCATTTATTATCAAATATTTATTTCTTTTTATGTTTGTAGAGCTAAAAGTAGACCCTCACCTAACTTATGGATTCATATGTTATGTTACTAGCTATTGTATACCTATCTAATTGCACAAGTATAGAGGAATTGGGGGGTTTTATCTACTTTGTTTAGATTTGCATTCATGTTTTAGCCATAGTGCCTCTCATCGTTGTAGTTAGGGTATAATTTAGTGGCTAATATTCATAAATTGGCTAGTAATTTGGCTAATAATTTAAGATTTGATACAACCTAAATTGCCATAGTTTTATAAAATTCGGTTATAGAATATTTAAAATCGCTCAATAATTTATTTTATTCAAAAATTTAAACTCAAATATTTGCCACAATATTTGTTACATGAATAGATTTGAGTTACCTAAATATAATATAGAATTGGAGAGATTAAATTGAATTGACCAATAATTATCATAATTATTAGTTACTTTAGGGATATATCACCAATATTTATTTTTCACTATTGATTTAAAGTATATGTAATGATTCTCATAATATTCCACGAAGTAAAAAAATGTTCAATTTTGATTTGTAATATTCTATGGTGATTAATAAACTTCCTGTTATTATTGAGATTCATCAATATTTTATACAAAAAAAATTATGATTCAAAAATAATCGCCAATATTAATCATATTTAGAATTAAAAATTGAGAGATTTACCAATAGAAATAATTTTGTTTTTTAAAGATAATGAGAGATTCGCCAATATTTTATTTCTTTATTTGGAGGTAGCTTTCTTAAAGTTTACCCTAGTTGTAGTTTGTACATTGTTATATTTTGATCTGAGAGATGCCTTATTACTCATGTTATTTTGCATTTGAGATGACTTGATGGTTAGATGTTGTATTTTGATTACCAATATCATAGATGTTAGGTTACTATGTTGTTTAGTTGATCATATATGCATGATGATGCCCTTTTGATATGACAGGATGTTTTATAATGATATCTAGTTATTCTATATTTAGACATATACTTTGTTTACATTTATATGTTGGAGTTGTCAGATAATTACTTCATTCTTTCTTAGTGATGTTTTATACGAATGTGAGTGATGTAAATAGATTATTTTATTGCAATTAAATAAATGGTTAAATTAAGTGATTTAATGCATTTATCACTTTGGCATATTATTATATGCAATTCCACTTGATCATGTTGTTTAGTGTGTAGGATTTATATCCCTAGTAATGGCACATGGAGTTAGTGATTCAGTTGTTCATATCAAGCCAATAGCATGCTTGTATGGTCAACGTATCCTATTTAATTTATTAAATTAAACCCTTTAGTTATTTAATAAATCTAGACTCATTTACATTACGTGATTAGACTAGTGAGTGTGTCTGTACATTTAGAGTTTCACATTTGCCACAAAATTTATTAAAGAATTATATGATTTATGGGTTTAAGGGAAGTTTGGGTTTTATTTAATTTAATAAAAAATTTGACAAATTTTTCGTAGTTGAATTACAATTACTTGGAATAGCATATTTTTGTTTGGGTTGATTAAGGGTTTAACTAGGTGATGTGGTTAATTAACTTAATCCTTTATTCACTTGAAAAGTGAATATATATCCAAAAAGGAATTTTATTCCTCACTTCTCACTTTTGGAAATAGAAATTTTAGAGAAAATTCCCAAATCCTCTTATGTGTGATTGTATATTTCTTCTCTATAAGAGCTATGGGTGTGGGATCATCACAAGATTGGTCTCATTGGATCCATCTTGGGGAGACCTTGGACTATCATAATTTGTGGTAGTTTCTACGGGGTTTTTATTTTACTATTTAGATTCTTGTATTTGTTCTTTTGGCTATCAAGTAGGGCTCTCTTGTTTCACTATTTCAGCTCCATTTCTACTTCTATTATTGGTAGTCATCTTTTTGGAGGTTGAGAGCTAGTGTTCCCCTCCATTTCTGAGTGCTAGCTCTACCTGGTTGGGTGGGTACGAGCATTTCCCTATTTTTAGAGATGGGGGTTTGGGGTTTTGCATCATTATGCTGGTTATTTTTTCATATAGGGTTTAAACCCAATTTTTATTCGATTCTTGTGGCTCAATTACCCAAGGGTAGAATAGATTTTATTTTTCATTGATTTTTGTCAATGTTGGGTTTTTGAGGTTTTTGCCTCAATTTGCATGTCATCTAGTTTTCTCAAGTTTTCCTAGCATGGTGTTAGTCATGGATTTAGATTATTCATAGGATGTTAATCTGACCATTTTTGCATTGGGATGTGTGCCACATCGATACTCTTGATCTTGTATTCGATTTAGTGTTGTTTTTCTTGTGTTCTCATTTAGCCCTTGTTTGTATGATCTTCGTGTTGTTGGTGTTCTACACACAAGAATGTGTGTGTGCTAGTGTGTGTGTGTGTGTGTGTGTTTGTGTTTATCAGGTGCTTATGATACTCAATCTCTTGATTGTCATGGATGGAGTTATGTTCATTTGGGTTGGTTTGGGAATATCCATTGCCTATGGGGAACTCATCATGCGATGAGCATGGGTATGTAGGGTAGACAGTGGAGGGGCTTCTCTCATAACCTTGGTGTCTTTTTACCAATGGGTTGGCATGAAGAAGTTTCTAAATAACTAAATAAATTACTAGGTAATAAATATAAGATAATTAAATGTGAGTACTTGTGGTGATCCAAGGGTATAGGCCTGGCAGTATATCCAAGTGCATGTATTTGTATGACATTTGATTGAGGGCATGGTGTCATGGCCTCTATGGAGAGTGTTTCTACACAATATTTAGCTTGGGCTTCGTGATGCCAAGTGAATTACTCTCCATCAAAATCCCTACATAGTTGAACCATAGAGTGTCTAACCAGGACCTATTGATTGTCTCATGATCTTGGTTTCAATCCTCATTACTATCTAGTGTGAGTATTAGTCATGGATGTTGTTTTATGTGTGTTTGTGATTGGATCATTATCTCCATCATTATGGTAGGAGTGGGCCTACAGATTCCACATGGTTGGGAGGCATAGCTATCTATACCACTACTAGGGACCAGTGTACAAAGAC